>OX439372.1:11205000-12405000 GCA_949319445.1 Mythimna lalbum
GGAAAAAAAAATTAGGGTAGTGTAGGGTAGAGTAGGGTAGAGTAGAGTAGGGTAGGGTAGAGTAGGGTAGAGTAGTAGGGTAGAGTAGGGTAGAGTAGGGTAGAGTAGGGTAGAGTGGGGTAGAGTAGGGTAGAGTAGGGTAGAGTAGGGTAGAGTAAGGTAGAGTAGGGTAGAGTAGGGTAGAGTAGGGTAGAGTAGGGTAGAGTAGTGTGGAGTAGAAACGAGCGGGAGCGAAGCCGCGCGGGCAAAAACTAGTGTACTATAAAACACATCATAGTCCTTGACAGCTGTCACAAGGTTATTTTTATATTTTTTTATCTTTCTGCAATCTTTTAATCCAAATCGTTTAAGGTGACGGGCATTTCCCTTTGCAATCTAACCTTCCTTAAGCATGCTTTGTAATCTCTTATAATCCCAATATTAAGCTTTTAGGAACCTTTAATCTATAGGAGATGATAGTGGTACTTTTAAATTTTACACATCATTGTAGAAATGTTTATTATTATCAATAACTTATCTAAAGTCACTCTTAAATTCCACAAAATCTTAAAATTCTGAAATGTATTTCCTGAGTATTTATTATCATTATACAGGGTTCTTTTTAAAACACTGGCAACCTCTCAGGACTATGTTACTAACATCATAAACAACAACTTTTGTTCTATGACTTTTAAAATTTTATCATATTTTTCTTCATCAGATTTTCATACAAAAATAAAAATAATTTAATTAATGTTCTAAATATTACGAATTCTATGCGAAGCAAGCGACAATACAATAGCAGAGGGGAGTGGGTTTGGTTGGCGGGGGTGTTTGATGCGCTAGAGTCGCGTCAAGCACCCCCGCCAAATAGAACCAAGAAATATTGAAGGATTGTTTTTGGTAAATGTGTATTATGTTTTGAAAAAAGCCATAGAACAAAAGTTGTTGTTTATGATGTTAGTAATACAGTCTTGCAAGGTTGTTAGTGTTTTACAAACAACCCTGTATAGTGCATAGCATATTATGTTACTCGATCAAGATTTAAAAATGCCAATGACTGCTATGACAACAACATTGTACACTTAGTTCGCAATAAATGTTTTGACTTTGACTTTGAATTAATGGCAACATTAAGAGTTTAGTTTCCCCAAAAGCCAACAAAAAAAAAAAACTGCTATTACTATTTACTATCTAAAAAAATTTAGTCGATTCAGCCCCCCTAGCCAAGTAACAACCGTTTCGTTTCCGTCGGACGCTTCGACGCAAGCTTTCGACGAATTCTTTTGTTCTAACCACGTGACTGAGCGTTGAGGTGACGTCATTCCAGTATATTTGAAGCTTTCTACTAGCGTTAACTATTGCAGATTAGCAACTTGGCTAGGGGTACAGTTTCGAATTATGACGAAATTTTTGCACTGCCTAAACTAGTTATTAGCAAGATTTGATAATACTTAGTAAATTATCTTGCAACTACATGTACTATATCATGGTGATATATAGGGTGACTGGTAATTAGTGACCGATACTTATACACGTGATTGTACTCATGATTACAAACAACTTTCCCAAAGAAACTTTTTTTTATTACACTTTTTATTTTTTTGACGTCGATTTAAAAAAATATGTAGTTGTCTTAAGTTTGCGCCTTTTCCGGCAAGTAAAAAAATTTTCTTTCCTACTTTTTTTTCATTGATCTTATCACAATATTAAATTAAAACACCATATTTTAAATGTTACCAAGTTTTAAGTTTACAGTAATTTTACTTTGGTTTATTTTCTCTTTCTTTCTGCGATACCGTCGCTTAACTTAACCCTTAATTTATTTTTATTTTCCTCATAGAAATAATAATATATTCCATATATATATTCAACAACTATGACACAACGCCGTCTAGTCCCAAGCTAAGCAGAGCTTGTGTTATGGGTACTAGACAACTGATAAACATACTTATATATTTCTAAATACATACATATTATAGATAAATTACACCTAGACACAGAACAAATGATCATGCTCATCACATAAACATTTGTCCTGGGTGGGAATCGACCCCACGACCTCCGGCATAGCAGTCAGGGCCACTAACCACTAGACCAACAGGCCAGCCAATGAATGTTATTTTTTTTGAGTGAATAAATTTCTAAAAAAAGCTGTTCGATATTCGTGCGCGCGCACTTGCGATTGATCAACTGCTAGCCGCGTTTTGTTATTGTGAAAAAACCTATGCTTAAAAACATATATTCTCTTTGGGAAAGTTGTTTATAATCATGAGTATAATCATCTGTTTAAGTATCGGTCACTAATTATCAGTTACCCTATTTATGTAGACGCTTAATAATTTCATCAATAAATTCCTCGCAGTTGTTATTTTTACTTAGATTTTTATATCTATACATTACTAGCTGTTCCCAGCGGCTTCGCCCGCGTGTTAGCAGAAAATTATCCCAAGGGAACATAATTCCGGGATAAAAAGTATCCTATGTCCTATTCCAGGACATGGTCTATTAGTGTACCAAGTTTTATTAAAATCGGTTTTGCCATTTAGGCGTGAAGACGTAACAAACAAACAAACTCACTTTCGCTTTTATAATATAAGTAAGGATACTGTTTACACAAACCTCTAATTGAGGGTCGAAGTAGAGAGGCTCAGGACAGGACCTCAGAACCAGCTCGCCTTTGTCACAAACGTAGAATAGATGGCAGTACTTCTCATGTGGAATAAGCTTGAGGATGGTGAAGTCTGCTGGACAACCGTTGGCTAGGGTCTCGCAGTCATCAGGGTTTGGTGCGGGAACTATGGATAAAAAAATCAAAATTACTATATATGTACTATACATAGCACAAAGAATTGCCAAACTTGAGTGGCAATGGGCAGGGCACATTGCTCGCAAAACAGATGACCGTTGGGGCCGAAAGGTTCTGGAGTGGCGACCGCGTATCGGAAGACGCGCAACGTTGGAAGGCCTCCAACAAGGTGGTCTGATGACCTGTGAAGGTTGCGGGAAACCGATGGATGCGAGACGCACAGGAACGTTCGTTGTGGCGACGCTTGGGGGAGGCCTATGTCCAACAGTGGACGTGTATCGGCTGAAATGATGATGACTATATATGTCACAATTTACCTGCTGCGGTCTTTCCGTCCTATTCAAATGACTGGCCTGTTGGTCTAGTGATTAGTGACCCTGACTGCTATGCCGGAGATCGTGGGTTCGATTCCCATCCAGGACAAATGTTTGTGTGATGAGAATCATTTGTTCTGTATCTGGGTGTAATTTATCTATAATATATATGTGTTTAGAAATATATAAGTATGTTTATCAGTTGTCTAGTACCCATAACACAAGCTCTACTTAGCTTGGGACTAGACGGCGTTGTGTGATAGTTGTGGAATATTATATTGTATTATATATATATAAAATTTTGCTGTCTTCAAGTCAAGAGTGGCTCTTAATAACTAGTGCGCTTTCATCATCAACGATTGCATCACTGCTTACTATCAGGTGGGATCGCAGCCAAGCACTTTCTTTTAAGGATGGAAATAATCTAGTGACTTCTTCGTGTCAGACTTTGACTAAAACTACATCTGTGTCCTTCATTTGCTCTTTGCAATCTAGGTCTACGGGTTTCCTTTTAAAAAAACCTTTTTATAAAAAAAAAATAACCAACTCCACTTAAAAATTGAATTGAATTTGAGGAGTTCCCTCGATTTCACCAAGATTCCATCATCAGATCCCAACTTGGTGACTATGGGACCATTTGGGAAGACCTTTCCAACAAAAAAAATATTTTTTCAAATCGGTTGGCAAGCGACGAAGTTATGCACGAACAAACAAAAAAAAAAAAACATACAAACATCCGAATTGAGAACCTCCTCCTTTTTTAGAAGTCGGTTAATAAAAGTCCCCTCAGTCCTAGCTAGCGAGCAGCAGCCACTATACAAGGTGCCAGATAACCGTGGAATAAAGTACATGGACCTTTTCCTAATATCTCTGCGTAGGTACCCGAAAAACAAACAATGAACTGCTTTTCATTACCAGATCATGTAAAGGATCACGATACATGTCGATTCAAGACAGCTTTATGTCTTTATTTCCGTTTTTGAAATTAAGAATGTCAACAAATGTAAGAGGGTCAATGACCGTTATGCCATGTTTATTTGGCTCCTACTTTAGTAAAAATGTATCATCATCATCATAATTTCAGCAGAAAGGCGTTCACTGTTGGATATAGACCTCCCCAAGTGTCACCACAATGAACGGTCCTGTGCGTCACGCATCCATCGGACACACACTACCCCTTGTATTATTTTAAGTTCTTGTCCATCCTAAGGTTGCCTTGAAGATATCGCTTTCAGCGATAAGACCGCCATTGTACCCATACATTTAATTTTATGTATAAGCTGTGTTACTTTTTGGTGTACAATAAAGTTTATTCTATTCTATTCCCCCAACCAAGTCATTGGCACAACTTGTAGGAGGCCTTCTAACGCTACGTCTTCCGGTACGAGGAACTCTTCAAATATGATAAGCAGTAAAAATGCCTGATTGATGAAACCAGCGTCAGGCAACTGCTACGTAGTGGCCTGGCATCATGCTGAACTGGACCTATTTGGCGCAGCCGTGAAACATACAATGTAGATGTATTCTAGGTTTAAGTTTGTATACCATAATTATAGTGTTGTCTCATTGTGTGTACCTGTGTGCCAAATAAACGTGTTTTCTTTCTTTCTATTCTTTCTTTCTTTCTTTTGATTATCATATTTGAAGAGTTCCTTTCTTTTCTAAAGCTTGACATCTATCTCTTTCGAATTAGAGAATAGATTTCAAATCTGTTCATGAATCACTTAAACATTTACCTGGGCCTGAAGTTGGAACTGCAGTTGGTGCTGCAGTCGGGGCTGCAGTCGGGGCTGCAGTCGGGGCTGCAGTCGGGGCTGCAGTCGGGGCTGCCGTTGGCGCAGCAGTCGGAGCTGCCGTAGGCGTAACGGTTGGAGCCGCAGTGGTTGCATTAGTAGGTCCAGCCGTGGGCGCAGCTGTGGGTCCAGGTCCTGGCAAGGTACATCCTGAAGTGCCTGCATGTACACAAACCTGTTGAAACAGTCAATTTGATTAATATTATTATAAACTTTATTGCACACCTTGAATTAAGACAGGCCAAACCTTTATAAAGATAAAATAGGCAAAAAAAAAACCGCCTTTTTTATTTTGGTAAATAAAATAGGCGATCTTATTGCAAAGAGAAATTTCTTACAGACAACCTTTGAAACGGTTTTTTTTTGATTATTGGTATAAAATATCAAATGCTTGTCAGTGATTATCAAACTGACGTCATTGGGTTAGGAGTAGAAGTAAGAATGTCATGAGATATCAGCATTGTTTCAAATAATGTTATTTGAGAAATGTCTTCCTTCATTTAACTCTCCCCTTCCATCCCCTCCCTCTTCATCTATCTCTCTCTATCTTTGCTCACTTTCTCCTGCCTCTTACTTTCTCTCTCTCTCTTCTTTGTAAAACAAACGTTACACAACAACAAATCGTTTTTTCATTGCAAGCTTTTATAGCTCAGTATATCCTACATAATTGATACTCGTCAAGACGAATCATACGAGCCCAAACTCGATGGGATTGTGTCGTTTAACTACCAAGTTCCTATAGCCACCTTCCGGTTCCATCATCGGATCAGCTCCTTGTCATAATAATTTTGCATTGTCATCTGATTTACATATGCATGCAAAGTTTCAGCTCAATCGGTAACCGGAAAATGAGTCAAATTTAATTTACAAGATTTGATGACAGACAAACATCGGGACAGGTGAAACTAAATAAAAGCTTGTAATTAGTAAGAACAACTGCTGTATTTTTTTAATAACTTACCTGCTCTTCAGGGTCAAATTCAGTGCCAGGAGCGCAGCTTCTAGGTTCGATATACTTCAGGCCATATTCACAGTAGTAGAACTTGGTGCAGTCATATTCATGGGGAAGCAAGTAGTGAGTTTCAGCATCAGGACAGTCTTCATGAGGCTCATATAACCTGGCATCGGTCAATACTGCATCTCTGGAATGAGCCTGCACGAGGGCTAAGCCCGTCAGGAGGAGGAGGGTTTCTGAAAGAGAAGAAAAGATTAGTCGAAAGAAGAAGATAGAAGTGGATAGGCTTTTAATAAACTAGTGCGTCTCACATCCAAAGATTGCATCACTGCTTACTATCAGGTGGGATCACACACAGTCAAGTATTAGTTTATATCATATGTCAAGTTCATGTTCACCCTCAGCTATTGTACTATCGCTTGCTTTGCATAGACTTCGTAATATTTAGAAAGTTTACATTCAATATTTTTATTTTTGTATGAAATTTTGATGAACTAGTATGATACATTTTTAAAAGTCATAGAACAACAGTTGTTTTTTATGATGTTCGTATCATAGTCCTCAAAGGTTGCTAGTGTTTTACAAATATAACCCTGTATAAAAAAAATCATCATCATCATCATCATTTCAGCCGATACACGTCCACTGCTGGACATAGGCCTCCCCCAAGCGTCGCCACAACGAACGTTCCTGCATAAAAAAATGGTCTTTGAGAATTAACGCTGTGTTGTTTCCAAACAAACCAGAAAATAGTTAATATTTTACGCAAAATTCAGCTTAAACATAAAGCTAGTTTGAAATAATATTAATTCTAAAAAAGAAAAATTTAGGACAGGGTGAAAATAATATTTGTTATACGGTGAATTTTTATCAATGCTCCTTAGAATGTCAAAAATGAGAGTTATGATGTGTAGACGAAGTTGCCTTGTATACGGTCTTAAGTCATTTATTTCATAACAATGGAAAATTGTGTTGAAAATAAAATAAAAAAACAATTTCACGGATAGTTTGAAGGAGAAAATAAAAATACAAAATACTACAAAATCCTAATAAAATAACAATATTGTGAATAATATTATCACAAATAAGTACCTAAATAGAATATTCAACAACTATAAAATAATTCTATAAAAAATTCAAAATCAATTACATTTATAAAAATATCAAAAAAATCACAAAAAATATCCATCCCATATTGATCTTACAGAAAAATGCTAAAATGTTGTTGTAAGATTACATCAGTAATGAAATATTTTATCTTTTCATCTACTACATGAAGCGATGTTGATAATAAAATAAAAAAATATGTAAAACCTAATCTAATTGATCGCTGTTAATTTTCTGTAATTGATTTCTGTTAGACTACCATTTTTTTTATAATTATAAAAGATATTGCAGCACAAAATAATTAAACCACTCACATAAAACATAGCCTATGTCACTCAGGAGGGTTTTTAGTACCCAGAACTATTAGGTACTATTTACTTTAAAAAAAAATGGTTAGGTTAGGTTAAAATTGTGAAATGTTTAACTGGATAAAAATGTTAAAAGTACTGGTTGGTAAACAAGCTATAGTTTAAGTTCATTTTCCAAACATTAGGATTGCGTTACAATTTTTTGCTAAGTTGTAATTTGGCAAATTATGAAATTTTGCGAAAAATTTTTTGGGAAATGAAAATTTGTCAAATTTCTTCCGGTCAAACAAGGGAGACTCCATTCAGGAATAAAGCAGCTTTCTGAACTATCGGTGAAAAATATTTTGCGATCAGCACAGTACTTCTAGAGATTGCCTTCTATAAACAAAAAAAAAAAACAATTTTTTCCTCTTTATACAGTTATGTAAGAGTATAGGCACAATAAAAGCAATACAAATTATTGCTTTTATTGTGCCTATACTCTCCTACTGCTAAGCAAAATCATTCCAGATATTAATTTCTTTGATTCCCCAATCCAATCTTATATAGATTGGTTGTAATGATGTTTTATATTTTTCGGTGTTTATAACAAGGCTATCAATTATAATTTAATTAAAATATTGAAAAAAAAAGAAATTACTGCACACTGAGTAAAAAAACTCACTTGGTCAAAACATTTTTGCAAACCAAGTAATTTTAGGAAAATATCTACAAAAGTTTTGGTGCGTACATCAATGTTACAATTTTCAATAATCCTATTTCTTACGATAGTAATAAACGTTATTGTTTCGAGTTAAAATAACTTATTTTGATTATAAATTAGTAACGAAAATATTATATTCCTGTTAATTTTTGGACTTAAAATAATCTCGTCCATTTTGTATTGGTAAAAATTTTGTCTCTTATGAAAATAACTTTGACGAAAATAAAGAGAAACTAAAGAAGCTACAAATAAACCGTGTAAAAGGTAATATTGTTAAAAAACAGGTTACTACTAATATTAACCCTTCAGATACCGTCAATTAGAGACACAATAGTAAGACAATAGATGCGCGGCCACCGGGTGTCGCTTGGGGATTCATGAATTAATAGAGCAGCATTGAAGAAAATAAATACATATATACAACGTGTAACAAAAAGGGGGTATACATACCAAGTGCACGGCCTCTTGATAAGATAACAAACGATACGGAAAGGGTTTTCTAACCTTATGTTTACATGGTAGGAAGTTGTGAATTATTCCATACATATGATACCAGAAACCGAACATTTCAAACTGAAACCAATACATCACTAGCAAAAAGTCAGCTGATCGGTGTCATTGAACTGTTTATGACTAAAAACAAACCTCTTACTCCTGGTATTTCTTCAAACAGTGGATAAAGGGTTCCGCATGTTTATTTTTTCTAACATTTTTTTTTTAAGAAAAATAGTTTTAAGAAGAAATAAGTTTTTCCTACAAAGACTAAGATTATGTTTGTGTACAACAAACCAAGCCAAAAACTAGAGCGAGTGCGTGCGTAGGCCATCGAAAAACCTGCGCGCCGCGTAGGCCCGTGTTCGTTAGCGCGCAGCGCATATTATTTTTCGTGCGACTCACGCCGCTTTTAGAGGAGACTAATTAGATAAGGGTATTCGTAAGGATATGGAATAATTAGGTACCTATCTGGTATTTACGTGAAACAATAAGAAATATCTACATACTTTTTTATTGTTTTCGTAGATAGGATAGTAACAAATACTTAATTTACGAAAAATTTAAACGAAGTACCTACCTACGTAAAATCTAAACGAACGTTGTACTCGGCGTTAGACACTGCGAAAAAGGATTTCATATCTGTTAAAATGAACCCAAATATCATCTCTAAGCAACTTATGTGCCTCCTGGTACAAATAAACTCCCAGTGGGTTCCGTTCTTGAATTTAATTTAATTAGAGGACTTCAATAAGTTGTCACTTTTTGCAGGGTCGAGATGAATTTTCTTACGTACCTAATTCTTTTTATGTCGGTTGCTATACATAGGATATGTACTTAGTTAACAAGAAATTAATTATTTAGATGTAGTGTGCGCATTCACGACGCCGCGTGAATGCGTGTGAGTTTAATTTTACCCCGAGATTATAATCAAATCAACAAATCTTTCGCGTTTATTTCTAAAAAAAACTATACGTTTGCGCACAATTAGGTCTTTGCGTAACTTTTTGCCTTTTCTACAAAAACATTACCAGTAGTAGCACAGTTTAGTCTTAATTTATCATTTTAAAATAAATGAAAAACATGCGAAAGTACTAGGAGTCCATAAGAAACGAGAATTGTTATTGATAATTTTAAAAAACGGTTCACAGATCCCTAAAAAAATTCCTTTGAGAAGCTCAAATGTTATTGAACACGATAAAATAGTTTTGTCCCAGTCGCACGCGCCGCCTGCGTGTTTAATGTGAGAGAGATGGCAATGTTGTCGTCGTCCGTTCGGCTACTCTCTTTGGCGGTACTGGCGGCGTCTTTGTACGCGCCGAAAGTCAAATTTAGGTAAATAAATAAATATAATTTTGCATTAGTGGATGACCAATAATCTTACGATGCAGTCGCATAGCATAATTATCCGTTCCGGTGTTTGTGATTTGGATTTTAAACATTATTTTATTGCAGTTGTGATAATCGTGTGTGATGGCATTTCTATGGTGATGGTGTTAAGTAATAGTGAATATTATGAGATGATGTTGTGTGTCGGAAGAGAGGACGGCCGGTAATGTGCGAGCTGCTCGCGAACTTTATCGTCCTCGATTTATCGCGGGTACCTAGAAGGAGCTGAGCGCCGACAGTTTCTTCGGTGGCGGGCTTCCATCGGATAGTAGGTAGGTACATTCACAGAGTACTTTGTAACATAGGTACTGAAAGGTACATCGTCTGCAACAAACTGGTTCCACGCTTCTGGTTTAGGGGGTCGCCCAAACACTATCGATCCATAATTTGAGGAGGCCGTACTCGAGCATTTTGAAAATAACCCACGTAGGTAGGTACTAGCGCACTCGGCGAGCTGCATTAGCGCTGTATACCTCTAACCATATGCAAGTAGGTATGGCGAGTGTTGCAGAATGAAGGTCAGCACCTCTTCCGTCGCATCCAGGAACTGACACCTGCAGATATTTTGCCTCGCGTGACCTTCTGCTTTTTTGAGGCAAAATTTTAAGTAGGCAGGTACTAGGCAAACAGCGTTTCATTCACACACGCGCCGCGCGTATCGAAATTAGGTAGAATTAGGAAGAGAGGTACTAGGCGATCAGATTTACAGAAGAAGTCTTTATTAGTATTAGCAAGTGACGTGGAATGTTATTGACCCTCGTAGTGTCGTGACACGTTTGTTATGATTTGAATTCGAGAATCATACGATACCAAGGATACCAAGAATTTGGTATCAATTCTTTGAGTAATTTATTTTGAGCTGAAACTTTGTGTAGAGATTCTATACCACCAGTAAACTTCAGGGCTTTTTGATGTATATACCCTTTTTGATACACGTTGTATAAACATACTCTAATATACAGGAGGTAGTTTTATAAAAATGTAGATAAATTCAAACACGATAAATCTATAATAATTGAGGTTAAAAGTCGATGGATTGAAGCTCAATATCAAGAAAATTTATGAAGCCTCAGAAATGGGATATAATATAATCAGGGGAACGAAAAAATAGGTTATTAATATAAGATTCAGGAATTGTAGTGGCTTGAAAGTAATTGTTCCAGATATACTAACATCTGATAAACCTAGGCATGTTTTTCAATATTCATATGTACATTTCTAAGTTTATCTAGGTCCTTACTGACACCTTATGCCTCGGAAAGCATGTAAAGACTTTAGTCTCGGTTGTCAATCGTAAATCTTTGACAGTAGTTACTGCTAATCAGATGATATAAAGTCCGATCATCAGTCAGCTAAGAAAGAAACAAAGAAAGAAAGAAAACTATTTTATTTGGCATACACATTCGTAGATACACACAATGCAGTAACAACATGTAGACACTAATTATTATATAAAAAGAAAGAGACAACTAACAATGTGTGCCTCACGGTGGCGCCAAACAGAAACCAGACGGAAGAAATTCTGACCATCAATCTATTCACGAAGTATCGTGTGGCTCAGTAAGTTTTGAGGAGGTCTGATAGGCAGTTGCTCCATGTGAAACACTGGTATGGTAGCCGCATGCGATTAGATTGGATGCCGACCCCAAGCTAGTTGGGAAAAGGCTAGAGAGATGACAATATATGTTGCAATTGATTTGCAGCTGAATGTCAATATTTACCGCACCGCTCTTGACTCTACGATGTACAGTGCACTTCACATCGCCAGAGACAGAAACAGATGGAAAGACATCATAAGGGTTAAAGTGATGAAGCATCCCTGCTTCATCACTTTCACGACCCTCAGCATTGAGGAATACGACGCAAGGAGGAGGATCAATATTTGTATAAAACTCAATTACTAGAGAACATAATTATTCCCTTTTATAAGGTTGGCAGTTAGACATCTGGACTCTAATCTAACCTGGAAGAATCTACAAATGGCAACTGCAATCAAAAGCAAACGCGCTTATGGACGGTTAGACACTCTTAAGGATTAGAAGATGATGAAAAGCTTGGACTAACGATATATTTATTAGAAAAATTTACCCCAAGCTAGTTGGGAAAAAGCTAGGGAGATGACGATATATGTTGCAATTGATTTGCAGCTGAATAGCAATATTTTATATACAATGGATTACTATCTGATGTCTAACCCTCAACTACTGGATAACATATTGATTGCTTTTGATTTGGCTGGCAAGCAGACATTTGGACTTATGACTGAGACTGTCAAGAAAATAAGAATGAGAACCGATATCAAAGGCTAACGTTTTTTTTTAACCGACTTCTAAAAAAGGAGGAGGTTCTCAATTCACATGTTTGTATGTTTTTTTTTTTATATTTGTTCTCGCATAACTTCCTCGCTTGCCAAGCGATTTGAAAAATATTTTTTTTTGTTGGAAAGGGTTATACTTCACAAATGGTCCCATAGTTACCAAGTTGAGATCTGATGGTGGAATCTTGGCGAAATCGAGGGAACTCCTCAAATTCAATTAAATTTTGTAGTGCAGTCGGTTATTTTTTTGTTATAAAAAGTTTTTTTTATCTGATATTAACAAGTACTTGACTGCGATCCCACCTGATGGTAAGCAGTGATGCAATCGTTGATGGTGACGTGCTTATGAATGTTTAAGCAATATTCTTAATGATATAGATTAAGGATTTGAAGATGAAGAAAAGCTTGTAATGACGATATATTTTTAAACAAATTAAACTTAAAATAAAAAGGAACCAGTAACAATTTTCAAAAAAAAACTAACTGGACTTCTATTAAACAAATGTTATTACTTTATATCGGATTTTCTAGCTGAAAATTTTGTGTATAATGTTAATATGTTTGATGATGAACTTGCATCAATATTTGCATGCCAAAATGGTAGAATGTACAAGAATACTTTAATAATTAATTGTCACCTTATTATAAATACGCAAGGCGACATCGCGGCAGACCAAGGCGAAGGTGGAGAGATGAGCTTGATAAATACCGGAGGGACTGGCCCGCAATGGCCGAAGACAGACGTGTGTGGAAAAGGGAGAGGGAGGCCTTCGCCCAGCAGTGGGACATAAATGGGCTAACTAACTATTGTAAACCTACATTCTGAGCAAATAAATGAATATTCTATATTTTAAATTTATAAATTTTCAAATTAGTATATTAAATTTTTTATGGGCATAAAAAACAAAAAATTAAATATGGCTTACTTAGCATTCTGTAATTTGGCTCTTCTATATTTTTAATATGTATGCACACACTGTCACAACACTCCTTTGGTTATGCGATATATCTGAATACTGGGATATATTTTATACTCTATATCTTTTCGTAATCCCCGACAATTAGCGATTAGGAATCGATCGATGCACTTGTAAACATATGTCATATCGATTTTTGCTTGCGTTTGGAAACCGTAAAATATGAGATTTTTCCTTTGATAAGACAATCGTAATTTGATCTTTGCTTTAATTTAATTTTCACGAAGTTTGATAGAATCTTTGATCTGTATCGTAAAATTGCAGGCGTTATTGTTGTACTACTCTGTCAAGAAAGTACCGGGAAAAGATCAATAATACACAAAATGTCTGTTATTCAGCCAAATTTATTTTATCACCTTCAAAGTATGCTCCTTTAGAAACGATACACTTGCGCCAACGAATAATCCATTCATCAAAACATTTTTTAAACGCTGCTTCCTGAATTGAGTTCAGTTCTCGCCGCGAATTCTCCTTTATGTCTTCTATCGATTGAAAACGGGTGCTACGAAGTGGTAATTTGAGTTTAGGAAAAAGAAAAAAGTCAGCAGGAGCCATATCTGGTGAATATGGTGGTTGCTGGATGATATTTGTTGAGTGTTTGGTCAAAAATTCGTTCACAATGATAGCCTTGTGCGAAGGCGCATTTTCGTGGTGCAAAATCCAAGAATTTTCTTTCCACAAATCTGGCCTTTTTCGTCGAATTTGCTCTCTTAAACGCCGCATAACGCTCAAACAATATTCTTTATTTACCGTTAGACCTTCCGGTAAGAATTCAGAGTGCACAACACCGCGATAGTCAAAGAAAACAGTCAACAAGACTTTGACTTTTGATCGACTTTGGCGTGGTTTTTTCGGTTTCGGATCAGTTGGAAGGCGTCATTCCGAAGCTTGTTGACTAGTTTGCATGTCAAACTCGTAAACCCACGTCTCGTCACCAGTAACAATGCGTTTCATGAATGTTGGGTCCGAACTGACTCGTTCTAGCATGTCCTCAGCGACTTTCATGCGATTGAGTTTTTGGAGAAAATTCAGATCTTTTGGGACTAGCCGAGCAGCAACGTGTTTCATACCCAAATGATTAGTTAAAATGGTACGGATCGACTCGTGAGATACAGAAAGTTCGGCGGCTATCTCTCTCAGAGTTGAATGGGGATTTTCAGTCACTATTTCCTTCACTTTTGCGATGTTAACTTCAGTTGCAGACGTTGACGGCCTACCAGAGCGAGGCAAATCTTCCATCACATCTCGACCGCTTTTGAACGCTTTGAACCACTCATAAGCACGAGTGTTTTTATAAAGTCGATTCACCGTAAGCCTTCTGTAACATTTTCAGTGACTCCGAACACGAAATTCCATTGGCGATGCAAAATTTAAGACAAACTCTTTGTTCGATATTTTTGTCCATTATGAAATTTGCAATACACACTATATATGATATTACTAAAACTAGCACTGTATTTAATATAAATAACAGATGCAACTCAAACTCCGCGCCAAAATGGAAAACAGTTGTGCCAATCTAACAACTACAAAAAAACAAAAATTTGAATTTGGAACCATAAACAAATCATCCATTCCCGATACTTTTTTGACTGAATGTATGTAGATTTTTTATTATATTATTGATAGGCTTGCTCTTCACTGCTATCTTTTCTGATGGTATGCGATGATGAGGTCAAAAATAGATTACGCTTGACTAAAAGTACCTATTTGTTTTTGACTAAAAGTCCCGGAAACATAAACTCAGCCAGGGAATTCCACTCCTTAATTGTTCATACAGTGAATGTGTTTCTTAAACGTTTTGTGCATATGGGTGGGTTATTCACCAGGTATCAGTGACGTATCACCATACAAGCTAGTGGAGTTATTTCGCAAATCTTTTAATATTCTGTTTAGCACATTCAATGCGCATTTTTGCAACATTATGCATTCGTCCCAGATAATTTAAATATTTTTAAACGCTTTTGGAGGTATGCGGAACAGAGAGTAAATTCGGGAGGATTCTCCGAACAGACAGGTTTTGGGTTTTATAGTCTGCTGGGCGACTACCCGACAGTTGATTTCGGGCTGTCGTATATATTCAAATCGCGTGGAGATCTTTGATTGCGCGATGCAGGATTTCGTATTTTCATCTTAGTTCTTAAGTGGCGTCATAGATATCGCTACACGCTGTTAAAAATTTGGTAGAGTGATTTGCAATGTTCCATATCAGGTGGAACGCGGATGTGTTAAATAATAACACTGTGACACTGCAGTGGATAAAAGAACACAGCGGCTCACTGGGCAAGGAGTCAGCTGACGAGCTGGCAAGGCTCAGGTCTGGCACGGTGGTCTTCGGACCTGAACCCATCGTGCCAATAGCCTACATGATTGGCTACGAGAGCACACAATTGCACAAGCTGGAAGGTGGTGGTCCTTGGCACTGGGCTGCAGGCCGGCTAAAGAAGCTATGCCAAGGTTAAATATAATCCTAACAAGCAACCTTCTATGACTGGACAGATGCAGCCTGCATCTGATGGCAGGGACCATCACCGGACAATGCTCCCTGAACCAACTTTTCTTCACAATGAATATCACAGATAGCTCTCTGGGCAGAGCATGCATGGAGTCAGAAGAAACTGTCATGCATGTGCTCCTACATTTTGCTGTGCCCGACATGGTCCATTATTGATCTATGAAAATTTTCAAAACCATCTAGGTATATAGTACATATGGATTGCAATAAAGAATTGAGTATTGAGTGCACAGCCGTCAGCGAGATAAGAACATGAACCTTGGGAGCACCGAATGCATTGATGGACGTCCTGATCAAACTGAAGAGACTCATCTGTTTCTGGAATGAGGTGGGCTGGTTGGAGTAAAGGCTGCCATGGCCCACGCATAATGGGCCGATAAGGACTAAGTGCGGAAGCCAGACCACAAAGATAAGTTAAGATAAGATACATGTCGGTTGTTTAATACTTTGAAGGTTTAAGGGCAATTTGAACGCTGAATGAGCTGCTCCTACTAACAATATGGCCGCTATTCCAGAAGAAGCAACTGCTAATAATATCACATGAACAGTTGCCGAAATCCCAAGTCGTCGGCGGCACGTACTGTCCCCGTGCGCCCCAAGGAGTTGCCTGTAACCGTAGGGGTCCAGCAGGGTCGAAATCTACCGGGGAAAGATCTGATCTAAGATGAGATCTGAGATTCTGAAAAGAAGGTTCGGCCCCGGTATGAAAGTCAACGAAGGAACGGGGTGGGTTTTTTAGTCAGTAAAAGTCTGACACTATCTCCCGCTCCCCACAAGGGAGTAAGTTTACTAAATAAATTGGTTGGGACCACCAACCAATTTATTAAGCAGCTAAAACTTCCCACTTTTTTATCTGACTTTTTTATCGCCGTTTAGTAACGGCTTCAATAAATTTGGTGGTGTCCGACAGTGCAAAAGTAATTATGATCATTTCAGCTGAAAGTCGTCCATTGTTGGACATAGGCCTCCTCCAGATGTCGCCATTATGACCTGTCCTGTACGCCTCACATCCATCGGATTCCCGCGTCTCTCACCAGGTCATCGGTCCACCTTAGGGCTTCTAACGCTGCGTCTCCGGTACGTGGTTGCCATTTTAGAACCTTTCGTCCCCATCGACCATCTGTTCTGCGAGCGATGTGCCCAACCACTTAAGTTTGGCGATTCTTCAGTGAAAAAATATTGAAAATAAAATGCGCCAATTTGGACACTGTCCGAATGACGCAGGCAAACTGTATACGTCATCGGTTCAGTCAAAGCCAATATTAGCTGCATCTTCTCAACTTCTAAATGCATCGTGTAAATGGGTATATCCCACCGAAGACAGTTTTTAATACGCTTTTATTAGCTTCACCTGTATGTTTGCTTGTTTGTTTGCTTCTAACCACCGCCTTTGAGCTCGATGTTGCCCAACTTTGGGCCATCAGAGTTTCTTTAAACTTTGCACACTCATCAAAGACTTTTTGAGTTGCACACATGACTTTGACTATTATCATCCTCTAAATATTTTTATCTATTCACAAAAAAGTGAAAAATAGATATAGTTTATAGCGTATCAATATAATATGACACAAAGCGTGGGGCGCTAAATCGAGCACCCACGCTTAATATTAATATTTTAACTTTTATTAACATACATATACCTATACATCTTAATTATTAAATATTATAAACTAATAGGTATATATACAAACTTAAAGAAAAAAAATGTACAGAAAAACAAAAGAAACTTATAGGGCGTCAAAAAATTACCTATATTGAAAATTATTTTACACTTTTTAGTTGGATACGCTGTGTTTTTTTTTATTATAGGTAAGATAAGATATTTTTTAGTGAGTTTTCCAACAATAATTTAATAGTTATTCTGTTATTCGGGGAGGAAACGAATCCAAAAAGTAAGGATTACTAAAATTGGTCCAGCCGTTCTTGAGTTATGAATGGTGTAACTACCCAGCTTTGTTTCGTTTTGAAGATTGATGATAAGACACCTATTTAGAAGGGCATCTTATCGGTCAGCGATGTGCCTTTGTGTTTTCCAAACAGTCTGTGTCATAGCAAAGATAGAGCCGTGATTTTTAATTAGTGATTCTTAAAAAGTAATAACATGTTGTGATAACCAAGTCTGTGCATATAGACGATTTTGTGGAAGGATACTGACCTCGCAGCGAAACACGACGCCGTCACTTTGTGTGCAATAATTTATGATTTCATTTTTGTTTGTATTTCATACTTTTTTTAATGGTTTTGCTGACAGGAAAAGTACATGGAAAAAGAATCAGGAACAGGAATCTAATAAGGTCAGACCAAGTCCGTGCTATACTGGAGGCCACAGTCTGCGACGCCATCCATATCACCGAAGCGGGCTTGCGGACGGCGGGCCATGGGTAGCTCGCTGTCTGACCGTCCGGTAACTGTCCGGACCAAGCCCAGGACGTCGACAGCGCGCACTGTTCCCGTGCGCCTCAAGGAGTTGTCAGCAACAGCAGGGGCCCAGCTGGGTCGGAGCCTACTGGGGCCAGGGTTATCCGAAAGGAACTCAAACCCTGGTATGAAGGCTAGAAGGAACGGGGTGGGTTTTTAGTCAGTAAGAGTCTGACACTATCTCCCGCTCCACCCAAAAGCGGAGGTTGTCATCAGATGATTTTTGCCCACCAAAAAAATCCATACCACCGAAGTTACATGGTAAAATATAGTCCACAGAACACAAGAAAGTTATTCGTCGAGGTCACGACCTTCAGCATTGAGAAGAAACGGTAAGGAAGAGGACTAATTACTACACTTTTTAAGGACCTAGCTAAATGTATTTTATAATTTACTACTTTTGCCTGCGACTTTGCCCGCATAAATAACAAATTGCCTATGACACACAGGAATAAAGCAGCTTTCTATCGGTGAAGAAAATGTTGTAATCGGACCAGTACTTTCAGAGATTACCAACTACAAACAAAAAAACAAATCTATCTCTTTATAATATTAGTGTATATGTACACACATATAACAGAAGAAGACAATTTATTATAATAACTAGCTTTAGCCCGCGGTTTCGTTCGCGTTAAATTCGGAAGAACACGGTTTCCCTTTAAAAAAAAAAAATGTAAATATTTTTGGACATTCCGGCAAATGTTTTTCTTTCTTTCTTTCTTCTTCTTCTTTTTGTTTTATTTTTTGCCAACATCTTCAGCAAATATCGTTAATGTACCTACACAGAAATAAATACAGAATCACGCTATCGAGTGGTGAAAACCGCTTGAAAATCGGTGCAATAGTTTTTGAGTTTATCGTGAACAGACAGACAGAGGCGCGGGGGACTTTGTTTTATATTATGTATTGATGATTTGTACAGAGGAAATTACTGTCTGAAATTTCTTAAATATAGGTATTGCTAATTTCAACAGAAATTACTTCCAGCAGACTTGCAAAAGAAAGAAAAAAAAAAGAAAAAAAAAGAAAGAAAAAAAAAAAGAAAAAAAAAAAGAAAAAAAAAAAGAAAAAAATATAGACAATAGTGTGTAGAAACAAAAAAAGAAGAGTTTGTAAAATCTTAAAGTAATTAATAACACATATAATCAATCATTCAATAATCAATAATCTATACATATAAAAATCAATGCCACTTTTCGTTGTAAATTTATAACTCAAGAAAGGGCTCACCTATCCAAACCAAATTTTTAGGCTTTGTTCGGACTATTTAGTAGATGGTTTATTTGAAGTTTGGTAGGGTAGAGTAGAATAGAGTAGAATAGAGTAGTGTAGAGTAGAGTAGTGTAGAGTAGAGTAGTGTAGAGTAGTGTAGAGTAGTGTAGGGTAGTGTAGGGTAGAGTAGGGTAGAGTAGGGTAGAGTAAGGTAGAGTAGGATAGAGTAGGGTAGAGTAGGGTAGAGTAGGGTAGAGTAGGGTAGAGTAGGGTAGAGTAAGGTAGAGTAGGGTAGGGTAGAGTAGGGTAGAGTAGGGTAGAGTAAGGTAGAGTAGGGTAGGGTAGAGTAGGGAAGAGCGGGAGCGAAGCTGTGCGGGCATAAGCTAGTTAAGTATATTTATGAATATCTGTTGCATATGACGTATAATACATTACAACATTACTAGAAATCGGCAAACTTAAGTGGCAGTGGGCAGGGCACATTGCTCGCAGAACAGATGGTCAATAGCGATGAAAGGTTCTGGAATGGAGACGCCGTACTGAAAGACGCAGCCTTGGAAAACCGGACAAGGTAGACCGATGATCTGGTGAGGGTTGCGGGAATTCAATGTCAGTCATTATGGCGACACTGGGCCTATGTTTAACAGTGGACATCTTTCGACTGAAATGATGATAATGAAGATAGCATTACACTTTTTTTAAATGCTTGTTATCCATACTATCTTCGTAATATGTCTCCGAGAAAATTTATTTAATTATAAATATACTCATCACCCCAAGAATCTGTGTCTTGCCGTCATAAATGTCCGACCGTTCGGTATCTGTCCGGACCGAGCCCAATTCGTCGACGGCGGGCACTGTTCCCGCGCGCCTCAAGGAGTTGTCAGCAACTGTAGAGACCCAGCAGGCTGGGGCCAGGGTCTAGTTCCGAAAGGGACGCTCGGCCCCGGTATGAAAAGCAAAGAGGAAATGGGATGGGTTTTTCAATCAGTAAGAGTCTGACACTATCTCCCGCTCCGCCCAAAGGATGTCATTTGGATGATTTTTACCTACTGAAAAAAAAAACCTCGTGATTGTTAGTATCAGTTCTCGGGCTAGTAAAATTAATTATAAAACACGACACATTACGCCATCTACCGGACTGTGCGTACAACACTACGTCATCAATCACAAACGACATCAATTATCGATAACTCTGAAACAGTACTATTAGCGACATCTATCATACGACGTGTGAACTATTTGTGACGTCAGCGAAAGTCACCGCCCCAAAGAAAATCGAGAAAATTCAAGAGATGTCGCCTGTCACGAATTCACGAAGGTTCCAACGATATCACCAACTGTTGTGTTGTGTTTAAGGTGATGTATCATGACACACATTTTCACTGTTTTTCATACAACCGCTCATAACTGATTACATATTTTTGAAACACAGTATCTTGTGGATATTATCTAGGCTTCTGTAGAAATCAGTTTCTAAATTTGTGTAAAACTAACCTCTTAAAATCTCCAATTTTGACACTTCAAAATTTGCCTAAAAATAAAAAAGTCAAAAAAGTAAATCACGGAATTACCGAATACAAACCAAGTTTTCAGGCGTTATCTCTCTTTTTTGCGTTGCTTTTTCGTCAAACATCGCGTTGGATTGCGTTAGATGAAGTAACAAGCTTTTAAACCATTTTCGATGTTTACGATAGGCGACTGGAAAAGAACCCTATTAAACTCTTTCCCCCCAAAACTTATAATGTTATTGTTTACCATCTTAGATAGATAAAAAAATTATTTGTTGCAACATAAAATGCACACAAAAGCACAACTAAATAAATTACAAACACCGATATAATCAACAAAAATAAAATAAAAAATACAACAATAAAATTTTCCCTAGTAATAATTATTACACACAAAAATAAAATAAATCTTCAATGTTCCAAGCTCCAAGCATGAAAATAAACCACCGTTATCAGTATTCTTGAACCAGGTAAGCCCGAGTTAGACCCATCCAGCTACCGTCTCATTAGTCTACTCAATAATCTTGGTAAAGTAAAAAAGGGCTTAGTAAGCTTATTTACAAGCGGATTAAAGATTATGCCGAAGCTAAGGGTCTCATTTCCGACGAGTAATTTGCAAACGAGCACTGTGCATCACCACTGCTCTCAAAACGGCGAAGGAACACATCGTGAGGAATCAGGCATGTCCTAGAACCAAAAACTCGAAGACATGTAACATTCACAAACCCGCACTGGGCCCGCGAGGTGGATTACGGCCCATTCCTTCTCTTAGAGAGGAGGCCTGAATCCCAGCAGTGGGAATATTAAAAAGGCTGATGATGATGATGATGATGATGACTGGTGCAGCCTAAGCACTGGCTTCCAGCGTAAGGTAATGACTGGTGTCTAGTTCTTTGATATAGCGAAAGCTTTTGACAAAGTCTGGCACAACGACTTCTATATTATACAAAATTAGACTTAGTATATGCGAAACCATAATATAGTTTGTTTAGAATCAGTAACTCAATCGGTTCCAATAATTTACACCATGTTATATTTTTTTCAAAAAATATTTAAAAATGGTTACAAGTAGGACACCACCGACACTAAGTAAAACACAGACCACAATAGCGGTCATTAGACACTAACGCACAGCTGGATGCGGGAGTAAAACCACCCCTAAGGCGCCCGGATGGCCCAGTGATCACGTAATTGTGCAGCCAACCATATCTTCGTGATTTTTCATCGTTCAGTTAATTCATGAATCCCCAAGCGACCACCGGTGGCCGTGCATCTATTGTCTTACTATTATGTCTCTAATTGACGGTATCTGAAGGGTTAAGAAAGAAAGAAAGAAAGAAAGAAAGAAAACACGTTTATTCCGCCCAAACAGACGCACAGAACATCATAAATACAGAAACAACCCTGTCAGGCCATGTGTGCATTACGCCTTATAACCATAGACAAAAAAAATTACTAAGTTGTTTTGACCACTATAATCTGTGGTTCACACACCAGCCCACACCAGCCTCAACAGAGACAAACATTATAAAACATACTTAACCTATAAATTACCAAAAATATAAGAAAAAAACATAATAATTATACCAAAACAATCTAAGAATCTAAGTTGTGCGTCGCATCTAAGCAAGAATCGGCCGTTACTCAGCATATACCGTGACGCTGGGCAAATCCAACAATCTACGATGCTGGTTTTCAGCAACCACCGTTCGAGTGACAACTTTGGCGTCCCCTCGGAGAGTAAACACAAAAACAGAAGCAGGTTAGTACCTAATACACATACTATTTACATTAATACTTCAATTTATATCATCATACTTATATTATTACAGTTAGGTATAAAATGTGCACAGAATAGATTTTTTACACAAAAATACTAGACATGTATTTAGGGTTTCACATATACTAAAACTGATGTTGTTTAAACTATTTAGGTATGCCAGATCACCTCGTAGTTACTCGTATTATGCAAGTCTTTCAATTCGTTCCTTCCTCTATCGAATGGAGGGAGGGAGGGGTCTCAATGATATTGCCCTTAGGCTATTCATACTGTTCACCAGTGATATTATGCCGTATCCGGACCTAGTAGTTACAAAAAAAAAACAATAGACGACATTGAAATACGATTCAAATTATTCTTACATAAATTTTACAAATAAAATATTATCTCGAGAAAAACATAATTATTTTTATTAATATTCCTAATATAGCAGAAGATAATTTGTACAATAGTTTTTAATTCATTTATCTAACATAATATAAATAATAACATCAAAATTAACCATAAAATAGTTTAGAAAGATTTTCTGGATATGATCTAAAGTTCTGCATTGAGTTCACGTTCGATCATCTCCATCACTTCAGCTGTGTTGCCCCACGCATCAGGCACGAACATTAACAGTCCATCCACATGTCTGGTGATCTGTGGGATGATCCTTGCACATCCAGCATTGCAGATGAAGTCACAAGTGAGAGTGCGAGGGTTGAAGTGAAGACCCTCAGCACAGATGCCGAGACGAGACTGATCTCCGACGCAATAGTAGTACTTGTCGCATTCTGGATGAGGCCAGGGAGCAACATTGCAACCATCCTTGCATGGATCAACTGGTGAAGGTGGACATTCAGGGCAGTCGGTATAAGCGGTTCTTGTCCTGTCAACAACTCGAACTGGAACGGGGCCTGACGAGTCCCTGTTCCTACAGCCAGATTCCTCGGGCCATGTGCATTTCTGGAATTCAAAACAAACAATATTGATTTATATTTCAAGTGTAAGTTTTTAAGTTTGGTATTTAGAGATATGCGGAACAGAGAGTAAAGTCCCACCAACCTCCGTTGAAAAGGGAGGATCCTCCGACCAGACAGGATGTTATACTCTGGTGGGCGACTGCCCGATAGTTGATTTCGGGCTGTCGTATATATTCAAATCGCGCGGAGAACTTTGATTGCGCGATGCAGGATTTCGTATTTTCTTCGTAGTTCTTATGTGGCGTCATAGATGTCGCTACATATGTATGTTAGTTGTTGAGATTATTAAATAATATTGAGGTTTAATTTTTTTTGTAAAAAGTTTTTTATTTTTCACTTTTTAGTTATGGTAGCACCACTAAAAAGTACTTACCCTTCAGCTAAACATAAATTACCTTATAGCCAGAGTGCATCTCATAACGATTCTTATAATCCTAAATACGGTTATATTACATGAATTTACCCCCTCCCCCTTTCCCCTCCCCCTTTTCTTTCAGTCAGTCATCAACTACACGTATAAACAAAGCAATTTTACTTGTTACGACAATTCTGCTATGATTCTATGAGGAGTTCTATTCCATATCTTCGAAGTTCATGATCAGATCATAACAATATTTCTATGGGACCAACTTGGAAGCATAAACTTTCAATAAAAAAAAAAATTTCACATTCGGTCCACAATTGACCGAAATATCGGTGAACATACATACAAAAAAAAAACATACATTCAGCCGAACATAGAACCTCCTCCTTTTCGAAGTCGGTTAAAAAGAGAGATAACGCCTGAAAACTTTGTTAGTATTCGGTAATTCCGAGATTTACTCGAAAACTTCACAAAACTTGCTCCAGAAAATAGCTGTTTTTTTTGGAAAAAGTTGTCGTCATTTAGAATCTTAATAAAATGTGCAAGGTTTCTATAGTTTTACTTCTTTTACTTTTTTAATTAGGCAAATTATGAAGTGTCAAAGTTTATACAAAATAGGAGATTTTCAGAGGTTTTTAATGGATTAGTTTTACACAAATTTAGAAATTGATTTGTTTAGAAACCTAGATGATATCCACAAGAAACTGTGTTTCCAAAATATCTAATGAAAAATGTGTTATAACATCATAATCAGTTATGCGGTATATGAATAGCGGTTGTCCGGTGACCTTAAGGGTGAAGACGTAACAAACAACTCACTTTCACTTTTATAATATTAAGTAAGAATTTCACTAAATTTACCTGCAGAGTTATACTGAAATGAGTTCCATTAGGAGCACAAGAGAACTCAACTTTTTCTCCGTGAACACAGTAATAGAACTTCTCACAGTCGTTCTCATGAGGCAAGAGGAAATCGATGGTGTAATTAGCTGGGCAACCATTGGGAAGTTGTTCCCATTCTTGTATCTTTCTGTTAGACGATTTCAGACCATTCCAGTTTTCACAACCAGCTTCGTTAGGAAATGTGCAGATCTGAAATTTAAGCACAAAAATATTAGTTAATATTTTAACTGAGTTGCAAGTCAGTTATAGTATAGGGGCGGCCAGATGGGATTTTGCACGGTACTCGAACATGATAGAAAATCATATAGGGAGAAAACTCGCACCCTGAAATGAATTCCTACCACTTAATGTCCAGGGCATACGTGCGGCCTAAGACGTTAAGTCCACCTTTTTACTATGTTCTAGCGCATAAAGATAAATAAATAATTAAATAAATATGTATGAACCCTTAATATACAAGGTGTAACGTTAAATGCGCAAAACCTGAAATTAGTTTCATCAGAATAACGAGCAGAATTAATTAAACCACTTTTTAATATAGGTTATACTTTTCAAAAAAAAAATCTTCATTAAAAACTTCGACCTGTCTATTTATGAATAGGTCAAGCCATCACGTGCGCAAACCCGCCCAAATAGGTAAACAAACACAAATAGTTGTAATCCAATCAAATTTTCTCGTACACGGGATAATAAAAGTTTTTATTTCAATGCAGATATGAATTTTAAATAAAATGTACAATCAGACGTATGTAAAATCGGCGTTCAAGGGACGTGGTCTCACAATCAAACTTAAAATAGACCACCAGCTACCAGTGAAAGCTATCATCAGTGGATATAGTCGAGCGCACATGTTTTAAACATTTATTCTCAATCAAAATTTAAAATCGTTTTAAATCAGGAGTGGCATGCAATTAAGATTTAGAGTAGTATTCATTTATTTTTAGATAATAAAGTGAAAGTCAATTATTTTTGCAGTGGGTTCTTCAAAGTGAAGAAGCAAAAACCAAATTAAAGATATCCATTAGAAATCAGAGACAAAGATCTATATTTATGACGTTGTGATTATAAAATATTGCTACCTACCAAGCATGAGAAAGAGGTCAACCGTCGAATCCGACTTGGCTGGGCGGCGTTCGGGAGACTGCGTGGTATCTTCTCGTCCAATATACCACAGTGTCTCAAGACGAAAGTCTATGACCAGTGCGTGTTGCCAGTGATGACATATGGTGCCGAAACGTGGTCGCTCACAATGGGCCTCATCAGAAGGCTCAAAGTCACCCAGAGGGCAATGGAAAGGGCTATGCTCGGAGTTTCCTTGCGGGATCGAATCAGAAATGAAGATATCCGCAGGAGAACCAAGGTTGCCGACATAGCCCGAAGAATTGCCAAACTTAAGTGGCAATGGGCAGGGCACATTGCTCGCAGAACAGATGGCCGTTGGGGCCGAAAGGTTCTGGAGTGGCGACCTCGTACTGGAAGACGCAGCGTCGGAAGGCCTCCTACAAGGTGGACCGATGACCTGGTGAAGGTTGCAGGAAACCGATGGATGCGAGGCGCACAGGATCGATCATTGTGGCGACACTTAGGGGAGGCCTATGTCCAGCAGTGGACGTCTGTCGGCTGAAATGATGACCTACCAAGCATGTTACTTTATTGAGTGATAAATGAATTTATAACCATAATTAAGGGTGGTTCTTTCATGATTTTCAACCATTTAGATATGATTTCACTTAAAAGACGTGTTCAAGATTATTTTTTAGTTTGGTCAATCATATCATCCAAATATGCAAGGGTTTCATTTTCTGCAAGGTGTCAATGTTTCGATTTACTATTCGAGCAGTTATTTATTCTTAAATTACCCAAAATGTTTAAGTTTAATATTTCACTATTTTATTTCTAAAAATAATGTTGTAATCCACTTAAATAACCAATGAACTTAAATTTGATGGAAACCTTTGATTAAATCAACAACTTACAATAATCAGTTAAAAAATTTTAAAATTAAGTGTTTCAAAAAATTTGATCCTAGCTTCTTTTTAAGATACTTTTATTGATAGACTACTCTACAATAGACTCTAGAAAGGCAATGATTTTACACCCAATATTTCGGTTCAATATTTGCTTAACCTTTTCTTAACAATATTGAGATTGGACTCCTGTATAATGGCATTCAGTCAAATACTATATATATATATATAACATATTTTATGAAGCAGCTAACGATATAGCATCCATAACCTAGTTTAATGGTTATATTACTATGATACTTTAGCAAGATCAGGTGATAGATTTACGAGATTCTAACCATCTGCAATGATTTGAGGTGAGGATCGCAGGAATCCTATGGATGTGAGACGCACAGGACGGTTATGAAGACATTTGGGGGAGCCCAATGTCCAACAGTGAACGTCTGTCGGTGGAAATGATGATTATGATGCAATAATTTCAAGCAGAAGAAGAGAGACATTAGGTTCAAAATGTGTAAGATAAGCTGTTTCTTTTTTCATATTTATTTACCTGTCTGGAGGGGAGGAAATGTAGTCCAGAAGGACATTCCATCTCGACTAATCCTCCAAAATTGCAGGCATAGTACTTGCCGCATTCAGATTCATGAGGCAATAGGAAGTCAATTTTGTAGTCAACTGGGCAACCATTGGGAAGAGCCTCCCAATTATTATCTACTTCGACACTGCTGTCTGGAGCTGGCGGTGGAGCGGTAGCACCAGGGCTTCCTTCACACTGTGGCACGTTATAAGGCCAGTCACAAGCCTAGAAAAAACCAAATATGAATACCTATATATATTTCGAATTTTTATCTTTAGGCGGCGGCATATTCGGCACGGCAATGCATTGGAATTTAAGTAAAAAAGAAAAACTAGTTTTTTTATCGATACAATAAGAAGAAGTATTATTTTAAAAATGTTTTCATCGATTTTTGCCGTAATCATCAATAATACCACCATCATAGTTTGAAAATACATAAATCTACTAGAAAGAAAAGATTCTTTTAAAGTGATAGTTTTGGTGTCTTATAAGAACGCGCAATTAGAATTTTCCTCAGAATTTGAACTTATACAGCAGCCCTAAGTCATCGCTAAATCAACTGCTATATTATGTCTAGTGTAGGCAACTGCCCACACTAGACATAATATCCGTCTGAGCGGAGCATCTCCCTTTTCTCACAAATTATGACCCTTCGTTGGTTTGTTATGAGCAACTTTGACTTTGATCGGCACACTAACCTGGAGCTCGAAGTTGAAAACGGTTCCAGCTTGACAATCCCGTTCGATCTTCTCACCCTCATCACACTGATAATACTTTTCACATCTTTCATGGGGTAGTAGGTACTCGATCTCGAAATCGCTGGGACAACCATTCTTTTCATATAACCTGACATTGTTAACCACTGCATCTCCATTGGACCGTGCATGCACGAGGGCTAAGCCCGTCAGTAGAAGGGCGGTTACTGAAAGAGAAGAAAAGATTAGTGAGAAAAACTGAGAATAAAATAATTACGTCAACGATATATCGGGTGTAAAAAGACCCTTAACGTAAATGAAAACTACGTATTCTACCCATCACTGGGATAGTTTTTTCTTCTACAACTTTCCTGGGAATTCAATAGTTTCGGAGATATTCAAGGTCAAAGTTGAAATAAAAAAACCAATTTTTTTTCAAAATCGTATTCTAAACATCATTATAAAACTTTCTTCTGAACAAACATTATCAAAATTATTAATTTTTCATAACAAATTAATCATTTGAAGTTACAAAAATGCAATGAACACAAAATACTACGCACGCACACTACCGCGCGAGGTTCCGAGTTCAACGACCAATGCAATACGGACTCAGCTGATCGACGCGCGCGATTTTACGTTTTCAACAAAAACTTTGATTATTGAATTTTGAAATTGTTTTAATTTTGAAATTGGATAGGTAGGTACCTACTACCTAAACGCGGCTGCGCTGAAGCAGATCTTCCCCAATCTGGCAGGTCCAGACGTCTCCTTCCGGAGGCTCTACGCGGGGTTTCTGCAGTCCCTGTACGTTAACGGAGCCCCGGTGTAGACTCGGTCGCACGGACTGAAGATGACTCAAAGGGTTATAGCCATCCTCATAATACAGGGATACTGCACGGCATCCTGCGAGGCGAGCCAAATGCGGCCTGTCATCGTAGGATTTTGGAGGCGACAGTCCTCACATGTGAAGGTGCAACGCCACCGAGGGGAAACTCCGCTGCTATGATGATGGCATACCATGGCCGCGTCAAACGGCAACTGAAGGAACAACGATCGGAGAGAGAGAGAGGGAGCTTCAGACTTTTACTGACTAAAGATCGGTAAAAGTCTGACACTCCCTTTCATTTCACACAGAGCGCGAGGGGTCACTTATCTAAAAACTAAACTTGAAATCCTAGGTTTAAACTTCTACCTAGGTTCAAGCCCTACCTACATTTAAAATAACAACGTAATAAACCTCACTAGGTACTTGTGTCGTTTTAACGAACATTGTAGGCATTTTTGAGGATGATTTCTAGTAAGGATGGTTTCTAATGCATAAGGCTGTAACGCCTAAGCAATAAAAAGCCGTCCTGTTAAGTATGATTGTAAATAAATCTCGTAAGTACCTACCTACCTCACTTTATAAAAATGTTTAGTAGGTAGGTACCGACTAAATTACATTTCAAAATATGGAACGAGCACGCGGCGCGTTTTATCTGCGTAAATTCCTTTGTTTGTCGATCGGGAGTCACAAAGTGAAACCAGCCACCTTAGACGCAGGCTTGCAGACGGAGAGCAATGGGTAGCTCTCCGTTCAATAACTACCAAACCCAGGTGGACGGCGCGATGTGGAAGCTGTCAGCAAAACTGATGGGTCCCGAAAGAAACGATGCCTGAAAGGGTCGCGAGAACGTTCGAAATAGTTATCGCGACCTTGAAACGCAAAGGCAACTGAAGGAACAACATTGGGTTTCAGTCAATAAAAGTCTAAAATTCCCTCTCGCCCCATCAGAGTGCGAGGTAATTTTAATGGTTTCCCAACATCAAAATAAATCGAAGCTGCACAATTGCAGCAGTCTGAACTAAGATACTTACCGACTGCGGCCTTTACAACTACCTACTAGCTACGTATTTTACAAATACTAATCAGAATTTAGTCAGAATTTCATTTTTTTGTGTTCATTGATAACATTTTTTTTAAATAGTAATTTACGTAAACTGATTTACGCAAACCCAATTTAGGTAATTATTTATAACTAGAGCGATATTTTGTTATTACACCATGCTGGCGCTGGCGCCAGCAGCCAGTAGCACGCGAGCGGCTTGTGCTCAAAGAAAGTTACCGCCCACCGTGGCGGTGCGCACCTGTGACATCAAAAGAGCCGCCCGCGGTCCGACCTCCTCCTTATCCCGCAAACAATTTATAGGAATTTTATTTTTATTTATTGCGAATTAGTTCAATTTCTTGCGTCATCGAATGCACTCGTGGTTTTTTTTGTTGCGAATTACTGTTATTAGGTTTGTGTTGTTTTGTGTGATAGTCTGACTGATATTAGTGAAAGTGTTAGAGTGATAGGCTTAGTTTCGATATTGAGAGTGTGTTGTGTGTGAAGTGTCTTTTTAGGATTATTTTAGTAGGTAGTAGGCACCTTTCGCGAGTTAAGATGCCTTTCATGTTTATTCGGCGCGCGAGTACCTACTACTTACGTGAATATGGTTTACTGTTACGGCATGGCTCATGGAAACGCTACTGCAGCCCTGCGAGTGTACGGGATTGATGGGATTCGTGGGCGTGTCAGCCCACGGATTCACGGTTCTTCACTTCAACGATTGCTGGACAATCAATCGATTGTACCAATTTCTTTGGGAGGCGGCCGACAAGTACGACCGGCAGCAGAAGAGTCCATTCTCGTTGTGATGCGGGAAAACCCACGGTTGGGCCAAAATATTGCGGAGGCGACATGGTCATCACGCTCGGCACACGGTTTCCCATTCAACTGTGCATAAAGTGTTGAGGAGGGATAGGCAACGGCATTACAAAATCCATCGTGTGCAAGCGCTCGTGCCAGGCGACGCGATGCGTCGCATGGATTACTGTAGGTGGCTGTTGAGCCAGGACCGAAACTTTGACCATAAAATTATTTTTACCGACGAGAGTACTTTCACAAATAATGGAATGTGGAACCGCCGAAATACCATTATTGGTGCTTCGTCAATCCCAATCAAACTATGGAAACAGGCTTCCAGACACGGTGGAAACAATGTGTCTACGGCGGCCATTGTGGGAAACCAGATCCTAGGCCAAGTTTTCTTGCCACCGAGAATGGACGGGCCTGCCTACCTCCATTTTATTACTGGGTACCTAACCGACACTTTAAAAGAGATGCGACTAGCTCAGAGGCTTGGGTTGTGGTACCAGCACGACGGTGCGCCGCCTCATGTCGTGAGACAAGTTCGTGAGCAACTAACTATGCTGTTCGGAGACAACTGGATCGGACGATTTGGGCCTCACTCATGACCAGCTCGCTTGCCTGATTTAACCTCTCTGGATTTCTTTTTGTGAGGTTACGTCAAAAATAGGGTGTTTGACCGCCCATGCGAGACCGCTGCTGAAATGCGACAGAAAATTATTGATGTGTTTGAAGAACTTAAGCAGCGGTCAGCTCAAGAAGGAATCCTAGAACGGGTTCATGAAAACACGCGGGCTAGGGCGCGCATCTGTCTCCGCGTGGGAAGTCGGCAGTTCGAACCGGAGCTCGTCAGTGTCGAGAGGCCACCTGTGTTGGATGACAGCTGAAGCGACGGACAGTGTAGGTTAGTACTCAAGCTATTTAAAAACTGTACCTACTTATTTCGTGTAAACGTAAGTAATTGAACACAACACAGAAATTTTTAATTACCATGAGCCTACTAAAGGGCTCCATGGTTGTAATGCCAAATGCCATGTCACTACCAAGGTGACCTTGCTAGTTGCAATCCTTGGCGCGTTTTTCCAACCACCGAACCTGTTGGCGTGTGGTTTACATCCATGCAGCCGCAGCATGAACCAAGGCCACCTTGGTTAGAACCAAGTTGGAACGCTAGTTTGCAACCGTGTAGCAAACCTTTAACGTAATACCTACACCATTCAAAGCGCGCGCGACGCCCGGGCGCCGCGCCTCGCCTGTCGTATACGTACTACACACACACCGGCACAATCAGTTGGACGCTTTACATTGCGCGCTAGGAAAAGCGTCATTTTGTTAAAGGTTGAAAAAAAAATTTGTTTCCCAGCAATATTTTTTGGCCAAAATGACTTAGTTATATGTACAGAATGTGTAGTTAACGGGTATGTGATTGGTCTTTTTACACCCTGTATGTCCAATAACAATCATCATCTTCAGGAAAATGATGAATGTAATTGGCCCTTGTCCTGTTCTATTCGGGGTCAGCGCAAAACGTCTTTTCTTCTATTCTGTCCTGTCACCTGTCAAACTATCACACTCCTTTTTCTTTCATAACACTTCTCACACAATTCATCCATCTTTTCTTCGGCCTTCCTTTCCCTGTCCATCCATCTTTATCCCTCCTCTTCCAAGAGAACCGATTTAATTTCAACTTTTCAGTCACTGCTTCCAATAACATTAATTTATAAATAAAAATCCATAACGACATAGCTTAAAGATCTGAAGATGATGAATATTTGAGATGGCCGGTTCATTTACTTATTACAGCTTGGAGAACTTAGAGCTTACAAAAAATATAACTGATTAACCCTTCAGATACCGTCAATTAGAGACACAATAGTAAGACAATAGATGCGCGGCCACCGGTGGTCGCTTGGGGATTCATGAATTAAAAAGAAAAACAATCATAGCCGATAGCTAGCCAATTACAAGTCCTCACATAGTATCAGACTAACTAGATTATCTTTAGAAGTGACTTACTCATCATTTCTGAATTTGGATATTGCAGATGCACAGGACTGGTCGTTTTGATGAAACTTGGAGGAGGCCTATGTCCAACAGTGGACGGTTAAAATAATGATGATGTTAATTATGACATATATTTGTTAGCACACACGGTCACAACAGTACTTTAATTTGACGTTTCTGGACACTGAAGTATATTATATACTAGAACTATTTATTTAATCTGAAAACAATTAACGATTAGGAAGCGATCGGTGCATTTGTAAACAGTTATTGTATCTCCTTTTGATATCGTTTGAAAACCGAAAAAGAGATCTTTTTTAAAGATAAGACAATCTCGATTTGATATTGGCTGTAATTTTGTATTTCAAGTGAAGTTTTGATAAAATCATTGATATTTATCTTAAAGTTGCATGCGATACTGTTGTATGCAGAATGATTGCAATCATGGATTTGATATTCATTTCGTATGTTTAGTTTATCAAGTTGGGACTCTTTTTTTTCCGATGAGAAAATCATCTAATGACCTCTTGGGCGTAGCGGAAGATAGTATCAGACTTTTACTGACCAAAAACCCATCACTCCAGTTCATTCGTTGCCTTTCGTACCGGGGCTGCGCTACCTTTCGGAGCTAACCCTGCCCCTGGTAAGCTTTGACCCAGCAGGGCCCCTGTCGTTGCTGACAACTCCTTGAGACGCGCGGGAACAGTGCGCGCCATCGACGACTTAGGCTCGGTCCGAACTGAAATGATCTAAATAAACTAGTGCGCCTCACCACCAGCGATTGTTTTCATTACTTACCATCTGCAGGTGAGATCACAGTCAAGCACTTGTTTATATCAAATAAAAAAAAAAAGATTTTCCTGCACAAGTTCAAGGTCATGTGCTTTCAAAGCCGTTCCCAACTAATGGTAGGAGGGATTTACGTCACTGATGGGTAGAAGTTGAAGTACTTAGGTAAGATTCTCGACATCTAGCGGATCTTGGACGTGTGGCCTCTTTTTGAAGTGTGTTAAGTATAAGATGAATAGCAGCGGGCCAAGCACCAAACCTTGTAGAACACCGCTGAGCACGGCACGGACTGTAAGAAGAACGTCACCAATACGCACACGGAATGTTATTTTAGTAAGAAAATCACTTAAGGCTAAGGCGTAAGGCGTAAGGCTAGGTAATAGACTACCATGAATGCCTAAATGTTTAGTTTATGAAGTAGATGGCGCAAAGAGACACGATCAAATGCTATTTAATAATCTAGATATATTTCATCCGTGGGATGCTCTTTTTCATGGTTTTTTGTCCATGTCCATTCGTATACGCATTAAAATAAATTTGTTGTGAGTGTTACTGATCGTCTCGGGACAATGCTATGCTGCTCTTTCATGATAATTGCTCTTACGATAGGAATTGTCTTATTTTATTTGCAAAATTTTTTTCTATGCTTTGCATAGTACGCTAGCCAAATTAATGGGTCTTTATTTTACAGGTGGTGATTTATTCCCTTTCTAGTAAATCGGAACTACATTTGCTACTTTACAGTCGACAGGCACTACACCTTCTTCCAATGATCTATTCATAATCTGTCCTAAGTTTTTGTTGTTTACTACCTCAGAGCAATTTTTCAGTAATACACTACACGCACAAACCTTTTGGGAACACATTCATTGTGCGTGCAGCTAAAGAGTGGAATTTCTTGCCAGAGTCTGTTTCCTGATAGCTACAACCCGGGAATCTTTAAGTTGAGAGTGAAGAGATTTCTTCTAGGTAAGCGCGTTCCATCGTTGACCGCATCGTCGCTTTTCATCAGGTTAGATGGCGGTATATTATTTGGACAATAAATGTATACACATATCATAAAAACTCAATGTTTTTACTACCATATTGCTTGTAATGTTAAATTTCTCAATTAAGTTGGCTACTTTGGGCGCATTAATGGTTGGTTATGGCCCATTGGGTTCTTTGACGAAACTAAATTCGAATAAAACTAAGTGCAAATGATTCAGCAATCTGGTCTGGTTTCATAAATAGTAGGTTAAAGATGTTTTCAATAATATTTACGGATACAACTGATGAATTCAGTTGTAGCCTTAATATACCTGCTTCTTGATATAGTCATAAAAAGCTTTAGGACCTATGTCTATGACAGTGCATTCGAGTATTGATCTTCTGTGTTGAGTTATTTTAATTACATCGTTGTTTATTTTTTTATGTCTGCGCGTTTTCGTAACGATCAATTCTATATTTGATCTTCAGTTTATTTTTATTTGAAACTAGCTTTTGCCCACGGCTTCACCCGCGTACATAATCCCAGGATTAAAAGTATCCTATATATTATTATGGGATATGGTCTACTCGTGTACCAAGTTTCATCGAGATCCGTTCAGTAGTTTTTGCGCTAAAGAGTAACAAACATCCATACATCCATCCATACATCCATCCATAGATACAAACTTTCGCGTTTATAATATTAGTAGGATAAGATCAAGGATTTCTTTGCCGCAAAGGCATGTTAGAGATCTAGCGGGATCCTCGAGCCCCATCTACCCCGGGCTGGGGCTGCTCTCAAGCGGCTCCTGCCCAACCTTGGGGGTCCAGACGCCTCCTGCCGGAGGCTCTACGCGGGGATCGTTCGGTCCATGGCCCTCTACGGGGCGCCGGTGTGGGCGCCGTCGCTGGCAAAGCGACCGGCGTCCATACTGAACGCCTGCCAGAGGGTCATGGCAATACGGATGGTGCGGGGTTACCGCACGATCTCCCGCGAAGCGGCGAGCCTTCTGGCTGGCCTACCACCGTGGGATCTGGAGGCAACAGTCCTTGCACACATGCACGAAATGCGCGTGGAGATGCAACGCCGGGGTGAAAGTCCACTGCCGCAACATGTCAAGGCATGGCGGACAGAGCTCCAGCGGGATCTCATGGTGAAATGGCGTCAACGGCTATCGCAACCCAGTGCTGGGCACGCCACGATTATGGCGGTAAGTCCCCTCTTTGAGGCGTGGCTGGAAAGACCTCACGGCGTCCTTACCTTCCGCATGACGCAGGTCCTCACCGGACATGGCAAGTTCGGGAGGTACCTGCATCGGATTCAAGCGGAAGAGACGCCCGGGTGTCGCCACTGTGCGCAACGCCCGGAGGACACGGTGGAGCACACCGTCGAGGTGTGCCCTGCCTGGGCGGAGCATCGCCGTGCCCTCGTGGGGGCGATCGGCGGCGGAGGCCTCTCGCGCCGGGCCCTGGTCGAGGCCATGGTCCAGAGTGAGGAGGAATGGCAGGCGGTCGCCTCCTTCTGCGAAGCAGTAATGCTTGCAAAGGAGGAGGCTGACCGCATCAGGCAACGGCGCCCTCGCCGCCGTCGCCGGGATTCCGATCCCGATTTCCGGCCACCGTAGACGCGGGCTCGCGGACGGCGAGCCATGGGTAGCTCGCTGTCCGATCGTCCGGTAATGGACCGAGTCCAAGACGTCGACGGCGCGCACTGTTCCCGCGCGCCTCAAGGAGTTGTCAGCAGCAGGAGGGGCCCAGCTGGGTCGAAGCCTACTGGGGACAGGGTTGTCCGAAAGGGAGCTCGTGCCCCGGTATGAAGGCTAGAAGGAACGGCGCGGGGTTTTTAGTCAGTAAGAGTCTGACACTGTCTCCCGCTCCACCCAAGAGCGGGTTTCGTCAAAGATGATTTTCCCCGTCGACAAAAAAAAAAAAGCCCCATCTACCTCTGCAGGAAACGTTCTGGGCATTGAGAGTCGCAGAGTGACACCCCGCCACCGTAGACGCAGGTTTGCTGATGACGAGCAGTGGAAAGCTGGCCTTGTGGTGAGGACTGAGCAGAAGTTGCCAACGGGGCTTAGTGATACAGCCTAGTTGTTTGCTGTAGGGCCAATGGCTGCAAGGGTCATAGATTTTTTTAAAAGAGTTGCCGTGGTGGTGAAAAGCAAAGGATAACTGAGAGACACAGATTAGCAGCATTCTGGTACAGTACTTATAATACAAGTTAAATCTTTTTAAGATCGCACAATCAAAAATATGTACATATATGAACATGATTCCTCAATGACTTCGATCCTTGGAGTAGAGGACGATTTGTAGTGATTATATAAAGATTAAAACTCAAAGCCACAAGTTGCTCAATAAGAGAAAAAACCACTGATATACATAGCTTTGTAATAGCGCCATTTTAAACTGGGGTTAACATGATAATAGACATATTTAAAAGAAAGAGATGATTTAAATTCTAATATTTATTACCAAAAAACAAAATATATATTAAACAATATTTTTCGAAAGAAAAAATCTTTTTAAATTTTTATTTCTGATATACCAAGAGATAAGTTGTTTAGACTACAATTTAAAAAAAAAAATATTTATGGATTAAAGTCACAATATTTTCGATAGCATTTCTCGATGTCATTTGAAGTTCTGCATTAAGTTCATTTTCGATCAGGTCCATCACTTTGTTGGGTCTTATTTTGCACAACCTGCCTCTTCAGGCCATGCGCATCTCTGGAATTGAAAACAAAAAACATTTATTTACATTTCTAGTATAAGTTCTTGAGTTTGGTACAAATAAATTGTAAGTTGAGTTTGACCTAACAATCAGCCGTATAATGTTCCCACTGCTTTGACTCAGGCCTTCTCTCTAAGAGAGTATATAGGGCACTATCCGCCACGCGGTTTCAGTGCGGGTTAGTAGATGTTACATGTCTTAGAACATATGGTACTTGGTCATGCCGATTCCCTTACGAAGTCTTCGTATACTCTGCCTCAGCGTATGTTAATATGTGGTCTACGGTGCGAAAGCCTTTTCATAATCCAGCTTATTCGGGAAGCTGGAAATCATCTAGCTACATACGAGACGGTTTGTGATAACTATGGAAAGCTGGCAGACATGACTAGGAAGTCTAAATGAGCTTGTTATTTTTAAGCAGGACATTCCCAGTCTTCTTCCGCTCAATTGTGTAAAAAATCTCATACCTTTCCTTCATGAACATGAGTTGGATCAGAAAAGTCTTATCACCTTCCTACCCTTGTCGTGACGTACTTAACCGTATAATAAATGATTTTACTACTGTTGCTACTACTATGTTTGTGTGCTCTCAGTCAAAATTTTGAAAGTATGTCTAGGCTTATTTTCGTCAGTTTGGTCTCTGTTATGACAATCATATCATCCACATAATCAAAGTTCAAAATTAAAAATATTAGACAAATCTTAGATATTTACTACACAGACAAATTCATTTGTCTGTGTAGTAACGCTTTACTTCGAATTGCCCAATTTTTGTGTCTTATAATTAAACATGATTATGTCATCAAGCTAAATAATCAATAAGCTTATATGTGATGGAAACCTTTGATTGGATCCACAACTTAAAATATTGTATAAAATTGAAAGCTTGATTCTTAGTAAGACCGAGTGTTTACGAAATTCTGACTTTCTACAACGATTTTGGTTTAAAATGGATGGTAGCTCGCTTTTTTATATTTACCTGGCCGGAGGAGTAGAAGTGTAGTCCAGGAGGACATTCCATTTCGACTAGTTCTCCGTTAACGCAGGCATTGTAGTTACCACAGTCAGACTCATGAGGTAACAGGAAGACGATTTTGTAGTCAACCGGGCAGCCATTGGGAAGAGCCTCCCAATCAGTATCTACTTCTTCACTGCTGTCTTGAGCTGGTGGATTGGTAGCACCAGGGCTTCCTGCACACTGTGGCACGTTGTAAGGCCAGTCACAAGCCTAAAGAAAAAACAAAATATTAATGTTTCGACTTTTTATTTTTAACATCAGTTTATAAACTACCAAGTCTTCTTCTTTGTCATCTCCTGTTCCCTTTATTTGAAATCGAATCTCCTTACTAATAGGTGCCAGGATATTCTATCCTAGGTTGTCGGCTTTGGTAAATGGGCTGGCTTCTGGTCTCTCTCGAAGCTAGACTCGCAGGTCAATAGTTTTTTAAGTAATTAAACACAGTTGCAACAGTTAGATTAAATATAGGTTAAAAATTAAGAATAATAGGTATGTAGGCATGGACTTATAAAAACCGAATTGTTTTTATATTAGTTTTTAAAATCGTAAATACTTTTCTAGTTCTCTCCACATACCATGCCCCACCTTCCATCCTGCGTCACATATTTTGTTACCTGTTCACGTAGGGACCTAATGAAAGCATCAGCGAACGGCATTGCCGTGGCCGAATACTGAGCCGAGTGTAAAACCAAAACTAGTTTTGCCATCGACACGCTAAGAAGTTTTGTTTTATCTTTAAAAATGTCATCACCGGATTTTTTAGCACCTATATACCTCTTGAAGTCTTAATTTTAGATTTTCTTTTCTAGTGACATCTATGGCGTCATATTTTAAAAACCAAACTACGAAATCCTGCATCGTCCAATTAAAATGCTCCACGCTATTCGAGCATATATCATAACAGCCTAAAATCATCAGTTTATGTAGTTCAAGCAGTTCTAATCAGTTCAAATCGAGCAGTTGCCCACACTAGTCATAACATCCGTCTGGGCGGAGGATCTCCCTTTGCAGCGAAGGTCTGCGGGACTTTATATTCTACTCTGCAAACTTTTGACCGTGACTACACAAATTAATTGACTTATGATACTTTGTAAGTTTCGGCACACTAACCTGGAGCTCGGAGTTGAAAACGGTTCCAGCTTGACAATCCCGTTCGATCTTCTCACCCTCATCACACTGATAATACTTTTCACATTTTTCATGGGGTAGTAGGTACTCGATCTCGAAATCGCTGGGACAACCATTCTTTTCATATAACCTGACATTGTTAACCACTGCATCTCCATTGGATCGTGCATGCACGAGGGCTAAGCCCGTAAGTAGAAGGATGGTAACTGAAAGAGAAGAAAATATTAATGGAAAAAAAAAATAATAAAATAGTAACGTCATCGATATATGTCCAATAACATTCATCATCTTCCTGCCCTTGGTTTGTTTTATTTGGGGTCGGCGTAAAACGTTTTTTTCTTCCATTCCATCCTGTCACTCGTCATGCTATCATTAACTCCACGAGAAGTGACATGTAAACAGAGTTACATATCACTTCTAACTTAATCCATGTATCTTTTCTTTGGGCTCCCTCTAACTGTCAATTGGTCCACGTGTATACTCATAACTCTTTTAATAACATGCGTTTTATCTCTCCTCTTTAGATGACCATACCAAGACAAACGATTCAAGACTTTCAACTTTTCAGTCACTGGTGCCACTTTCAAACTTACACATCCAATATTACTAATTTATAAAAGAATATATGAAATGAGAGGACAGTTCGACACTATTCGTAACGACATACCTTTTAAAGTAGCCGTATGACTACTTTAAGCTAGCAAGTATACCCTAACTTGTATACGCTAGGGCATACTTGACAGGTTAACATGCACATTTATACCTGTCAGATAAGCTTGTATGGAAACCTGCACAGTTGTGAAATATAGACGTTCCGGTTTTTTTGTAGAACTCATCTATACAGACAAACCTGTGAGGTATACCCTAGTATGTATGGCTGGCACAAAAGATGATGACGACAATTTGAAATGGTCGGCTTATTTAAATATTAAAGCTTGGAAGACTTATAACATATATATATATATATATATACATATAAAAACTGATTAAAAAGAAAACCAATCAAAATAGAAAATTACAAGTCCTCATGTATAGCGTCAAACTAACTAGTGTATCTTTAGAAATATTAACAATATGACTTACTTATCATTTTCCAATTTGGATACTGTAGATCAGTTTTTATAGGGCCTATATCCAACAGTGGACTTCTTTAGGCTGAAATGATGATGAACACGGTTAAAAGATCACTTTGGTAATGATACGTTTCTGGACACTAAAGTATATTTTATACTAAAATTTTTAACTTAATCTGCTACCATTAGCGATAAGGAAGCGATCGGTGTATTTGTAAATAGTTATTGTATCTTTCATAGATATAGTTTAAAAACCGAAAAAGAGATCTTTCCGTCGATAAGATAATCTTAACTTGATCTTAACTTTAATTTTATATTTCACGTGAAGTTTTGATAAAATCATCGATATTGATCTTAAAGTTGCATGCGATACTGTGACACACAGAATGATTGCAATCATGAATTTGATATTCGTATCATATGTTTTGTTTACCAAGTTGAGACTCGAGTTGGTCTTGCACAAGTCCAAGTTCATATGCTTTTAAAATCATTGAAACACGTCACCACCGGATTTCCAAATAACAGCAGGAGGGGCTCATATCAGTGTCGACCTCCACGTCCTTGATAGGTGTTGGAACTTCGAGGAGCACGTCAAGACTGCCTTCAAGCGGCTACTGTTCAGAGGTACAGACTCTCCTGCTAGTGTAGGTACCGTAACTGCAAAAGCGACTGGCTTGTAAATTGAACACATCCCAGAGAGTCATAGCCATCCGGATGTTTTGGGGATACCGCATGGTGTCACGCAAAGTGATGAGCCTCCTTGGCAGATTGCCAATGTGGGATGGGTAATGCAATGCCAGGGCGAAACAGTCGAAACAAATCGAGGCATTATTATTATTATTCTCTCTTCTGGTCTGGATTTTTCCTCGTTCACTAAAACTATGATATCTCAGAAATTACACAGCATAATTAGCATATTCCAAGAGAGGTGTTATGTGGGTATTGTACAGCTTAACAAACGTGGGTGTCAAGCATTTGAATGCCTTGCGTAATTTGCTCTCTTGAGAACATGTACACACAAACATTCAAATAAAGTAACCAGTCTTGAGTTCATTCATATTATTGCGTTTGGGTCATTTTGTATATCATACCATTGAACCTGAGAATTTCCAAAAAACTTTGTACCAGGAAGCGTATTTTTGAAGTCTGTCAAGTATAAGATGAATAGTAGCGAGCCAAGTACCGATCCCTGTGGAACACCTCTGAGCACGGCACGGACTGTAGAAATAACGTCACCAATACGCACACGGAATGTTCTTTTAGTGAGAAAATTACTTAACCAGTCTAGTAGACTACCGCAAATGCCTAAATGTTGAGATCTAAGGATTAGATGGCTCAAAGGACACGATCAAATGCTTTTTCATAATCTAGATTTTACATCCATGGGAAGTTTTTTTCAAGGTTCTTTGCCCATTCATGTATGCATTCACATAAATTTGTTGTGACTAATCGTCTCGGGACAAATCCTTGCTGCTTATTCATTAAAACTTGCTCTTGGGATAAGAATTCAATCATTTTATTTTTAATATTTTTTTCATGGTTTTACATAGTACTTTAGTCAGACTGTAGTTTACTTTCATTTATTTATTCATTTAATCTTCATGCAACACAAAGTACATAGGCGGACTTAATGCCTTAGGTATTCTGTGCTGGGACTGCCAGTCAACCTAGGGTGGTGCAGAGACAATATGGTAGGCGTATAAAAAGAAAATTTTATTTTGAAATCGAATAAAAAAGAATACATATATTTAAAATAAACATACATATATTTATTTAATATAATATATTAATATAAAGTAAGGACAGAAATTTTAAGACGATTTTGCTATTTATTCTAGAAAATGATTCCGCAACTTCCGCTTAAATGCACACCGACTTTCGGCCGTCCTGATATCGATTATATCGTATACGTGTAGTAATATATTCTTTTTCTTGTAGATCGTAATACATTTGCTACTTTCCAGTCAACAGGCACTGCACCTTCTTCCAATGATCTGTTATTCATATCTGTACTAAGCTTGCGGTAAACGCCTGACAGCAATTCTTTAATAATATGACTTTTTTTTTCTTCCACATATGGGCTGGTGCTGCAAAATGCCACCTAGCAACTTTGGACTAGGTGGAAAGGCGTGCGAAGAGACTAATTGGTGATCCAGATCTGGTTGAGTCCAATCTACAAAGTCTTGAGCATAGGCGAAGGGTAGCCAGCCTTTCGGTGTTTTACAGGATGCATTTTGGAGAGTGTGCGCAGGAATTACATGATTTGATTCCACCATCTCACTTTTACCATCGGACAAGCCGACGAACGGCGAGTATCCACCCTTATGTTGTTAAAACCTGTACGGTCCGAACCAAACGTTTTTGCCTCGTCGTTTATACCACGTACATCGATAGACTGGAACAGTTTGCCGGCTGCGGTCTTCCCATCTGATTATAATTTAAGTGTCTCAAATGCAAGAGTGAATAGGCTCTTAATAAACTAGCGCGCCTCACCATCAACGATTGCACCACTGCTTACCATCAGGTGGGATCGCAGTCAAGCACTAGTTTATATCAATTAAAAAAAAAAGTATGTACCATCATCAAAACTCAATGTTTTCACTACCATATCACCTGTGATGTTAAATTTCTTAACTGAGTTGGCCACTCTGGGCACATTAATGGTTGGTAATGGTCCATCGGGTTTATTGACAAAACTTAGTTCATAACGATCTGGTTAGCGTTGTTTTTAATAATATTAAGGATACAAACTGAGTTCAACTGCTTCTTGATATAGTCATAAAAAGCCTTCGAACTTGTGTCTATGACAGTGGACTATTCAAATATTGATGTTCTATGTTGGGTTGTTTTTATTATATCGTTGTTTATTCTTCTATTCGTCGTTTATTCTTCTTTATTATTATCTATAAATGATCCACAGTTTTGTTTTCTTTATAATAACATCAAAAATTTCTTTGAGATCCAGGATATCTTTGTAGTAGAGGCATGTTGGAGTTCTTGCGGGATTCTTACGCCCCAGCTACCACCACAGGAAACGTTCTGGGTATTGAGAGTTGGACAGTGACACCCGGCCACCGTAGATGCAGGCTTACTGATGATGAGCAATGGAAAGCTGGCCTCGCGGAAAGGATTAAGAGGGTCCTTCTCCACTCGCTTATCGTAAACATCGAAAATGGTTTAAAAGCTTGTTACTTCATTTAATGCAATCCAACGCGATGTTTGACAAAAAGGCAACATAAAAAAAGAGAGATAACGCCTGGAAACTCTGTTAGTATTCGGTCATTCCGAGATTTACTCGAAAATTTCACAAAACTTGCTCCAGGAAATAGCTGTTTTTTTTAAACCTTTAAAAATTTTTGGAAAAGGTTGTCATCATTTAGAATCTTAATAAAATTTGCAAGGTCTCTAGAGAATTACTTTTTTGACTTTTAAATTTTTAGGCAAATTATGAAGTGTCAAAGTTCACACAAAATAGGTCATTTTCAGAGGTTTTTACTGGATTAGTTTTACACAAATTTAGAAATTGGTTTCTTTAGAAACCTAGATAACATCCACAAGATACTGTGTTTCCAAAATATCTAATGAAAAGTGTGTAATAACGTCATAATCAGTTATGAGCGGTTATGTGAAAAACAGTGAAAATGTGAGTCGTGATGCACCACCTTAAGCCGAAGCCATTGACTGTAGCAGTAGAGCTGATGGCCGCTAGGGCCAAAGAAAAAAAGAATCTGGTGGTGGAATGCAAAAGATAACTGAGAGAGACAGGTATGTCTTAATAGGATTCTGGCACTGTACTTACAATATAAGGTAAATCTTTTTAAGATCGCTCCATTAAATATGTGATCGTCAAATCCTTGGAGTAGAAGACGGTTTGTAGTGATTATTTTAGGATCAAAATCAAAGTCACAAATTGCTCAATGAGAGAAAAAGCAACGGATATAGCTTTGTAATTGCGCTATCTTAAGTCTTCAATCGTGATAATTAGAGACACGATAGAAAGACAATGGGTGCGCGCACGCCGGCGTTCGCTTGGGGTTTAAGGAATTAAACTGGGGTAAACATGATAATATACATAACACTAAGAGATGATTCAAATTCCAATATTTATTACCAAAAAAATATAAATAAAATTTATACAATAAAAAATCTTTTTAAATTTATATTCTTGATAAACCAAAAGATAGTCGGTCTAGACTAAAATATTTATTTATTTATTTTACATACTATATGACAAGAGAACATTTTTCGATAGCTTTTCTCGATGTGATTTGAAGTTCTGCATTGAGTTCATTTCGGATTAGGTCCGTCACTTTGTTGGGTCCTATTTTGCACAACCAGCATCTTCAGGCCATGCGCATCTCTGGAATTGAAAACAAAAAACATTTATTTCCATTTCTAGTATAAGTTCTTGAGTTTAATACAAAAAAAATGGCAATTGAGATTAACCTAGTAGTTAGGCTTATAATGTTCCCACTTCTGTAACTCAGGCCTTCTCTCTAAGAGAGGGAATGAGGCGTTATCCGCCACCGCAGCTCAGTGCAGGTTACATGTCTTAGAACTGCTTCTAGTTCTTGAGTTTGGTATAAATAAATTGGCAATTGAGATTAACCTAACAGTCAGGCTTATAATGTTCCTTCCTTTCCATTTTAAGTTTCTTATGTATTTTTTATTTTATTTTTATTTATAGTGTACAATAAAGAATTTATCTATCTACCCTTGTCATGTCGTACTTAACTGGATGATAAATGTGTATTTATGTAAAGATCATAAATAATTTAACTACTATAATTGTGTGCTCTCAGTCAAAATTTTTAAAGTATGTCTAGGCTTATTTTTGTCAGTTTGGTCTCTGTTGCGACAATCATATCATCCAGATAATCAAAGTTTAAAATCAAAAATATTTGAAAAATCTTAGATACTCACTACACAGATAAATTTACTATTATAGTAACATTTTAATCTGAAATGCCTAAATTTTGAGTCTTATTGTTAAAGATTATTGTGGCATCCACCTAAATACTTATTAAGCTTATTTCTGATGGAAACCTTTGATTGGATCCACAACTTACAATATTTTATAAAGTAAAAAAAATACTAAAAGCTATTGATTGTTTTTTTTTTTAAGTATTAGCTTTCTATCTTATTATATTATATATATTGACCACACAACTTCAACAACCTAGTTATTTGACTATAATATAGTCAAATAACTAGGTTGTTGAAGTCAATCGAATCAAATACATATATTATATGTATTTGATTCCTTGGTGAGATCAAGTGTTTACGAAATTCTGACTATGTATAACGATTTTGGTTAAAAATTAATGGTAATCCGCGTTTTTATATTTACCTGCACGGAGGGGTTGAAGTGTAGTCCAGAAGGACATTCCATTTCGACTAGTCCTCCGTTATCGCAGGCATAGTAGTTGCCGCATTTAGATTCATGAGGCAACAGGAAGACGATTTTGTAGTCAACTGGGCAGCCATTGGGAAGAGCCTCCCAATCAGTATCTACTTCTTCACTGCTGTCACGAGGTGGCGGATTGGTAGCACCAGGGCTTCCTTCACACTGTGGCACGTTGTAAGGCCAGTCACAAGCCTAAAAGAAAAACAAAAAATTTAAATTAATTACAAAACGTTTCAAGTTTTTATCTTTAACATCAGTTTATAAATTAGCAAGTCTTCTTCTTCATTGTCCTCTACTGTTCCCATTATTTGGGATCGAATCTTCTCACTATCAGCGCCAGAATATTCTATCCTGGGTTGTCGGTTTTGGTAAAAGAGCTGACTTCTAGTCCCTCTCGATGCTAGACGTCCAGGTCACTATTGGGGATTCTCCTGATAACATGTCTTTACCAGCTGAGGCGGTTTTCAGTAAGTTTACCGATGGTTGGAGCAATTTAGATATAAATTAACGAGTACATTATTTAATTATCATAAAGTACCTCATCGTAATGGTACTTCAAAAATAATCAAAAAGTATCAGGATGGGTACTGTTTAACTTTTCGAAAAATGTAATTAGAAACAAAATGAGAGAGCGAATTGACTTGGGGTTTAATGAATTAAGCAATCGAACACGGTAAGTTTATTAAGATATTTATGATCCTCCCTTTTCAACGAATGTTCCGCGAGGATCTCAAGTGGCTCCCTATCCGTCTTCGTAGGAACACTCGGGTATTATGTCTCCTTTACACAACATCCTTTTCAACCCTGCGTATCCTGGCTACCTGCGTGATCGTTTTTTGTTCACCCGCTCTACCGACGCCCTTTGCAGAGCCCATCTTAATTTCCCATCCTATAATACTCATTTCTATTCCAACTCCTTCTCTTTTCATGCAGTTCGACTGTGGAACTCACTTCCAGCTAAGATGACGTGACGCTAAAACTATATCTGTGTTTAAAAACCTAGTCAAAGAACATTACCTCTCAACCATCTCGTAATTTATATTTTGCACATATACTTATAATTTAATTTATGTATTGTATATTTTGATATATTTATATATGTATTATATGATTTAATTTAGATAATTATAGCACATTTTTTATTTTCTGATTTATTTGTATACTCTGTCTACATCTCTCATCCAACTCTCCTGTCGTAGGTCTGCTGTAGCAGTAATAATAATAATAATAATATCCCACAACTATCACACAAAGCCATCTAGTCCCAAGCTAAGCAGAGCTTGTGTTATGGGTACTAGAAAACTGATAAACGTACTTATATACTTCTAAATACATACATATCATAGATAAATTACACCCAGACACAGAACAAATGATCATGCTCATCACATAAACATTTGTCCTGGGTTGGAATCGAACCCACGACCTCCGGCATAGCAGTCAGGGCCACTAACCACTAGACCAACAGGCCAGTCAAGCAGTACCTTTGTACTCTTCTTTCTGTATTTGTTAACTTCATTTTTTAAGTGTTTGTGTGTACATAAATAAATAAATAAATAAGGTTTGCGGGACGTTACACTCTATTTTGCATATCTTATATATATATACTTTTGACAGCTATAACACAAATTACTGACTTATGGTACTTTGTCGATTTGTTATGAGCAACTTTAACTTTGATTGGCACACTAACCTGGAGCTCGAAGTTGAAAACGGTTCCACCTTGACAATCCCGTTCGAGTTTCTCACCCTCATTACACTGATAATACTTTTCACATTTTTCATGGGGTAGTAGGTAATCGATTTCGAAATCGCTGGGACAACCATTCTTTTCAAATGACCTGACATTGTTAACCACTGCATCTCCATTGGACCGTGCATGCACGAGGGCTAAGCCCGTAAGTAGAAGGATGGTAACTGAAAGAGAAGAAAAGATTAATGAGAAAAACTGAGAATAAAATAGCTACTTTAACAGTACACTTCCAACAACATTCACTCGTCCAGCTATCATTAACTCTGTTTTCTTTCATATTATTTCTCACAAAATCCATCCATATTTTTTTTGACCTCCCTCTCCCTCTCCTTTTATCCACATAATTGTAAATTCATAATTGTTTTAGCAACATGCGTTTCATTCCTGCTCTTATATCTCATATAGGGTTATTTGTAAAACACTAGCAACCTCTCAGGACTATGGTACTAACATCATAAATAATAACTTTTGTTCTATGACTTTTAAAAGAATATCATATTTTAGTTCATCATATTTTCATACATAAATAAAAATATTTAAATGGAACGTTCTAAATGTTACGAAGTCTATACTGGCGTATCAATTTTGTGGTGTGATGAGTACACGAAAATGGTGCGAATGCTTGCTAGGTAGGTGTAATGAAAATTTTTCGGAAGCCTGCTTACTATTATTACGAGAACAGTGTGCAGGCGTAGGTAGATACAGCAATATACAGAGTTGAAATATGTCAGATAGAATAACGAAATGTTGAAGGTTTGTTTTTGTTAAATGTATTGTTTTGTAAAAAGTCATAGAACAAAAGTTGTTGTTTATGATGTTAGTAATACAGTCCTGCAAGGTTGTTAGTGTTTTACAAATGACCCTGTATAGCCATACAAGATTATTCCCTTTTAATTTTTCAATCACCTGCAAGTCAATTTATCAAAAAAAAAAAAAAAAAATTAAGATCAGATTTATTTCATTAGATTAGGGCACTATCCATAACTTGGGAAGTCTAGAGATGATGAATATTTTAAATAACCAGTTTATTTATTACAGCTTGGAGGACTTACAGCCTATAAAAAAAAACTGGTTAAGATTAAAAACTATCATAGACAACAGCTAGCCAATTACAAGCTCTCAAGTATAGTACAGTTTTTTTTTTTTATTATTGATAGGCTTGCGTTTGATCACCATCGTTTTTTTTTATGAAGATATCCGCAGGAGAACTAAAGTTGCCGATGTAGCACTAAGAATTGCCAAACTTAAATGGCAATGGGCAGAGCACATTGCAAGCAAAATAGATGGCCGTTAAGGGCCGACAGGTTCTGGAGTGGCGAATGCGTACCGAAAGACGCAGCGTTGGAAGGCCTCCAATAAAGTGGACTGATGACCTGGTGAAGTTTGCGGGAAACTGATGGATGTGAGACGCACAGGATCGTTCATTGTGGTGACACTTGGGGGAGGCCTATGCCCAACAGTGGACGTATATCAACTGAAAAGATGATGATAGTACTAACTAGTGTATCTTTAGAAGTATTTAAAATATGACTTACTCATCATTTTGGAATTTGGATGTCGTAGACGCACAGGACCAGTTGTTATGGAGATACTTGAGGGAGGCCGATGTCCAATAGTGGACGACTTGCGGTTCAAATGAAGACACTGATTATGATGATGATATATATTTGTTTGCCACACACGGTCAAAACAACACTTAAATTATGCGATGTTTCTGGACATTGAAATCTATTTTATACTCAAATTCTGAATTTAATCAGCAACAATTAGCGATAAGGAAACGATCTGTGCTTTTGTACCTAAATGGTTATTGTATGTTCCATTGATATCGTTTGGAAACAGAAAAGAAGATTTTTCCGCTGATAATTATAATAATCTGAATTTGATCTTAGCTTTAATTACATATTTCACGTGAAGTTTTGATAAAATCTTAATGAAATCAAAAAATTGCATGTGATATTGTTGCACGCGGAAAGATAATAAAATCATGATCTTGATATTCATATCGTATATTATGTTTAACAAGTTGGAACTCGAGGTGGTACTGTACAAGTCCAAGGTCATGTGCTTTCAAAGTAGACAAAACACGCCACCTATGGATTTCTAAATATCAACAGTAGATATTCGCCAGACATATACCAGAGATGTTAGTTGAGGACCTCATTAAAGCATCGAGTCAAGCGTGATCCCCAAGGAAACCATATTTTCTTGTTTCTCATTGTTAATTATTTTTTTTTATTATTGATAGGTTTGCGCTTGACCGTCATCTCACCTGATGGAAATCGACGATGCGGTCGACGATGGAACGCGCTTACCTAGAAGAAACCTATTCACTCTCGACTTAAAGATTCCCAGGTTGTAGCTATCAGGAAACAGACTCCGGCAAGGAATTCCATTCCTTAGCTGCACGCACAATGAATGTGTTTCCAAAACGTTTTGTGCGTGTAGGCGGGATGTCCACCATGTACCGGTGGCGCATCGCCGTACGTCTGGTAGTTCGATGATGAAACGGGCTAGGAGAAATCAGGCTATGCAATTCTGACGCACACTCCCCGAAATGCAACCAGTAGAAAACCGACAGGCTAGCAACTCGGCGTCGATGCTCAAGACTTTGAAGCTTCGAATCGACGAGTTTATCATCGCCAATTATTATCCTTCTTCAATACTATTAATTTAAAGTTATTATTTTTAACATTCGGCAATGCTAATCTTACGCACTTAGTTTTTATTTTCATTTAGTAGTAGTTGCTGTAGAGCGTTGTTTACGTCATCAAGGTTTATAGAACGTCTTATCAATCATCATCATCATTTCAGCAGAAAGACGTCCACTGTTGGACATAGACCTCCTCCAAGTGCTACCACAATGAACGGTCCTGTGCGTCTCGCATCCATCGGATTCCCGCAACCCTGATCAGGTCATCGGCCCACCTTGTAGAAGGCCTTTCAACGCTACGTATTCGGGTACGTGGTCTCCATTCCAGAACTTTTTGGCCCCAACGGCCATTTGTTTTGCGAGGAATGTACCCTGCCCATTGCCACTCAAGTTTGGCAATTCTTTGTGCTATGGCGGTAACCTTGGTTTCTCTGCGGATATCCTCACGATGAACATATAGAACGTCTATTGATCTTAAATATTAAGGACATATCGTTAACAAACCAAACTATAGTGGTTGTTTTTTCAATTGATGTAATAGATTATTAATATATACCAAAAAGAGCAAAGGACCCAATATTAAGCCTTGTGGTACACTTATTTTGACTTTTAAACCCCGTAAGTTGAAACCATTTATTTTAACTAGTTGCTGCCTATCATTTAAATAAGATTTTACCAAGCTGAGTGCAAGATTACTTAATCCTTAATGCTGTAACTTTAAAAGCAAGGTTTCATGATTAACGCAATCAAAAGCTTTTGAGAGGTCACAGAAAATATGTTTTTAATAAGATAGTAGTGACCAAAACCGCTCCGATACCCACTGCCGCCTATGAGCGTGTTCGCAGTGAAAAATCAGGCCACCACTACGTCATATCGTATGACTGTTTTTTTTCAAGTGGTCAAGTAGCGGACGTCTCAAAAGTAATTAGCAAAAGTGAACTTTAATGAGTATGATATATTTTGTTTCAAAGCCCCGGACTTGTTCTGTGACGTTTCACATCGCTTTTGCTTGGCTTGCTTATAACCCCTTGCTTATCTGTCTCTTTGTTTTCTTTTCATTGCCTACTTGCTATTGTTATTACAAGTTTAGTTTGTAAAAATAAATAAGTTTAATTAGTGCGTCCACTTTTCTTTAACTAAACAATACCTGCGAGATAACAAACACAAGAAGTGGCTCAAGTCAACGACTCACGCCCTTTCAGGGTGACACCAGGGTCAGTCGTTCAACGTCCATTGGTGAAGCCATACTGCTGATCGTGTAAGATATTATTGGTGTAAAAATGACGCCTCTTTTCGGCTCGCAATCTGTTTACGCTTAAGCGCTATTGTATTGCTCCACATTGGTGTCACTGTTGCGAAGTTATTGATAGCCCCAGATGCCATGACCTGTCCTGATGCACGAGAGCAGGCCGTATAGCACGGCACGCAATCATCTACGTCATTACTCGTCGAGCTCTTGTCACTGCCGGCGTACCTGTCGTATTAGAACCTAACACCTTGTTGTGTGACTATGGGATGAGACCAGATGGTAGCATTTTGGTGTTTTGGACACCTTTGGGTTATTCCACAGGTGATATAGCCTTTAAAAAGAAAGTTAAAAGTTTTGTTATATTATTAAAGTCACAACAACTATTTAGTTTGTAATTGCGCTTTATTTTAATTAAAATATAAGAAATCATGTGGCCACTATAATGTCACCGAGTAGAGAGTGTGAAGCAGTGTTTCTAGGCGCAAAATTCAAAATTACGTTTAACACTCTTCCCGAATTTAAGCCTTAATAAAATGAAATAACAAAATGCCTCACAAACACTAGATGACCAAAAGTAAATTAAAGTTAAACAAAACTTCTTAAATTAAATTCACATTCAGTACATGTCTTTCTGAACAATTAGCAAAGTGAGCTATATGAACACATACCAAGTTTACTTCTTAAAAATTTAAACTTATCTTTTGACAATGCTTTTGTTAATATGTCTGCATACTGATTATCACTGCTAACAAACTTTAGTTTAATTACTTTTTGATGATATTTCTCCTTAATAAAATAATATTTAATTTCAATATGTTTACATCTTTTATGAAAGTTAACATTTTTAATAACACTGATTGCACTTTGATTGTCCAAATAAAGGCACACTGAATCTTGTTTCTATGGTCAATATCACTTAAAAATTGCTTGATCCACATAGTTTCTTTAGTGGCAGCGCAGGCTGCCATGAATTCTGCTTCGGTTGTAGATAGAGCAACTGTTTGCTGTCTTTGACTGCACCAAGTTACTGCCGCTTGGTTCTTAATGAATACATAACCAGTGACTGAGCGACGAGTGTCCAGATCATTTGCATAGTCTGCGTCACTGTAACCGGTGACTTCTGCAGGTTGTGGACTTTGTAAGTAACAGAGCCCATAATCCTTAGTATCTTTAAGATATTTAAAAATCTTCTTTACTGCATTCCAATGCGTTTGATTATAAGAATTGAGAAAGCGACTCACCAGACTGACTGCAAACATTATATCTGGTCGACTCACAATAGCCAGATGCATCAGGGAGCCGACCGCCTCTCTGTAGGGTATACCTTTCTCAGCCTCTCCTTCTTCTTTATGCAGCTTCATGTGAGGATCTACAGGAACACTGTTGGGATTGGCGTCAGTCATGTTAAATTTGCACAACATTTGTTCTATATAATTTTTCTGATGAATGAATATGCATTTATTGAGTTGCTCTATTTGCATTCCCACAAAATTTCTAGGCTCAGTTATTTTAATTTCAAAGATGTTTTTCAGTTCATCAGTTATCTCTTTTAACACACAATCATCAGTTGAGAATAACAACCCATCATCGACGTACAGACAAAGATAGCATTTTGTTTGATTGACAAGACCAATGTATACACATTGGTCAGCTTTACTGTTGACAAAGCCAAATTTCTTAAGTACGGAATCAAACTTACTGTTCCAACATCTTGGGGCCTGTTTCAATCCATACAGTGATTTATTGAGTTTGCAAACCATATTCTCTTCATGTATCGGTCCCTCCGGTGGTGTCATCAGTATGGTCTCATCTAGTTCTCCATACAGGAATGCTGTTTTGACGTCAAGCTGTATGAACTTTAGATTATTTTGAACAGCTCCTGAAAGTAATAAGCGTATAGAGTCATACCTTACCGTTGGGGCAAACGTTTCATGATAGTCAATGCCCTTTGTTTGTGCAAACCCTTTAGCACATAAACGAGATTTATACCTCGGACCTGTTGGTTCTTCTTTGATACGAAACACCCATTTACAGTGAATCACTTTAGCATTCACAGGCTTTTCAACCAATGTCCAGGTTTTGTTTTTCCGATGAGCATCTAGTTCTTCTCCTATTGATTTTATCCATTTATCTTTTTCTTTTGAACTCACTGCTTCTTTGTATGTCTTTGGTACATCTGTAGGGTTGTCTTCATGTTGACACAGGTAGATATTTTCTTCTGAATCATTTAATTCTACTTTTTCAATTCTATTTTTTCTTGGTCTCAAAGTTATATTGCTTACTGAAGGAGAAGAGAAACTGATATCCGGTATGTAATCACTGTCTGAATTTGATTTGGTTTCACATACAGTTTCATAAGAGCATGTACTTGTATCTTCATCTTCAGTTTCATTATTTTCTTCACTATCATTATTATTTCTTGTAGAATTCTTTTCTGACAGTTCTACCAGTACATAATCTCTTTTGACAGTAGATTCCAAAAATGTAGCATCTCTGCTTTTTATTACTTTCTTAGTATTAGGTATAACAAATCTGTAGCCCTTCGTGTGGTCACAATAGCCAATGAAAATCATTTTCTGTGCCTTCGGATCCCACTTTTTGCGTTTCTCTTGAGGTAAGTGTACCATAGCTTCACAACCAAATACACGCATGTGTCCTACCTTTGGTTTTTGTCCAGACCACACTTCTTCGGGAGTTTTAAACGATAGAGACTTGGTTGGTGAGCGATTTATTACATAGGCGGCGGTATGTACTGCATCAGCCCAATATTGTTTAGATAGATTGGCGTTGAGAAGCATGCATTTCGCTCTCTCAATAAGGCTTCTATTCATTCGTTCCGCAGTCCCGTTTTGTTCAGGTGTGTATGGTGTGGTCGTCTGGTGTACGATACCTGCACCTTTCAAATAATCAGAGAAGTTCTTGTTGACATATTCCAAGCCGTTGTCTGTTCGAAGAATTTTTATGCGAGTATCAAGCTGATTTTCCACTTCTTGTCTAAATTCTTTGAATTTTTCTAATGCATCCGACTTATTCCGGAGAAAATATACATAGATTTTCTTTGAATAGTCATCAAGAAAAGTTATAAAGTATTTGGCACCTCCAAGTGTTTGTGTCTCCATAGGGCCACATACATCCGAGTGAATCAGTTCAAGCAGACCCTTTGCTTTATTTCCTTCACTTCTAAAAGGTAGTCGTGTCTGCTTACCTTCCTTACAGGTGACACATGTCAGACTTTCTGAATTTGCGGAGAAAGTTACATGGTCAGTATTTTCAGACATTTTCTTTAAGCTGTCAAAATTCAAGTGTCCCATTCGTTGGTGCCACAGGAAGATATCTTGTTCCTCAACATCGGACATGCATGCATAGCCTCCTCCGGGCATATTCAGCCGGTACATGTTGTTGATGGTACTGGCTGTTGCTACTACTTGATTCTTATTGTTCATAATAACACAGCCAGTTTTGTCAAATCTTACTTGGCCTCCACTTCTAATAATTTGACTTACAGATAGTAAGTTGGTAGCAAGATCCGGAACACATAATACATTTGTAAACAGTACCTTATTTTCTTGACCCATCTCATTGTAGGTATCTAAGCTCACTTGCCCCGAGCATTGCACTGATAATACTTTGTTGTTGGCTACTCTTATATTCTTTATAGCAGAAGTAGTCACATTCTGAAGCAAACTTTTGTCTTTGACCATGTGAGAAGATGCACCCGAGTCCACATACCATGCATTACACTGTGCACTTGTCGCTATAAATACAGCAGCATATGATGAACTACTAGCATTTTGTGATGTATCTTTGGTTTTTGATTTACATTCTGAACTTTTATGACCATACTTATTACAGGTGTAGCACCTTGGTCCTTTAGCCTTTTGTGGTTTTTGTGAAACTTTTTGTTAACTGCAAATGCTTTTGTATCATTTTCTGATGGTCGAACATCTTGTAGTAATTTTGCTTTGACAGAATCAGAAGTAATTTTCATGCCTGAGCTTTCCAGGGCAATAATCATTGGTTTATAAGATTCTGGCAGACCGGAGAGCAGCATGGTGCCGAGCCACTCGTCATCCACTTTGAAACCAATATTCCTGAGCTTATGAGCAGTGCTCATTATCCTGCTCACATACTCTTCCACATTTTGACATTCCGTTAGTGACGTGTTACAGAGATCACGCAGCAGACCAACTCGTCGTGTCAGCCCGGAGTCATCGAACGTTGAGGACAGCTTATCCCATATTTCTTTGGCAGTACTGGCCTCCTGTATGTGCACGTAATTCGTAGGATCAACTGAGAGGATGATTTTTGTCCTTGCTTTGGTATCGCGTTTCGGATCTATTGGCGTTCCTGCGTCGGCTTCTACACAGTCCCACAGTTCCTCGTGCTGTAGGTATGTTTGCATTGCAAATCGCCAAGTTGCGTAGTTTTCCCGGCCGGTCAGTTTTTCGATTAACGCCAATTGATTACTTGATGCCATTTTTTAATACTTTTATCCAATTTGATCGCGATTACTTTGTAAAAGTTCGAGTGAAAAAACAGTCACGTTGCGGTTTTGAGGTTATACGCGTACAAAAGTCCGATATTACTGAATTTACGTTTGGGTTTTGCACTGTTTTTATTTTCGGGCTCTCTAGGCCCATAACCTGTTATATTATTAAAGTCACAACAACTATTTAGTTTGTAATTGCGCTTTATTTTAATTAAAATATAAGAAATCATGTGGCCACTATAATGTCACCGAGTAGAGAGTGTGAAGCAGTGTTGCTAGGCGCAAAATTCAAAATTACGTTTAACAAGTTTCCTAGCGGATAAAGCTTACTACAATTTAAATGAGTTTTTTAATGACAAATTATGAACTTTTGACATACTTATTCATTTTTATTTTATTTTTTTGCTAAATTCTTTTTTATTTAACCCTTCAGATACCGTCAATTAGAGACACAATAGTAAGACAATAGATGCGCGGCCACCGGGTGTCGCTTGGGGATTCATGAATTAAGACATTTTATTATTAGTATTGTTTTTTCTTTTTAATAATAATAATAATCTTATTATTGGTTTGATTATAATTGACATTTATAATTATTAATTTGACATTGTAATTGACATTGTAATTGACATTTATAATTATTAATTTGACATTATAATTGACATTTATAATTATTAATTTGACATTCTAGACGTATATTTTTATTTTTGACTTGTATCAGTATTTTATTTATGGTTAAAAATTTTTGATTTAATAACACGCTAGAATGATTTGATTATTTGTAGAAATATTTGCATGCCATTGTTCAAGGCAAACATGACGATTTATATTGTATTTTAACAACTCTTGCATGCTGACAATTTACTTTGTGATGTATGTACTGTACTCATGTTTGTGCAAATAAATGATTATCTTATCTTATCTTATCTTATCCACGTTCCTAGTTCAGTGAGCTGCGCCGTCGCCGCCACCGCGGCTACTGAAACCCTAAAACGGCGCAAATACTGGAAACTTATTGGTAAATAAGGTTTTGAGCATGCGGTCCAGTCATGAAGTCCAAGTGCGCGTATCATTTTCAAAGTTTCACACCGATAGATCAACACTTTGCGTGACCAGAGGGCTGGCTTGTTCTTCGCCCAAAGAATTAGTACTGATATAAAACGTGGCAATGCTGTCACAACTTTGCGCAAAAAGGAAAATATTAAAAATGTTTGATTCAGTACCTAAAAAACTATATCACTTATTAATTCATGAATCCCCAAGCGACCACCGGTGGCCGCGCATCTATTGTCTTACTATTGTGTCTCTAATTGACGGTATCTGAAGGGTTAAGTGATAAGTCATTAATTCATACCTTGCTTAGTTGCAGCCATGATGCACTTCATTTAATTCATGAATCCCCAAGCGACCACCGGTGGCCGCGCATCTATTGTCTTACTATTGTGTCTCTAATTGACGGTATCTGAAGGGTTAAATATGAAGATTACTTGCAGAAATAAATATTTTAATATGCGCTACAAACTCACGAACGTTATCGGATAATTAATGATGTGGGTCTAGAGTAAACTTTGAGCTGATGCACTGGACAGCAGATAGCAGGTACTGGTTTGGTATTTGTAGAAATGATGTAACACATTCTTACGTCTACCCTTACATAGTTTTTTTTTTTTTTAAATACCCTAATTTCGAAATTTGAGTTTTGAGCATTACGTTGTATGGAGGGGTCCCAGTGTGCGCTGTTGCCTAATGCGGTTGGCCTCCTCCTTTGCTAGTATTACTGCTTCGCAGAAGGAGGCGACCGCTTGCCATTCCTCCTCGCTCCGGACCATGGCCTCGACCAAGGCTCGGCGCGAGAGGTCTCCGCCACCGATCGCCCGCCGATCGCCCCCACGAGGGCACGGCGATGCTCCGCCCAGGCAGGGCACACCTCGACTTTGTGCTCCACCGTGTCCTCCGGGCGTTGCGCACAGTGGCGACACCCGGGCGTCTCTTCCGTTTTAATCTGAAACAGGTACCTCCCGAACTTGCCATGTCCGGTGAGGACCTGCGTCATGCGTAAGGTAAGGACGCCGTAAGGTTTTTCCAGCCACGCCTCAAAAAGAGGACTTACCGCCATAATCGTGGCGTGCCCAAAGTATTTATAGTTTAGTTAATATTTAAACTTTCTACGTAGTTTGTTAAGCCAATAAAATTTTTGACCAAAAAAAAGTAGAAGACGATTTGTAATGATCACCTCCCCGTCCGGTCGTGACCACGCTTCATCACTTTTTTTCTGCCTGGCCTGTTGGTCTAGGACTCTAGTGGTTAGCGGAGGTCGTGGGTTCGATTCCCACCCAGGACAAATGTTTGTGTGATGAGCATGATCATTTGTTCTGTCTGGGTGTAATTTATATAAGTATGTAGTCAGTTGTCTAGTACCCATAACACAAGCTCTGCTTAGCTTGGGACTAGACGGCGTTGTGTGATAGTTGTGGAATATTTTATTATTGATGATTAAACGAACTTACCTGTAAGTGAAGTTCTATCCCAATTATATGAGTACGTTTCATTCGAAGATAAATAATAGACACATGTAGTACCTTCATTGTACTGGCAACTTCGCACTTATTAAAATATTAGGGTAGATTGAAAAATTTCCCTACTTGCGCTCCGTCCGACCCGCCGCAACCTCATTCTTTAGAGTCCTATTACAAAATTTTTAGATTAAGGGCTCTGGGAAGGGAGGGACCTTTATCTTCGAATGAAACGTACTCATATAATTGGGATAGAACTTCACTTACAGGTAAGTTCGTTTAATCATCAATTATATTGCGTACGTTTCATTCTTCAGATAAATAATAGACACATGTAGATGTTTAGAGATTAAAAATTTTGCAATGAGATATTATTAAATGAATAAGATTAAAACTAGTGTTTTATTATTAGGAATCATTTAATAACTCAACACAACTCCAACATTCTTAGATTTTCACAAAACAAAAGAGGTTTTATTATTTTGCTTTTTTATAAATTTACAACATTCATTTAGACACTTGTTAAGATAAACAAGAACAATCAGATAAATTAATAGTCTAATCGCAGATAATAAAGGCCCGGTTATTAACCAGGGAGAAAAACTGATCTTGCAAAACAAGCATCATCGCTCACTGGACGATTATAGAATTTTGCAAACGTCTGTGATGATTGTGACCAACCAACCGTCTTCCTGATGACGTCAAGCGAGACGCCTTGCGTGCGCGCCGTGGATGTGGCAGCGTGTCGGGTGCTGTGCGCACCAAATGTCGACACATCCACGCCGCTCTCCGCGAGCACCTGCTTTATCCATCGGCTGATGGTTTGTGTGCAGGTGGCCTTGTAAGGTCGCTTGTATGTCATCAGAAGGTTTTCAACAGTATTTGGCCTTAAATCTTTTGTAACCGACAAATAATCTTTCAAAGTTGTTGCTGGACAAATATTTATATTTTCATTGAAGTAAGGCAGGAATAAAATTGGTTGGTCACGACCGGCAGCAGATGTTTTAATGATATCGGAAATTATAATGTTGACTCCGTTAGGACAAATATTAATATTTTTAATTTTAATGGATGCTAGCGTTTGCGCTCTGTGAGCTGTGCATAACGCTAATAAGATTACAAGCTTCTGGGAAATCTTTTTTAAAGGTAATTCTATATTAGGGCCCCATTGAGCGATGTGTTGTAAAACTATTTGAGGGTTCCACGTAGATGCGTATTTTGGAATGTTAGGCCTTAATTTATAGGTACCTTTTAATAACCTTTTGATCTGTTCATGAGATCCTAAATCATCGCCAAATAGTAAACTTAAAGCCGAGCGGTAACTATTAAGAGAGCCGTAAGCTGCACCTTTATCAAACTGTTCCGTTAAGAATGATAACACTGACGGTATACAAGATTTGTATGGATCTATTTCATTGTTAAGGCAATACTGCCACCATTTTTTAAAGGCTACACTATATTGTTCCAATGTGTTCTTGGCTAAAGATGCCATCATAAAATCCAAAGAGGCCATAGGGACACCACGTTTTATGAACGCGTTCCTGAGAGCTTCGCTGCACCCAGGGTAACTCCTTCGATTGGTGGGTTCCTAGAGGAAGACCATATATTGTTATTTTCGGATTTTATAAATATAATATCTGAAGTGAGTAATTTTTGTAATAGAGGGAACCAGGGTTGCGAAGGCCAATATGGAAATACAAGTATACCTTCAGCCTTGTCTATTATGACTTTTTCTAAACATTTTAATATTAGGCAAAAAGGTGGGAAGGCATAAAAGAACATGCTATCCCATGGAATTGTGAACGCGTCTATCGCTACGGCATCTGGGTCTGGTTTCCATGATACGTATTGATGACATTTGGCATTGGTGCGAGAAGCGAATAAATCGATATCTGGTTTGCCTAGTCTAGTTATAATTTTATCAAATACTTCATCTGACAATTTTAGTTCTATATCTTTGTTAATCTTGCGAGATTCTTCATCAGCTTCTTTATTATCTTTACTTTTAATATAAGAAGCAGTTAAAAATAAATTTCGCTCTTCGCACCAACGCCAAATTTTTCGTGTCAAGTCGTTTAGATGGGCGTGTTGGATACCACCCATGCGATTAATGTAGCTTAATGCTGTGGTATTATTGATACGTAATAGAATGGAACAGTTACGTATGTCGCGTGCAAAACATTTGATACCAAAAAATACTGCCAGCAGCTCTAAATAGTTGATATGGAATTCTAACTCAGTTGACTTCCATTTACCGTTAACTCTTTCGCCATCGCAAAATGCGCCCCAGCCAGACCTGGAGGCGTCTGTAAAAATTTCTAGTTGAAACTTATCAGGCCTTATGGAAGTGGATGTCGAAAAAATGTTCTGACACCACCATTCCAGATCCGGCAGTATTACAGGCGAAGGACTAAATTTTGATTCGTATGTTTTATAAGTCTTTAATGCTAAGTACTTTTGTCTCTCGAGGCGTTTAGTATACACCCAACCGTATTTAACTGCAGGACAGGCGGATGTTAAAACACCAATTAAACTAGCAAACTCTTTAATAGTGCAACGTGGTAAAGAAATGAATTTTTTAACTAATTTTGAAATATGTACTCGTTTATCATTCGGTAAGGATAAAGACATGTTATTAGTGTTATAATTAGAACCTAGGAATTTAGTCTGTTGTGATGGTTGTAAAGAGCTTTTTTCGAAATTTATTACGAATCCTAAATATTGTAACAGTTTAACAGTCTCCTTTACGTTATCTAAGCATTCAGCATATGTGTGGCCAATGCACAACAAATCGTCGAGATATATAACAGACGAATAGCCGCGATATCTGAGGTGAGCCACAACCTCTCTCATAATTTTCGTAAATGTTCTTGGTGCCGATGATAAGTCGTAAGGCATAGCTTTGAATTCATAAGTTAAATTTTCACCACCTTCATTATGAAATTGAAATCTTAAATATTTTCTGTGTGATGGATGAATTGGTACCAATAAATATGATTCCTTTAAATCGATCGTGGCCATAAAGCCGTTATGAGGAATTAATTTGCAAACTGTTCTGTAGTCCTCCATTTTAAAATGATTCTGAGTTACGAATTTATTTAACAATTTTAAGTTTAAAATAAATCGTTTACCGCCATTTGATTTAGGAGTTAAAAATATTTTAGAAATAAATTGGTCTAATTGTGGCTCACATTAATGTATCGCACCTAATTGTAACAAGTTGTCGATCGCTACAGACATATCTCTCTGTTCTTCATTCGTAAACGTGTTAGAGGGTACAACATGTTGATAAACTTTTTTAGAAAATGGTATCACGTAGCCATTTTTAATCCAGTCCAAGACTGTGATATTTCTAGTGATGTTCATCCAACAATTGTAGAAATATTGTAAACGACCTGCGTGTACCTGTATCGCTAGCGCCGAGTCTGGGCAGGGTGCTTGCCCTGGCTGGGGGAAGGTCGAGGTCGCGTGGTCGTCGCCTGCCGCCGGTATGCTGTCGCTGCTCGTGCATATCCTCCTCGCCCCCCCCTGCTCGCCGAGACGTAACGAGGGGGGCCAGTCCCGTTTCCCGAAAACCGAGTCCTCGCTGTCGATGATCCAGCTGTAGGAGCGGGTAAGGACGACGCCCTTTGAGCGGATTTTTTAATCAGCGATCCTTGTCGCTCAATAGCTTTAGAAGCTCTTATGGTTTCTGATAGCTTTTCTCCAAAAAGCGTCTCGTCTCTTTCGTGGTCTTTTATAAGCGGTGTAAAAGACTTGTCCAGACAGGGAGTTATAAGTTTTGTTCTCACCTGAGTTTCGGTATAATGTAGGTCGGTCAGGATCCTACAGCTATCAGAAAGAATCTTAATAGCCTGAATTTTATCATCTCCTAGAAGAAGCTGGGTAATAGCTTTATTAAGCGCGCTTATACCGAGGCCTAGTTGATCTTGTTTCAACTGTATATTTTTATCACGGTTAATAATAATTTCTGAGACCGCAGCCTTGATTTCCGGATTCAAAGTAGGCGCCCTAAGGAGTTTGCAGCTCTCCGGTATCTGATACTCTTTAAGTATTTTTTCCTTGAGGTCTTTGGTAAGCCCTTTTTTCAGTAAAGGAATCCAACGTTGTGCTAAAGTGTGGTGTATATTTTCGCCGTAAATCGGCTGTTCATCCGTGGTATCGCCCAGAGCTATTAGTAATTCCGGATCGAGCTGCGGAGTTTCATCCTGCGCTAGTTGAATCGGCGCCTCTGGAGTCAATTCAACGTTTTCTTGAACGTCATGAGTTTCAACTGGAACGTGAGACTGCATCACCGTGATATCATCTTGCATGGTTCCGTCGTCTGAAACGATCAACGTTTCAAATGTAAATAAATTGGCTAAGCGTTAGCGTTTTTAAACCCTCGTGTTGACCCGCAGTCAACCTCCAGGCATATTTTACACATCATGCTATACCATCGTGATACCCTCAAAGTGATATCCTCCAGGCTAGCTTAGAGATGCTAATTTTTTTTATTTAAAACTCATAAAAATAGTGTAAAAGGTACCACGTACCTAAACACTGTTCCGCGTAACTCGTACTCGAAATCACTTAATAAAAATATATTATAACTAACCTTGGTTTTTCTCGGCATCCGACGAAGATGAATATATAATTACACGACTTCGTTTTGTGTTTGCACGTTTTTTAAGTCTTTTAATTTTATTTTCGTAATAACTAATTTTGTCGTCAGCGCTACGCTTAGACATAATGAAAATTTAATTTTGACGAAATATCTCTGAATAGATTATGAAAGTATTGAAGAGTGAGTGCTTGTTGCCGCGCACAAAGAAAGAATGAGGTTGCGGCGGGTCGGACGGAGCGCAAGTAGGGAAATTTTTCAATCTACCCTAATATTTTAATAAGTGCGAAGTTGCCAGTACAATGAAGGTACTACATGTGTCTATTATTTATCTGAAGAATGAAACGTACGCAATATAATTATTATATAATAAATCTGCAAGATTTTTAAATGTACCCAATCAATGTAGATAACTTTTATACATTAAAATTGTGTGTAACTTGATATATTACTTAGGCTTTGTTTCATTGTTATCAGTTGATTATATCGAAACATATACTACATTAATTAACTATTAGGCGATATGGAGTCCACCGGGTCAGCTAGTTAAATAGTAAAACCTTGTATTGAATTACGTATTACAACATGTAACGTTAAATGCGCAAAACCTCAGACGCCCCAAATGATTTTTAATTTAAATGACCTAACACTGTGACAAAAAAAATCATTAAAAAAAATAAAAGGTTTCATGAGCAGTTTTAGTTTGTTTAAAATTCATATCTGCATTGAAATAAGAGCTTTTATTATCCCGTGTATGAGAAAATTTGATTCGATTACAACTATTTGTGTTTGTTTACCCATTTCAGCGGGTTTGCGCACGTGATGGGTCGACCTATTCATAAATAGACAGGTCGAAGTTTTTAATGAAGATTTTTTTGAAAAATGTAACCTATATAAAAAAGTGGTTCGATTGATAGTGCTCGTTATTCCGATCAAACTAATTTCAGCAGTTGCGCATTTAACGTTACACGTTGTACATTTTGTAAAAAAAAAAAACCAAGAGTGCAAATTTCACATCTTAACTTCTTACATGTAAGTACCATTTATAGTTTCAAAACAAAGTAGATTTCCGGCCACGGTAGACGCGGGCTTGCGGACGGCGAGCTATGAGTAGGTCGCTGTCCGACCGTCCGGTAACTGTCCGGACCGAGCCCAAGACGTCAACGGTGCGCACTGTTCCCGCGCGCCTCAAAGAGTTGCCAGCAACAGCAGGGGCCCAGCTGAGTCGAAACATACTGGGGCTAGGGTTAGTCCGAATGGTAGCTCGAGCCCCGGTATGAAGGCACGAAGGAACGGGATGGGTTTTTAGGCAGTAAGAGTCTGACACTATCTCCCGCTCCACTGAAGAGCGGGGCTTGTCATTGGATGATTTTCCCCACCATAAAAAAGCTACAGGGTGCAAAATAGGGCAATAAAATGATCCGGTACTCCTAGTTCATGTAGGACCCTCCACAAGCAACCCCAGTTGACACAATCAAAAGCTTTGTAGTGTTGAGAACACTGTATACCCTACAAACTCTCAAATTACTTCCTATTTAGAATTACTTTTTTATTTTGTGCTTTTGTGTACAGTATTGATCTACACTGTCTTATTGTAACACCAACCACTTTTTTTAAAAGAGTAACCGTGGAGTTTCTTACCGGTTCTTCTCTATAGGAAACGACCAATAGCTTCTGACGTTTTATAAGTGCCCATATAGGTGAAATAAAATATTTTGACGTTGAAAAAAATGTGATCATAATATTAGAATCAAAATTCAAACTCACTCAGGTTGCTTAGTGAGAAAAAAAATAAGTGTTGTAATCGCGCCATTTACACAGTTTTAAACTAGGCAAAGTTGATAATATACATCATCTTCCTGCCCTTGTCCCGTTTTATTTGGGGTCGGTGCAACACGATTTTTCTTCCATTATGTCCTGTCACTCGTCACGCTATCACTAACTCCCTTTTCTTTCATATCATTTCTCACACAATCCATCCATCTTTTCTTTGGCTTCCCTCTCCCCCTCCATCGATCCACATGTAAACTCATAAAGTTGATAATATACATAACAATAAAACATTATTTAAATTCTAATATTTATTACCAAAAAATAAAATATAAATAAAATAATATATTTACAAAAAAAATCTTTCTAAATTTATTTTTCTAATACATAAATTCGTATAAATTCCTCATATCAAAAAAACGTTTGTTAAGACTACAGTATTTTTGCATGTATTTTACATACTATATGATAGATAAATAATATCATAAATCACAGAATATTTTCGATAATTTTCTCGACGTGATTTGAAGTTCTGCATTGAGTTCATTTCCACTGCTTCTTCATTTCTCTGACTCCTAATTTTTACAGCCAGCCTCCTCAGCCCATGTGCATTTCTGGAATTAAAAACAAACATATTTATTTCTATTTCTAGTAAAAGTTCTTGACTTTGGAACAGGTAAGTTGACATTTAAGATTAACGTTATAAGCCCAGTCTATGAGAGGGAATGAAATGTAATTCATCACGCGGGCTCATTATGGGTTGGTAAATGCCTTTTGTTTTAGAAATTTAAGGTTCTAGACCATGCCTGTTCCCGCACGATGTTTTCTCTTCTATATAACCTGCCACAGCGTAATATGTAAGAATGATCTGATGATGAAGCTAGAAGGTAAATTAATGTAATTTAACCACGTTTGGGTTTTTTAGAATCGTTATGAGACGGCTGGTATGGATCACTCATAGGTATTTAAGTAAGTATAAGGTATTAAATAACGTAGAGACCAAACTATTATACCCGTAGAAACTCAGACTTCCGTTATTAAAGTAATTTTGTACTTTTCAGTGTTTTTTAAAATTGAAGTAGATTGTATTTTTACCGACTTCCCAAAAAGGAGGAGGTACTACGTTCGGCTGTTTGTATGTTTTTTTTTTTTTTTTTTTTGTATGTTTGTTCGTCGAATACTCCCCCAAATGTGGACGGATTTTCAAAATTCTTTTTTTGTTCGAAAGTAGATAGTTCTGAGGTGGTCCCATTATCACCAAATTAGGATCTGATGATGGGATCTTGGAGAAATCGAGGGCAACCTTCAAATTTTATAGGCTCACTTATTGATTTTCGCATATTTTATGAAGTATCTTGTGTATTTGCGTATGGTCGTCACCATCTCAGGTAGCTGGGCTGATGATGGAAGGTACAACTCCTTAACAGTAAGAAGTTACTCGAACAGGCAAGGACTGTTTTAGTAAATTGTTTTGATGTTTGATAGGGCATTTGCCACATTTGGTCCCATGATCATCAAGTCATGACCTGATGCTGCAGTCAGGATAGTCTGCAGAGTACCTAAGTCCTCGACAGCAAACAGCAGATATATCGAGTTTAGGCTCATTGAAAACGGCTCGATGTGTGGATAAACGTACTGCTAATAAAGAACACCGAAGTACATAGAGACCTGATGCTGAAGCCAGGAGCATCAGGAAAAGTACAAACCTTGAAATTACAGCACCGTAGTCGTGTTTGGGCTCATTTTAAACAGGTCTAAATTTTAAGTTCATTGCAATGTTGACATAAATCTGGCCTGATGCTACAGCCGGGATTATCAGCATCTAGTCTAATGACTGATTGAAAGATTTACCTCTCGGCTTCATCATCAGATCAGTTCGATATATCCTTTCCCTCTCCAGCATCTAGTCTAATGACTGTTTGAAAGAAGAGGGGGAGAGGATATATCGAACTGAACTGATGATGAAGCCGAAAGGTAAATTAATGTAATCTAACCGTGTTTAGGATTATTAGAACCGTTATGAGATGCGCTCTGACTATAAGGTATTTAAGTTTGACTGAGGGGTACTTTTTAGTGGTGGTACCATAACTAAAAAGTGTAAAATAAAAAACTTTTTACAAAAAAAATATAACCGACTTCAATGATAAAAAACACTGAAAAGTATCAAATAACTTTAATTTTGGAAGTCGGTGTTAAATAAAGAAGAGACTAAAATATTATAGAAACACCGACTTCCAAATTTAAAGTTATTTGATACTTTTCAGTGTTTTTTATCATTGAAGTCGGTTATATTTTTTTTGTAAAAAGTTTTTTTATTTTTCGTCTACTATCGGACATCTACAAAAGTCAGCCTACACGTTCATGAAGCCGTTTGGCTTCACGTGCTTTTTCGAGATTTTCGTCATGTAATGTATGATCGACGTTTCATTTGAATTTTTAGTTTATGCGAAACCTGAATATAATTAGTTCAGAATCAGTAACTGAATGTATTCCAATAGTTTTTACACCATGTTATATTATTCCCAAAAATATTTTAAAAAGGTCACAAGTTGGAGACCACTGACACCAAATACAACACGGCAGGTCACAGCGGGTATTAGGTGCCAGCAAACAAAAACACAAAAACACAAAAACACAAAAACACAAAAACACAAAAACACCTCTCAGTTGCCTGGATGGAAGCTGGATGGATTTTTGCTGACATAACAAGCTTCTAACTTTGTGATTTTTCATGATACAGTTTTGATATTTTGTACATAGATTCTTTACATAAAGTGTTTCAGGTTTCGCATTACACTAAAACTAAGGTTGTATAGTAATGTTTCATTATATTTACCTGCAGGACTGAACTGAAATGGGTTCCAGTTGCACCACAAGAGAATTCAACTTTCACTCCAAAAACGCAGTAATAGAACTTCTCACAGTCTTCCTCATGGGCTAAAAGGAAGTCAACTTTGTAGTCAGCTGGGCAACCGTTGGGAAGAGCTTCCCATTCTTCTTCAGATGATTTTAGTACAATAGTGTCTTCTTTTTGTGATCCTGCACAGCCTTCATCTACTGGGGAGATGCATCCGCCAGGACCAGTCCAGTTTTCACAACCAGCTTCGGCAGGCCACGTGCAGATCTGGAAATTGAAACAAAAATATTGGTGACTTTTTACATGCAGTAGAATCGATTGAAAAGCAAGCTATGAAGATCATCGGCAATGATGTACTTGTCAATAATAATCAATAATCAATAATCATTTATTATTTGTATAACACAGGTAGTGGATACAGATCTTATAAAAGTTCATAGGTCGCTGTGTTATGCCTAGAGGCGTACAAATATGGTTGCATGCATAGAAAAAAAAAAAATACAATATTAATCATGCGAGTGGTAAATTCCAATTATTTGCTAGGTATGTCAAAATTAATTCAATGTTGGTAATTAAATATAATCAAAAAAATATAAATGTCATAATGTAGAGTAATGTCAATTCGCGCATTCAATATGAGAAATAAATAATAATAATATTTAAAAAAATTGTTTCTTTAGTCAAATAAAATAAATAAGTTATTACTTAATTAATTTATCATTTAGAAATTCATCAGTCGTATAATAACATTTTTCAATTAATAACAGTTTCAATTTTTTTTTGAATTGTCCAATATTTAGATTTTTTATGACATCTGGTAACTTATTGTCGAGTCAAAACTTCCAAGTCTTGAGCATCGACGGCGAATTGTTAGCTTATCGGTTATCTATCGTTTGCGTTTTGGGGAGTGTGCGTAATAGCATAATTTAATTCCGCTAAGTCCGTTACATCATCGGCATGATGCACATCACGTACAAAGTGCTTTGGGTTCACATTCATTAAGCGTTCAGTTAAGGAGTGGAGTTTCCTACCGAAGTTGGTGTTTCCTGATAGCTACGACTGGTCTTTAGGTCAAGAGTGAATATGTTTTTTCTAGTAAGCGTACTTCATCGTCGGAAAATCTTAGATTCTAAATACTAGGCAAAACTATTCAAGTAATTCTTTACCCCGATATATCTAAGTTTAGTATCTTATGGTTGAATATTATTTTGTCTCCTACTTAAATAAACAATAAGTTTATATCTGATAGAAACCTGTGATTGAATCCACAACTTACAATATTTTATGAAGTTAAAAACGGTTAAAATCTATTGATTGATTCTCTTTTAATATTAATTTTTAGTAAATATTATTGTAGAATAATAATATTTTATGGAGCAAGTGATCATACAACTTTAACAACCTAGTTATACGGCTACATACCTATTCGATTCTTTCGTAAGACCGAATATTTTAAAAATTCAACGATTTTGGTTTAATTGTATAATAACCCATTTTTTTATATTTACCTGCTTGGAGGGGCTGAAATGCAGTCCAGGAGGACATTCCATCGGAACTAATCCTCCATAATTGCAAGCATAGTACTTGCCGCATTCAGATTCATTAGGCAACAACCAGTCGATATTGTAGTCAACTGGGCAGCCATTGGGAAGAGCTTCCCAATCATTATCTGGCTCTGATGATTCGTCACTGCTTTCTGGAGCTGGTGGTGGAGCAGTAGCGCCAGGGCTTCCTTCACACTGTGGTACGTTGAAAGGCCAGTCACAAGCCTGAAAAACAAACAAAATATCTATAATATAAAAATAAATCGCAAAATGTGTTGGTAAGCGCATAACTCAACAACGCCAGGACCAATTTCACTAATTCTTTTTTTGTTGTGATTGTTATTGTGAGGAAAAGGTTCTTATGGAAAAAAAATAGGGTAGTGTAGGGTAGAGTAGTGTAGAGTAGGGTAGAGTAGGGTAGAGTAGGGTAGAGTAGGGTAGAGTAGGGTAGAGTAGGGTAGAGTAGGGTACAGTAGGGTAGAGTAGGGTAGAGTAGGGTAGAGTAGGGTAGAGTAGGGTAGAGTAGGGTAGATTAGGGTAGAGTAGGGTAGAATAGGGTAGGGAAGAGTAGGGTGGATTAGGGAAGAGCGCTAGCAAAACTGTGCCGGCAAAAGCTAGTTAATAGATAAAAAAATTAAGTTTTGAGTTGATATTTTGGTTTATGTTAGACATAAGAAAACATGGATGGATTGTGTGAGAGGTGATATATATTTTTTTATTATTATTGATAGGCTTGCGTTTGACCACTATCGATATCATATGAAGGAAAAGGGAGTTAGTGATAGTGTGACAAGTGACAGGACAGAATGGAAGAAGAAAACATGTTGCGTTGACCCCAAATAAAACGGGACAAGGGCAGGAAGGTCACGATGATGATGATGTTTAGACATAATTCCCTGCCGAAGTCTGTGTTTCCTGATAGCTACAACTTGGGGGTCTTTAAGTCAAGAGTGAATAAGTTACTTCTAGGCAAGCGTGCTCCATCGTCGACTACATCATCGCTTAACATCAGGTGAGATTGTGGTCAAACGCGAGCCTATCAATAATAAAAAAAAAACAAGACTAGGGATGTAATGAAAGTTTTGTATCGAAACCGAATTCGAAAGCCGAATTTTAATAATTCGTTTTATTGGAATTAGAACCGAAATTGGAACTATAATCGCAGGCAGAGTTAGAAACGTAGAATGATACGCTACTAAAATAAATGAAAAATTCAAATAAGTTTCAATGAAGCGCACTGTATGTCAAATACAAAACAACAAGTGAAAAAGTAACTGTGAGAAGGCATGGGAAGAGAAAGATGTCACGTGTGACAAGTTTAAACATATTTGCATGCAGTGGATGAGGCCGCCATGTATCAAATTTATCGGAAAGCCATGGGTAGCTCACTGTCCGACCGTCCAGTAACTGTCGGGACCGAGCCCAAGACGTCGACGGCGCGCACTGTTCCCGCGCGCCTCAAGGAGTTGTCAGCAACAAGAGGGACCTAGCTGGATTGAAGCCTACTGGGGCCAGGGTTATCCGAAAGGAAATTCGAGCCCCGTATGAAGAGGCTAGAAGGAACGGGGTGGGTGATTAGTTAGTAAGAGTCTGACACTATCTCCCGCTCCAACCAAGAGCGGGGGTTGTCATAAGATGATTTTAGCCCACCGTAAAAAAAAAATATTGGAACTGAAATCAAAATTGAAGGTGCAATATCAAACGGTAGTTCCAAACTTTCGGAATCGGAGTTATTAAAAAAAATATCACACTTTTTTTTTATTTATTATCTTTTTTGTCGTACGTTGACGTGGCTTGATTATTCGCTTTCAGAATATGCGTTTAATGACTTTATCAAATCACAAAAGCAGTAGCTAATATGGTTTCGGTAAATAACAATATCATATCTTAAACATCAGTTAATAAATTAACAAGTATTTTTTTTTAATTATCACCAATTACCATCAACAGGTAGGTATTGATTCAGTAACTGACAATAATTTGATTTATTATGATAATTAATTATGATAGGTGATTTTGTCAGGCAACGTTCGGTGTTTTCTTGCCTGATCGCATCAGGAATAAAGATATCTGCGGGAGAATCAAGTTCACTGATATAGCCCGAGGAACCACCAAACTCAAGTCATCATCATCATCAGCCTTTTTAATGTTCCCACAGCTAGGTATCCGGCCTCCTCTATAGGAGAGGAAATGGGCCGTAATCCACCACGCGGGCCCAGTGCGGGTTGGTGAATGTCACATATCTTCGAATTTTTGGGTTCTATGATATGCCGGTTTCCTGACGATGTTTTCCTTCACCATTTTAAGAGCAGTGGTAAAGAAATAAATTACACAAAGTAATGTGCCCGGCAGGGTTCAAACCCGCGACCTACAACTTGTAAGTCAGGGCTATTACCACACGGCCACCACTGCTCCAAATTAAGTAGCCGGACATATTGCTCGCAGAACAGATGGTGGATGGGACCGAAAGGTTATTTAGTAGTGACCACGTACCGGAAGACCTCTCACAAGGTGAACCGATGACCTAGTGAGAGTCACGGAAATGCGATCGGTGTGAAACCCTCAGAACCGACACTTCAGGGAGGCTTATGTTCAGCAATGGACCTTTTTTGGCTGATATGATATTGATGATGATGATGATATTGACGAATGTAAGTACTGATGCTTCAATGGTTTTTTATGGGCAATTATAACTTTGAACTTCACACTTACCTGAATAGCTGGGTTGAAAACGGTTCCAACTTGACAATCCCGTTCGGTCTTCACACCTTCATCACACTGATAATACTTTTCACATTCTTCATGGGGCAGTAGAAACTGGATATCAAAATCGGCGGGACAACCATTCTCCAATACTTCTCCTATATCTGGAGTTGTTTCAATCTCTGGGACAGCTGTAGGAGGGTATGTGTAGGGTCCATCGTTCACGCAGGTTGTGTCCCATTGCCAGGTGCAGCCCTGAAGAAGAGGTTGATTAGTTTCATTGATTTGGTAATCGAATTATAGGAACGATTAAATGTGATTAGATTTAAGCTTTAGAAAGAAAGAAAGAAAGAAAGAAAGAAAGAAAGAAAGAAAGAATAAAAGAAAGAAAATACGTTTATTTGAACCTCACACAATACGATATACAACAAAAATAAATAATACGATAGATACAGAAGAATTCGTGCAAGGTCAAAAAGGCACCTAACTCAGCATATGCTGCGATATCTATAAAGATAAATAACGCAGCGCTGGTATTCTGTTAGGGCCCGCGGTGACGCCACATAGAACACATCATAGTCCTTAGCAGCTGTCAAAAGGTCTATACTTCGCTCATTTGGTGCAACAACGGCGTAATTACACTTTTTTCAAAACAAGTTTTATAATGTTAAAATGTGCGAAAGACTATTTACATCGGGAGAAACATCATTTACGTTGATTTATTCAATAAGACGACCCACTGACCAACGATTAGAATCGTAATAAGTTTCGCTAAAATGCCATAACCATTAATATTAATCTTTGACTGCATCTCCTGTAAAATTTCTAAAAGTGTAATTACGCCATTGTTGCATCAAATGAGCGATTTGGCCGCATGTCAATATAATTTTTATCTTTCTTCTTATAGGCCTTTCCCTTTCCAATCTTGATATTTTTTTTATGTATCCGGTAATAAACTTCTAGGAGCCCTGAATCCATAGGAGATGATAATGATATAGTCTGTCTAAGAAGTCAAATGACTTGGGTAATTATTATTAGGGTTAAATTAAATCTGATGTAGGCAACACTATTCATAATCAAAGTTGATTAAGAGATCTTGATCCTTGTGATCATCTTTTATACTTATAATAAATCTGTAGAAGTGAAAATTCTGTTCATTGAAAATATCAAAAAAATAAATGGCAGGGGTTGTTACTAGACCGACACCGAACCCAAAAACGTGATTAAAAATTTTTTTGTCTGTCTGTTTGTTCAGGCATTACGCAAAAACTACCGGTCCGATTATGATGAACCTTGGTATAATTATTCTTTAATATCCTGGGCACCGCACTGGGTACTTTTTATCCCAAAAAAGTATATACAATAAAAAACCAACTTAATTTTGCGGTTCGATCCCTAGAACCATTACTGTACCAACCGAAAATAATAAGTTTGTCGTAGGCAAAAGCTAGTTTTTTAATAACAGAACCTTATAAAAAGTACCGGACATATAGTAAGTATTTTTAAATTATTTAATATTATTCGGAGAATTTCTAACAATATAAATGTAAAAGATTTATCGTTAAAAATATACCCATTTCAGTCTCTTTAATGTAATAAAAATATCTTAGTAGACTTTTTGTAAATTATTGATAATTCGAAATCTGTAAATAATATAATCTATCAAAAGTCTCTGCTAAATTTCACAAAATCTTAAAAATCATGACACCCATATTTTCATTTAGATTTTTATCATTCTAAAACGAAAAAAAGTTAACTGTTAACTGTTCACACAAACCAATCGAGGGTCGAAGTAGAGGGGCTCGGGGCAGGACTGCAGAACCAGCTCGCCTTTGTCACAATAGTAGAACAGATGGCAGTACTCCTCATGAGGAAGTAGCCTATGAATGCTGAAGTCGGCAGGACAACCGTTGGCTAGGGTCTCGCAGTCATCAGGAGTACCTGTTGGGTTAAACACAGTGACAAAATTAGAAAAGGTTTTAGAAAGATATATTTATTTACTAGATTTTGCCCGCGTGGCTTCGCTCCCGCTCTTCCCTACTCCACCCTACTATACCCAACTCTACCCTACTCTACCCTACCCTACTCTACACTACTAAGAAACCTACGCGGACGAAGCCGCAGCCTGAAGCTAGTCGGTTTACAAATGACTTTAAAATTTACCTGGGCCTGCAGTGGTTCCAGCAGTGGGTCCAGCAGTGGTTCCAGAAGTGGGTCCAGCAGTGGTTCCAGCTGTTGGTCCAGCGGTGGGTCCAGCAGTGGTTCCAGAAGTGGGTCCAGCAGTGGTTCCAGCAGTGGGTCCAGCAGTGGTTCCAGCAGTTGGTCCAGCAGTGGTTCCAGCAGTGGGTCCAGCTGTGGGTCCAGCAGTGGTTCCAGCAGTTGGCTCAGCTGTGGATCCAGGTCCTGGTAAAGTGCATCCAGAAGCGCTTGCATGTACACAAACCTGTTGAAACAATTTGATTGTTGATATAAGACACTCAAATACCTGTCAGTGACTTTCTTACTGATGTCATTGGAACAAACTTATGAGTATGTATGTCATGAGATATCAACATTACTTCAAATAAAACTAATTGAGAAGTATTTAACAATTTTAGTGCATATTGAACAGAACACGTATAACAAAATAGTAAGAACATTGATAAAAACAATCTTATTATGGTCTATAATATATAGTCTATAGTGGCAGACTCAAAAAACTATATAACATAAAAACAACATGTAAGTATTTGCCGCCTTGGGAAGGCCGCCGAAAAATGACATCTAGAAATCAGTAGACAATGCAACCAACCAAGGGGCCGCAGCCTAATAAAATGGACAGATCAGGTCCGTTCCACACTGGACACCCAATTGCACGTCGCACTTCATGACGCTAAGAACCGTCACAGATGGCGAGATACCATTAACAAGAAGCTAATCCAGCGGGAACTTCACGACCCTCAGTAATGAGGGGTGCGTGGACTTGAGTTTGTACCCAGCACGTTCAGGATGGTGTTGGCATTCCCACGTGTACGGATCATTAGAGAAACTATGCGGTGCAGCAGCACAGTGTGAAAGCAGTATGTGTGCACATAGTGTGGGAGCCCCACCAGCACCCTGAACACGTGTTTAGTGGAAGACCGTTGATGACTCGCTGTAAATAGTTGATCCACAGATTGCAGGTGCGGAAAATTTGGTAGATGCTTTAAGTAGAGTAATCTATACAACGTGTAACGTTAAATGCGCAAACCCTGAAAATAGTTTGATCAGAATAAGGGGCAGAATCAATTAAACCACTTTTTAATATAGGTTAAATTTCTCAAAAAAATCTTCATTAAAAATGTCGACCTGTCTATTTTTGAATAGGTTAAAACATCATGTGTGCAAACCCGCCGAAATATGTAAATAAACACAAATGGTTGTAGTTCAATCAAATTTTCGCATACACGGGATATTATAAGTTCTTATTTCAATGCAGACATTAATTTTAAACAAAGTAAAACTGCTCATAAAACCTTTTTTTTAATGTTTTATTTTCATAGAATTAGGTCTTTTAAATTAAAAATCATTTGGGGTGTCTGAGGTTTTGCGCATTTAGCGTTACCCGTTGTATATACCTATAAACTACTACACATCGCAAAAGGTCTATTACAGCAGATGATGCTAACATAATGTTTTAAATGTTTTAATAATAATCTACAACCATCACACAACGCCGTTTAGTCTCAAGATCTTTTCTACTAGACAACTGATAAATATACTTATATATTTCTAAATACATACATATTAAAGATAAATTACACCCAGACACAGAACAAATGATTATGCTCATCACACAAACATTTGTCCTGGTTAGGAATCGAAACCACGACCTCCGGCATAGCAGTCAGGATCACTAACCACTAAACCAACAGGCCAGTCATTATTAAATGATTATACACCCAAGTTTGCTCATTGTTAATAACTTACCTGGATTTCAGGGTCAAATTCAGTACCAGGAGCGCAGCTCCTAGGCACGTCATACTTCAGGCCATATTCACAGTAGTAGAACTTGGTGCAGTCATATTCATGGGGAAGCAAGTAGTGGGTCTCAGCATCAGGACAGTCATCATGAGGTGTCAACCTGGCATTGGTCAGTACTGCATCTCCGTTGGAACGAGCATGCACGAGGGCTAAGCCCGTGAGGAAAAGGAGGCTTTCTGCAAGAGAAGAACAGATATGTCAAAGGTGAAACTGATGTATATTTCTTTAAACTTTTGAGAATCCCTAATATATATTCCTACTATCCCTAGTATAATATTATAAATGCGAAAGTAACTCTGTCTGTCTGTCTGTTACGCTTTCACGCAAAAACTACTGAACGAATTTGGATCAATTTGGTAGGTAGGTAGAAGAGACACTGGAATAACACATAGGCTACCTATAATTCCACTGCTGAGCACGGGTCTCTGCCCGCGCGATATAAACTGTAGTCCACGCGGGCGAAGCCGCGGGCGGAAAGCAAGTTAATAATTATTCCATTTATCCCAGTTTAAGTACTTAGGCCACTATCTCACGGAGGACCTCAGACATAAGGAGGATATTGACCGGGAACAGCAGCAGGGCGTTAGCAGTAAGACGCAACATGTTGGCTCATAGATTTGCTCGTTGTGGTGAGGTCAAAATTACTTTGTTCAAAGCTTTTTGCCAATCGTTCTACTTGGGCGGTCTGTGGGTTAATTATACGCGGATTTAGGGTACTGTCTGGGCTGCCTAGATACTGCAGTGCATCGGGCATGTTTTCGTTAGCGCGTGTGGATGATTCCCATGCTATAATGTGAAAGAAGGCTGCCTCATTGCTAAGCAGATCTAGGGTCAGCTCCAATAGTATTCTTCGAACCTTTTTTTGTTTTTTTGTCGACGGGGAAAATAATCTTTGACAAAACCCGCTCTTGGGTGGAGCGGGAGATAGTGTCAGACTCTTACTGACTAAAAACCCCGCGCCGTTCCTTCTAGCCTTCATACTGGGGCACGAGCTCCCTTTCGGACAACCCTTTCCCCAGTAGGCTTCGACCCAGCTGGGTCCCTCCTGCTGCTGACAACTCCTTGAGGCGCGCGGGAACAGTGCGCGCCGTCGACGTCTTGGACTCGGGTCATTACCGGGCGATCGGACAGCGAGCTACCCATGGCTTGCCGTCCGCAAGCCCACGTCTACGGTGGCCGGATATCGGGATCGGAATCCCGGCGACGGCGGCGAGGGCACCGTTGCCTGATGCGGTCGGCCTCCTCCTTTGCAAGCATTACTGCTTCGCAGAAGGAGGCGACCGCCTGCCATTCCTCCTCGCTCCGGACCATGGTCTCGACCAGGGCCCGGCCCGGCGCGAAAGGTCTCCGCGTATTCTTCGAACTTAGGCCGACAAACATGATGCGCCAGTGATTAATCACTGGTTGCGATTGCTGGTGCGGTAGTAAAATTAAAGCTTTTTGTTTTTTTTAGTGTTACTAACCCTTTTGTTGATAAGATGTAACTTTTGTTGATAACCATTGAACCAATGCCAATGTAGTCTTTTTAAATTAAGTACATATTTAATTTAAATAAACTATTATTATTTATAACTAGCTTCAGCCAGCGACTTCGTACGCGGATCCTGTTACTTATGCCAGCGACAACGGGGTCGTCAAAATCAAAGATCTGAAACGTCTGATGTCGAATTCTAAGAGCCCGGGGACTGGGAAACAACGTGATGCGCGAGACGATTCGAGACGTTCCAGATATCTCCCTTCCACTGAGTTACACGTGTTATTGTGAGTCAACCATAAAAGATAGACATATGCTGTCGTGGGATATTTTTTATATAATTTTAAGGAGAACATTTCTGTTATACATGATTTTTGTGTAGCTTTAACCATTAAGACTGCAAACGCGACGGAAGCTTAAAAAATGGAGTAATTTCTTCCGTTTCCCCAACATTTCCCTTCACTGCTCTGCTCCTATTGATCGTAGCGTGATGAAAAGTATACTATAACCTGCCCAGAAGTATGAAGAATGATTGTACCAAGTTTCGTTAAAATCCGTTTAGTAGTTTTTGTTTCTATAACGAACATACAGACAGACAGACAGACAGACAGACAGACAAAAAATTTACTGTTTGCATTTTTGGCATCAGTATCGATCACTAATCACCCCCTGATAGTTATTTTGGAAATATATTTCATGTGCAGAATTGACCTCTCTACAGATATATTATAAGTATAGATAGATTAAAGGGAGTTAGTGATAGCGTGACGGCTGACAGGACAGAATGGATGAAAAAAACGTGTTGCGCCGACCCCAAATAAAACGGGATAAAGGCAGGAAGATGATTATGATTATTATTTATAACTAGCTTTTGCCCGCGGCTTCACCCGCGTACATAATCCCAGGATAAAAAGTATCCTATGTGTCATTCTGGGATATGGTCGTGTACAAATTTTATCGAGATCCGTTCAGTAGTTTTTGCGTGAAAGAGTAACAAACATCCATCCATACATCCATCCATACATCTATCCATACATCCATCCATACATACAAACTTTCGCATTTATAATGTTAGTAAGGATTAAAACAACGCTGTGTTCCATCTTATCAACTAGAAGTCTAGTAATAAAAAAACATAAAACTTCTGTTACTACCACACCAGCAACTGCAGTAAGTGAAATACTTCTCTCATAAAAATACCTTTCAATAAAAAAGGGTGGCTAAGGAAATTGCGAATAAACTATGAAAAATGATATGACTAGAAAGCGGGTAACTATTCAAATGACGATTTTCCACTCGCTTATCGTCATCACATCGTCACATCGAGTTTAAAAGCTTGTTGCTTCATCTTACGCTATCCAACGCGATGTTTGACGAAAAGGCAACGTAAATTAAGGGAGATAACGCCTGAAAGAAAACTTTTTTAGTAATCGGTAATTCCGTGATTTACTCGAATGTTTTACAAAACTTGTTCCAGGAAATATCTGTTTTTGTTTTTAAACCAATCAGAGTTTTTTTTTTTAAATGTCGTCATTTAGAATCATAATAGATGGATTAGTGTTATACAAATTTAGAAATTGATTTCAATAGAAGCCTAAATAATATCCACAAGATACTGTGTATCCAAAATATCTAACGAAAAATGTGTAATAACGTCATAATCGGGTAAGAGCGGTTGTAAAACAGTGAAAATGTGTGTCGAGCATCCCCTTAATAGGGAATTATAGAAGAGAAAAATACATATTGAGCCAAATCCTTACTAATATTATAAAAGCGAAAGTGAGTTTGTTTGTTTGTTACGTCTTCACGCCTAAATGGCAAAACCGATTTTGATGAAACTTGGTACACAGATAGACCATGTCCTGGAATAGGACATAGGATACTTTTTATCCCGGAAGTATGTTCCTTTGGGATAGTTTTCTGCTATCACGCGGGCGAAGCCGCTGGAGCAGCTAATATGAATATATTAGAGAAAAAAATACGATCACTACAGATTAACAAAAGTTTCTGTAATTTGAGTTTTTTAAAGATAAAGTTAAGAAGTGTTGAAAGGGAGCTAGTGATAGTGTGACGGTTGACTCCTAAGAATGGACGAAGAAATTGTGATGACAAAAAAGAATTGAACACTCCAAATAATATGGGACAAGAGTAGAAAGATCTGATCAGAATCCAGTTGTGCGCATGCATAGCATAGCATAGTCGGCCTTATAATGTTCCCACTGTTGGGACTCAGGCCTCCTCTCTAGGAGAGGAGGGCCGTAATCCACCACGCGGGCCCAGTGCGGGTCGGTAGATGTCACATGTCTTCGAATTTGGTTCTAGGATATGCCGGTTTCCTCACGATGTTTTCCTTCACCGTTTTGAGAGCAGTGGTGATGAAATAAATTACACAACGTAATACGCCTGGCTGGGTTTGAACCAGCGACCTGCAAGTCGTAAGTTGGAGCCGTAATCACGCGGCCACCACTGATCTCAAGTAGTTAATAAAAACTATAGGACACATCTTCACGTGTAATTAAAGCAAATAGGAAAAGGCAAAGTAACAGATCCATACTGCTCTTGACTCCGGCACTACACACCGCTAGAGACAGGAATAGTTGAAAGGACATCAAGTAAAAATGGTGAAGCAGAAAGGGAGGTCACGACTCTCAAGGAGGAGGCCGACCGCTTCAGGCAACGGCGCCCTTGCAGCGGCCTCGTGGAGGGCAAGCCATGGGTAGCTCGCTGTCCGACCGTCCGGCAACTGTCCGGACCAAGCCCAAAACGTCGACGGCTTGCACTGTTCCCGCGCGCCTCAAAGAGTTGTCAGCAACAGGAGGGTACTGGGGCCAGGGTTATCCAAAAGGAAAGTCGAGCCCCGGTATGAAGAGGCTAGAAGGAACGGGGTGGGCTTTTAGTCAGTAAGAGTCCGACACTCTCTTCCACTCCACCTAAGAGCGGGGGTGGTCGTAAGATGATTTTTTCCCACTGTAAAAAAAACACCTCAAAAAGACAGCGAGCTACCCATGGCTCGCCGTCCGCGAGCCCACGTCTACGGTGGCCGGAAATCGGAAACCCGGCGGCGGCGGCGAGGGCGCCGTTGCCGGACACGGTCGACATCCTTTTTTGCAAGCATTACTGCTTCGCAGAAGGAATATTAGGCGACCGCCTGCCATTCCTTTTCGCTCTGGACCATGGCCTCAACCAAAGCCCGGCGAGAGGTCTCCGCCGTCGATCGTCCCGGGCAGGGCACACCTCGACTGTGTACGCTACCCTGTCCTTAGGGCGTTCCGCATAGTGGCGACACCCGGGCGTCTTTTCCGCTTTAATCCGGTGCAGGAACCAGAGGGGACTTACAAACTCAGCTATACGTCGGGTTATCCAATGCAGATGGTAGAAAGGCGATGTCAGTAACGCAATGGTGATACTCGCCGTGGGCTTATCCGATGGTAGAAAAACGATCTCGATTCTCTTCCAACATACCACAGTGTCTCAAGACGAAAGTTAATGTCCAGTCGTGTTGCCAGTGATGACATATGGCTCTGAAACGTGGTCGCTTACAATGGGCCTTATCAGAAGGCTTAAAGTCACCCAAAGGGCAATGGAAAGGGCTATGCTCGGAGTTTCTTTGCGTGATCGAATCAGGAATGAGGATATACGCAGAGGAACCAAGGTTACCAACATAGCACGAAGAATTGCCAAACTTAATTCGCAGTGGGCAGGGCACATTGCTCGCAGAACGGATGGCCGTTGGGGCCGAAAGGTTCTGGAATGGCTACCACGTACCGGAAGACGTAGCGTTGGTAAGCTTCCTACAAGGAGGGCCGATGCCCTGGTGAGGGTTGCGGGAATCTGATGGATGCGAGACGCACAGGACCGTTCATTGTGGCAGCACTATGTCCTATAGTGGACGTCTTTCGGCTGAAATGATGATGATGAGAAAAACGATGGCTTCTTTTTTGAAGAATTTAAAATAATTTCACTTACTTATCATTCCTGGATATTTGATGTTTTTTAGCACACACGGTCACAACTCTGAACACTTTAGTTATGCGGTGTTCCTGGATACTAGAATATATTTTATACTCCGATTTCTATTTTAATCTGTGACAATTAGCGTGTTACACATGTTATATCAATGTTTAATATCATTTGAAAAATTGAAAAATAAGTGATTTTGATTTTGATAAAGTTATCGTAATTTGATCTTTTGTTTAATTTGTATTTCACGTGAAGTTTTGATTAAATCTTTGATGTGTATCTCAAAATTGCAAGTGATATCGTTGCAAGTAATATATAGGTTGTAGAGGAATCTTGAATTTGAAATGTGTTTCGTGTGTTCCGTACATCAAATATTATACGTTACTAGCGACCCGCCCCGGCTTCGCTCGGGTAACAGTATTTCTCCACTATTTAATGGATGTTATTTTACATATAAACCTTCCTCTTAAATCACTCTATCTATTAAAAAAAACCGCATCAAAATCCATTGCGTAGTTTTAAAGATTTAAGCGAACATAGGGATATAGGGACAGAAAAAGCGACTTTGTTTTATACTATGTAGTAATTTTACACAACACGATGAAAAAAGATTGCATGTAGCTGAGATGAGAATGTTAAGATGGATGTGTGGTGTGACGAGAATGGATAATGGAAATGAGTATATTAGGGGAAGTCTGAAAGTGGCACCAGTGCCTGAAAAGTTGAACACACCACACAACACAATCACACAACGCCATCAAGTCCCAAGCTAAGCAGAGCTTGTGTTATGGGCACTAGACAACTGATAAACATACTTATATATTTCTAAATACATACATATATTATAGATAAATTACGCCCAGACACAGAACAAATGATCATGCTCATCACATAAACATTTGTCCTGGGTGGGAATCGAACCCACGACCTCCGGCATAGCAGTCAGGGCCACTAACCACTAGACAAAACGGGACAAGGGTAGGAAGATGATGATGATTTTACACAACACATCATTTAGCTGTTTTTTAAAAGCTATGACGTATCCATTTGAAGGACGCAAGACGAAAGAAAAAGAAATAAATTACCATACAAGTTAAATAAATAAAATAATAAATATATATTTTTTATTCAAATAACATTTACAAAAAATGGACATTAAGCCAAAAGTAAAAAAGTTTTCCATACAATTACAGAGCCTAAAATATACTTAAACTAAAATATTATTAAAGCTGCTATTAATCGTGGTGAACCAAGGCCCGGCGCGAGAGGTCTCCACCGCCGATCGCCCCCACGAGGGCACGGCGATGCTCCGCCCAAGCAGGGCACACCTCAACTGTGTTGCTCCAAAGCATGGTAGTAGTCGAGTAACATTGCCGTTGCAGTGGTCTCCGAGCCGAGTCTATGTCCTACATAAGGGAGATTGGATGCAGGCCTTTGTGGATCATTGGGTATGACTACGTGCTCCGCAGTCATCACCCTGACGAGGTCAGTGTGGTCTGTTACGCAGACGACATACTGGTCCTGGCGCAGGGAGAGTTGAACCTGACGGCGGTCGAACTAGCGATACGCTGGGGTTGCGACAATCGTTGAGAGGATTCAGGAACTGGGACTCGAGGTGGCGTACTTCAATGTGACAATGCTTTTTTTTATTGATATAAACTAGTGCTTGACTGCGATCCCACCTGATGGTAAGCAGTGATGCAATCGTTGATGGTGAGGCGCGCTAGTTTATTAAGAGTCTATTCACTCTTGCCTTGAAGGCACCTAAATTATAATCGGACGGGAAGACCAGTTGCTGCCAGTTTTCTGGACACTTTTAACATCGTCATCGATGTGGATGAATTTTTTGAAGCCGAATAATTTTTTTTTCAACGCGTTTGTAAATATTATTATTTTTCGATTGATTAATAGATTACGTTGTTCTATAATCATGATTTCTAATTAAACAAACATTTTCTAATATTATAATATAATTACCTAGATGATCGATTTTTGATAAATTTTATCTGTTGATCAGGACTATCGATTTTAAAATGATTATCGCCTTCGAACGCCTACCAAAGACAACAGGCAAGCATTTACATCAAGAACGGTTGATATGACTAAAACCGTAGGAAATACGGATCGAAAAGAAAAAAAATATGGCCAAAAAAGATGTATTGAAAATATAATAATATTCCACAACTATCACACAACGCCGTCTAGTCCCAAGCTAAGCAGAGCTTGTCTTATGGGTACTAGACAACTGATAAACATACTTATATATTTCTAAATACATACATATCTATACTAATATTATAAAGAGGTAAAATTTGTAAGTTTGTAAGTTTGTAAGTTTGTATGTAGGGGGTAATCTCTGGAACTAATAATCCAATTCTAAATTTTTTTTTACTGGCAGTAAGCTACATTATTCCTGAGTGCTATAGGCTATAAATTGTTTCTATAGCATGTATATTAACCGAGCTATCACAACTTTTGTCTGGCAAGTCGGAAAAAAATACCTCATAAAATAGAATTATTTGCGTGCGCTGCCTAAACAGTTGCTTAAAATTAAAAACAATGTATGGCTACCTGGTTCGTCTTAATTATTTCTACAAAAAAGTCCGCGGTACCATATCTCTATCTTTTATATTTCATCTTTTATACTTCTTTTATTGCATTAAAAATATTATTTTTCGGCATACTTACGTTTGGTTGATTATCTGAGCAACAAAATATTAATTCTTATGACAATAAATTATTTCAGTATCACAAGAACATTATACAGATAAGATTTGCCATTTACAGCATAGCAATTGGTCATACAGTTTCGAAGATAATATAAAATTACTAAAACGCAAAATGCCCCTAGCGTAACTTTCATTGTGCAGACGTTTTACCTATTTTTTTTTTTTTATGGTGGGCAAAAATCATCTTATGACAACCCCCGCCCTTGGGTGGAGCGAGAGATAGTGTCAGACTCTTACTGACTAAAAACCCACCCCGTTCCTCTAGCCTTCAAACCAGGGCACGAGTTCCCTTTCGGATAACCCTGGACCCGGTAGGCTTCGACCCAGCTGGGCCTCTGCTGTTGCTGACAACTTCTTGAGGCGCGCGGGAACAGTGCGCGCCGTCGACGTCTTGGGCTCGGTCCATTACCGGACGATCGGACAGCAAGCTACCCATGGCTCGCCGTCCGCGAGCCCGCATCTACGGTGGCCGGAAATCGGGATCGGAATCCCGGCGGCGGCGGCGGGGGCGCCGTTGCCTGATGCGGTCTGCCTCCGCCTTTGCTAGCATTACTGCTTCGCAGAAGGAGGCGACCGCCTACCATTCCTCCTCGCTAAGGACCATGGCCTCAACCAGAGCCCGCCGCGAGAGGTGTCCGCCGCCGATCGCCCCCACGAGGGCACGGCGATGCTCTGCCCAGGCAGGGCACACCTCGACTGTGTGCTCCACCGTGTCCTCCGGGCGTTCCGCACAGTGGCGACACTCGGGCGTCTCTTCCGCTTTAATTCGGTGCAGGAACCTCCCGAACTTGCCATGTTCGGTGAGGACCTGTGTCATGCGGAAGGTAAGGACGCCGTGAGGCCTTTCCAGCCACGCCTCAAAGAGGGGACTTACCGCCATAATTGTGGCGTGCCCAACGTTTCACCTTTTTGCCCATAGATGGCGTTCTGCAATTACGTAATTTTTCTGAATCGCGGTGTTAAGACTTTCTGTGGATTGATGACCCTCTCGAATTATTATGCCCACGTTGTCGTTAGTTGGAGTTCTTCTGTCAGTTGCTTATTGGTTTCGGTTGTTTCGTTCGTATGGTGGTTGTTGTTGTTGATAGATACCTCATAATCGAAAATATCGTAATTTCGTTGTACGTTTTTGTATGTTCGTAGTTTCGTACTTCGTTCTATCGTAATAATCGATACGAGTTATTCGATATTACGATTGTTTTGTTTTGGTAAAGGCGGACGGTGTTCGAGTCGCTCTCCTTTTGTTCATAATTGTTTTCAAGTCTGTGCGTAGTTTGTTGAGAGCATGTCTAAAAGGAAATCTCAACTGTCCCGGCAGACATCACAGACAAGAGCCGCTCGAGTACGCCGTACGGAAGAATCTGCCCCTGAAAATGAGCAGCGCCTCTCGAGAAATAGAGAATATATTTCGCAAGCACGCGCTAGAGAATCTAGCTCCGAGCGCTCACAGCGCCTCGCTAGCCAAAATGTGAGGACATCGCGGGCCCGTGCTCGAGGAACTAGCGCTGAACGTGCGCACCGTCTATCTGAGTTAAGGCAGCATGTCTCTGAGACAAGGGATAGGGAGACAAGCGCTAAACGCTCGCGGCGGCTTGGTAGGCAAAATGTCATAACATCGCAGGCCCGTGCTCGGGAATCTAGCGCTGAACGTGCGCAGCGTCTATCTCATTTAAGGCAGCATGTCTTTGAGACAAGGGATAGGGAGACTAGCGCTGAGCGCTCGCAGCGGCTCGCTAGGCAAAATGCCATAACATCACAGGCCCGTGCTCAGGAATCTAGCGCTGAACGTGCGCATCGTCTAATCGAGTGTAATCTTATTTTAAAACAAGCAATTTTCCGCGGACGAAGTCGCGGGCAGAAGCTAGTTATATTAATAAACGCGGGCGAAGCCGCAGGTAACAGCTAGTTATGAAAAATGTCAGCAATTTTTTAGCTGAAAATATATATAATGCAAACACCGATGTGCAAATAAATCTCCAGCATATTCCTTTTCCTCAATGGTATTGTCAGTAAAGAAAAAATAGCCAGACATATAGATGGACTTAAAACTGAATATTTGGTAGGTTGGGAAGGTATGTCTAGTAAAATGCTAAAGTAATTTCAACTTCCTTGGTCCTCCCTTATCACTATTTTCAATCTTAAAACTGGCGACTTTCCTGTGGCCTTAAAAATTCAAGAGTATGTACAATCGATAAGGGAAGGCCGTTATCAATTGGACATACAACGATTTTTTTTATAATCAATATGATAATGATAGAGATCGCTTTGATAATTACAGGACAATCTCAATTCTACATGATTTGTCCAAGATATTTGCAACCTTGGCAGAAATAAACTTTAATCTGAAAATCTATTCGGTCTCCGTGCAGGAAAATCAACTGATGAAACTCTATGTAGTTTTTTACTACAGTACGTTTTAATGAGGTAATTCTAGTTTCAGTTTAGTCAGAGTTTAGGCAGCCTTATAATGTTCCCACTAATGGGACTCAGGTGTCCTCTCTAGCGGACGGCGAGCCATGGGTAGCTCGCTGTCCGACCGTACGGTAACTGTCCGGACTGAGCCCAAGACGTCGACGGCGCGCACTGTTCCCGCGCGCCTCAAGCAGTTGTCAGCAACAGGGGGCCCAGCTGGGTCGAAGCCTACTGGGGCCAGGGTTATCCGAAAGGAAGCTCGAGCCGATATGAAGAGGCAAGAAGGAACGGGGTGGGTTTTTAGTCAGTAAGAGTCTGACACTAGAGAGAATTGGCAGCAATCTACTGTATGCTTGTACGGGCCCAGTGCAGGATATCACATGTCTTTAATATTTTTGATTCTAGAACATGTATTGAAAACAAAGTAATGCGTCTGGCTGAGTTTGAACCCGTGACCTACAACTCGTAAGTCGGGGCCATTACAACTCAGCCACCTCTGTTCTTGGCAGTTCTAAGTTATAAAAAAAAAACAAGTAAAAAATGTATTTTAGGCTTTCTAGAAAAGCTTTTGATACTATGTCCCTATCTCAATATAAAAATTTGAAAAACTTAGCATAAATGGCTTTACAACAGCTGTAAAAAGTTTTTAAGAGTCACAATAAGTTGGTGTATGTCACATGTCTTCGAATTTTTGGTTCTAGGACATGCCGGTTCCTCACGATGTTTTCCTTGACCGTTTTGAGAGCAGTGGTAATGAAATAAATTACAGAAAGTTATGCACTTGGCAAGCTTTGAACCCGCGACGTAAAACTTGTAAGTTGGAGCCATTACCACTCGGCCACCACTGCTTTCAAAAAAGCTATTTATTAGTAACAGCGTAATATTTTCTAAGACTGGCCTGTTGGTCTAGTGGTTAGTGGCCCTGACTGCTATGCCGGAGATTGTGAGTTCGATTCCCACCTCATGACAAATGTTTATGTGATGAGCATGACCATTTGTTCTGTTCTGGGTGTAATTTATCTATAACTAGCTTCTGCCCGCGACTTCGCCCGCGGAAAATTGCTTGTTTTAAAATAAGATTACACTCGATTAGACGATGCGCACGTTCAGCGCTAGATTCCTGAGCACGGGCCTGTGATGTTATGGCATTTTGCCTAGCGAGCCGCTGCGAGCGCTCAGCGCTAGTCTCCCTATCCCTTGTCTCAAAGACATGCTGCCTTAAATGAGATAGACGCTGCGCACGTTCAGCGCTAGATTCCCGAGCACGGGCCTGCGATGTTATGACATTTTGCCTACCAAGCCGCCGCGAGCGTTTAGCGCTTGTCTCCCTATCCCTTGTCTCAGAGACATGCTGCCTTAACTCAGATAGACGGTGCGCACGTTCAGCGCTAGTTCCTCGAGCACGGGCCCGCGATGTCCTCACATTTTGGCTAGCGAGGCGCTGTGAGCGCTCGGAGCTAGATTCTCTAGCGCGTGCTTGCGAAATATATTCTCTATTTCTCGAGAGGCGCTGCTCATTTTCAGGGGCAGATTCTTCCGTACGGCGTACTCGAGCGGCTCTTGTCTGTGATGTCTGCCGGGACAGTTGAGATTTCCTTTTAGACATGCTCTCAACAAACTACGCACAGACTTGAAAACAATTATGAACAAAAGGAGAGCGACTCGAACACCGTCCGCCTTTACCAAAACAAAACAATCGTAATATCGAATAACTCGTATCGATTATTACGATAGAACGAAGTACGAAACTACGAACATACAAAAACGTACAACGAAATTACGATATTTTCGATTATGAGGTATCTATCAACAACAACAACCACCATACGAACGAAACAACCGAAACCAATAAGCAACTGACAGAAGAACTCCAACTAACGACAACGTGGGCATAATAATTCGAGAGGGTCATCAATCCACAGAAAGTCTTAACACCGCGATTCAGAAAAATTACGTAATTGCAGAACGCCATCTATGGGCAAAAAGGTGAAACGTTGGGCACGCCACAATTATGGCGGTAAGTCCCCTCTTTGAGGCGTGGCTGGAAAGGCCTCACGGCGTCCTTACCTTCCGCATGACACAGGTCCTCACCGAACATGGCAAGTTCGGGAGGTTCCTGCACCGAATTAAAGCGGAAGAGACGCCCGAGTGTCGCCACTGTGCGGAACGCCCGGAGGACACGGTGGAGCACACAGTCGAGGTGTGCCCTGCCTGGGCAGAGCATCGCCGTGCCCTCGTGGGGGCGATCGGCGGCGGACACCTCTCGCGGCGGGCTCTGGTTGAGGCCATGGTCCTTAGCGAGGAGGAATGGTAGGCGGTCGCCTCCTTCTGCGAAGCAGTAATGCTAGCAAAGGCGGAGGCAGACCGCATCAGGCAACGGCGCCCCCGCCGCCGCCGCCGGGATTCCGATCCCGATTTCCGGCCACCGTAGATGCGGGCTCGCGGACGGCGAGCCATGGGTAGCTTGCTGTCCGATCGTCCGGTAATGGACCGAGCCCAAGACGTCGACGGCGCGCACTGTTCCCGCGCGCCTCAAGAAGTTGTCAGCAACAGCAGAGGCCCAGCTGGGTCGAAGCCTACCGGGTCCAGGGTTATCCGAAAGGGAACTCGTGCCCTGGTTTGAAGGCTAGAGGAACGGGGTGGGTTTTTAGTCAGTAAGAGTCTGACACTATCTCTCGCTCCACCCAAGGGCGGGGGTTGTCATAAGATGATTTTTGCCCACCATAAAAAAAAAAAAATAGGTAAAACGTCTGCACAATGAAAGTTACGCTAGGGGCATTTTGCGTTTTAGTAATTTTATATTATCTTCGAAACTGTATGACCAATTGCTATGCTGTAAATGGCAAATCTTATCTGTATAATGTTCTTGTGATACTGAAATAATTTATTGTCATAAGAATTAATATTTTGTTGCTCAGATAATCAACCAAACGTAAGTATGCCGAAAAATAATATTTTTAATGCAATAAAAGAAGTATAAAAGATGAAATATAAAAGATAGAGATATGGTACCGCGGACTTTTTTGTAGAAATAATTAAGACGAACCAGGTAGCCATACATTGTTTTTAATTTTAAGCAACTGTTTAGGCAGCGCACGCAAATAATTCTATTTTATGAGGTATTTTTTTCCGACTTGCCAGACAAAAGTTGTGATAGCTCGGTTAATATACATGCTATAGAAACAATTTATAGCCTATAGCACTCAGGAATAATGTAGCTTACTGCCAGTAAAAAAAAAATTAGAATTGGATTATTAGTTCCAGAGATTACCCCCTACATACAAACTTACAAACTTACAAACTTACAAATTTTACCTCTTTATAATATTAGTATAGATTTACTCTTTCTCCCCTTTTCTCACTTAAAAAAAAAATGCCTATGTCCGTCTCCAGGGTCCCAACTATCTCTGTACCAAAATTCATTAAAATCGGTTTTGCCATTTAGGCGTGAAGACGTAACAAACAAAGCGAAAGTGAGTTTGTTAACTAACTATCGCTTTTATAATATTAGTAAGGATGGCTTATTTCATTAACTGAGGGGAAGACGCAGATTTTAACAGTTCTGATAACTGTATTTCTCAGTCTTGGTGATACTGTTAATGGCTTTCCATAATATTTCGGGATTATCTATGTCAATTTTATTTTTGTCATAAGATTCCAAGAAGAAGAAGTGTTTAAAAATTTAGATGAACACTGGCGGGACAAGGGCATTGTCGTCGGGGAAAAAAGATTAACTAATCTACGCTTTGCTGATGACATTGTCCTTTTCTCATCTTCGGCGGCTGAGTTAAGCCTTATGCTCGAACAACTGAGCCATGCCAGCCTCGAGGTCGGACTCAAAATGAATATGACAAAGACAAAGTTGATGACGAATAGCGCGAAACGTAAAGTAGACATCGAGGGCGTGGAGGTTGAATATGTCCATGAGTACATATACCTCGGCCAAATAGTCTCTTTCCAGGCGAGGCAAGACAAAGAAGTTGCTAGACGCACCGAGAACGCCTGGAAGAGCTATTGGTCGATGAAACACATGATGAAAGGACCACTCCCACTTTCCCTTAAAAGGAAACTTCCCACCCTCACCTACGGAGGGCAAACGTGGTCATTAACAAAACGTCAAAAGTCCGCACTCGGGGTCTGCCAGCGAGCAATGGAACGAAGTATTCTCGGGGTCAAAAGAACCGATCGCATAAGGAACAGTATACTTCGTTCCAAAACACAAATCGCAGACGTAGGTAACTCAGCCGCCAAACTAAAGTGGAACTGGGCAGGTCACATCTGCCGCATGTCGCAACAGAATTGGGCGAAAGTAACTACTGACTGGATTCCGAACAGCAGGAGCCGGCGACGCGGTAGGCCCAGAAGGAGATGGCGTGACGATTTGGACTCCTACCTTAAGGATTGGCCAGAAGTGGCTAAGGACAGAAAAGAGTGGAATAACGGAAGGGAGGCGTTTGCCCTGCAGTGGGACACAACGGGCTCATGATGATGATGATGAAGATTCCATAGTTTATTTTTAAGGGGCTGCAACTCGACACACGCTTTCACTGTTTTTCATACAACCGCTCTAACCCGATTATGACGTTATCACACATTTTTGATTAGATATTTTGGAAGCACAGTATCTTGTGAATATTATCTAAGCTTCTATTGAAATCAATTTCTAAATTTGTGTAACACAAATTCAATAAAACCTCAGAAAATCTGCTATTTTGCATGAATTTGATACTTCATAATTTACAAAAAAAAAAAAAAAATGTCTAAAAAGAAAAACTATAGAAGCCTTGCCAATTTTATTATGATTCTAAATGACGACAATTTATGTCAAAAACGTTTAAGGGTTTAAAAAAAAAACAGGTATTTCCTGGAACAAGTTTTGTAAAATATTCGAGTAAAGCATGGCATTACCGAATACTAACAGAGTTTTTAGCCGTTATCTGTCTTTTTTTTGCGTTGCCTTTTCATCAAACATCGCGTTGGATTGCGTTCGACGAAGCAACAAGCTTTTAAACCATGCTCGATATTGACGATAAGAGAGTAGAAAAGCAGCTTCTTAAAGGTTACAAGAATTTCTGTTATACAGGATTATTTGTAAAACACTAGCAACCTCTCAGGACTATGTTACTAACATCATAAACAACAACTTTTGTTCTATGACTTTTAAAAATTTATCATATTTTTTAGTTCATCAGAAAAATAAAAATAATTTAATTAATGTTCTTAATATTACAAAATCTATGCGAAGCAAGTGATAGTACAATAGCGGAGGGGAGGGGGTTGGTCGGCGGGGTTACTTGGAGGGACGCTAGCGCATCAAGCACCTCCGCTGAATAGAACATGGAAATATGGAAGGATTGTTTTTGGTAAATGTATTATGTTTTTTAAAAAGTCATAGAACAAAAGTTGTTGTTTATGATGTTAGTAATACAGTCTTGCAAGGTTGTTAGTGTTTTATAAATAATCCTGTAGGTATAGCTTTTAAAGTTTTATTATCGGGGGCCTTTTATGATTTGCATGAGCAGTTTCTCTTTTTTATCGGGTTCTCATTCACCGCAGTAATCTCAGCGTGATCCACGGCTTCATTATTATTTCAAACTTCTTTTTTCTTCTTCTTCTTATGGCAGAAGGGTTTTTGTTTTACCGACTTGGTTAAAATTGATCTCAATTCAAATGATTTATCTACATCTACACTTATATCCTACTAATATTATAAATGCGAAAGTTTGTATGTATGGATGGATGTATGGTAACTCTTTCACGCAAAAACCACTAAACGGGTCTCGATGAAACTTGGTACACGAGTAGACCATATCCCAGAATAACACATAGGATACTTTTTATCCTGGGATTATGTACGCGGGTGAAGCCGCACGCAAAAGCTAGTATATAATAAAGAGGTCAAGTTTTTTTTTTATGTTTTTTTTGTTTGAAGGAGGTAATCTCTGAAAGTACTGGTCCGATTGCGAAATTTTTTTCAACGACAGAAAGCTGTTTTATTTCTGAATAATATAGGCTATATGTTATGTAGGCGAGCGAAGCCGCGGGCAAAAGCTAGTATTTCATAAAGCTACTTGAGCTACTGATAAAACGTCAAAAACTAGTGCACGATGCGGCTAGTGTATGAACAAACTCTAAGAGATTTTATTTTACCGACTTAGGTATGGACCTAATTTGGCAAAACAGGAACCCAAACACCGCCATTTAGGAGTACATTGGTTACTACGCCAAAAACTACGAGTTGATATAATGATCCACTTGAAGACTATTGATTCTATGGATCTCATTCATCATCATCGTCATTTTGGACATATACCCTGACTGTGACATGTTAGCGGACGAATGGAAGATGATAATGTCAGTATGTCTGGAGTTTTGTGAGATGAGTGTGTGAATTGTTATTATTATTATTTCGTGTATATACTCAGTCTTTAACTAATGTAATTGGCGGATAGCCGTTTTTGTTAAAGTAAAACCATAAATAAATAAATAAATCATTTCAGCCGAAAGTAGTTCCCCAAATGTAGCCACAATGAACGGTCCTGTGCGTCTCGCATCCATCAGATTCCCGCAACCCTTACCAGGTTTTCGGCCCACCTTGTAGGAAGCCTTCTAACGCTACGTCTTCCTGCCATGTGGATTTCTTTGCCATGCCAATTGCCAATAACAATAATAATATTTTCAAAACATTTATAAATAAATATTGATATTTTATTGATGAAGAGCAAGTCTACAGTAAAAAGAAAGTTTCTTATTAAATTCAAACCAACAATCGGTCTCAATTTTAGAAACAAGACATAAATATTTTTATTTAGTTTATTTAACATATAAATTAGTAAATTGTATTAATAAATAATATCATCATAATTAGTCACAGAAGTATTTTCGTTTTTCAACCTTGCCTTTCTCGGTGTGATTTAAAGTTCTGGGTTGAGTTCATGTCCAATCAGTTCTACCACTTCACCCACGTTGTCCCACGAGTTAGGTACGAACATTAACAATCCATCCGCATGTCTAGTAATCTGTGGAATGTTCCTCACGCAACCAGCATTACAGATGAAGTCACAAGTGAGTGTGCTCGGGTTGAAGTGAAGACCCTCAGCGCAGACGTTCAGGCGGTACTGGTCTCCGATGCAAGAGTAATATTTATCGCACTCTGGATGGGGCCATGGGGCAACATTGCAAGCATACTTGCATTTGTCTGCTGGGTCAACTGGACATCCAGGGCAGCCAGGATCAATGGGATCATCTGGGATGGGTATTTCTTCGCTGCTGTCTGGAGCTGCAGTAGTAGGTGCAGCGGTGGGTGCAGCAGTTGGTGCAGCGGTGGGTGCATTAGTGGGTGCATCAGTAGGTGCATTAGTGGGTGCATCAGTAGGTGCATTTGTGGGTGCATTAGTGGGTGCATCAGTGGGTGCATTAGTGGGTGCATCAGTAGGTGCATTAGTGGGTGCATCAGTAGGTGCATTAGTGGGTGCATCAGTAGGTGCATCAGTGGGTGCATTAGTGGGTGCATCAGTGGGTGCGTTTGTGGGCGCATCAGTGGGTGCATTAGTGGGCGCCTCAGTGGGCGCATTTGTGGGTGCATTAGTGGGTGCATTAGTGGGCGCATCAGTGGGCGCATCAGTGGGTGCATTAGTGGGTGCATCAGTGGGCGCAACTGTTGAGGTACAGCCACCACCATTATCTCCTGGGGTGGTACCGCATCCTCCAGGACCAGTCCAGGGTTCACAGCCAGCCTCTTGAGGCCATGTGCAGATCTGGAATTTAAAAATAATATTGGAAACAATTTCAAGTGTAAGTTAAATAGTTCAATTATTTTACACTGTAAAATTTAAAGGCCTGACTTCTCTCTTCTTTCTGAATTTAAATAAAAATATTGAAAACAATTTCAAGTGTAAGTAGTTGATATATGATTTGAAATTGATATAAGTACAGTTAGGACTGTTAAATAATATTAAAAACGTACAACAACCTATGATAATATGAATATTGTGGCATTTCTTGGTGTGGGACTACATTCAGCAATGGCGTAAAATAAAATGTTGTAAGATATGCAAAGAACTCTTTAAAACAGAGGCCGATAAGTAATTATTAATTTGGTATTTATTATTGGTATGTCATTTACTGAAGGCCATTTACTTTTGCGTCGGTCTTTTACAAAAGCGGAAAAAAACAAAAATTCTTTTATAGATACACATCTGAAATGAAAGACAAAGATCTATAAGATCAAAAGCATTGTTAATATAAAATTTCAATTCTTATCAGACATGCTTAATTGAACGATAAATTATTTTATTAGAATATTTAAAGGTTGTTTTCGATTTTCAACTATTTAGTTTTAATTTTGTTTTGAAGCAGTGAACAGGTTAATTTTTGGTCACAATCAGAGGTTGCAATCATATCATCCAGATACACAAAATCGAAGTGAGTTGGTTTCAATTTACTATTTAAGCAGTTTTTTAACCACGAAATGGATATGTTTAGTCATTTGTTGTCTTAATATCATACTAAAATTTGTCATCCATCTAAATGATTGTTAAACTTGTATTTGATGGAAAGCTCTGATTAAATCTACTTCTTACAATACAATATAATATTATGTATAATCAAAATTTTCTTCAAAATTTTGCAATTAATGTGTTTGGTTAACTATTAATAAATCAATAATTTATAGTTTGCTTTTAAAATGCTTTCATTTACAGATTGTTCTGCGACGCAACGGTCTCTAGAACAGCAATTGTTCTCCTAGCTATTTTTGGTTCATCATTTGTTAAGCCTGTTCTCAACTGTATTGAGGTCAGATTCCAAGACTATAGACTGCAGCCAAATACTTATCGTAAAACTCTGAAACATTACCTCTCAAAACTAACTTTGCTTATTAAACCTCTGTCTCTCTCATTAAACCCTAAGCAAACGCCGGCGTTCACTCTTTCATTATCTTTCTATTGTGTTTCTAATTACGGTATTGAAAAGGTTAAACGAACTTATGAAAATAAATATAGCGATCGGTTTTTTTCAAGTTGTCAGATAAATATTGGAAAATATTTTTTTACACAAAATTCTTTAACAGATATTTAAGTAAGCAAAATAATGCTGCAACTGTCAATTATAATTATTCCTTTGACATGATAATTAAAAAGCCAGAAGCCCAGAAGTAGCTAAGGACAGAAAAGAGTGGAATAACAGAAAGGAGGCATTTGCCCTTCAGTGGGACACAATGGACTCATAATAATAATAATAATGATAATTACATAGTTACCTAAAATCTTCTACCTACGTGATACGTTTCGAACGATAAAAGAGACATTTGGTTTCGAATGCATGGTAAGCTGTCTTTTTTTTATATATTTACCTGCAAAGTGGGGCTGAAGTGGAGTCCAGAAGGACATGGTAACGCCACTAAATCTCCGTTGTCGCAGGCATAGAACTTGCTGCAGTTAGATTCATGGGGTAACAGGTGGTGGATTTCGAAGTCAGCTGGGCATCCATTGGGAAGAGCCTCCCAATCATTATCTGGGTCATTCGGCAGTTGTATTTCTTCACTGCTGTCTGGAGCAACTGTTGGTCGGGCGGTGGCACCAGGGCTTCCAGCACATTGTGGCACGTTATAAGGCCAGTCACAAAACTGAAAAAGTAAAGAAAATATTGATACAACTGCAAATTTCTCATGACTTTCAGTGAAAACGAAAATAATGAAAAAATAATACAGTTGCTTAGTAATAAATAATTCAAAATGTGTGTACATTTATTATCCCTTTCCTGTATCTGTGTCTTTTCGTTGACAGGTAATGTCAATCATACCTTGATAAAAATAAGATTATAATGTGTTTTTATGCTGTCATTAGCTAATACAGCGTCCAAACTAGTTCATAATATTACCTGTGTCTACAAATTAATAAATGGATCTGAATGAATCTCAATCTAATATCTACACTTATAAAGAGGTAAAGTATGTTTTTTTTTGTTTGTAAAATAATCTCTAGAAGTATTGGTCTGGTTGCCAAAAATTTTACACCGGTAGAAAGGTGTTTTATTCCGGAGTGACATAAGCTATATTTTATGAACGCAGGTGTAACTATGCGCAACAGCTAGTCTAAACTAATAAATATAATAAAATAAAGAGGTCAAGTTAGTTTTTTTTTGTTTGTAGGAGGTAATCTTTGGAAATACTGGTCCGATTGCTAATTTTTTTTCAGCAATAGAAAGCTGCTTTATTCCTGAGTGACATATTAAGCTATATTATAAATACGCGGGTGAAGCTGCGGTCAAAAGCTAGTATCTAATATTTGAGAAAAAAGAACATTCTAAGTCAATTGAACATATTTTTAGATTAGTGGTAATTAAATTTAAAAGATAAATAAAAGGAGGCCTTTTATTTATTTAATTTTCATGCAACACAAAGTACAAAGGCGGACGTAATGCCTTAGGCATTCTCTGCCAGTCAACCTTTTCAATTATAATTGTCATTTTGTATGAGAAATAAAAAGATTTAAGAATGTCTATGTTAAAGCTGTTTGATCAGATGGTTTATAAACACGTTATATTTGAAAAAAAACAGAAATTAGATAAGTTTTTTAGTCATGTTGTTAGTAGACAAAAAATCATAAAAGAAAAAATCGACGCGCCATAAAGTAAACTAAAAACCAGTAATTTAACTCAATAGAGATTTAATCAAAGAAATGCGTCAGCTAACGCTTGATTGGCAACTTTTCAGATCATTTATGAGGAAATTTTTATATATATTATATCTATGCAAATCATACAAGTTATTGAAAAATAATTTTAATTAGTCATTTATTTCAGAACAATTTACATTGTGTAGAAATTGTAAGTAAAAATAAAACACTAAGTCTAAAACTTTATATTCGAAAAACATTTAGATAACAATAACTTAATTATAATATATGAATAATTTAATAACAATATAGAATTTAACTGTCAAAGATAATTCAAAAATATTGCATAGTAATAAGTTTTCTGTAAGTTATGCAAAGAGACCTATGAATGTCTAAAAATAATAATAATCTATGTTTCTGTATGTCTGAATTACTATAATACCTGAGTAAAATGTAATGTAAATTCAAAATTCACTCGCATGCCTAGTTAGTTCTTGTAAAAAAAAAGAAGGTAACTTGTGGATAACGTTGTGGGTTACACATACACTACTAAATTTACATATTAAGGATTTATTAAAACTTTGTGTAGCTGTTTGTTTTCCCAAAGGAATAAATAAATAAATAAATAAAATTATGAAGTATTAAGTAGTGTATAAACTGAAAAGAATATTTGAAGTAATAATGTTATCGAAATAAAATTTATAATCAATACTATTTTATTTATTTCATTGATTTAGTTTTACCAACAATTTTTAATTGCATGGTTATTGGGGCCGGCAAAAGACAGTCTTTCAAAAAAAAAAAACAATCTATGAACTAGATACTTAATTATATACATTCGATATTGTATCTTATGATATATATTTTTATCTGGTGCAAGCTAATAGGAGTATATACAAAGTTAATATGATTTACGGATAAGTTTGAAAAAAGAATGTGTCAAAAGAAAAATATCTTCCATTTGAAAATAGAGTATAGGAGATCGCTACATCAAACTCTAGCTGCTTCAAATACAACTCACGTCAAACTCTGTTGCAGATGATGTACTCTTAACTCTAAATATACCTTTAGTTCTCACAAGAAATTTAGATGTATTAATCGCATTCTATTTCACTGGTGAAAATCATCCGTAAAATTATTATTGGCATTCGGAAACAATGCATGATGTAATCTATATTTTTAGTATTCAATTTGTTGATTGTACCAAGTCACCTACGTTGTGTTATGACAAACATTTTCCGGGAGATGATAAAATCATATCGTTAACATCAGTTAACAAATTATCAAGTAGCTTTTTTATAATTATCACAAATTACCATCTCAACGTTGCTACTGGTTGAAAAGTTGATATCGATTTGATTCATCATGATAATATTATTATGAGTGATAGATATGTAGGTAGGTACTTACAAAGTCCGATTTATTTTACCGATATCCTTTAAAATGGAAGGTTATTTTCTAGTTTCTGTCTAAAATGCCATATCCTCGTAAAGCCCAGCCTATAAAGTTCATGAAAAAAATATATATGAAAATTGAAATAATAAAATCATGGTAAATATTTTTTTAGACTCTTTAAACATAAAATTACGTTTAAATATCATGTCATAATTTTAGATCATCATCATCATCATCATCATCATTTCAGTTGACAGACGTTCACTGTTGTTGGACATAGGCCTCCTCCAAGCGTCACCACAATGATCGATCCTGCGCGTCTCGCATCCATCGGATTCCCGCAACCTTCACCAGGTCATCGGTCCACTTTGTAGGAGGCCGCTGCGTCTTCCAGTACGAGGTCGCCACTCCAGAACCTTTCGGCCCCGACGGCCATCCGTTCTGCGAGCAATGTGCCCTGTCTATTGCCACTTAAGTTTGGCGATTCTTCGTGCTATGTCGGCAACCTTGGTTCTCCTGCGAATATCTTCATTTCTGATTCGATACCGCAAGGAAACTCCGAGCATAGCCCTTTCCATTGCCCTCTGGGTGACTTTAATTTTAGATCACTGGGTTGTAATTGTATGATTTTAAAAAGTATCTTGGGCTGGAAAGTATCTATTTTTGTCATTAAATTAGGGCGTTGGGCCTTACGAGGTACGTGTCCAGTAATTCTTAAATTATCAAAATTAATCTTGAAATTCTTCAGCGTCTACGTCATGTTGAAATGTTTAATGTAATCCCCTTTATCAATCTTGCCTATTTTAGTGTTACTGTTTCATTTCCTAGTATCGGTATCACTTATTTGATTGGCTTTACTGGTTTTATTATATTTGCTGTTATTTTTATTACGTGTTATAAAAATCAGAGCGATAATACGATGAAGAATTTTTGTCAAGGATATATTTTGGCTTGCAACATTTTTGATTATTACTCTTTTATAAAGACTACTTAAGGTGGTGCATCATGACTCACATTTTCACTGTTTTTCATACAACCGCTCATAACTGATTATGACGTTGTTACACATTTTTCATTAGATTTTTTGGAAACACAGTATCTTGTGGATATTATCTAGGTTTCTAAAGAAACCAATTTCTAAATTTGTGTAAAACTAATCCAGTAAAAACCTCTGAAAATGTCCTATTTTGTATGAACTTTGACACTTCATAATTTGCCTAAAAATTAAAAAGTCAAAAAAGTACTCCTCTAGAGACCTTGCAAATTTTATTAAGATTCTAAATGATGACCACATTTTCCAAAAACTTTTAAGGGTTTAAAAAAACAGCTATTTCCTGGAGCAAGTTTTGTGAAATTTTCGAGTAAATCTCGGAATTACCGAATACTAACAAGGTTTCCAGGCGTTGTCTCTCTTTTTTTGCGTTGCCTTTTCGTCAAACATCGCGTTGGATTGCATTAAATGTAGTAACAAGCTTTTAAACCATTTTCGATGTTTACGATAAGCGAGTGGAGAAGGACCCTCTTAAAACCAAAAATTCGAAGACGTGTGACATTCAACAACCCACACTGGGCCCACGTAGTTGATTACACCCCATTCCCATTCCCTCTCCTAAAGAGGACGTCGGAGTCCCAGCAGTGATAACAAATACTTTCGTTAATGATTTCGTTTCAGCTTCCTTAAACTACTACAAAATACATTATTACTATTTTGTTCATGTGTAAATCAAAACCAATAAAAATGATACCTTATCAGTCTTTATCAAGGCATTGAAAATTTTTCCGATATTTTGTATTGTTTTTCTTTACTAAACCTTTTGTTCGGCTGTGATTTTTATCATCTATATGAATAAGGAAATGATTTTTAAAATCATTCTTTACTAATCACTCTCGGAAAGCAAAGAATTTAGAAATTTAAAAGTTATATTTAAACTATTCTTGTATTTTATATATAAATTTTTCAAAGATGTTTGTATATATCAAAGTTACTTCATATACGTAAGGTATATATAAATATTGTTGATGAATTAAGTTTATGAGATTTTTCAGAAATACGTTTTTTAAAATTTGCTTTTGAAGGACAAATTTATTATGATTATGCAAATAAAGTAATAATATAAGTAGCTATGAAGATATTAAAAAAAAATAGCCCCATAACCCAGCTGGATACCGTTGTAACAATTGAAACAATAACTCATTAACAATAATTGTTATGCAATAAGAGCAAAATTGTAACTAATTTGTAGATTAATAGCTATTAAGTAAACTATTTGTCCTTTTCTCTGCATTTGGTGTCCATAGAATCTTGTATTATCCTGTACTTTATAAGTGAGGACTTGTTATTGGCTGTTAGTCTAAGTTACTGTTTCTTACCTGGTTTGTTTTAGAAGTCCTCCATATCATTTATATAAATAAATTAATACGAATTCAATTCATTATATCCAGCCAGGCATCAACTGCCACACAAAGTATGTACTGATTTACCAGTTATTGAAGATGATGAAGTAATTCACGAATCTATTAGCAGCTACCACATACATGCGCCGACATATAGCGCTTCAATAGTTTTTTATGCGCAATTTTAACTTTTAGCGACACACTAACCTGAACAGCAACGTTGAAAACGGTTCCCGGTTGGCAATCCCGTTCGATCTTCAGACCGTTATCACACTGATAATACTTTTCGCATTCTTCATGGGGAAGTAGGAGCTGGATGTCGAAGTTAGCTGGGCAACCGTTGTCTAATACGTCACCGATGTCTCCTGAAGTTGTTATAACGGGTGCAACGGTAGTTGGATATGTGTAGGGACCATCGTTCACGCAGTCCGTCTCCCACGACCAGACGCAGATCTTTAAAAAACAGGTTGGTTAGTTTTACCTACTTGATCTTTTAATTGAAGTTACAATAGCTTTAATATGATTAATGACAGCTAAAGAATCCATCATATCTTTTGCAGCTGCCATAAAGTCTCCATAAAGTAAACATTACTGATTTACTGTAACGTAATCGATATGGCTTTCTTTTTCCAATCTGACCATGCCAAAGTATGCTTTGTTAAACTTTTATAATTTGGTTATAAATTTCTAGGTGCATATACACAAAAGGAATTTAGTTTGTTTAAGTTTATGTCTATTAGCGCAGTAGTGATAATATCATAATTATGAATAGTATATAGCTAGATGGTTGTTAGATAGTATCAGTAATTTTCTAAAACTGACTCTGCTAACTTCCGTAGAGATTGATGAATCTTGCTAAATTGGAAATAATCTTAATACCTTTGCTCATGGGTTTAGATTATCATTTGTGTCTTGTTATGCAATCTATATCATACTAAAAAAAAAAACAGTCAAGTAAGTTTGCCATTTCTTAACAAACACAATTTACGCAATAAGATCTGTTTATCAGTTCTTATTTGGAGGGGAATTCTGGAGTTTGAAGCCTATAATGTTAAAGATGGTGATATGGAAGATGCCTTAAATAATTTTTAATATTGGTATTCTTACAAACCTCTAATTGAGGGTCAAAGTAAAGGGGCTCAGGGCAAGACTTCAGAACCAGCTCGCCTCTTTCACAATAGTAGAACAGATGACAGTAATCTTCATGAGGAAGAAGCTTGTGAATGGTGAAGTCGGCAGGACAACCATTGTCTAGAGTCTCGCAGTCATCAGGGTTACCTGTTGGAACAGAATCGTGGAAGAAATTTCAAAAACTTTTGTCTATCTACACTAATTTTATTTTTTTGTTGTAGGAGATAATTTCTGAAAAAACTGGTTTGATTGCTAAATTTTTTTCGCTCATTGAAAGTTGCTTTATTCCTGAGTGACACAGGTAATATTTTATGAGCGTGGGTGAAGCCGCGGTCTAATAAAACTTCTCGCTGAGAATACAAGCGTATTAGAATAATATTAATTTCAAAACGAGATGTCGATATACTTAAACATTTACCTGGGCCTGAAGTTGGAGCTGCAGTTGGGGCTGCAGTTGGGCCAGCTGTTGGGGCTGCTGTAGGTGCAGCAGTGGGTGCAGCGGTCGGTGCAGCGGTGGGCGCAGCTGTGGGCGCAACAGTGGGAGCAGCAGTAGGCGCGGCAGTAGGCGCCGCAGTAGGCGCCGCAGTAGGCGCCGCAGTAGGCGCCGCAGTAGGTGCCGCAGTGGTTGCAGCGGTCGGCGCGGCTGTAGGTGCAGCGGTGGGCGCAGCTGTGGGCGCAGCTGTGGGCGCAGCAGTGGGAGCAGTAGTAGGCGCGGCTGTAGGCGCGGCAGTGGGCGCCGCAGTGGGTGCAGCGGTCGGCGCGGCCGTAGGTGCAGCGGTGGGCGCAGCTGTGGGCGCAGCAGTAGGCGCAGCTGTGGGCGCAGCAGTGGGAGCAGCAGTAGGCGCAGTAGTGGGTGCAGCTGTAGGAGCAGCAGTAGGCGCGGCAGTGGGCGTAGGAGTGGGTCCGGCTGTAGGTGCAGCTGTTGGACCTGCAGTTGGACTTGCAGTTGAAGTGCAGTTGCCACCACCTCCTGGAGTACCGCAGGGATCAGTCCAGTATTCACAGCCAGCTTCGCGAGGCCATGTGCAGAGCTGGAATTTAAAACAAATAATATATTAATTTATATTTCTTAAATAATTGCAAGTGTTTTAGCTATTTTTGTTTGATAAAAATATTAATCCATAAAAACATTTTATTGGAAAAGACATTATTTAACTAGAATATTCATAAGTGGTTTTCGACTTACATCATTTAGTTCTGATCCATTTTAAAGGTCTACATGTTTATTTTTAATTTTTGGTCTCGGTTGGGAACATCATATCATCCAGATAAACAAAAAAATTTTGCACAAGGCTGCTATGTTTAAATTTACTATTCAACTAAATGTTGACCTCGAGATAGATTTATTACCCAATTGTCTTGTTATTATACATAATGATGTCATTCTTCTAAGCAATCATTACACCTACATTTTATAGAAATTTCAGACTGAAACCACAACTTAGAATGCAATTGTATTAGCTCAATTTGGCAACGTGTGTATAAAAATGTTTTGATTTTTAAAAAGAATTACCTAATTTAAAATTAGGTAGTTTCCTTGTAAAATGTTTTCATTTACAAATTAACCTACTATAAAAGAAACTACGATTACAGTAGCAAAAACAAAAATATTCGAAGCAGCCAAAATACAAAATGTTTATAAAGCAACAGAACATACTCGTATAACTTTAACAAATTGATAGATAGCCATTTTTTGTATATATTTACCTGCTGAGCGGGGCTGAAGTGGAGTCCAGAAGGACATAACAACTCCACTAATCCTCCGTTGTCGCAAGCATAGTACTTGCCGCACTCAGATTCATGAGGCAGCAGGTGGTTGATTTGGAAGTCAGCTGGGCATCCATTGGGAAGAGCCTCCCAATCGTCAGGGTCATTAGGCAGTTGTATTTCTTCACTGCTGTCTGGAGCAACTGTTGGTCGGGCGGTGGCACCAGGGCTTCCAGCACATTGTGGAACATTATAAGGCCAGTCACAATACTGAAAATATAAACCAAATTTAATACAATTAATTCTTTAATTCTTTAATTCTTTAATGTACACTATGAAAACTTATAAAATAGGTGGATAACAAAATTCATGTACACAGGCGAGCTTAACTCAAAGATGAGTTTTCTTCCAGCAAACCTTTGAGCGATAGAGAGAGATGATAGAGGGTGGGGTCCAGTGCACAATTTGAAAACTATAAATGCTATGAATAAAATAATAAGACATAAATAAGTATAACTACATACATAAATACACACATACTATATAATATTAATTAATATTAGTTTAGCCGTAATTAAGTTTAAGGAGTTTTTTTTTTGTAACGATATAAACTAGTGCTTGAATACGATCCCAATTGGTAAGCAGTGATGCTATCGTTGAAGGTGAATCGCACTATACTCGAAGTTGTGGACGATTACGTCTACCTCGGACAGACAATCCAGTTGGGTAGAGCTAATTTCGAGAAAGAGGTCAACCGTCGAATCCGACTCGGCTGGGCGGCGTTCGGGAGACTGCGCGGTATCTTCTCGTCCAATATACCACAGTGTCTCAAGACGAAAGTCTATGACCAGTGCGTGTTGCCAGTGATAATATATGGTGCCGAAACGTGGTCGCTCACAATGGGCCTCATCAGAAGGCTCAAAGTCACCCACAGGGCAATGGAAAGGGCTATGCTCGGAGTTTCCTTGCGGGATCGAATCAGAAATGAAGATATCCGCAGGAGAACCAAGGTTGCCGACATAGCCCGAAGAATCGCCAAACTTAAGTGACAATGGGCAGGGCACATTGCTCGCAGAACAGATGGCCGTTGGGGCCGAAAGGTTCTGGAGTGGCGACCTCGTACTGGAAGACGCAGCGTTGGAAGGCCTCCTACAAGGTGGACCGATGACCTGGTGAAGGTTGCGGGAAGCCGATGGATGCGAGACGCACAGGATCGATCATTGTGGCGACACTTAGGGGAGGCCTATGTCCAACAGTGGACGTCTGTCGGCTGAAATGATGATGATGATGATGAATCGCACTAGTATATTAAGGGCCTATTCACTCTAGCTTTCATGACACCTAAATTATAATCGGATGGAAAAACCACTGGTCTTTGTTTTATTAATTAATTTTGTATGTAAGCAACGAAGATTATTTCTGCTAAATCTATTTGATCAACTGGTGTACAAAAATATTTAATACTAGCTTCTGCCCGCGACTTCGTCCGCGGAAAATTTCTTGTTTTAAAATAAGATTACACTCGATTAGACGATGCGCACGTTCAGCGCTAGATTCCTGAGCACGGGCCTGCGATGTTATGGCATTTTGCCTAGCGAGCCGCTGCGAGCGCTCAGCGCTAGTCTCCCTATCCCTTGTCTCAGAGACATGCTGCCTTAAATGAGATAGACGCTGCGCACGTTCAGCGCTAGATACCCGAGCACGGGCCTGCGATGTTATGACATTTTGCCTACCAAGCCGCTGCGAGCGTTTAGCGCTAGTCTCCCTATCCCTTGCGCTTGCAAAATATATTCTCTATTTCTCGAGAGGCGCTGCTCATTTTCAGGGGCAGATTCTTCCGTACGGCGTACTCGAGCGGCTCTTGTCTGTGATGTCTGCCGGGACAGTTGAGATTTCCTTTTAGACATGCTCTCAACAAACTACGCACAGACTTGAAAACAATTATGACCAAAAGGAGAGCGACTCGAACACCGTCCGCCTTTACAAAACAAAACAATCGTAATATCGAATAACTCGTATCGATTATTACGATAGAACGAAGTACGAAACTACGAACATACAAAAACGTACAACGAAATTACGATATTTTCGATTATGAGGTATCTATCAACAACAACAACCATACGAACAAAACAACCGAAACCAATAAGCAACTGACAGAAGAACTCCAACTAACGACAACGTGGGCATAATAATTCGAGAGGGTCATCAATCCACAGAAAGTCTTAACACCGCGATTCAGTAAAATTACGTAATTGCAGAACGCCATCTATGGGCAAATAGGTGAAACGTTGGGCACGCCACAATTATGGCGGTAAGTCCCCTCTTTGAGGCGTGGCTGGAAAGGCCTCACGGCGTCCTTACCTTCCGCATGACACAGGTCCTCACCGAACATGGCAAGTTCGGGAGGTTCCTGCACCGAATTAAAGCGGAAGAGACGCCCGAGTGTCGCCACTGTGCGGAACGCCCGGAGGACACGGTGGAGCACACAGTCGAGGTGTGCCCTGCCTGGGCAGAGCATCGCCGTGCCCTCGTGGGGGCGATCGGCGGCGGAGACCTCTCGCGGCGGGCTCTGGTTGAGGCCATGATCCTTAGCGAGGAGGAATGGCAGGCGGTCGCCTCCTTCTGCGAAGCAGTAATGCTAGCAAAGGCGGAGGCAGACCGCATCAGGCAACGGCGCCCCCGCCGCCGCCGCGCCGCCGGGATTCCGATCCCGATTTCCGGCCACCGTAGACGCGGGCTCGCGGACGGCGAGCCATGGGTAGCTTGCTGTCCGATCGTCCGGTAATGGACCGAGCCCAAAACGTCGACGGCGCGCACTGTTCCCGCGCGCCTCAAGAAGTTGTCAGCAACAGCAGAGGCCCAGCTGGGTCGAAGCCTACCGGGTCCAGGGTTATCCGAAAGGGAACTCGTGCCCTGGTTTGAAGGCTAGAAGGAACGGGGTGGGTTTTTAGTCAGTAAGAGTCTGACACTATCTCTCGCTCCACCCAAGGGCGGGGGTTGTCATAAGATGATTTTTGCCCACCATAAAAAAAAAAATAGGTAAAACGCCTGCACAATGCAAGTTACGTTAGGGGCATTTTGCGTTTTAGTAATTTTATATATCTCCGAAACTGTATGACCAATTGCTATGCTGTAAATGGAAAATCTTATCTGTATAATGTTCTTGTGATACTGAAATAATTTATTGTCATAAGAATTAATATTTTGTTGCTCAAATAATCAACCAAACGTAAGTATGCCGAAAAAAAATATTTTTAATGCAATAAAAGAAGTATAAAAGATAAAATATAAAAGATAGAGATATGGTACCGCGGACTTTTTTGTAGAAATAATTAAGACGAACCAGGTAGCCATACATTGTTTTTAATTTTAAGCAACTGTTTAGGCAGCGCACGCAAATAATGCTATTTTATGAGGTATTTTTTTCCGACTTGCTAGACAAAAGTTGTGATAGCTCAGTTAATATACATGCTATAGAAACAATTTATAGCCTATAGCACTCAGGAATAATGTAGCTTTCTGCCAGTAAAAAAAATTTTAGAATTGGATTATTAGTTCCAGAGATTACCCCCTACATACAAACTTACAAACTTACAAACTTACAAACATACAAACTTACAAACTTACAAATTTTACCTCTTTATAATATTAGTATAGATTGAAGATCAGCTAAAAAAATTCATTTATGTTACGTTGGTAGCCTCGAGCGCCAGGGGTTCATTGCCCCGAAAAATTGCACTGTTCATGTACATCACCAAAAAAAAAAACAAAAATAATCTTTTTCGGAATTTTTCTCGGAAAATCAAATAAGATAACCTATAAGATACAGAATAATATTTAGAAAAACCAAAATTTTCGTCCAAATAAATTTCGTACAAACGTGTGTACAAAATGAAAACTAAGCGCTTTTTCATGGTCTCCAAATTGTACAGACGTATTCACAACTGGCGCTCGAGGTGGTAATTGACTAAACAATTAAGAAAAATAATCTCTAAATCGCTGGATAACCATTAAGAAAGAAACAGATCCAGTAGATGATGCTGTAATAAATACTGACCCACAAGAAGGAAATAAATCACAAAATTCAGATGGACATCATCTTCTGGACAAATCTGTAGACTTCATGTGAAGTGATCTATTAGAAAAGTTGACGTTAGATGGTGATTATTATTATTATTATTATAACCATCTAAGGTAAAGTATTATACACAGTTTATTTTAACAGCAAACACACAAATGAGCTGATATAATAGCGATTCGATGGTACTAACCTGAGCAGGGAAGTTGAAAACGGTTCCAGGTTGACAATCTCGTTCAAGCTTCTCACCGTTATAGCACTGATAATATTTTTCACATTCTGCGTGGGGAAGTAGGTGCTGGATGTCGAAGTCGGCAGGACAACCGTTGTCCAATACATCTCCGATGTCTTTTGGAGTAGTTGCAGTGGGGCCAAGGGTTGGTGGGTATGTGTAGGGACCATCGTTCACGCAGTCTGTTTGCCATGACCAGATGCAGATCTTTAAAGAAGAGATTGGTTAGTTTGATTTATTCGATAATATTACTTACAAAAGCTAAAGAATGCGTCATAATGCTTGACAGCTGCTATAATTATGTCTTATGTCCATTGACTTATATTCTAGTACATACGAGTATATATCGATGCTTTTATTTTGGTCAGAGATTAAGCATTGCCATACAACGTGGCAATGCCGCCAGTCTTTTGAGCACACTTCCAGTCGACAGCGATGCGGAGGAATTTTTTGATACCATATTTTAGGTAAGAGTTATTGTGTATATATGGATTTAATTAGTTAAGTGTTTTTAATTTTCATGTTTAGTCTATGGAATAAATATAAAATGCTCATGTCAATATAAACTTTATTGTCTTTATCAAAATTTATTATTTCAAGGTAATCGGGCTTTCACTTTCCAATCTAAACAATTACAAGTATGCTTTGTTGATTATTTATATTGTGGTAACATATACATATACTGTTCATGGTACCATCAGAGACATTTCTGCTTGACCATCGCTAAGTTCAATTTTGCTTGCACTCGAAACGAAAACTTCAATGGGTTTGGTGTGGTGTCGCGCCGCATTCATGTGAATTTTTTTACGTGATCAGGCATGATGGTGTATAGGGAAACAATTAAAAAAAATGATCCTAAATGTTCATGCAGAATTTGGCACTCTCAAGTATCTTATGTTTGCTATTTCGTACAAGAAATGTAGTTAAAACTATGAATGTCTAATTATTTACTTCTTTGTATAAATATACAAACTAATAAATATTAGGTATAGCTAAATTGGTATGTATAAAACTGTAAATATTATGTAACATACAAATGGGTAGAAAACGAAGTCATTGGGCATCAAAATATACATCGACATCGATATTAATGGGAAAATTGCCTAAAACGCAGGCACTTAACTCTTCAATCGTGATAATTAGAGACCCAATAAAAAGATAATGGGTGCGCGAACGGGTGGCGTTCGCTTGGGGTTTAGTGAATTAAATAAAATTTAGGAAAAATTCTTCCAAAAAAGAAAAAGTACAGAAAAGTATGTTTGCCATTTCAATAAGATCTGGGTAAGTAGTTGTTTAGGGGTTTGTAGATTATAACGTTGAAAAGGTGCTAGTTTTTAGTCTTGATGAAATCGTTGTCTTTACTAATATTATAAAAGCGAAAGTGAGTTTGTTTGTTTGTTATGTCTTTACGCCTAAATGGCATTACAGATTTTGATGAAACTTGGTACACAGATAGAACACGTCCTGGAATAGGACATATGATACTTTTTATCCCGGAAGTATCTTCCATTGGGATAATTTTCTGTTATCACGCGGGCGAAGCCACTGACAAGACTGTCTATTGTCTGTCATGGCGTCACTGCCCTTTTTTTCTTACAAAATGTAAAATATGTTCTGTGTGCTGAACGGAAATAAACATACTAAAACAATATCTAGCCTAATCAATTAATATCCACCACTCTCCAACAGTAATTATTGTTGTTTTTACAAACCTCTCTTTTAGTATCGAAGTAGAGGGGCTCTGGGCAGGACTTCAGAATAAGCTCGCCTTTATCACAATAGTAGAACAGATGGCAGTACTCCTCATGTGGAATAAGTTTGTGGATTGTGAAGTCGGCAGGACAACCATTGGCTAGGGTCTCGCAGTCATCAGGGTTACCTGTTGGAGAAGAACGACACAAAATTTATAAAAAAAGGTTTTATTTAAGTAAGGAGAATGCCGGATTTTGTATGGGCACCATCCCCACCCTCCAACAGACATGAGACAGGTGTCAAAAATGGTTTATAAAACCTAAACCCCATACTTTAGTGATATGTCGCATAATAAAAACTACTCCATTTAACTAGACGCTTCGAATGACACTAGTTTCAAATCTGTTGGTATCCACTGACATATTTGAAACAGCTGTCAATTTTGAGGACAGTTTAACGAAATGCTTTTTGTCAAATATTTTTGCAGAATTGTACAGAACTCGAAAAGGCGCTTTCAAAAATATATGACAGTACTATATTATAATGACTATACTTAAGGACCAAAACCCTTGGGTTAGGTTAGGTTAGGTCAAAATGTAATGCCTTATAAAACCTAAACCCCATACTTTAGAGATGAGATATGTCGCTATAATAAAAAATACTTTATTTAACTAGACGCTTCAAATGACACCTGTCTCAAGTCTGTTGGTGGGTGGGGACACTTTCATGCAATGCCCTTTATATTGTATATGTTTTACGTACTCGTATGTTATTTATTCACAAGCTGATCGTATTGTTTCAAAAGTAGATGTCCATACTAATCTATACTAATACTAATAATATTATAAAGAGGTAAAATTTGTAAGTTTGTATGTAGGGGGTAATCTCTGGAAGTATTGGTCCGATTGCTAAAATTCTTTCACCAATAGAAAGCTGTTTTATTCCTGAGTGACATAGGCTATATTTTATGTCCCTACGCGGGCGAAGCTGCGGGCAAAAGCTAGTGGTCAATAAGTGGACAAGGATATTGTCAAATACTAATAAATGAATTGTAATGTATTATTTACCTGGGCCTGAAGTTGGAGCTGCGGTTGGAGCTGGAGTTGGAGCTGGAATTGGGCCCGCCGTGGGAACTGCAGTGGGTCCAGCTGTTGGTCCAGCAGTGGGTCCGGCAGTAGGTCCAGCAGTGGTTCCAGCAGTGGGTCCAGCAGTGGGTCCAGCAGTGGGTCCAGCTGTGGGTCTAGCAGTGGGTCCAGCAGTGGGTCCAGCAGTGGTTGCAGCAGTAGGTCCAGCAGTGGGTCCAGCAGTGGGTTCAGCTGTTGGACCAGCAGTGGGCCCAGCAGTAGGCCCAGCTGTGGGTGTAGCCGTTGGAGCTGCAGTAGGGGCAGCAGTGGATCCAGGTCCTGGTAAAGTGCATCCAGAAGCGAATGGATGAACGCAGACCTGTTTTCAAAATTAAGTATTGATATAAGACATCCAAATAATGCCAGTGATTAATTTATAAATATCATGGTACTATATAAATATTATTATGACAATCTAGAATTAAACTGGAAGGAAGCTACTGAGAAAATTCCAAAACATCAATAAAATTGATATAGGATTATTTTTTTAAATGCTGGCTAGTTCTAGAAGTGATGCTGCTAAGATTACATTTGCCATGGCAATGTGTCGGTAGCTCAACCATGGTAAATAACATTTCTGCCCCTGATAGTTAAAAAGACGTATCTAACAAAAATGAAAACGGATAAAAAAATGTTTTAATGAATGAAACGGGAAATCAAGGATTTTTTCCTTGTGTTAAAACGACACTGGAGAAAGTTAGCAAATAATAATATTATAATAATAATATAATAATAATATAATAATATTCCACAACTATCACACAAAGCCGTCTAGTCCCAAGCTAAGCAGAGCTTGTGTTATGGGTACTAGACAACTGATAAACATACTTATATATTTCTAAATACATACATATTATAGATAAATTACACCCAGACACAGAACAAAATGACATGCTCATTACACAAACATTTGTCCTGGGTGGGAATCGAACCCACGACCTCCGGCATAGCAGTCAGGGTCACTAACCACTAGACCAACGGGCCAGTCAAAAATATAAAAAATACAGACAGATGCGCATTTTTTTCCTGATTCCGGCAATGTATAATTCAAATCTGGACAAAATATTAGATGCCTTTTTTTTACTAACGGAGGCACGATAGTAAAAAAGACGCATCTAACATTTTGTTTTAATCAATTGTGTTGATTATTAAGTTAAGTTGTTATTTTAAACTTATTTTAGGTTGCGATGGGGCTGACATGCTTTTTGAGATTACTAGTCGAGTAAAGTCCCTAAAAAAGAAGGAAATAAAATATATGACAAACAATAATGGAATATATTCACAATGAGGAGTGTTTATCTTGTATTCAACATTTTATATACAAATGCAAAATAAATTGGTAAGAGCGATATAATGTGGGACATCCAAATATTTGTCACGTCATAGTACCAGAGATATGATGAATAACATCTTAAGATATCAAAGTTGCTCCTGATAAAATTACACGGGACGGGTTTTTTTGTGCTATAATGATTTTATTAACATTTAGTATTAATAAATAGCATTAATCAATTAATCAATCAATTAGCAATAGGAGCAGTGGTGGCCGAGTGGTAACGGCCCCGACTTACAAGTTGTAGGTCGCGGGTTAAAACCCAGCCAGGCGCATTACTTTGTGAAATTTATTTCATCACCACTGCTCTCAAAACGGTTAAAGAAAACATCGTGAGGCAACCGGCATGTCCTAGAACCAAAAATTCGAAAACATGTGACATTCACCAACCCGCACTGGGTCCGCGTGGTGGATTACGGCCCATTCCCTCTCCTAGAGAAGAGGCCTGAGTCCCAGCAGTGGGAACATTAAAAAGGCTGTTGATGATTAATAAATAATCCGAAATTTTCATTCTGATTATATTATAGAGCCTAATAGGGTATCATTGAATATTTAGAGGACAAAATATGACTATGTAGTGGATTATTTGACATTGTACCTAACTAATACTGTAACATTCAAATTTATAATTTTATGTGCTGTAATGATTAATAATTTCATTGACATTTAGTAATAATAATTCTTATCTAATTATGATATTTTTGAGTGCTATTACCAGCTAACATAGTGTTCTCTTTGTTTTTGACATTACGAGCATGGCAGTTAGGAGTTTGTCATGCTCAATTAAATGTCTCGCTGTTGGTGGCGCGTGTATTGGGACATTTGGATGCCTTGAAAATGGTTGAGCTGAGTGGGGCTGATGCACGCGTCATACTCGTGAACGGGTGCCGTCAGTTGAGACTGGTAATCTCTTAGCTGCTAGTGGCTTAATTCAGTTTTTATCTTTTAATATGTTTTTTATTTTAATTTTATAATAATAATAATAATAATAATAATAAATCATTTATTATCAGGCATCTAGGCCCATAGATATATACCTTACAGACTAACATATATATAGAGTAAACACATCTTGTCGTTAGTAAATAAGTTAGTTTATAATCTACATTGTGCTCACATAATAGAAGCAACATGAAATAATGTAAACAAACATTATATGTAACACATAATATGATTTAAAAGAGTGTCCATGGAGTTTCTTGCACGTTCTTCTCCATAGAGATCTACGCTTTGGAACGTGCAATTTAGCTTCCCTTTTCTTGGACTGACCGACATTTGACTATTCAAAAATGCCTACATTTGGTCTATTTGAAATAAATGATTTTGAATTTGAATTTGAATTTAAATTTTACCTATGTTTACAAATTAATAAGTGAATATGAATATTATATTTAACACTTTTAGTCCATGTTAACATATACAACATTATTTAAAGTATATGCAAAACCTGAATATAGTTTGTTCAGAATCAGTAACTGAATCGATTCCAATAATTTTTACACCATGTTATATTTTTCCCAAAAAATTTTTAGAAAAGGTCACAAGTTGGACAACACCGACACAAAGTACAAAAAAGGTCACACGCACATAGCTGGGTGCGAAAGCAAAACCACTCCTCAGTCGACCAAATGGCCCGGTGACCATGTATTTATGACGCCAACCAGGTACCATAACTGGCTTATAACTTTGTGATTTTTCATGATACAGTTTTGAAATTTTGTACACAGATTCTTTACAAAATATTACTAGACAAGTGTTTAAAGTTTTGCATATACTAAAAATAAGACTGTTTAAAGCCTATAGCAATCAAAGATAGTGCAGTTTCTGCTATTAGTGAAAGAATTTACAGATCAGTGTATGAAAAAAAAAATTATAACAGTTCACTAGTTGGAAACCGCCGTTACTAATTACAGGTCACGGCAGGTCATAGCGGACATTCGATTTGTTTTTTTAATAATGATACTAAATTAAAGTATTAATTTACCTGGATTTCAGCGTTAAACTCAGTACCAGGAGCACAATCTCTTGGTTGAATATACTTCAGGCCATATTCACAGTAGTAGAACTTGGTGCAGTCATACTCGTGGGGAAGCAAGTAGTGGACTTCTGCAGGAGGACAGTCTTCATGAGGCTCATATATCCTGGCATTGTTGAACACTACATCTCCATTGGAACGAGCTTGCACGAGAGCTAAGCCCGTCAGGACAAGGAGGGTTTCTGAAAGAGAAGAAAAGATTAGTTAAAGGTCTGCTAATGTGACATATCTTCGGCCTTATGAAAACTTATGAAGAACTTTAATGATTATTATCATTTTAGTTTTTACCAAACTATGTTAGGTTCCAACCAAACTGGATTCAGTTGATATAGCGTAAACCAAGCATATGTGCCCCAGTCGGTAATGTGCTCCACTAGTTAAAGTTAAAAAGGCATTTAAAGTTTCATATACCGAAGCAATATGCCTTAAAATTGACTTGTTTTTGAACAATTTTAACAAATTTTTGAAATTATTTGAAAAAAAAGAAAGAAAAACATTTTATTTGCCGGAATGGCCAAAAAAGTATTCACAAATTTTTGAGTGCATTCAAAGTAAAGCATGAATAAATTGTAACATTTTTTTTGTCTTTTATTAATAATAATAATGAAGCCTTTTGTTATATATCCTTGCTAACTATAAAACGTATTTACATTTCTTATATATTTTATAACTTTATTTTTTTTCTTTTCTTAATTTATCTAGTGGTTAGGAGGCTTCATGGGTATAGGCCTCCTTGTATTAACTTCTGCCTATTATTTCTTCTTTAATGATACATATCATTTTATTTTTGACATTTATAATTAACTTATTTTGACAATTGTAATGAATTTATTTTGACATTTATAGTGAATTTATTTTGACATTTATAATGAATTATCTGACAATTGAAAGAAATTATTTTGACACTTAATGAATTGATGACATTTACTATTTTTATGTTATTAACATTTGTATTTCATTTAATCTGAATTGTATATCCGATTTTAATTTTTTTTTAACATAACTTTATTGTCTTAAAATTGTTCTTCCCATATGAAATTGTTAACAGAAAACGAACGAAACGGTTAACAAAAGAGCTTTTGTAATAAAAAGAAAAATATGTTACGCATTAACAGACTGAAGCAAAATTGACATTGTTGTTTATAATTACGCCGGTAAGGAACTGATAGTGAGTAATCTTTATAATTATATCTTCTATATGACATATCAACAGCGATAAAACAAAGGACGTGCAAAGCTAATCTAATTAATCACCATTTAATCATCTGTAATTGTTTTGTGTTAGATTCCTAGTAATATTTAAATTTAATAATTATAGATCATAGTCTAATTGTTTTGATATATATGCTATGTAGTTTCAACGAACAGGAAAAAAAAAAAAAAAAATTAAGTCATAATAATTTATTGTTAATGATTTCTTTATCTTATTTATTCGTTGGTTTAACAAATTACATTAAAAACTTAAATATATCCTAAATAAAGCATCTACACTATAATAATTATTACAAAGAGGTAAAGTTTGTTTGTTGTTTGTATAAGGTAATCTCTAAAAGTACTGATCTAATTGCGATAATTTTTCACCGTTAGAAAGCTGCTTTATTCCTGAGTGCACCATATTTCATGTAAACGGGCAAAGCTGCAGGCAAAAGCTAGTTTATAAACAATTTAACTGTACATATAATACAAAAACACAATATTATAATATTTGCAGGCGTCAAAGTACTCCTCGACATCACTGTCATCCAGAAATGTGCCCAGAAGACTGGCAGCATTAGAATAGAACAGAATAAACTTTATTGTACACCAAAATAGTAACACACGTTGAATGACAATGCTAATTCTTTAGGCAAAGAACGGGTCAGCCCTCTGGTCTCGCAAGTTTATAAAATTATTTTATACTAGCTTTTGCCCGCGGCTTCACCCGCGTACATAATACCAGGATAAAAAGTATCCTATGTGTTATTCTGGGATATGGTCTACTCGTGTACCAAGTTTCATCGAGATCCGTTCAGTAGTTTTTGCGTGAAAGAGTAACAAACATCCATACATCCATCCATACATCCATCCATACATCCATCCAAACATCGATCCATACATCCATCCATACATCCATTCATACAGCCATCCATACATCGATCCATACATCCATCCATACCATCCATACATCCATCCATACATCCATCCATACATCCATCCATACATCCATCCATACATCCATCCATACATCCATCCATACATCCATCCATACATCCATCCATACATCCATCCATACATCCATCCATACATCCATCCATACATCCATCCATACATCTATCTATACATCCATCCATACATACAAACTTTCGCATTTATAATATTAGTAGGATATCAAGTCAACAAATTAGAAAAAAATATTAAAATTTGTTAATAAAACAATACTATAACAATTCGTATGGCGAGCAAACTACCGGGTACATTGTACCGAGACTTATCAATAATCTACCCTCAGAAAAAAATAAAAAAAATATACTTGAAAATATCAAATGTAAACTTAAGCAATATAACTTAAGTATTACTTAAGAATGTTTTTACTTAGTTGAAAACTTAAATTGTTATCGACTTTAACGTATACATATAAAAAAACTCATTTTGTTTCGATTTTGAGATAGATTCATGATAGCACAAGTTTGAACCTTAGTGATTTTTAGTTGTTATTTAAATAAGACAATATTATTTTCTTTATGTGATAAATAAATAATAATCCTTACTAATATTATAAAAGCGAAAGTGAGTTTGTTTGTTTGTTTGTTACGTCTTCACGCCTAAATGGCAAAACTGATTTTGATGAAACTTGTTACACGGATAGACCATGTCCTGGAATAGGACATAGCATACTTTTTAACCCGGAAGTATGTTCCCTTGGGATAATTTTCTGCTATCACGCGGGCAAAGCCGCTGGGAGCAGCTAGTCCCTACTATCCCTACTTATCCCTACTAATATTATAAATGCGAAAGTAACTCTGTCTGTCTGTCTGTCTGTTACGCTTTCACGCAAAAACTACTGAACGGATTTAGATCAAATTTGGTAGGTAGGTAGAAGAGACACTGGAATAACACATAGGCTACCTATAATTCCACTGCTGAGCACGGGTCTCTGCCCGCGCGATATAAACTGTAGTTCACGCGAGCGAAGCCGCGGGCGGAAAGCTAGTAATAAATAAAAATCAAAATATTTTTGAATCCACTGACTAAAAACATAAAATTCAATCTTTTTCCGATTTGAAAATCACTACTGATTATAAATTATTTACAGTGAATCAGAATTAACAAGCTTCCTTATATTTTTATCTTCGAGATAACAATGTAATTCATTGAAGTGACGTTATTCAATTATGTTGCAATAATTTCATTAATACAGGAAAAGGATTTTCTATTCTAATCTGTAATATAATCTTCTATGTATACAGGGTTATTTGTAAAACACTAACAACCTTGCAGGACTGTATTACAAGCATCATAAACAAAAATATTTGTTCTATGACTTTTTACAAAATATAAATTTTTTCATCGTTAGAAAGCTGCTTTATTCCTGAGTGACATTGACCAAAAAAACCCTTTAAGATTTTGTTTTTCTATCTAACATATTCTAACTCTAATATTGCTGTACCCACCTACGATCCAGCGCATGATCCCCGTTCCCCCCCGGTATTGTACTATCGCTTGCTTTGCATAGACTTCGAACATTTGGAACGTTCAATTTAAATATTTTTATATTTATATGAAAATCTGATAAACTAAAATATGATAAACGAAAGACGGAGAGACTTTAAAAGAGAGTTTGACCTCGAAATTAGTATCGGTGTTTCATCTCAAATTACTAGTTAGGAAACAGTAGCCTCATCTAGTTTAAATTAAGGAAAAACTTGACGTGTAAAAGTGTTTTTTAAAACCTATTTGCAAAATAAATATCTTTTAAGTTTTAGATACTATTCGGGACTTGGTTTTACAACATGGATATGGAGGTTCTAGTTAGAATAAGGTAATTTATAACAGTTAATAGTCTAATAGTGGAAACTAAAAAAACGTTGTCAGGCTGTTTCTGATCATATTTGAGTTTGACTTCCAGATATATCAGACATAACCTGTATAAATAGGTCATGTAATTTACATAAAGTATCTGTCTATTTGACCTCCACAACATATTGCCTTGTTACTTCGTCTAACGCAATCTAATTTTTGATGAAGACGCAATGCAAAAAAAGAGAGATAACGCCTGAAAACTCTGTTGGCATTCGGTAATTCCGTGATTTACTCGAATATTTCACAAAATTTGTTCCAGAAAATACATGTTTTTTTTTAATCCTTAAAAAATTTTCAGAAAATTTTTGGTAATTCAGAATCTTCATTAAATATGCTAGGGTTTGATCTACTTTTTATATTTAAATATATGAGTATACTAGCGACCCGCCCCGGCTACGCTCGGGTGCAATATTATACATGTAAACCTTCTTCTTCACAATATTATACATGTAATCACTCTATCTATTAAAAAGAAACCGCATCAAAATCCGTTGCGTAGTTTTAAAGATTTAAGCGCACATAGGGATATAGGGACAGAAAAAGCGACTTCGTTTTATACTATGTAGTGATTATGGAGGATCAAAGTTCACGTAAAATAGCCGTTTTTTAGAGGTCTTTACTAGCTTAGTTTTACACATGTTTTGATTTTTATAGAAGTTTAGTTTTAGTTTATCCACAAGATATATGTTTCCAAAATATCTAGAGAAAAATGTGTAATAACATCATAATCACGTGAGAGTACTTTTTTATCGACAAGGATGCTCAGAGCTCGTGGATTTTAACCCTTCAGATACCGTCAATTAGAGACACAATAGTAAGACAATAGATGCGCGGCCACCGGTGGTCGCTTGGGGATTCATGAATTAAAACTGATAGTTAGATGATCATCATCACCATCATCATTTCAGCCGAAAGACGTCCACTGTTGGACATAGGCCTCCCCCAAGTGCCGCCACAATGAACGGTCCTGTGCGTCTCGCATCTATCGGATTCCCGCAATCATCTTCTCAAATCATCGGCCCACCTTGTAGGAGGCCTTCCAGCGCTACGTCTTCCGGTACGTGGTCGCTATTCCAGAACCTTTCGGCCCCAACGGCCATCTGTTCTGCGAGCAATGTGCCCTGCCCATTGCCACGTTAGATGATATCAAAGCTAATTTTTTCGAAATATATAAAAAATAGACTTACTTATCATTCCTTTATTTTGGCTGTTCTTGATTTTTGCACACACAGTCAAAAGACCACTTTGGTTATGCGATGTTTCTAGATACTGAAATATATTATATAGTTGATATCTTCGTTAATCCAAGATAATTAGTGATTAACTATTGGCGTAATTAAAAACACATGTGACATATGCTTTGGGGTACCGTTTATTGTGCTAGGGGGAAAAACATTGATCTAATTTTTGATAAGATTAATTGGAATTTAGTTAGGGATTAAAATTGAAAACGTTTGGTGCGTTCCAGACTATTATTGTTATTGATGAATTAATTGATTTTTATCGGCAGAGATAGCAATCTTGATTAATTTATCGTTCATTGTAGCGTCTGCTGGGTTCGATACTTCCTTGGGCATTAGGCGATGAGCAATGGGTAATTTGCCATCTGCTAGTAAAGACCAAGCCCAGGAAGTTGCCCTGCCTGGGCGGAGGATTGCCGTGCCTTCTAATTCAAAGATTATAGTAAAAGACATGTTTCCTTAAATAAGCGGAAACAGTACCGGTTATTGGCAAACCCCAAAAAATTCGTAGAAATTATAGGTGTGCTTACGAGTAGATATCAAATGAGATTATACATACGTGCAAAGCGTTTTGGGAATACATTCATTATGCGTACAGCTAAGGAGTGGAATTCCCTGCCGGAGTCTGTGTTTCCTGATAGCTATAACCTAGGGGTCTTTAAGTCAAGAGTGAATAGATTGCTTCTCGGCAAGCGTGTTCCACCGTCGGCCATACTCCTCGAAATATAAATGATAGAAAACCGACAGGCCAGCAATTCGGCGGCGATGCCTAAGGCTTTGGATTTTCAACTGCATAAAATTCAACAAGTGCATCATTGCCGATGATTCTCTTAGTTCGCCTCCCAATTGACGCTAGCGCATCAAGCTGGTAATTGGCAGACCCATCCCAAAGATGAGAACAGTACTTCATAACGAACTTGCGCTTGATAAAGATTAAGCAGTTGTTTCAGCGTGATGTACCGTCTCACCTTTGCTAAAATCCCCAATGTTTTGGCAGCCAGCTGAACTTTTGCCTCTTTCACTAACATTACTGCTTCGCAAAGGAGATGACCTCTGGCCATTGTTCATCGCTCAGATATAGTCAATGTTTATAAATATGTAGATAATTTGTCACAATCGCAGAAGAACCAAGGTTACCGACATAGCACGAAGAATCGCCAAACTTAAGTGGCAATGAGCCGGGCACATTGCTCGCAAAACAGATGGCCGTTGGGGCAGAAAGGTTCTGGAGTGGCGACTTCGTACCGGAAGACGTAGTGTTGGGAGGCCTCCTGCAAGGTGGGCCGATGACCTGGTTAGGGTTGCGGGAATCCGATGGATGCGAGTCGCACAGGACCGTTCATTGTGGCGACACTTCTGGGAGGCCTATGTCTAACAGTGGATGTCTTTCGGCTGAAATGATGATGATGATGTCACAATTGCTAAGTAAAAATCTTAAAGTAGATTTGGATAAACGCAAAAAAAAAATCAAAGAAAATGTTATCTTATATGTTTGGATGCCAACAAGCAATCGTGAATTAAAATCTGAGTTTTTATCATTGTTCTTAATAAGGTAGATAATTGACAGTATACAAAAATATGATCCGAGAAATATGTGGAGACAATGTAAGATAAATTATGGCCTTAATTAGGTAGGTAAGGGGCGTGAGAGCCAAAGGCCTCAAATATATAGTGACAGAAGTCAATCTACACACAAAACGCGTTCGAGCAACGCACACCTCTCACGGACACGATATATCGGAGCGCCTCGGCCCACTCGTCGAACAGTTCCGGCTCAAACGCTCATTAGTGAGCGTCCACCGAGCGTAGGTATAAAAACTAAAGTACATACATGAGACTGCCTTCTGTACCGATCTATTTTGTGGTCAAAGGCTTTGTCTCTGATTGATTTATTTAATCTTCATGCAACAGCAATCACATAACAACGACGGAATGAAAACGGATTGTCTTTCATCAGCCTTTTTATTGTTCCCACTGCTGGGACTCAGACTTCCTCTCTAGGAGAGGGAATGGGCCGTAATTCACCACGCGGGCTCGGTGCGGGTTGTTGGTCTTCGAATTTTTGATTACAAGACATGCCGGTTTCCTCACGATGTTTTCCTTCACCGTTTTGAGAGCAGTGGTAATGAAATAAATTACATAAAGTATTACGGCTGGTTGGGTTTGAATCCGCGCCCTACAACTCGGCCACCACTGCTCTTAGGACTGTCTCTAATCAGTTACATTTTACATATGTATACATATGGCCTACTGCGTCGCCGGCTCCTGCTGTTCGGAATCCAGTTACTAGTTGCTTTCACCCAATTTTGTTGCAACATGCAGCAGAAGCAAGTTATTAATATTGAACCATTCTACTGTTTGTGAGGTATTTATATCTTCTGAAATCTGTTGCTGAAGTGACTGAACTAAAGAATAATCAGGATTAGTGTCGTCTGCAGTCTAGGTATTTTTTTTTTTTTAGTTCGTGTAAACTAGTGCTTGACTGCGATCCCACCTGATGGTAAGCAGTGATGCAATCTCTGATGGTGAGGCGCACTAGTTTATTAAAAGCCTATTAACTCTAGCTTTGAAGATACACAAATTATAATCGGATGGGAAGACCACAGCAGGCAAATTGTTCGAAACGCTTAGTCCGGACCGTAGAGGTTTCAACGATGTATGGGTGGATACTTATTGTACGTCGGGTTGTCCGATGGTAGAATTGAGATGTCGGAATCAAGTCATGCAATTCCTGCGCACTCTCACCAAAAAGCATCCTGTAAAACACCGAAAGGGCTACCCTACGCCTGTGCTCAAAGCTTTGAAGGTTGGAATTAACCAAATCTGGACATCCTTCCTTCTGAATATCCTTTATGAGGCAAAGCAGTCCCTAAATTAAAACTGTTTAGACGTACCTGTTCATGTATACTTATTTACAACTCCTTACCCAAACATATTTCCGAATGACCATAATTCTGATAAATTCTGTCATGTTTTATGGGACTGGTTGATAGAGAAAGCTTTTATTCAGTAAAAGAGTTTTTGAAGAAAAGTTCATGTTGTTAATTTTATTTTAAGGATGCATAAAATTTATTTTTATCTATTTTGACATTGTAATGTAATCAATTTTGTAAATTTCAGTTATATGTTAATCAAATTTCATTAATTCATGTATTTATAAATTCCCTTTTTCAATATTTGTATACCTGTAACTTAGGTGAAATATGTCTCGGTCTATAACTGTCACTGTCACAACTCCTGTACCATATTTGTAGCAAATAAATGATTGATTAATTGAAGTAACTTATATAAATAAGAAACTAAAATGGGCCGAGAATTGAGCCTCGGGGGACTCCCATTCTTACTACAGACCCGGAAGATCTATTACTTTGATATACTGCCTTATCATAAAAACATGGTATCATAAATGATCAAAAGAAGATACAATCAATGATACAACAGCAGCTACACATGTTTAATCACATAAATATAGAATAGAAATACTTTTATTCGGTACAGAACAGACACAGCATAGCACAACGGTTATATACACAAAGTAAACAAAAATAAAAGTGCAAAGTGCGCCGAGCGTGCCCGCACCGAAAGGCATTTGCTGGGCGATAGACACCCAGCGCCGATTTTCAGTTGCCACCCCGCAGTGATGCACGGACTAGGGTAAAGAATATATGTAATACTACTACTCGTATGTGTAATTAAAATAAATATTGATGTTGTGTACCTACGGGTGTATAATTTTATTGAAATGATATACATAAATAACTGTTTGATAAATAACAACGCAATATAGAGATATATCACATGTTAAACAATCTTTTAAAAACAAATATAGTCACGTGTTTTAAAGTTCATAATGCACTGACATTTTATTTATTTATTTTATAATTTATGTATACACAAAAATACAAAAGGAGATAACATATAATAAAACTATGTACAAAGGTACTGCTTATTTCACAAATAAATTTCTTCCAGCAGACCTGCTAAAAGGAAAGATTAGAAGAAATGTAGACAGCAGTGTGCAGAAATACGTAAAGAAGAGTTTTATCTGATATACAGTAGCTTGAATAAGCAGTAGAGCCTACAGCCACTTACAAACCGCAACAGGAAGAGGTCATGTGTGGTCAATTTGATTGACAAAATCTGTTGAAGCATCATGAGTCCATTTTTTTAATACTACTAGTGTTCAGACCTCTTCCTATTCGATGAAGGGCTCTTTGATGAATTGTCGAATGAATTGTTTATTACGATTTGGAATTTTAAATGTATATTTTTTTTCAAAATTACAAAAAAAAAAAAACAAGAAAACAATACAACGAGATTTTCTTCGGAGTGAAGTTAGCGACGGTGCTGCCCTCTACAACGGGCGCCCACTGCACGCAGCTATGTTCACACTGCAGAATGGTGATGTTTTTTACCGCTAGATGGCGGTGTAGGTGTATTAAACAACTAGAGTAGGTGACATTCAGATAAGAACAAGCTTGCTTTTTACGGTGGGCAAAAATCATCCAATGACAACCCCCACTCTTGGGTGGAGCGGGAGATAGTGTCAAACTCTTACTGAAAACCCACTCCGTTCCTTCTAGCTTTCATACTAGGGCGCGAGCTCTCTTTCGTATAACTCTGACCGCAGTAGGCCCAGGGACCAGTAAACTCAACTCCTTGAGGCGCGCGGGAATAGTGCGCGCCTTCGACGTCTTTGGCTCGGTCCGGACAGTTACCGGACGGTCGGACAGGGAGCTACTTAAGGCTCAACGTCCGCGAGCCCGCGTCTACGGTGGCCGGAAATCGGGATCGGAATCCCAGCGGCGGCGGCTAGGGCACCGTTGCCTGATGCGGTCGGCCTCCTCCTTTGCTAGCATTACTGCTTCGCAGAAGGAGGCTATACCTGGTTCCCTCATCATCCAAGAGTGATTACGGCCCATTCTCTCTCCTAGAGAGGAGGCCTGAGTTACAACATAAAGAAGAATATTATAAGGCCGACTAGGCTATGCTATGCTATGGTGATGCTTTTGTTCATCGTTTGATGGGGCGGAAGCATCAGCTATTCGTTTGTAGTCATTTTAAGGGATTATTTTCTCTCGTGAAGTTTTTGTACCATATTCAAAGCACATATTCAGAAACAAGATATAATTTTTATTTAATTTAAATAATTTATAATAGTATGTATAACATAATCAGTTGTCAAAGAAGATTTTCAATAGTTTTGCTTGATATGATTTAAAGTTCTGGGTTCAGTTCACGCTCGATCATGTCCATAACTTTAGCCGTGTTGCCCCAAGCGTTAGGCACGAACGTTAACAATCCATCGGCATGTCTGGTGATCTGTGGGATGATCCTTGCGCAACCGGCACTGCAGATGAAGTCACAAGTGAGTGTGGTCGGGTTGAAGTGAAGACCCTCAGAGCAGATCCCGAGTCGGAACTGGTCTCCGATGCAATAGTAGTATTTATCGCACTCTGGATGGGGCCACGGTACAACGTTGCACTCATTCTTGCATTTGTCTGCTGGGTTTACTGGGCCAGGAGGGCATTCAGGGCAGCCTGGATTAGGAGTTGTGGTTGTACTGGGAGCAACAGTGCTCTCTGGATCAGATGGCATTGGTATTTCTTCGCTGCTGTCTGGATCTTCAGTTGGGGCAGATGTAGTGGTCGTTGTAGTTGTAGTTGTAGGTGCAGGTGTAGTAGTCGTTGTTGTTGTTGTAGGTGTAGTTGTCGTTGTTGTTGTTGGTGCAGTTGTCGTTGTTGTTGTTGTTGGTGCAGTTGTCGTTGTTGTTGTTGGTGCAGTTGTCGTTGTTGTTGTTGGTGCAGTTGTCGTTGTTGTTGTTGTAGGTGCAGGTGCACTTGTCGTTGTAGTTGTAGGTGCAGGCGTAGTTGTAGTTGTAGGGGCTGCAGTGGGTGCACTTGTTGAAGTACAGTCACCAGCTGGTCCACATGGATTAGTCCAGTGTTCACACCCGGCTTCACGAGGCCATGTGCAGACCTTGAATTAAAAATAAAATATGGATAAGTAACTGAACCTAAAGACTAAAGTGTTAGCTAGTTGTATAAAATTTGTTATTCACATAAGTACAGTCTAGATTGTCTAATTATATTAAGATTGTACAGTGACCTAGGGGTAATACAATTACTATTTAAGTTGACACTTCGCGTGACCTTTGAACTTGAACTTTGTGAACTTTGGTCAGAGATTAAGCATTGCCACACAACGTGGCTATGCCACCACTCTTTTGGGCACACTTCCAGTCGCTAGCAATGCGGAGGAATTAAAAAAAAAACTCCTATTTGAAGAAAACCTCTGATTAAATTCACATCTTAGAAAGCAACCATTTTAATAAGAGTTTGTCAATGAATGTTAATAATAAAATCTTTTGATTGAATAAAAAAAAAAAATTAAGAAGTTGTAAAATAAAAATAAAAACATTCATTTTACATCTAGTTGAAAGTTTAATCCATCATGTAAGTAGATACTTAGCCATATCTCAACTATGTTGTAGCAAAACATGCAGACAAATATCAATTATGTGTTATGAAACTACACAAGACTAGAGAGAATAGGCTAGTAATAAACTGGTACACCTTACTATCAACGATTGATTCAACGACTAACAAACCCATCCGGTTCCTTCTTGCCTTTTGTACCGGGCCCGAGCTTCCGTTTCGGATAACTCTGGCCCCAGTAGGCTTCAACCCGGCTGGGCCTCTGCTATTGCTGGCAACTCCTTGAGGCGCGCGGGAACAGTGCGCGCCGTTGACGACTTGGGCTCGGTCCGGAAAGTTACTGGACGATCGGGCAGTGAGCTACCGATTGGGGTCGTTTTCCGGGATCGGAATTCCGGCGGTGGCTAGGGCGCTGTGAGCGCCGTTGCCTGATGCAGTCAGCCTCCTCCTTTGTTAGCATTACTGCTTCGCAAAAGGAGGCGACCGCCTGCGTTGTATGTTTACTTGATAAATTCCGAATATTTGCAAATATTTGAACGAGAGCAGAGAATTTTGGTTTAAAATAGAATGCCTTTTATATTTACCTGCTTGGTAGGGCTGAAGTGGAGTCCAGCGGGACATAACATATCCACTAATCTTCCGCTGTCGCAAGCGTAGTACCTGCCGCACTCAGATTCATGAGGCAAAGCGTGGTTGATTTCGGGGTCAACTGGGCAGCCATTGGGAAAAGCCTCCCAATCATCTGGGTCATTAGGCAGTCCTATTTCTTCACTGCTGTCTGGAGCAACTGTTGGTCGGGCGGTGGCACCAGGGCTTCCAGCACATTGTGGCACATTATAAGGCCAATCACAAAACTGAAAATATAAATCAAATGTTAATACCATATTCAACGTTCGTCCTGAAAATTTGTAAAAAAGGAAGATGGCTTAAGCATATTACAGTTACAGATAGTATATTAATAAAAAAAATGGCGTCAATTCATTATCTTCTCCTGATATTTGTGTCTTTATGTTATGTAAGTTGATAAAAATAAAACTAACAGATCCAATCAATCAGGAGAAAATAAAGAGACAAAGTAAATTTAACTATCTTCTTAAGAAATATATTACACTTAAGAATTCCTTTGATAAATAATATCTGAGCAATGAATATATTCAAAATATATTTCATTAGGTGGTTTACAAAAATATTCACTATTGAAGAACAGGGAATGATATTCTATGAAGTTGTGAGCTTAATTCATGAATCCCCAAGCGACTACCGGTGGCCGCGCATCTATTGTCTTACTATTGTGTCTCTAATTGACGGTATCTGAAGGGTTAAGAGTTGTAAAGAAAATGTCTACTTAAATCACTGGATACACAAAAAAAAAAATATTATAAAAACAAAACTAGTAAATACTACTGTAACAAAATTGCCCAGAACTGCAACAAATACTCGTCTACAATAAGGGCTTAATGAAAACAATGACATATTATCAGGACACCACAACAACAGGGATCATCTACCAGAAATATCTGATTGTAGGGATCTACCAGAAAACTTAACTTGAGATAATAATAATATTCCACTACTATCACATAACGCCGCCTAGTCCCAAGCTAAGCAGAGTTGTGGGTACCAGACAACTGATAAACATACTTATATATTTCTAGATACATACATATTATAGATAAATTACACCTAGACACAGAACAAATGATCATGCTCATCACACAAACATTTGTCCTGGGCCTTAAGTCTGCTAATACAATAGTATCAGAATGGTCTATCATTGACTACATAATTGTTGATTTTTACATGTTTTGTAATCTATACTTATAATAAATCTGTAGAGAGGTCAATTCTGTACATGAAATATATTTCCAAAATAACTATCAGGGGGTGATTAGTGATCGATACTGATGCTAAAAATGCAAACAGTAAAATTTTTGTCTGTCTGTCTGTCTGTCTGTCTGTCTGTCTGTCTGTATGTTCTTTATAGAAACAAAAACTACTCGATGGATTTTAACGAAACTTGGTACAATCATTCTTCATACTCCTGGGCAGGTTATAGTATACTTTTCATCACGCTACGATCAATAGGAGCAGAGCAGTGAAGGGAAATGTTGGGAAAACGGGAGAAATTACTCCATTTTTTAAGCTTCCGTCGTGTTTGCAGCCTTTATGGTTAAAGCTACACAGAAATCATGTATGACGGAAATGTTCTCCTCAAAATTATATAAAAAATGTCCAACGACAGCATACGTATATCTTTTATGGTTGACTCACAATAACACGTGTAACTCCCGATGGCTTAGCAGTTCTGAGCTTTCTGTTTATTTTTGTCTACTCTTACGTTTATAACACTGAATGTCGCTGGCATAAGCAACAGGATCCGCGTACGAAGTCGCTGGCAGAAGCTAGTCTACTAATATAATGGCGTCATTGTGACTTTCCAATGGTCGACTACTGACACTCCATTGAAAGAAATTGCATAGAATGGTAATCTCGTACATGTGAATTTCTGGCGTTTGCGGTAGTCTGCTAAAATTTTGACAGTTCCTTTGATCAACCATTAGAACGTCATAATGCAGTCACTGCTTTTATTAATCCCGATATTGTCATTCTACCACAACTCTATTACGAGACCATTGACCGATCAATGATCGATCATTATGAATTATTAGATTACGTACTTTTAGCAAAATGACAATGGGGACGTGTTGGAATGACGACTTTATAAAAATAGCAGACTCAGGCCCCTGGGTGGGAATCGAACCATGACCTCCAGCATAGCAGTCAGGGCCACTAACCACTAGAAGACGAGGCCAGTCAGTCTAATAGATGATGGTGATTACAATGCACGATTCTTTTACAACAAACACACAAATGACATATGACTAACATATAATTATAGCGATTTGATGGTTTTAAAACTGACCTGGGCAGGGAAGTTGAAAACGGTTCCAGGTTGACAATCTTGTACACGCTTCTCACCGTTATAACACTGGTAATATTTTTCACATTCTGCGTGAGGAAGTAGGTGCTGGATGTTGAAGTTGGCAGGACAACCGTTGTCCAATACATCTCCGATGTCTTGTGGGGTAGTTCCAATGGGAGCAAGGGTAGGGGGGTATGTGTAGGGACCATCGTTCACGCAGTCCGTTTGCCATGGCCAGACGCAGATCTTGAAAAAAGAGATTGGTTGGTTTCATTGATTTGACAAAATGAATAAAGGTGAGGATAAACTACAATATTTACTTGTAAAAGAACAACGAGCCGCTCTATGACATGTTCTAGTGTATCATCCTTTTACGAACTAAATGTCAAGCACGCTCGCCTCTTTGTTACAAACCAATGAGCATATTGGTGTAACATTTCGTCGAGCCACGAGTGCGGGCGATGCGCGGTTGCGGGGTGACATTTCAAAAAAGAATGAACGCAAGGTACAACGAAATGTTGGTGAATGCACACTCGCTGTGAGCATTTACCCGTAACATAACGCCGAGCATTCGCAGGAACGTTACATTACATGGAAATGCTTAGGAAACTGAGCTTTTGTCTGTATTGTACCATTCGTAAGAACGTTACATTACACAGAAATGCTCCAGATAATGTTGTAGTCTATACTCACCTTTAAGGTGGTGCATCACGACTCACATTTTCACTGTTTTTCATACAAACGCTTATAACTGATTATGACGTTATTACACACTTTTCATTAGATATTTTGGAAACACAGTATCTTGTGGATGTTATCTAGGTTTCTAAAGAAACCAATTTCTAAATTTGTGTAAAACTAATCCAGTAAAAACCTCTGAAAATGTCCTATTTTGTATGAACTTTGACACTTCATAATTTGCCTACAATTAAAAAAGTTAAAAAAGTAATCCTCTAGAGACCTTGCAAATTTTATTAAGATAAGTTTTGTGAAATTTTCGAGTAAATCTCGGAATAGGGTAGTTTCCTGGGTCAAAATAACTACATTTAATTTAGTCCGTGTTTTAGATTATAAAAAAATATTGGATACGTATTTTTTCTTTTTTAGATTAAACAAAAAATAACAAAGATACAGCTCATTAAAGTTACGTGTGACGTCACCCCGTGCGAAAAAATGTAGCACGGCGTGACGTTACACGTAACTTTAATGGGCTATATCTTTGTCATTTTTGGTTTAATTTACAAATAAAAAAATACGTGTCCCTTATTTTTGAATAATCTAAAAGATGGACTAATTACATTTTTTTAGGCAACTAGCCCATTACCGAATACTAACAGAGTTTCCAGGCGTTATCTCTCTTTTTTGCGTTGCCTTTTCGTTAAACATCGCGTTGGATTACATTAAATGAAGTAACAAGCTTTTAAACCATTTTCGATGGCAACCATTACGATAAGCAAGTGGAGAAGGACCCTCTTAATTGCGATTACTGATATTGAATAAAAACATACAAATATAGCTTAAATGAGATTGTTTTAAATCAAATATCACAATATTATAGTTTTGGCTGCTGCCATAAAGTCATTTTTATCAATATAAACTTTATCATCATTATCAAAATGATTTGTTAAAAGTAAGCGACAGGGCTTTCCATTTCCAGTTTAACCTTACTCAAGTATGTAACTGAAATATGAAATATGTAACCAAACACATAATATGATTTAAAAGAGTCTCCATGGAGTTTCTTGCACGTTCTTCTCCATAGAGATCTACGCTTTGGAACGTGCAATTTAGCTTGACTTTTCTTGGACTGACCGACATTTGACTATTCAAAAATGCCTGCAAATGATCTATTTGAAATAAATGCTTTTTCTGTTCGTACTACATTTAGAACATAAGGATACCTTCCTAAATTGAAGAAAAATTCACTGACTGTTCATACTGGACAGGTTTTTTTAAAGTGTATTATCTTCAGAACTGATGAAGTGTGGTCGTTTTCAGTTTATGACATTGAAAAGGTGTTAGCTTTCAGCCTTAAGAGGCTCCTTCTCCACTCACCTATCGTCAACATCGAAATTAGTTTTAAAGCTTGTTACTTCATCTAACGCAATCCAACGCGATGTTTGACGAAAAAGCAACGCAAAAAAGAGAGATAACGCCTGAAAACTCTGTTAGTATTCGGTAATTCCGAGATTTATTTGAATATTTCACAAAACTTGCTCCAGAAAATAGCTGTTTTTTTTAAACCTTTAAAAGTTTTTGAAAAAGTTGTCATCATTTAGAATCTTAATAAAATTTGTAAGGCTTCTATAGTTTTAGCTTTTTGATTTTTTTTATTTTTTGGGCAAATGCTTTTTATAAAATCTCAAAGTTCATACAAAATAGGAGACTTTCAGAGGTCTTTACTGGATTAGTTTTACACAAATGTAGAAATTGATTTCAATAGAAGCCTAGATAATATTCGCAAGATACTGTGTTTCCAAAATATCTAATGAAAAATGTGTAATAACGTCATAATCGGTTATGAGCGGTTGTATGAAAAATAGAGAAAATGACGGTCGAGATACATCACCTTATTAAAGAATTATAGAATATTGTTGTTTTCACAAACCTGTAATTGAGGGTTGAAGTACAGGGACTCTGGGCAGGACTTTAGAAGGAGTTCGCCTTTTTCACAATAGTAGAACAGATGGCAGTACTCCTCATGGGGAATGAGCCTTTGAACGGTGAAATCGGCAGGACAACCATTGGCTAGGGTCTCGCAGTCATCAGTGAAAGCTGTTGGAACGGACCATACAAGTAATTAATAAAACGGTTTTTTTAATCAACTGACATTGCATTGCATAACTAACTTCCGCCTGAAATCAGGGGATGCCAAACTCTCTTTTTAAAAGAAGAGTGAAAGAGCACTATCTTTCCATTTCATCATAATTGCATTTATACTAATACTAGCTTTCCGCCCGCGGCTTCGCCCGCGTGGACTACAGTTTATATCGCGCGGGCAGAGACCCGTGCTCAGCAGTGGAATTATAGGTAGCCTATGTGTTATTCCAGTGTCTCTTCTACCTACCTGCCAAATTTGATCTAAATCCGTTCAGTAGTTTTTGCGTGAAAGCGTAACAGACAGACAGACAGACAGAGGTACTTTCGCATTTATAATATTAATATATAATATTATATTATATATTATTATATAGTAGGGAAGAAGGGATGTATTAGTTTATTTTAGGTATTTTTTATATGTATTTGTGTCATATTTATTTTATTATGTGTATATTTATTATTATAACAGTATGTATATCTTTTTTTTTTGGCTTTTATACAATTTAATTGTTTATTAAGTATTTTATGTGTATTAATTTTCCTCTACACACGGTCTTTACTTCTCTTTTTTCTTCAACTTTCCTTTCGCAAGTATGCTGAAAGAGATTTCTCTAGAAATAAGAATCACTTTTGTACTATTTTGTCTGTTTCCTTTTTCTTTTCTTTTATTTTTATGTGTAATACATATATAAATAAATAAATAAAATAAATAATAATTAACATTGACAGAAATAGCAGTTTGATCGAATGTTACGAAAGTAGACATTATAGTGTCCATATTTATCGTTTATACAATTCCTACTCTGAATAATATCTACAGGCATAATGGAATAGTATTTCCAGTTATATTCTAGTGATAGACAAGCCCTTTAATGGAAACTATTTGTCAAAATAATGAAATTTAAAACGCATTTTGCTTCAGCGCTATATTGGCATTATGTCGTCTAACAGAACTATCAAAACATGCAGCGCTAAGATAGTGTAGCGACATCTATGACGCCACATAAGAACTACGAAGAAAATACGAAATCCTGCATCGCGCAATCAAAGTTCTCCGCGCGATTTGAACATATACGACAGCCCGACATCAACTATCGGGCAGCAGCCGGGCAGTCGCCCACCAGACTATAACACCTGTCTGGTCGGAGGATTCTCCCTTTTCAACGGAGGTTTGTGGGACTTCATTCTCTGTTCTACATACCTCTAAAATAGCTTTGAAGGATACTTTTTCGACCAAAATGTTTTAAGCGCCATGTAAATAATAGGCTTCCAAAACATTGTAATTACACCTAGCAAGCATTCGCACCATTTCCTTGTAATCGACATTAGAATATTGATACACCATCATGTAAAGATCCGCACTGCCAAATTTCGCACCAAGAACACGTATGTCGCGATGCAAGCGCATCATTGCAACTGACTGGTGAAGGTTCCCTGTAAATAGGTCAAGTTCATGCTACCCTCCGCTATTGTACAATCGCTTGCTTCCCATAGACTTCATAATATTTAGAACGTTCAATTTAAATATTTTTATTTTTGTATGAAAATCTGATGAAGCAAAATATGATACATTTTTAAAAGTCATAGAACAAAAGTTGTTGTTTATGATGCTCTTAACTAGCACTTCGGAGGAGATAAATAGTATTGATTTCAAAAGTATTTGAAAGAAGAAAGTGTTGAGGTACTTATTGATTTCAAAAGTATTTGAAAGAAGAAAGTGTTGAGGTACTTATTGATTTCAAAAGTATTTGAAAGAAGAAAGTGTTGAGGTACTTAAATATTTACCTGTATTTACTGCATGTTCGCTTGAACGAGCCCGTACGAGGGCTAAGCCCGTAAGGAGGAAGAGGGTTTCTGAAAGAGAAGAAAAGATAAGTTAAAGATCAATTGATGTGAAATGTACAACATTCCTTCTCAAATATCTTAGGTCTTTGAGAATGAATGTGTTTGAATGACTATTATCTGTTAATAATAATAATCCCACCAAAAATATTTCATGTAAAATGTTGCCAAGACGACCACATAAGGTTTGCCCTGTGAAAAAAATATCAGATCTCATGTAGAGCCAAGCTTCTGAATCGTAGTAGGCCGTGTAGCCTAACTTTACCGACCCTAACTTCACAAATTCTACTTATCAGTAAAAATGTATGGTTTCGCCGTTTCGCTACCGTCGTGGAGGTGATGCGTTTCTGAAGTGAGTAACGAAACAGCCAAGCCATACATTTTTAATGATATGTAGAAATTTACGCTTCGCTTGGCTCGTCTTAGTGGGGGCACGAACGTGTTCCCAGATTTATTTTGTGAACAGACAACACAGATCTGTGACGTTAGTAACAAATATTCTTATCCTATACTGAATTATACATCGCGACAATGTACGGTCCACCAATGCCCTCACAAGCGGGCTTTCTTGCCTTCCGGCCACAATATGTAGAATGCTGTTGGGGCTGCCACGAAGTCTGTTCAGCAGTGAGGCCGCTTTCTTCCTAAGCACAGCGTCAAAACTGCTAGTGCGTGCCTCAACAAACATTGTTAACGCACTACAGAATCGAGGCAGACGCAACAGCCCCCTAAATGCATTATTGTATTGGATGCGCAAAGCATTGTAGAACTTTTGGGTGTAATTAAACCACAGTTAACATGTAAAGCCTTGAGCATTGCAGCCGATTTGCTAGCCTGTCGGTTTTCTATCGTTTACGGTTCGGGGAGTGTGCACTGAAATAGCACAATCTATATATATATAAGTAAGGGGGTGTAAGTGTTTTACATTATTTAAAATAAGGCTAGCAGCTATGTACTGTTTTATGTCCGAACATAAAAAAATATATTCCATTAACTTTGAACCAACCACACAATTTGCCTATGGCTTATGGATCTAATGCATCTTCTTTTGGGCCTTAAATGTAATTTCGTTGTGTGTGGAGTTTACCGTATCTCAATTATCCCACCACTAAACTGTATGTCATAATTAAGGTTTCTATATTAATTCTCGAAGACAGTGAAAACAACGCATAAGCAGCTTAAGGCCGGGACTCCACCAAAGCGGAGATGTCTGCGTTTTTGTTGTACGCTGTGCGTCGTCCGCGCTCAACGATCTCCACTGAAGCTGAGTGGAAAGGAGATGTGTCAATAACACAATTCTATTGGTTGTTTAACAAACATCTATCCACTCGTCTCGTCTCCATTTTGGTGGAGTCCCGGCTTTTCAAATTGTTTTTGCATACACTATCAATGTGTGATTTTCAGTCTAGTTTTGTATCCACCGTCAATCCTAGAAACTTAGCAGTAGCTACATTCTCAATCTTCTTCTTCTTTCCATGTCGATGCTCTCAAACTATACTTTTTCTGACCAATATTTGGCAACCTGTACGGCTCTACAACACACAACACAACATTCACAACATTCTCAATAGCTTTGCTGTTATGTATACGTCTATTGAATATTATTTACTACCGAAGTTGACTTCGGTAGAAAATAATATTGTCTTGTCTAAATTAATCTTTAAAATTTTTATGCATTGCTACATATTGAATTATTAATTTTAAGATGTTATATTAATAAATAAAAAAAAATTGCCCGTTTGCTACCACTGTTTGGACCGGCTCCAAACAGGAATTTGACATTAGTCAAATTTGTATTGAGAGATGTCATTATTCTAACAAGAAATGACCCTGATGAGCCCCTACGGTTTGCTGACTACTCCTTGAGGCGATACATGCCGATGACGTCTAGGGCTCGGTCCGGACGGTTACCGGAAAGTCGGACGGTGAGTTACACATTGTTTACTGCCCACAAGCTCGCGCCTACGGTGGCCGGAAATCGGGTTTCGGAATCCCAGTGGTGGCTGGGGCGTGAGGGCCGTTGCTTCACGCGTCCAGGCTTCGGATCATGGTCTGTACGCGCTGCTACCGATCGCCAGGACTCGGAGTTGCATTGCCCAAGCCGGGCACACCGAATGCTCCAACGAGTCCTCCAGCCGGTCCAAACAGTGGTAGCAAACGGGCAATTTTTTTTTAATTGTTGATAGGTACGCGCTTGACATCTCACCTGATGGAAAGTGACGATGTGGGGATGATGGAACGCGCTTACCTAGAAGAAACCTATTCACTCTCGACTTAAGATTCCAGGGTTGTAGCTATCAAGACTCCGGCAATGAATTCCACTCCTTAGCTGCACGCACAATGAATGTGTTTCCAAAACGTTTTAGCATTCATCATGTACCGGTGGCGCTTCGCCGTACGTCTGATAGTCCGATGATGGAACGGGCTAGGCGGAATTAGGTTATGCAATTCCGACGCACACTCCCCGAAATGCACACGGTAGAAAACCGACAGGCCAGCAACTCGGCGTCGATGCTCAAGACTTTGAAGCCTCGACTCGACGAGTGTATCATCTTCAATTATCCTTATGGTTCGCCTCTCAATTGCCTCAAGTACGTCAAGCTGGTAACAGGCAGATCCATCCCAAAGATGAGAGCAATACTCCATACACGATCGAACTTGCACTTGATAAAATTTGAGCAGCTGTTCCGGCATAAAGTACTGTCTGAACTTAGCTAGGATTCCCAGCTTTTTTGCAGCCAGTTGAGCCTTGACAAATCCGGTGCAGGAACCACCCAAAAACACCTCACAATTTTAATGTTCAAAATAGATAAAATATGACTTACTAAACATTCCTTTGAGTGATCTTGATACTTGCACACACAGTCATAGGACCACTATAGATGTGCGATGGTTTTAAATACCGAAATATATTATATAGCCGCGATAATTGGTGATTAGGGAGCAATCACATCAATTGTGATGTAATGTAATGCTATATCTTGATTCTGATAAGATTATCTGAATTTGGTTTAACGTTGATCAAGAAGTGGGGTGGTGCAGGGCGGCAATTGTTTTTATGAATTCGTTGAATTGATAGTTTGATTGGATTGCAATCGTGATTGGTTTGCCGATTAGTTTGCCGCCTGTAGGGGTTCAATTAAATACGGAAGTTCGTATGAAACGTCGCTTTTAATCGATCTTTAAAATCACATCAGCTGGCGGCTTGGCTTTGATAAAATTTATTATTTCTGCTTCCAAGTCGTAAAAAAGTTTTCCAGTTAGCATATTTTATTTCAAATCACTTCTCACACAATCCATCCATCTTTTCTTTGGCCTCTCTCTCCCCCTCCTTTTCACATGACCATACCAAGACAAACGATTCCTTTTTAACTTTTCAGTCACTGGCGCCGCTTTCAAACTTCCTCTAATATACTCACAACACATCCATTTTAAAATTCTTATCTCCGCTTCGTGCAATCTCTTTTCATCAGAGTAAACGACTGTTAATAAACTTTTTTATTTTTTTATTCTGATATAAAATAGTACTTGACTGCGATCCCACCTGATGGTAAGCAGTGATGCAATCGTTGATGGTGAGGCGCACTAGTTTATTAAAAGCCTATTCACTCTAGCCTTGAAGACGCTTACATTGTAATCGGACGGGAAGACCCCAGCAGGCGAATTGTTCCAGTCCCTCGATGTACGAGGTATAAATGACGAAGCGAAACGCTTAGTCTGAACCGTAGAGGTTTCAACAACGTAAGGGTGGATACTCGCCGTACGTCGGTTTGTCTGATGGTAGAAATGAGATGGCGGAATCAAGTCATGCAATTCCTGCGCACACTCTCCAAAATGCAACCTGTGAAACACCGAAAGACTGGCTACCCTACGCCTGCGCTCAAGGCTTTGAAGATTGCTTTGAAAACTAGTGCGCTTCACCATCAACGTTTGATTCACTGCTTACCATCAGGTGAGATTGCAGTCAAGCACTAGTTATATCAATACCCATCCTGTTTTACCCTTTGGTTACGGAATCCTAAACATCTAAACTTTGTTTTTAATTCAGATTTCCTTAAAACACACGTCGGACATCTTTTAACAGATTCTTTGATGTTTTAAAACGCCTTATCGTAAAAACATAGTATCGTTAAAAGATCACAACAAGATTTGATCAACGATACAAATGCAGTTACGCATGTTGAATCACAATTAAAATCATATTAATCTGTTAAGCAATCTTTTGAAAAAAAAAATATATATATATACAAGGTGTAAGGGACAGCCCTCCGCCGGGCCTTGGTTCAGGCCATGGTCCGGAGCGAGGAGGAGTGGCAGGCGGTCGCGTCCTTCTGCGAAGCAGTAATGCTAGCAAAGGAGGAGGCCGACCGCTCCAGGCGCCTTCACCGCCGCCGCCGCCGGGGTTCCAGCCACGATTTCCAGCCACCGTAGACGCGGGCTCATGGACAGCGAGCTATGGGTAGCTCGCTGTCCAATCGTCCAGTAACTGTCCGGACCGAGCCTCAAGGAGTTGTCAGCAAGAGGCCCTCCTCTTGCCCTGGGCCCCTGCCCATCTGGGTCGAAGCCTACCAGGGTCGGGGTTATCCGAAAGGTAACTAGAGCCCCGGTATGAAGGCTAGAAGGAACGGCGCGGGGTTTTTAGTCAGTAAGAGTCTGACACTGTCTCCCGCTCCACTCCAGAGCGGATTTCGTCAATGATGATTTCCCCCTCGATAGAAAAAAAAAGCCCTCCGCAAGGGCTTGCTCAGTAGACGAAACTGAACAACCTTCTACAATTATTTTTTTTAGGAGACGAAAAAGTAAATCAGTCTCACCATACAAAATGATAAACTCGATTGGACAGTTTGTATGGCGAGGTGGATCATTTTAACATCTTACACTACCCGTCTTATCACTCCTACCTCATCATCATCATCATATCAGCCGAAAGACGTCCACTGCTGGACATAGGCCTCCCCCAAGCGTCGCCACAACGACCGGTCCTGTGCGTCACGCATCCATCGGATTCCCGCGACCCTGACCAGGTCGTCGGTCCACCTTGTTGGAGGCCTTGCAACGCTGCGTCTTCCGGTACGTGGTCGCCACTCCAGAACCTTTCGTCCCCATCGACCATCTGTTCTGCGTGCAATGTGCCCTGCCCATTGCCACTTAAGTTTGGCGACTCTTCGAGCTACGTCGGCAACCTTGGTTCTCCTGCGGATATCTTCATTTCTGATGCGATCACGTGCCCTCCTACCTACGTGATCGTTTTTCGTACGCTCGTCCGAGTGACGCGCCGTGCAGATTGCACCCCAGATCCCTTCTTAAATCCTCTTCTTATAAATCTAGTTTCTACTCCTATTCTTTCTGTGGCCATGCAGTGAGGTTGTGGAACTCACTTCCACCTAGCATTCGAGATTCAAAATTGATCTCACTTTTTAAATCGAGTAAAAGAGCACTATTTTTTCCCTCAACTGTGATGTTATTTATATATTGTATGTATTATGTATGATATAATTATATCTATATATATAAAAGAAAGTCGTGTTTATTACAACACTTATAACTCAAGAATGGCTGTACAGAAATGGCTGAAAATTGGTGGGTAGGTAGCTTAGAGCCAGGTGACGAACATAGGATACGGTAGAGTAGGGTAGAGTAGGGTAGAGTAGGGTAGAGTAGGGTAGAGTAGGGTTTTTTTTTAAATTTTTTCTCTCTCTACCTCCGACGGTTCTCGGAGACCTTACGTAACTAATTCGCATTCATTCCAGTTCTCACATTTATGCTTCTCGTACTATCATGCTTCATACTATATCTTTCTTTCTTGCCATTCTCATTCATTCCATGGGTGGGACTCCCATCGTTTTCTAATCTATGCTTTCTATTTCCAGTTCTATCTATACATTTTTAACTAATTACTTTTCTCTACTTTCTTTTATTCTATATAAACTTGATTTCGTCTGTTTATACTTTCTTTTTCTTTACTATTCTATAATATTTTTCACTTTTTTCATATTTTTATTGTGTTCCTTGTACACAGGGAAAATAAGGAATGGACATTTTTGTTTTATTTTCTGATAAATTTTTCTTATTCTAATACAAGTTTTCTTATTCTTATACAATTTTTCTTATTCTAATACTATTTTTCTTATTCTAATACATTTTTCTTATTCTAATACAATTTTCTTATCTAAGTTTATTTGCTCTAATACTATTTTACTTACAGTCTTACTTCTTGTTACTGCTTATTCTATTACAATTTCATTTTCTCTTCTATTTCCTATGTTTAACAGAGATATATATACAACTAGCTTTTGCCCGCGCGGCTTCGCTCCCGCTCTTCCCTACTCCACCCTACTCTACCCTACTCTACCCTACTCTACTCTACTCTACCCTACTCTACCCTACCCTACCCTACTCTACCCTACTCTACCCTACTCTACTCTACTCTACCCTACTCTACCCTACTCTACCCTACTCTACCCTACTCTACCCTACTCTACCCTACTCTACCCTACTCTACCCTACTCTACCCTACTCTACCCTACTCTACCCTACTCTACCCTACTCTACCCTACTCTACCCTACTCTACCCTACTCTACCCTACTCTACCCTACTCTACCCTACTCTACCCTACTCTACCCTACTCTACCCTACTCTACCCTACTCTACCCTACTCTACCCTACTCTACCCTACTCTACCCGTCGCACGGTGCCCTTCAGCGCGAACAGATCATTTTTTACTCGCTCCGCGTTCGAAAAATCGTAAAATTGGCAAAAATCACGCTAGAAAGTCGGAAAAAGTGTCATTGTGCTTTTGTCAACGCGCGCTAAACGGTGGAGTGTTTCCTGAAAGATTTGTGAAAGTTTGGTGAAAGTGACCTAGTTTTAACCTCAAAAAGTGGAAATTTTTCGAGGGTTTTTGAGTATAACTCCTTTTTTGTCGCGACAACATATACTTTTTTAACTGTACGAGTACGCGCCTAGATAAGACGCGTCGATTGACGTCCTTCTCCGATTTTTCCGGAAAGAAAAGCCGGAAATACAGTGGTTTTTCCGAAAACCACATGGCCACATGGTAATAGAACAGCTGACTTTTTCGAGAAGCTGTACGTGCAGCAGCTAGGAGAACTTCGGATGCGGCAGGGTGGCATTTTCAGGACTTCTGAAAGTTAAGTGGATTCTGAGTTATGGACTTTTAAAAATACTCCGTAAGTAGTAGTAGTAATAATCCGTAACCATCGCGACAACCTATATTTTTTATAATTTTAAAGTTTAATTTTAAGCTATTGTAACATACCCAGAAAATTTCAGATTTTTCGGTTGAGTAGTTTCTCTTATATAAAACTGTGAAACCTTGAGTAAAACCTGAAAACTAGGAAAAACGCTCCTGAAAAATCTGAAAAAATTCAGCGTGGTTTCGAATCAGATTTAAAGTGTATTTCCATTTTTTAAATTTTTTATTTGCTAAAACTCGATTTTTAAAGGGTGCTTTTTGGACTTACAAAATTTATTTTGTGTTTGTGACAGCCCTAATTTTTATACCTTAGATGTCGCGAGGAGATTATTAATTATGTAAGATTAACTGTTTATTCTTTTTTTATAAACAGAAAACCGGGACCTTGCGACTTTTGTAGAACGGGAGTTATTTAAATTCCCGTGAAAGTAGGTAAAAACTACCCCAAGTGTAAGTGAATTAAAAAAGATAGATTAAAAATCGCCTGGTACCTGAAAATACTGTAGTTAAACCAGCAGTTTCAGATGCAATAATTTGGAAATAAATAACTTGATAAAAGTACATATATTAAGGATATTTTAGACAAAATCCATAAAATCTTGGAAGAATTTAAACAATTTTTTTCGAAATTAAATTTATATATTTAAATATTAACATTTCTTAAAAATTAAAAATCGAGGAATTAGGAAATTTAGTAAAGAATACGTAACAAGCATTTTTTGATTTTCAGGTCTTATACATAAAAACTTATTCACATATTTTGGTACGAGGGGAAATTAAAAATTGTTTAATTTCAGGGGGTAGTTTCTCAAGAAATAAGGGTGCTGTTGTATTTTTCTCACCGCAGAACCTATTTTTTAGACGATATCTGTCAGAGTTTTGAATCTCAAAATTTTACCTTCAAAATTCGGGGGGGTCATTTTCGGTTTCAAATTACGTAAAGTAAAATTCATAAAAATTTTGTAAATTCATTATCTCGGTAACCACTAGGCCAATTTTGTCGGGGTTTTTACTAAATAGCGTGGAGTGCCGAGCTCTACAACTCTTGCATACATCTCTCTTCTCTACATAGAGCAGAAAAAATATAGAGTTCTGGGGAGAGAAACTGACGGAGGGGAGAGGGTCGGTAAGTTGCACAGCTGGACCTGAGCTCTTTGAGAGGGACTAGATTTGGGTAGAGTTCCAAAATTAAATTCTAACTCTACATAAAATATCTGAATACACAATTGTAAAGAGCTTGGAAAACCGAGTGCAGCGAGCCCTCGCACTCTTTTCTACGACTAATAGATCGGGAGATATAAAGGATCAAAATTACGGCCGCCATATTGGTCCGCCATCTTGTTTTTAGTAAAACGGCCGTATCTTCCGATATAATTGACGTAGAGCGACCGCGTTACCATTATTAGCTTCGGACGGACCGGCTCTTTCCGATAGAGTAGACATTTTTTGACATTTGAGAGTGACTCTATTTTGTAGAGTCACCCAGATACCTTGATAGAGCTGGTTGCAAGCGTTACTCTGGCCCGAATCGCGTTTCTTTAGGGCGACGAATAGTGGAGCTGGAATTTTTAAAGTTTTGGTCGGCCATATTGGCCGCCATCTTGAAAAGTGTTGAACCGTTATATCTCCGCTTCTACTCGTCTTGGCGGGACGGGATTTTGGCTGAAGTTATTAGCTGAAAAGGAGCTATTAGCGGAGAGGGCACAGGAGGCAGTGACTCTACATAGAGCAAAGTTGGAAAGTAATAGCTTCTTTAAAGAGTATATTGACAGATTTAAACACACTTGACCCTTTTGGCACCACTAACTGGTTAACGATAGCCTAGCTCTACATAGAGCGAAGTAAAAATAGTAAAGTAACTTACCCGTACTGTCGTTGACCGCTAACGGCTTAGTACACCTTCTCGCTGACTCCTGGACCTGAAAAAGGAAGCTAGATTAGTGACAAATAGACAACTGTATAATTTCAGACTTGGGGTTTATTGACTCCAATATTAGGAATAATAAATACGTTTGTGTGCATACCCTTGCTTGTGACAAGGACGCTATCCCCCTTTACAGAGATAGCACAATTACTACAGATTTTTACTAACTAAGACTGTCTACTATCCCTCCTTTACAGGGCTAGTAGAATCACTATTTTATCAACTGACTTACCTACTGACGCTTTTCCCCATATGCCGATCACACATACACCCCGTAAGATGTCTGCTGCGAACTCAAAGTCCAATTCCCCGATTGATACGGAGAAGGCAGGACCTTCTTCCAAACATCTGACGCAAGCTCACAACGTTCGCAAGAGTATTGGGGAGTGGGAGAGCAGCAAAAGTGATGGAATGACAGCTTCCTCAATCTCTGCCACTGTAAAAGTCTCACCGAAAAAGCTGGCACAGGCACCGATGACCAATCCAGCACATAAAGCCACCTTGTCTTCAGATAAGATGGTAAAGCGTGGAGGACCCGTGGAGGCCGTGGGTGGGTCGCCAAAGCTGGTTCCTGCAGTATCTACTGACAGAGTGAAGGAGGCTCGAATTTGGTTGCAGAGGGCGAAGACACATTTGAATGAATCGCGCAACTTAAAGTCGGATTTAAAGGCGGGCATCACTCTGGCTGTGGAACAACTCTACCAGCTTGTAAAAGATAGCACAGCAGAGGCTGTAAACAAAATACCAGCCATTGGCATACAAGGAAAAGGGGATAAAAGTACACAATTTGGGGATACGGGGGAAAAAGGGATATTAACAGGAAAGGAGGGGGAGGAATTACTTAATATGATACGGGAACAAAGTCTTAAAATTGATAAAACTACAGATGAATTAAAAAAGTTAAAGGAAGCCGTCGCGTCTCACGCAACTTCACAAGCCGTCACTTACGCGAGTGTGGCAGCGGTTCCGTCCAGAAGGTACGTATCCGATAAGAGCTCTTTACACTCAGTCGTGATCACGTCTAAAGATGACAGCCACACTAGCGATCAGGTGATGAGTGAGGTTAGAAAAGCGGTAAACGCCAAAGACGGCTGGGTGACAGTGGAGAGAGTGAGAAAGATTAAGGATAGGAAGGTCTTAATAGGATGCAGAACAGAGGAAGAAAGGAGGAAAGTAAAGGAGCGACTTGAAAGTGCAGAAGGTGGACTTATTGTCGAGGACATGAAGAACCAGGACCCCATGCTGGTTCTCAAGGACGTGTTATCATATAACACTAACGAGGATGTACTCTTAGCCTTGAGGAACCAGAATGCGGAGGTGTTTCGTGACCTCGACAAGAAGGACGACCGAGTCGAAGTTAAGTTTAGAAAACGTGCCAGAAACCCACTTACGAATCATATAGCGCTGAGGGTGTCTCCACATATTTATAACCGCATAATGGATAGGGAGTTCGTGCATATAGATATGCAGAGAATTCAGGTTGCAGACCAGTCTCCGCTCGTACAGTGTTCCATGTGCCTAGCATATGGACATGGTAGGCGGTTCTGCAAGGACACCCTCCCAAAGTGCAGTCATTGCGGTGGCCCGCACATAAGAGCGCAGTGTGCCGATTATCTGGCAGCAGCACCTCCAACTTGCTGCAACTGCACAGCCGCGAAAGCAGAAAACGTACAGCATAATGCTTTTAGCTCTGAATGCCCAGTGCGAAGGAGGTGGGAAGCACTGGCGAGAGCAAAAGTTGCGTACTGCTAAGGTGGTCACAAGTCGTTCCGGGGCAGGCAGCCCCACCAGTAAATATGCAGTAGCCCAGGCGAACCTCCAGAGGAAAGAACTGGCGACCACGGAACTCGTCATAGAGGCCAGTAAGCGAAACTCGCATTTGCGCTGATACAGGAGCCCTATGTGGGTGGGGTGAGGAGGATGAAGGATTACCGTGGGGCGAGAGTTTTCCAGTGTGCAACAGTAGGAGATGGGACTGTGAAGGCGGCTATAGTCGTCTTTGACGATGATCTCGACGTCATCCAGTGCCCGAAACTCACGACCAACAATATCGTTGTAGTGAGGATCCGAACCTCCGCCTGGGAAATCGCGGCGGTATCTTTCTACTTTGAGCCAGACCAACCCATAGGGCCATACCTGGATCAGATTAGAAACATCAGAGAGGAGCTGGGCCCAAGAGGACTGCTCATTGGAGGCGATAGCAACGCCAAGAGTAGCTGGTGGGGAAGCACCATTGAAGACCTCAGGGGAGTTGAGATGTCCGGTACCCTGGAAGAGTCTGGTCTGCAGGTACTCAATAGAGGTGATACGCCAACTTTTGACACCATGAGAGGTAACAGAGCGTACACCAGTTTTGTAGACATAACAGCCTGTTCAGAAGATCTACTGGAATTGGTGGACAACTGGAGGGTAGACCAGGAGATGACGAGCTCGGACCACAACGCTATCCTACTCGATATTAAACTCCGCAAGAGTAGAGGCCTAAAGGTTCAGAGAACAACAAGGCTTTACAACACCAAGAAGGCAAAATGGGACCTCTTTAGTAGCACACTTTTGGAACAAAATTTGATTAACAATTTTAACGTAGAGTCAATAGTAAACATCCATTCAAAATCAGAATTAGAAGATACCATTACAAAATTTACAGAATCCATTACCGAAGCATGCAAAACCAGTATGCCTATCAAGAAGAGTACAGAAGTACTCGAGGTTCCATGGTGGAATGATGAGCTCGCAAGGCTGAAGAAAGTTGCCACTACCTTCAGGCGTAAGATTAAGAACGCGGCACCGTACCGCAAAGAAATAGTGGTAACTGAGTACCTGAAAAAGAAAGAAGAATATGAGTGCCAAGCCAAGAAAGCCCAAATAGAAAGTTGGAAGGAGTTCTGTACAAGACAGGACAAGGAGGGAGTATGGGACGGTATTTACCGTGTCATAAGAAGGACCACCAGGAGACAGGAAGACTTGACCCTAACCAAGGACGGTGCATTTCTGAACCCAAGAGAGTCGGCGATCTTACTTGCGGAGACGTTCTACCCACAAGACCTGGAGGAAACTGACAATGAAGACCATCGCCGCACTAGAGAAGCGGCAACGCGGGTAAACGAGTGGCAGCATGATGAAATTCATGATCCACCGTTTACACTGCTAGAGCTGAAGACCGCGGCGGGCAGTTTCAATCCCAAGAAGGCCCCGGGAGCGGATGGCTTCACAGCAGATATCTGCAGCAGAGCTCTCTACCAGGACCTGGACGCATCCCTTGCCCTATTCAACAAGTGCCTAGAGATAGGTCACTTTCCGGACATCTGGAAGCAGGCAACCGTGGTAGTCCTGAGAAAACCGGGCAAGGACGATTACACGAACCCCAAAGCTTACAGGCCTATTGGTCTGTTGCCGGTTTTGGGGAAGGTCCTGGAGAAGATGACAGTAGCAAGGATTAAATGGCATATTGTACCGAGGATTAGTACTCGTCAGTTTGGTTTCATGCCCCAAAAGAGCACCGAGGACGCCCTCTATACTCTAATACACCGAATCAAGGGTCTGATTAAGCAGAAAAAGCTGGTTACTCTAGTGTCATTGGATATAGAGGGGGCCTTCGATAGCGCTTGGTGGCCGACCATCCGAAACCGTCTGGCTGAGGAAAAGTGTCCGGTTAACATCAGGAGGCTACTGGACAGCTATCTCGACTGCAGAAAAGTCAGTGTAAGATACGCCGGGGAAGAATGCACGAGGAGCACCAACAAAGATTGCGTGCAGGGGTCAATCGGTGGTCCGATCCTATGGGACCTTCTTTTGGATCCTCTGCTGCGTGAATTGGAGGGAATGGGAGTGTATGTGCAGGCCTTCGCGGATGACGTCGTCATGGTCTTCGACGGAGACACTGGTATTGACGTCTCGAGGCGTGCGAACGCAGCGCTCGCCTACGTTCAGCAGTGGGGTGTCAGAAATAAGTTGAAGTTTGCGCCGCATAAGACTTGCGCAATGGTTCTAACCAAAAAACTCAAGTACGACACCCCACAGCTGAGCATGGGGGGGGTCAGCGTTGGCATGTCGCGGGAAGTCAAGATTTTAGGACTGACTATCGATGACCGACTAACTTTTAACACTCACGTAGCGTTACAGTGCCGGAAAGCCCTGGATATCTATAAACGGCTATCCAGGGCTGCCAAGGTAGACTGGGGTTTGCACACTGACGTCATTAGAATAATTTATACGGCTACTATAGAGCCGATAATCATGTACGCGTCTGCTGTGTGGGCTCCCGCAGCTAGAAAGATTGGGGTGCGTAAGTTGCTCGACACGGTTCAGAGAGGTTTCGCTCAGAAGCTCTGCAAATCTTACCGAACGGTCTCCCTACATTCTGCTCTGATTTTGGCGGGGATACTACCTCTCGACCTTAGGATACAAGAAGCAGCTGCTTTGTACGAGGCAAAGAGAGGGTCGCCCCCGCTAGAGCTAAAAGATAGAGAAACGGAGCGTCCGGTAGGGTTTGCAGAATCTCCTCACCCGGCAGAGCATATGGCCTTGGAACTTACTCAACTGGTGGACCAAAGCCTTGTGGACAGGTACAATGTGCAGCAGGTGCGAATCTTCACCGACGGCAGTAAAATTGAGGGGAAGGTCGGGGCCGCGCTATCTTTATGGAATAGCGAGGCCGAAGTCCGGAATCTCAAGCTTAGTCTGTCCGCGTACTGCACAGTCTACCAGGCGGAGCTCCTTGCTATATGTAAAGCCACAAGCGTCATCCTCAAGGGTAAGGAGGTCACCTATGGTCTGTACAGCGACTCGAGAGCCGCTTTGGAGACGGTCGTTAACCATTGGTCCCTCCACCCACTGGCCGTGGAGACGAGGGAGAACCTGCGGAAGGCTGTGGTCCAGGGCAAAGTTGTATCTTTGTTCTGGGTCAAGGCCCATGCAGGACTGCCCGGGAATGAGCGCGCCGATGATCTGGCTAAGCAGGCGGCTCTGACGTCGAAAAGGAAACCTGACTACGACCAGTGTCCCATTTCATACGTAAAGCGGCTAATACGTCAGTCATCGCTAGAGACATGGAACAGTCGATATGTAGCCGGAGACACTGCGTCGGTCACTAAGATGTTCCTTCCCGACGCCAGAGTGGCTTACCGCTTTGTTCGCAAGGCCAAGCCCGAGGGCAAGCTCACCCAGATGCTGACGGGGCATGGTGGATTCTCCCAGTATTTGAACCGGTTCAAGTTAAAGGAGAGTCCATCATGCATCTGTGAGCCAGACGCTATTGAGGACGTCTTGCACGTGCTCGCGGACTGCCCGGTTCATGCAGTACAAAGGTACAATTTAGAGATCGGATTAGGACTGACACTGAGCAGGCAGAACTTGTGTGAAGTACTGACAGATAGAAAAAGCTCACAGCAATTTATAAATTACTGCACGGAAATATGCACTTTAGTAAATAATAGAAATAAAACTAGATAAATAAGTTTGTTAAATTATATATTTAAGTATATATTAATGTTAACAAAATGTAAATTTAGATAAGTAATATCAGGTAATTAGTGTAGTAAATTAAATTTAAAATAAGACTAAAATCGACTGTAAGTTGAAAAAAAAAGAAAAAAAAAAAAAAAAAAGAAAAGCTACAAAAAACAAGATGAAAAAAAAAAAAAAAAAAAAATGATAATAAGTATATGCATAAAAGAAAGAGAGTGATATAGATATAGAGTAAGTAAACATTTATTATTATTAGGTAAGAAATAGTGATAAGTAATATGCTTTGCTATGGTCGTAGTTCCATTGAGAAATTATAAAATATGTTGAATTAAATAGGTAAATGTTGTTATGTAATAATAAGAAGTGTATGTAATAGTTAAGTTTTGGAAATAAAATAAACTAGGCATTAAGCCATAAGTAGACTAAAAAAAAAAAAAAAATAAAAAGAAAAATAAAACCCCCCTCCCGTAATATAATCCTGGACATTATCCAGGGAAAAGGTACAGTATAGAGCAGGAGTGGTTTTTAGCCGGTAAGAGTCCGACACTGCCGCGACTGTCCTATTCGTGGGACAGTCGCGGCGTCCATGAGGATTTTCCACCCTGCTCCAATAACAAAAAAAAAAAAAAAAAAAAAAAACCCTACTCTACCCTACTCTACCCTACTCTACCCTACTCTACCCTACTCTACCCTACTCTACCCTACTCTACCCTACTCTACCCTACTCTACCCTACTCTACCCTACTCTACCCTACTCTACCCTACTCTACCCTACTCTACCCTACTCTACCCTACCAAACTTCACATAAACCATCTACTAAATAGTCCGAACAACCCCTAAAAATTTGGTTTGGATAGGTGAGCCCGTTCTTGAGTTATAAAATAACAACAAAAAGTGGCATTGATTTTTATATATATAGATATAAGATATATTTGAAAACATAGTTTATTTGCTTTTGTTTCTGTTTATGACCTTTTTGCAGATATTGATGCAGTAATTCAAAAATTTATGTCTGTCTTTGCTTGATTGCATTATTATACTAATACTTTCCTTACTTAATCCTGTTTCTAGCTCTCTTTCTAAATTATATCTTTCCACGCTGTAAATAGGACAGTCCATCAAGATGTGCAGGACGGATTCACTGGCGCCCGGATCGCAGATGCACGACGGGCTCTCCTTACACTTGAAACGATTCAAGTATTCGGAGAACCCGCCATGCCCCGTCATAATTTGCGTTGTGGTCGCGTCAATTTGTAGTTTTCGGACTATTCTGTACGCCGCCACTGCATCTGGGAAAAACGCTTTTGTGACCGATGCAGTTTGACCCTCGATATATCTCCTGTTCCATTCATCAAGCGACACCTTGCGAGTGTACCGTTTGATGAACGAAACAGGACACAGGTCGTAGTCCGGTTTCTTCTTGCTGTTCATGGCGGCTTCCTTTGCCAGCTGATCCGCTCTTTCGTTGCCTTCAAAACCCGCGTGGGCCTCCAGAACAAATTTACCAATTTGCCCTGGGCGTGGTGTTCCGTCGCTTCCGCGGACAGGTGCCACAGAACAGGACGAAGTGAACTTTGTGCAATGTGAAGTGTTACTAACATAGATTTAAGTCTTATTTACTAACGACAAGTTGTGTTTACTCTATTTATATATTAGTCTGTAAGGTATATATCTATGGGCCAAGATGCCTGATAATAAATGATTTATTATTATTATATATTAGTTTTAGGTATATTTAATTATATGAGACTTTGGATTAAGACTTCACACATTCTTCTTTTGTTTCCTACACACTATGGTCTACATTTCTTTTTGATTTCTCCTTTCGCAGGTCTGCTGGAAGAAATTTCTTTGGATTAAGCAGTACCTTTGTACTAATCACTACATAGTATAAAACAAAGTCGCTTTTTCTGTCCCTATATCCCAATGTACGCTTAAATCTTTAAAACTACGCAACAGATTTTGATGCGGATTTTTTTTAATAGATAGAGTGATTCGAGAGGAAGGTTTATATGCATAATAACATCCATTAAATAGTGGAGAAATACTGTTACACGGGCGAAGCCGGGGCGGGTCGCTAGTATATTTTATGTGTCTTTTTCTGTTATTTTGTGTGTGCATAAATAGTAAAAGAAATAAATGTCACCAACTGGATATCAGACCTTGAAGGTCATCTGCAATTCGTAATTGAGACATATTTATGCCACTGCTGTCAACAACACCGCAATAGATATAGACATAAATAGGTAATAATGATAATACGAATCCATTAAGATTGATAAATCGAAGATTTTTTACAAGATTGATTAATCAAATCAATCAATCATTGATCTCTAAATCTATATATATATATAAAAATCAATGCCACTTTTCGTTGTTATTTTATAACTCACTAGCTTTTGCCAGCGGCTTCGCCCGCGTACATAAAATATAGCCTATGTCACTCAGGAATAAAGCAGCTTTCTATCGGTGAAAAAATTTTAGCAATCGGACCAGTACTTCCAGAGATTACCCCCTACATACAAACTTACAAACATACAAACTTACAAATTTTACCTCTTTATAATATTAGTATAGAAGAACGGGCTCACCTATCCAAACCAAATTTTTAGGCTTTGTTCGGACTATTTAGTAGATGGTTTATGTGAAGTTTGGTAGGGTAGAGTAGGGTATAGTAGGGTACAGTAGTGTAGAGTAGTGTAGAGTAGAGTAGTGTAGGGTAGAATAGGATAGAGTTGGGTAGAGTAGGGTAGAGTAGGGTAGAGTAGGGTAGAGTAGGGTAGAGTAGGGTAGAGTAGTGTAGAGTAGACTAGTTAGATATAATAGCCTGACTCATGAATGCCCAGCCAAAACCTTTAGACCTAGAACGCAAAAATTTTGGATACAAGTTTTTTTAAATTCTGCAATAAGATTATAAAGAAGTAAAGTTTTTTTTTTTGTTTGTAGGAGTTTTCTCTTAATGAGTTAGGGGTTTACATATGGATGGATTGAAGGGAAAAGGGAGGCCAAAGAAAAGATGGATGGATTGTGTGAGAAGCGATATGAAAGAAAAGGGAATTAGTGATAGCGTGACGGATGACAGGACAGAATGGAAGAAAAAAACGTGTTGCGCCGACTCCAAATAAAACGGGACAAGGGCAGGAAGATGATGAGGAGTAATCTCTGAAAGTACTGGTCCGATTGTTAAAATTTTTTCACTGATAGAAAGCTGCTTTATTCTTGAGTGACATAGGCTACAATTATATAAGCGAGGGAAACTGCAGGCAAAAGCTAATGAAGTATACAAAGAATAAGAAAGGACTTCCTAAAATTCACTCCTTAAGGAAATAAATAAGGTCCAAAGCTTTTTATTACGAAATCAAAAGTTCACGTGGATAAAACTGCTGGTAGAAGCTAGTTGATCAATGATAGTGATGATAATGTACTGTCCTGTAACGGTATGATAACCACTGTGTTGTAGTCTGAGTTTGTTTCCTCCTGAAACTCGTATGCTAAATTCAGAATAGCAAATTTCAGAAACAAGAGAAAGAATAAAAGAAAACATGTTTTCATCCCCCCATCTCGGAAAGATTATTTTTGCTATTCGATATCTGAGAGCAAAACCCGTTTTTATTCTCTACTAGCTTTTGCCCGCGCGGCTTCGCTCCCGCTCTTCCCTACTCCACCCTACTATACCCAACTCTACCCTACTCTACCCTACTCTACCCTACTCTACCCTACTCTACCCTACTCTACCCTACTCTACCCTACTCTACCCTACTCTACCCTACTCTACCCTACTCTACCCTACTCTACCCTACTCTACCCTACTCTACCCTACTCTACCCTACTCTACCCTACTCTACCCTACTCTACCCTACTCTACCCTACTCTACCCTACTCCACCCTACTATACCCAACTCTACCCTACTCTACCCTACCCTACTCTACCCTACCCTACTCTACACTACTCTACCCAACTCTACCCTACTCTACCCTACCCTACTCTACACTACTCTACCGTACTCTACCCTACTCTACCCTACTCTACCCTACTCTACCCTACTCTACCCTACTCTACCCTACTCTACCCTACTCTACCCTACTCTACCCTACTCTACCCTACTCTACCCTACTCTACCCTACTCTACCCTACTCTACCCCACTCTACCCTACTCTACCCTACTCTACCCTACTCTACCCTACTCTACCCTACTCTACCCTACCCTACCCTTGTCTTATTTATACAATAGCCATCTTACAACCGTTGTCCTAAAAATGTTTTCAACCCCGCCAAACGTTAAGAAGACGGAAATTTTAACCGACATTGGACGAAGGACATTCACGAGGAAAAACCCCTCCCCCACAGCATCCACATCTGCCCTCAACATACCACCTTGTGTCTTCTCGCCGGAACGTGACGTGGACGACACCGTCGGAGACGCCGGGCCGTCTGCGGTCACTTGCAGTGAAGGGAAGACGAACGCGTACAGTCCTCCGAACATGCGCTCGCAGCAACCTGAGCCATCCACAGATGTGGAGCTTTCTAAGCAAGCAGAGCTACTCCTTACTCGAGCCAGAACCCTGGGTGGGGAAGTTGAGGAGGCTATGGGTAGATCGAGGAACCTGAAAAGAGAGATCAAAAATATAGTAAACAAAAACATCCTAGAAATACTCCAAGTGATGGTTACCCTGGTTGCCCTGGCAAAAAGCTCCGCGCAGGAGGGGAGGAGTGGTTGTTGTGAGGGTGGAGCCAAAAGACTCACCCAAACTTGTGCGGGCGACGGCGGCGTGGTGCCAACAATAGTGCAGGTTCTGGAGGAGGTGAGAGAGAACAAGAAACAGATCGCAGAGTGTGCGCTCTTTACACGCACACTCTGCGAGAAACTAGACAATAAACCAAGTGGCACACCTCCTGCTCCCCCTCCCTCTTCCCCCCGTAATCAGAGCTACGCGAGCGTTGTGGCGAGTAAGCAGTTCGTGCCGCCGCGGCCGCTGCACTCAATTATAGTTGGCTCAGATAACTCAACTGACTCTAGTGCTGCTGTCGTGGAAAAAATTAGGATCGCCGTGGACGCCAGGGAGACGGGCATCCGGGTTGACAAGGTGCGAAAGGCAAGAGACCAAAAAGTGGTTATAGGTTGTCAAACTCGCCAGGAACTGGACTTGGTACGGAGCAGACTGGGGGGCTCCGCATCCGGACTAAAGGTTGAGGAGGCTGTTAATAGGGATCCTCTGGTGATGTTGGCGGATGTTTTATCTTATAACACCGACGACGACATCATCAGAGCGATCCTGAAGCAGAATCAACACCTTCTGGGCGAGCTCAAAAAAGATGAGGTGAGAGTCGCCGTGAAATACCGCAGGCGAGCACGAAACCCACACGAAAGCCACGTGGTGTTACAGGTCTCCCCCCCGGTGTGGCAGGCCTTGACCGGGGCAGGTCGTGCACACATTGACTTGCAAAGGGTGAGGGTGTTCGACCAGACCCCCCTAGTGCAGTGCACGAAATGCCTTGGGTTCGGCCATGGCCGGAAGCATTGCACCGGGAAGGATGACCTCTGCTCGCACTGCGGTGACGCTCACCTGAGAGCTGATTGCCCATCGCGTCTAGCTGGGGAGCCCCCCAAATGCTGCAATTGCAAGAGAGCGGGCCACGATAACCTGAACCACAATGGTTTTAGCTCGGACTGTCCGTTACGCAGACGGTGGGACGCAATAGCGCGATCCACCATCGCGTACTGCTAAGGGCGCCACGGCGATCAATATGGCAGGAGTACTCCCCAGTGAAGGGTCTAAGAGGCATGGGTTCGTCCAGGCCAACCTGCAAAGAATGCGACTGGCTACGGACGAGCTCATGCTGGAGGCTGCCAAACGAAAAGTCGCAATTGCACTGCTCCAGGAGCCGTATGTGGGCGGAGTCGGAACTCTAAAGTCGTACAGTGGGGCCAGAATCTACCAGAACGGCGGCCGTCCGGGGGGCACTGTCAAGGCAGCAATTGCCATCATCAGCCCAGACATTGAGGTCATACAGTGCCCTGATTTCACGACCGACAACATCGTGGTTGTGAAAATCTGCACGGCTGCCTGGGAGATCACGCTGGCCTCCTTCTACTTTGAGCCAGACACGCCCATAGAGCCATACCTGGAGCAGCTCAGAAAGATTGCGGCGGCGTACCCGGCGAGGCTTCTTTTCGGGGGGGACTCGAACGCCAAGAGCGTTTGGTGGGGCAGTGGAGGAACGGACTCCAGGGGAGAAAATCTGGTGGGCGCTCTCGACCAAATGGGTATGCAGGTACTCAATGTCGGTGACACTCCGACCTTCGAAACCGTTCGGGGGGGGAGGACGTATACTAGCCACGTCGACATAACCGCGTGCACGACTGATATACTCGACCTGGTGGGCGACTGGAAGGTGGATCAGAGCCTAACGAACTCGGACCACAACGGCATAACCTTCAACGTAAAGCTGAAGAGAGGTGAGAACACACACACACAGCGGACGACGAGGCTTTATAATACGAAGAAGGCGAACTGGACCCAGTTTTGTGAGAAACTGGCCCAGTTAAACGCAGAACACTCTATCAGCCCGTCGGAAGTTACAACAATCACTAACACTCTACAACTTGAACACACAGTAAACACATTCACAAACAATATACACAAAGCATGCACCGAACACATCCCACGCATTAAAACACACACAAAACTCACCTTGCCGTGGTGGTCCGAAGAGTTAGCCACCCTGAAGAGGGAAGTCGCCACCCGAAAGAGGCGTATACGCTGCGCGGCCCCCTCTCGAAAGGCCGGGGTGATAGATGAGTACCTGCAAAAGAAAACCGAGTACTTTGCCAGGACCAGGGAAGCTCAGACCAAAAGCTGGAAGGAGTTTTGCGGGAAGCAGGACAGGGAAGGGCTTTGGGAAGGCATTTACAGGGTGATCGGTCGCACTTCTAAAAGAGTGGAAGACGTCCCCCTGAAATCAAATGGAAAGTTCCTGAGCCTGAAGGAGTCGACGAGACTGCTCGCTGAAACTTTCTACCCGGAGGACCGTGTAAGTGAGGATAACGCTGACCACCAGGCCACTCGACGGCAAGCTGAGTCCGTGAGCGGGGAACATGATGACAACCATGATCCCCCGTTCACGGAACAGGAGCTGAGAGTGGCCGTGGAAAGCTTTAACCCAAAGAAGGCCCCGGGTGCTGACGGTTTCACGGCAGATATCTGCGAGCGAGTGGTCTCGCAGGACCCAGGGACTTTCCTGGCGATCGCTAACAAGTGCCTACAGCTGGGCCACTTCCCAAGGCCCTGGAAAGAGGTGACTGTCGTCGTCCTGCGAAAGCCCGCCAAGGAAAGCTACTTCCAGCCGAAGTCGTACAGGCCAATTGGCCTTCTCCCGGTCCTAGGCAAGGTACTGGAAAAGATGATCGTGGGGAGATTGAAGTGGCACCTTCTCCCCAAAATGAGCGCCCGCCAGTATGGTTTCGTACCGCAGAGAAGCACCGAAGACTCCCTCTATGACCTAATGGGACACGTAAGAGGTAAGCTAAACCAGAAAAAGCTGATGACCATGATCTCATTGGACATAGAGGGAGCCTTCGATAGCGCATGGTGGCCGGCCATAAAAGTTAGGCTAAGGGAGGAAGGTTGTCCCGGAAACATTAGGAAGGTAATCAGCAGCTACCTTCAGGACAGGAGGGTCGAGGTGAGGTATGGTGGGGAGACGCACTCCACAAGCACAACCAAGGGGTGTGTCCAGGGCTCCATAGGAGGCCCCATTCTGTGGAACCTCATCCTCGACCCACTGCTGAAGGAGCTGACTGCAAGGGGCATCTATTGCCAGGCGTTCGCCGACGACATAGTCCTGGTTATCGACGGAGACACTGCGTTGGAGGTTCAAAGACAGGCCAATGCTGCCCTCGCTTATGTTGGGGAGTGGGGAGTCAAAAACAAGCTAAGTTCGCGCCCCACAAAACACAAGCGATGGTGGTGACGCGAAAGCTAAAATATGACGAACTACTCCTCAGCATGGGCGGGGTCAGTATTGGCATGTCAAAGGAAATAAAAATCCTTGGCCTAATCATCGACAGCTGCCTGACATTTAACAAGCATATTCATAACGTATGTAAAAAAGTTGTTAACATATACGGGCAGCTGTCGAGGGCGGCCAAAATCAGTTGGGGCCTCCACGCAGACGTCATTAGAATCATCTATAATGCAGTCATTGAACCAGTGATTATGTACGCGGCGAGCGCCTGGGCGCCAGCAGTGGGGAAGCTGGGAGTCAAAAAACAACTGAATGCTGTCCAGCGCGGATTTGCGCAGAAGCTCTGCAAAGCCTACCGCACGGTCTCCTTGAACGCAGCGCTGCTCCTCGCCGGGATACTCCCACTCGACATCCGTATACAGGAAGCAGCCGCTCTGTACGAGGCTAAGAGGGGAGTGCCCCGGCCGGATCTGGCGGGCAGGGAGGTCGAGCGGAGAGCAATGCACAACGAAAATGGACACCCGGCGACGCATATGCACCTGGAGTTCCAGAGTCTGATAGACGAAGAAGAGCTGAACGCCAATAGTGATTTCGCCATTAAGTTATACACAGATGGCAGTAAGATTGACGGCAAGGTAGGGGCCGCAATATCTTACTGGGAAGGCGCGGCCGAAACCAAGGCCGTCAAGCTTAAGCTGCCATCTTACGGCACCGTCTATCAGGCGGAACTCCTGGCCGTATGCAGAGCCACGGGAGACATTGTTCGGAGTGCTCAGCAGAGCTTCGCAATTTACAGCGATTCCAGATCCGCGCTGGATGCCGTTGTAAACAACGGCTCCCTGCATCCCCTGGCCGTCGAGGCCCGCAAAAACCTTCGGTCGGCCTTTGACCAGAGCAAAACTGTGTCTTTGTTCTGGTTAAAGGCTCACGCAGGGCTTGCGGGCAACGAACGCGCCGACTGTCTGGCCAAAATGGCTGCCCTCACCCTGAAACGCGCCCCTGACTACGATAAGTGCCCGGTTTCATTCGTCAAGGGGCAAATCCGACGAGAGTCTCTTTGCGAATGGAACCGGAGGTATCGGTCAGGGACGACTGCCGGGACGACCAAAGCCTTCTTTCCGGACGCCACCGAGGGGTACAAAATTATAAGAAAAGTTGTACTGGATAGTGTCACGACACAGATATTGACGGGGCACGGTGGGTTCTCCGAATATCTTACCAGATTCAAGTGTAAGGAGGACCCATCGTGCGTCTGCGCCCCTGGGGTCGAGGAATCATCCCTGCATATCTTGCTCGACTGCCCGATTTTCGGTCGAGCAAGATATGAAAGTGAGCAGGAAATGAGTATGACAATCAGCATAGAAAGTTTAAACGAAATCATGGCAGAGGGAAGAACAAGAAATATATTTTTAAAATATGCTAAGGAAGTAGCAGAGGTCGTTATAAAAAGAAACAAATGAGAAATAACAAAAATAATGCAAATAGTTTACAAATATTATACATGAATTACAATATACATATATTTATTATAAAACAAACAATAAAATAATTATAAAAGGAAGAAAGGATAGATGAAAAAAGAAGAAAGGCCTCAAGCAAGCGCAAAATATTGGTTTATCCAAGCGTTTGCGCAACCCTTGAGGAAAGAAAGAAGTAATAAAGAATGGAATAAACACTATATATTATATATATCTACATAAATTATGAATACAAACGATTAAATAACATAGAAATTATAATTAAGAAATAGTATAACGAATATATTTACATATTGAACAAGAAATACTAAAGACATGAAATATATATTATAAACAAAATGAGTAATGACAAAATTTACAGATCTAAAAACAAATTAAGCTATACAACGACCCTGCTGAGGGCAGGGAGTGGCGTGTCTGTAAATTTAAAAATAAAAAAAAATAAAAAAATACCCTACCCTACCCTACCCTACCCTACCCTACCCTACCCTACCCTACCCTACTCTACCCTACCCTACCCTACTCTAATTTTTTTTCCATAAGAACCTTGTCCTCACGATAACAATCACAACAAAAAAAAAACAGCCAAATCGGTCAAGCCGTTTTCATGCCATGTCGTGACAACGGAAAACGGGGCTCATTTTTATAATATAGAAGATAGATTGAGATTAAGTAAATTGAATTTAGAACAATGTTTTTGAATTCAAAACATCATTAAACCTATTTACTTCTACCTCCATGGTACCAAATTTGTCATACTACTTATTTTTAATTTGTTAAATACTCAGACTCAGAACCTTCGAAAAGGAGGAGGTTCTATGTTCGGCTGAATGTATGTATTTTTTTTTTGTATGTATGTTCACCGATATTTCGGTCAATTGTGAACCGATTTTGATAATTTTTTTTTTGATTGAAAGGTTATGCTTCCAAGTTGGTCCCATAGAAATATTGTTATGATCTGATCATGAACTTTGGAGATATGGAACAGAACTCCTCATAGAATCATAGCAGAATTGTCGTAACAAGTAAAATTGCTTTGTTTATACGTGTAGTCGATGACTGACTGAATGAAAAGGGGGAGGGGAAAGGGGGAGGGGGTAAATTCATGTAATATAACCTATACCTAACCTAAACCTAACTTCAAAAAGTACAAAATAACTTTAATTTCGGAAGTCGGTGTTAAATAACGAACATACAAGATTAGGTATCTATTATAGAAACACCGACTTCCGAAATTAAAGTTATTTTGTACTTTTTGAAGTCGGTTTAATTTTTTTTGTAAAAAGTTTTTTTTTTATATTTAGTCATTTCCTCGCTGAGGTGGGATGAAAAGTTACGTGTTGCACTCGAGTGCAAAGATTTTTCACCTCGTCTTCTTTTGATTCTCTCGCTAACGCTCACGATTCTAACTTATGAATCATCAATTTTAGAATCCTTCGCTTACTCGATTACCAAAATTGAGCACGCGGTTAAAAAGCAACTTTGCACATTTGTATAACAAATAAATATTATTTCGATTGTTTAGAAGATTTTTAATGTTTTGTTTAATCCCAATCCAAGGTGTCATTCGTACCGAGCCGAGGGATGCGTGGCCAAGGGGGAGCTTGGTTCTTATCGGTGTCTCCCCAGCGAGATGGCAATCCTGGGGTAGTAAATTTTGCCTTACCCGGGCAAGCGGGGCTCTGCCGGGGTGGACTATTTATTTCCCTAGCTACTCGTGGGAACTGTATGGATTCACAGTTTTATACAAAAACATCTCAGGACGATGATGAACGTCCGGAACCCTCGAGTAGTCTTATTGGGTCAATACCTGATCTGACTACTCTCTTACTCGGTTCTGAGGGAGACTCCCAAGTCACCTTAGACACCGAACTCAACCCTCCTGAGCTGGAGTCGGCAAACGATGGCACGAGGCCTACTGAGATGGACTCGGAAGTGCCGTTGGGAACTGACTTTAGCCCCAGGAAACGACGGTTGCCAGGAGCCGCGCGTAAGCGCCTGCGGCGCCTCAAGGCTGGCGGTATGGACTCCATTGAGGCCTACAAGCTGGTCACGGAGCAGTGGGCGAGTGCGCGTGCTCCTTTGACTGATCTGGTGGCCGATACGTCATCGGGGAAGAGGCCGGTAAAACGATTTCGATCCGAGGACGAGTCGCCGAAAGATCATGCCAAAAAGACAACGCGTGTGGACGAAAAGTCAGGGCCAATTCCAATGATCCCTGACGAGACGTCCGCAGCTCAGGTCGGACCACCGCCTGGGACAAGCGTTGTGTCTTTTAAGGACGCCCTAACCAACGTCCGAGTGGGAATCCGTAATAGAGAGCCCATGTCGAACGTGCAATTGGGGCTCCTTTCTAAGGACATATTGAGGGCGATTCTTAACGCCCCTATGCCCAAAGCCCCCGAATTCAAAATTCGAATCGAGGGTTGCACTTTCAAGCCAGGATGGCTGCAAGTCGTAATCAAAAACGACTACAGCCTGAAATGGCTTGAAGAAAAAGTGGGGACACTAAAGCCGTGGCCAGAGGCGGAACTCTCGCTCATTAACGAGAAGGACCTGCCAAAAGCCAAGGTTGGGATCCTCCACTTTAAGACAGAAGATGTCATCAAAACTCCAAGAGATGCCCTTAATCTCTTGGAAAAACAAAACGACCTGCAGACTGGATTGTGGAAGGTGCTGAGCGTCAAGAAAGAAGGGGACGGAATCACGACCGCCCTTTCTATCGATGATGCCTCCATAGAAGCCTTGCGCAAACTAGACTGCAGGCCGCAATTAGGCTTTCGTAAAGTCCTAATACGCATTCGCGGCGATAATACGCCAGCGAAGGCTGAGCAGGTGGCAGGGACTAGCCAATCTGGCGCAAGGTTTTCGCCATCTGCTCAACACGCTCCTAAGGCGGGGCCGAGCGACCGGGTCTCTGGTAAAACGGCAAAGCGGCAAAACGCTAAGCCGAAACCCGGAGGCCAGGGCGTCAGGAACCGCCCCCTCGGGGCACCACCGACGAAAGGGGCTAACCGTCCCAATCGATCGGTAGCGGCGAGCCGACCGGCCAAACCTCAGGGCTGCCCTAAAGCCTCGAAGCCAAGCAGGTCGAATAACGCCGCTTAACCCACCCACACAAACACATAACACTAACACAACACAAACACACCATAACACAGACACACATAAACACACAAGTGGTGCAGATAAACCTGCATCACGCCAGAGCAGCCACGGCTGTTCTGGAAAAACTCTTCACACAAAAGAACCTTCACATCGCTCTTATCCAGGAACCGTGGCTGGCTAATACTAACACGGTGTCTGGACTGGGCTCTGCAGGTAAGGTCGCTCATCATATCGGTGGAGTCAAACCAAGAGCGTGTATACTTTTCAATAATAATATTGATTTCTTATGCATACCAGGCCTGTGCAGCGATGACCTGATTGCAGCTTATGTCAATGTCAAGAGCGGAAATGGACGCCTCATCGTGTGCTCGGCATACCTGGACGGGACGAAAACCGACCCATCCGAGGAGCTTGCAAAGGTAGTAGAGTACGCCTATGCCAACAATGCCGAGCTTCTCATTGGGTGTGACGCCAACGCCCACCATACCAACTGGGGCAGCACTGACATCAACGATAGAGGTGAGTTGCTTCATGATTTTGTACTAACTAACCGCCTCCAAATAGTTAATGAGGGATGTAAACCGACCTTTGTAACTAAATCGAGGAAGGAAGTTCTTGATGTAACTCTCGCTACTATTCACACTGCCAGGCTGATAACCAATTGGCATGTCAGTGATGAACCATCTATGTCTGATCATCGACTTATTGAATTCGCTTTGAATACATCCAACATTTGCGGAACTATCACTTTTAGGGATGCGAAAACCACGGACTGGGACTTGTACAGACGAAAGCTCCAGGAGAGACTCCTAGACGTCCCTAAAACCATACGCTCCCCTGAAACATTGGACTATGCTGTCACTCAAGTTACTGAAGCCATTACAGACTCTTACCAAGAGAGCTGTCCTCTAAGAACTGTGAGGGACAGAAAAGTGACATGGTGGAACAAAAGGCTCGATGTTTTAAGGGAGGAATCACGTAGGTTGTTCAATAAGGCTAAATCGACTGACGACTGGGATCGGTATCGGAAAGCTTTAACTACCTATAATAAAGAAATCCGAAAGGCGAAAAGACTTTCATGGAGGAAGTTCTGCGAGGAGATTACTAAAGTCCCTCAAGGAGCCAGAATCCACAAAGTCTTATCCAAATCGCCTACGAATCAACTGGGACTCTTAAAGAAACCAGACGGTGCCTTCACTGCATCAGCGGAGGAAACCCTGAAACTTTTGGCGTCAACACACTTCCCTGGCTCGGTGATGGCACAAGACATCATCGTACCATATTCACCTCATATCCGCCTCTCCAGGCCTACAAATGAAGACTGGAGAAGAGCGGCGAGGTACTTTAGACCAAACAAGGTAGAATGGGCTATAGACTCATTCAAGCCGATTAAGTCTGCAGGTGATGACGATATCTTCCCAGCTCTTCTGCAGCAAGGGAAGACTATACTCATCCCTATCTTAATCAAAATCTTCAGAGCAAGCTTTGCCTGGGGATATATACCTGAGAAATGGACTACAGTTAAAGTCTGTTTTATCCCAAAGGCTGGTAAGAAAGACTACTCTCAACCAAAGTCCTTCAGACCAATAAGCCTTACCTCCTTCCTACTCAAGAGTATGGAAAAGGTTATAGACGAATGCATCAGGGATGGACCATTAAGGGCTAACCCTCTGCATCCGAAGCAACATGCTTACCAAAAAGGAAAATCCACAGAAACTGCTCTGTTAGAACTAACAGACAGGATCGAAAGGGCTTTGGAAGATAAACAGATAGCCCTATGTGCTTTCCTTGATATTGAAGGAGCTTTCGACAACGTCACCATAGACGCCCTTTCCAAGGGAATGAAGGCGAAAGGGATTGACGAGACAACTACTCGTTGGATCGAATTCATGCTCCTCAACAGAACTATCAGTGTTACCTTACACGGAACTACAAAAAGCTTCAAAACAACTAAAGGGTGCCCACAAGGAGGCGTTCTATCGCCACTTCTATGGCTACTCGTTGTTGACCAATTGCTGGTTGAAGCCTTTAAAAGAGACTTAGATGTACACAGTTATGCTGACGATGTGGTGGCTTGTGTTATCGGCCCCTGTCACAGCACGGTATCATCTATACTGCAAAGATCTCTGAACGTTATAAACACATGGTGCACAGAGAACAATTTATCGGTTAACCCGAGTAAAACAACAATAGTCCCCTTTACTAGGAAGCGAAAGTTGGACAAACTTGTAACGCCCACTGTAAAGGGGACTCGCATACCATTCTCCAATGAGGTCAAGTACCTGGGCGTAACTATCGACCAGAGACTGACCTGGAACACTCACATTAATAATGTGATTCAAAAGGCTAAAATAGCTTTAGGAATATGCTGTCGCTTAGCAGGGACGAAATGGGGCCTAAACCCTAAAATCGCCCTGTGGTTGTACACCGCCATAGTCAGGCCGATAATAACGTATGCCTGCGTAGTATGGTGGAGGAAAACATCCCAAGTGACAGTCATTAACAAACTTAATGGTTTGCAGAGACTTGCATGCATTATATCAACAGGCGCCATGTCTACAACCCCAGGAGCTGCTCTAAATGCCCTGCTTAACCTTCCGCCACTTCATCTATTAATTGCGAAGGAGGCGAAAGCGGGCATGTATAGAATAAACAGCACTGGCAAAGTAAACTGGCGCTCTCAAGCACTGAGATCGCTACACGAATCAGTGCTTGAACACGATCAGCTAGCTATGACAACAGACGTCATGCTTCCACAGTGTAGCTTCACAAGAAATTACACAGTGGAACTGCCGAGCAGAGAGGATTGGGCAAGCAACCTCATTACTTGCAAGGCTGGAAGCCTGATCTGGTTTACAGACGGATCCAAAATGGGTGAGAATGTAGGATGTGGAATATTTGGCATTAGCCCGAAATTCAGCAAAAGCTTGAATCTGGGTAAATATGCCACCATATTCCAAGCGGAGGTATACGCCATTATAGAATGTGCGGAAGCCAACCGTCAACGAAACTACATAAATCAATTAATTCTGATTTACTCAGATAGCCAGGCAGCTCTTAACGCCTTGAACTCGAATACAATAAATTCGAAACTGGTAAAAGACTGCGTTAACAAACTAAATGACCTGGGGCAAAGGAATAAAGTTATTCTGAGATGGGTACCGGGTCATTCTGGAATTACTGGCAATGAAAAAGCCGACGAACTTGCAAGGACTGGGGCTCAGGGTCATCAGATAGGACCAGAACCTTTCTGTGGTATCTCAAAGAACCAGGCCATGCAGACCCTTAAGGGCAACCTATTTGGCGATTCAAAAAAGCACTGGTTGTTACAACCAGGACTGCTACACGCCAAATCTCTAATAGAAGGCTACTCACAAAAACGAACTGCCGAGCTTCTTGAGCTTAGCAGGACGAACATTTGTGCGATAGCCCGCGCCTTAACCGGGCACTGCAAATTAAACAGGCACCAATTTCACATGAAACTGAGTGACACTGATGTTTGCAGGTACTGTAATCAGGAGAGGGAGACGCCTAAGCACCTGTTGTGTGAATGTGGGCCCCTTATCCACAAACGGAGTATCCATCTGGGTCGACACATTATTCGCCCGGAGGAGATTAAAACTCTCAAAGCTAGGAGTATTCTAGACTTCCTGGAAGCCTCCCGGCTAAAAGAGTTACTCTAACAAGGTGGCGAGTCACAATAGATCTTTTAGGTCGCAGTGACTACATCTCCTACACTATGGGAGATGCATAGCCCCTTTTCTTCAAAAATAATAATAATCTGTATATATTTGAAATACGATCACTAGTGGCCGAATAATAACGGCTCCAACTTACAAGTTGTAGGTCAAGGATTCAAATACAGGCGCATTACTTTGTGTAATTTATTTCATCACCATTACTCTCAAATTGGTGAAGGAATTTATCGTGAGGAAACCGGCATGTCCTAGAACTAAAAATTCGAAGACATGTGACATTCACCAACTCGTACTGAGCATGCGTAGCCTACGGCCTATTGCCTCTCCTAAAAAGGAGGCCTAAGTCCCAGCTGTAGGAACATTTAAAAAGGCTAATTCATCATCATCATCTTCCTGCCCTTATCCCGTTTTATTTGGGGTCGGCGCAACACGTTTTTTTCTTCCATTCTGTCCTGTCGCTCGTCACGCTATCACTAACTCCCTTTTCATTCATATAACTTCTCACACAAAAAGCTTCTTCTCAAAAAGGCTAATTATGCTATGTATAATCATTTGAAAGGCAAGGTCCTGAGTCATAGCGCTCAATCCAAACCCATGCATGACTTTCAAATGGATGAAGCTACTGGCAAAAAGTAATTATTCAATGATAATTAATATTTTGTACCTGCTCATCGTTTGGCAGGATAGATTCATCAACCGGTTGTAGTAATTTTAAGTGTTCATTTGCTCTCTTGAAGCTTGTAATATATGCCAAATTCAAACCATCAAATTTCAAAAACAAGACATGTTATATTTCATCTACTTAACATACAAATTACGAAGGTGACTGCTGGAGGACTTAACGAAAACCAAAATTAATTTAAAATTACAGTTTTATTAATTTAAAATTACAAAATTAATTTATATTAAATCTTAAGTCTAGACTTGGATGATGATAGTACCAAAGTGCCGAATTAATTATTATAAAATACAATATTCTAAACGATTGCGAAGTTTGGATGCAGCATCAGCAGATTGGAAGGGCTGTGACACTTTTGGGTAGAACCATCCATTGACGTAAATAGCTATCATTCCGATATTCAGATGTTTTGATGTAGGCAAGGTACGTAATATACAATAATAAATAATAATATAGGTAATAATTTTTTACAGATCATTTTCGATAGTTTTTCTTGATATGACTTAAAGTTCTGCGTTGAGTTCACGCTCGATCATGTCCATCACTTCACCAGTGTTGCCCCAAGCGTTAGGCACGAACGTTAACAATCCATCCGCATGTCTGGTGATCTGTGGGATGATCCTTGCGCAACCGGCACTGCAGATGAAATCACAACTGAGTGTGGTCGGGTTGAAATGAAGACCCTCAGAGCAGATCCCGAGACGGAACTGGTTTCCGATGCAGTAGTAGTATTTATCGCACTCTGGATGAGGCCACGGGGCAACGTTGCACTCATTCTTGCATTTGTCTGCTGGGTTAACTGGACCAGGTGGGCATTGAGGGCAGCCAGGAGTGCCAGTTGTGGTGATCGGAATAGGGGTTGTGTTTGTGCTGGGAGGAGCAGTGCTCTCTGGATCAGATGGGTTTGGTATTTCTTCGCTGGTGTCTGGAGGTCCAGTTGGGGCAGCGGTTGTAGCTGCAGTTGGAATTGCCGTTGGAGCTGCAGTAGGAGCTGGAGTAGGTGCAGCAGTGGGGGCAGCAGTGGGGGCAGCTGTAGGTGCAGGAGTGGGAGCAGCTGTAGGTCCAGCAGTGGGCGCAGCAGTTGGAGCTGCAGTTGGGGCTGCAGTGGGTGCGGCTGTTGAAGTGCAGCTTCCACCATCTCCTGGTCCACATGGATCAGTCCAATGTTCACAGCCAGCTTCGCGGGGCCATGTGCAGATCTAGAATTAAAAATAAAATATTTGCAACTATTTCAAGTGTAAGTTGGGAATGTGTAATTATTATGTTAACGTTGTACAATTACCTAAAGAAATATTATTGTTCTAGCATTTGTTGGTTATGAGATTTAACCAGCAATTGTATGTAATTGATATAAGGAAGATTTCGAAATAAATCAATATCAATGTGATTGTTTTAACAAATTTTTGATAAATTTTGGCCTCAAATGTTATTAAAAATCTTTTAATAGTTTTTTTTAAATAATTAATTAATAATTTAATTATTAATTAATTAATAATTATAACAAAAAAGCAATGATTTTTTGATGACTCTTAGATGTTTTTACTTGGCCTTATTTTAATTATATTGAGGTAAAATTCTAGTACTACGAGATGGAACTAAATACATGAAAATATGTATGAAGCAAATAAATATATGAATTTCTACGACTTGGTTGCATGTTTATTTGATTTTAGAATATTTGCAAGTATTTAAACGAGAATTTCGAACCTTAGGTTTGAAATTGAATGCCAAACTTGTTTATATTTACCTGCAGGGTGGGGCTGAAGTGGAGTCCAGAAGGACATAACATCTCGACTAATCCTCCGTGGTCGCAAGCATAGTACTTGCCGCACTCAGATTCATGAGGCAGCAGGTGGTTGATTTGGAAGTCAGCTGGGCATCCATTGGGAAGAGCCTCCCAATCATCTGGGTCATTAGGCAGTGGTATTTCTTCACTGCTGTCTGGAGCAACTGTTGGTCGGGCGGTGGCACCAGGGCTTCCAGCACATTGTGGCACATTATAAGGCCAGTCACAATACTGAAAATTTAAATCAAATTTTAATACAATATTTAACTATTTTGCTGAGAATTTGTAAAAACGAAAATTATCTAAGAACATCTCAGTTGGTGATTGTTTAGAGTAATAAATAATGAAAACTAATGTTCTTTTTTTTTTGTCGACGGGGAAAATCATCATTGACGAAACCCGCTCTTGGGTGGAGCGGGAGACAGTGTCAGAGTCTTACTGACTAAAAACCCCGCGCCGTTCCTTCTAGCCTTCATACCGGGGCTCTAGTTTCCTTTCGGATAACCCCGACCCCGGTAGGCTTCGACCCCGATGGGCCCCTCCTGTTGCTGAAAACTCCTTGAGGCGCGCGGGAACAGCGCGCGCCGTCGACGCCTTGGCTCGGTCCGGACAGTTACCGAAAACTAATGTATCTCTTTATTATTCTATGTTCGTATCTTAAGGTTACGTAGGTACCTATGTCAATAAAAATAAAACTAACAGATAGAATATACCAAAGAAAAAATGGGAAACCAATCAACCAAAGTTCATTTATCTATGAACATAGGCTCTTAATAAACTAGTGCGCCTCACCATCAGAGATTGCATCATTACTTACCACCAGGTGGGATCACAAATGTTTATATGAATTAAAAAAAAAAATTACTTCATATTTATTAAGCTTTAGGAGTTCTTTGATTAGAATTATCTTTTCGTATCAGTAATAAAAAGATTCAAAGTCTGTTTAATCAGATGGTTAAATACTTTTAGGTGGTGTTGATAGTAAACTAAAGAATCGAAAGAAAATTCAATGTCTATGAAAAATTAAGAAAACAGACTTAATAGATGATGTTGTAACAAAATGCACAGAACTGCAATAAGTACTCATCCACAATAAGGGCTTAATAAAAACCAATCAGGTCACAGTAATGATAGGCAACATGTTCTAGAAAAATTTGTATGAAATAATCTACCAGAAAACTTAACCTAAGATGTTGATTACAATACACGATTCTTTGAACACCAAACACTCAAATGAGCAGATATACAAGGTGTAAGGGACAGCCCTCCGCAAACTTTAAGGGCTTGCACGCTAGAAAAAATTAAACAATCATCCACAAATTATTTTTTCAGGAAACGAAACACCTCTCCATGCAAAACGTCCAATCAGGTATGGCGAGGCTGATTTATTTTTCGCTACTTAACAGTTGCTTAAATTTTCGAAGGCTGTCTTTTACACCTTGTGTGGTGATTTGATGATTTTTAAACTGACCTGAGCAGGGAAGTTGAAAACGGTTCCAGGTTGACAATCTCGTTCAAATTTCTGACCGTTAAAGCACTGATAATATTTTTCACATTCTTCGTGGGGAAGTAGGTGCTGGATGTCGAAGTCGGCAGGACAACCGTTGTCCAATACATCTCCGATGTCTTTTGGAGTAGTTACAGTGGGGCCAAGGGTTGGTGGATATGTGTAGGGACCATCGTTCACGCAGTCCGTTTGCCATGACCAGACGCAGAGCTTTAAAGAAGAGATTGATTAGAATCATTGATTTAATAAAATTTATGAGTTTTATTAACATATACATCTTAATTATTAAATATTACAAACTAATAGGTATATATACAAACTTGAAGAAAAAATATGTACAAACGGGTAAAAAACAAAAGGAACTTATAGGGCGTCTAAAAATTCGTCCACATCGATGTCAATGGGAAATGTGCCCAGAACGCTGGCAGCATTGCCATGCTGTATGGCAATGCTGATTCGTTGACCGAAGAAAAGCCCAGCCCTCTGGTCACGCGAAAAGTCAACCAACTGTTTGCTAATATCTCGAACAACTCGATGAGCGCTCGGACCCCATGGCCCTAGTGCTTCAACCCCAAACGGCTCAAACATATAACTTCCGATGAGGTTATTATATTTACGCCGTTTGAGGTTTTCTGCACCTGCAGCCGCCGCACCAGCACAGCCCGCCGTACTAAGAAGGTGGGATAGCGCAAGGGTGTCGACACATGTTGCATCCCACACCAAAGGCCTACCTATTTATGAGTTGAATTATTGAAATTGAATGAATAATATTAAAAATAGCTTACATGTGGTGACTAAAGCTAAAATTTTTTATCATAGTCCTTGACAACTGCTATAAAATCATTGTTTGGCAGCATATCAATACAAACTTTATCATCTTTATCAAAACTATTTAGTTCAAGATAAGCAACAGGGCTTTCCCTTTTCAATCTAACCTTACTTGAGTATGATTTTTTATTAAGCGGAAAGAATCTTCAAGGACCACTGCATCCATAAAAATGATAATACCACTTTTTAATATGTCTCAATGAGTAGTGGTGTTGTTTTTAATATCAGTAATTTATAAGACTACTAACTTCCGCAAAGTTATAAAATTTATGACATTATATACATGCATTACATTAGGAAGCAAATGCTAAATTTAAAAAAAAAAAAAACTGAGATTTTTCATAGGATTTGTGTTCTTTTAAGTTGTTTCTCAAGAACTACTGAAAGATGTTAGCTTTTAGCATAGCATAGCATAGTCAGCCTTATAATGTTTCCACTGTTGGGACTTAGGCTTCCTCTATAGGAGAGCGAAGGGGCCGTCACATGTCTTGGAATTTTTGGTTCTAGAATATGCCAGTTTCCTGACGATGTTTTCCGAGCAGTGGTGATGAAATAAATTACCTACACGAAGTAATGCGCCTGGTTGGGTTTGAACCCGTGACCTACAACTTGTATGTCGGGGCCGTTACCACTCGGCTGCCACTGCTCCCAGTTCTTTCCAAAGTTTTAAGCCTTGAAGAAGACTGATGGAATATTGTTATTTATACAAACCTCTAACTGAGGATTGAAGTAGAGGGGCTCAGGGCAGGACTTTAGAACCAGCTCGCCTTTGTCACAATAGTAGAACAGATGGCAGTACTCCTCATGGGGAATAAGTTTGTGGATGGTGAAGTCGGCAGGACACCCATTGGCTAGGGTCTCGCAGTCATCAGGGTTACCTGTTGGAATAGAATCATAAAAGTTTATTTAAAGAAATAGAAGCAGTAGTTGATCTGATTTTACAAAATTAGACATCTTTTTCCCTGCCCTTGTCCCGTTTTATTTGGGGTCAGCGTAACACGTTTTTTTCTTCCATTCTGTCCTGTCACTCGTCACGCTATCACTAACTCCCTTTTCTTTCACATCACTTCTCACGCAATCCATCCATCTTTTCTTTGGCCTCCCTCTCCCCCTCCAATCGATGGAGGTCCCCACATGTAACTTTTTGTTTAGGCATTCACAATAGTATTTGATAAAAATAAGTGTTGATAAAGTTAAACATTTACCTGGGCCTGCAGTGGGTGCAGCAGTAGGAGCCGCAGTGGGCGCAGCAGTAGGAGCAGCAGTGGGTGCAGCAGTAGGGGCAGCAGTAGGGGCAGCCGTCGGCGCAGCAGTGGGGGCAACTGTCGGTGCAGCTGTCGGCGCAGCAGTGGGAGCAGCCGTCGGTGCAGCTGTTGGTGCAGCAGTGGGGGCAGCAGTGGGAGCAACTGTTGGTGCAGCTGTCGGCGCAGCAGTGGGGGCAGCGGTGGGGGCAACGGTTGGGGCTGGAGTAGGAGCAGCAGTTGGAGCCGCAGTAGGGGCAGCAGTTGGAGCCGCAGTAGGGGCAGCAGTCGGAGCCGCAGTCGGGGCAGCAGTTGGCCTGGCTGTGGATCCTGGTCCCGGTAAAGTGCATCCAGAAGAGGATGGATGAACACAGACCTGTCGAAACAATAGTTTTGTTATTGATATGAGTCATCCCAACTTGTTAGGGACTTGATGTTACAGTACCAATAATATGATAAAAAAAAAAACTGACGAGAAAAAAAAAAAAAAAAAAAACATAAAAAAAAACTACATTACATTACCTACTTATTATATATTATTATTGTAAATTGTAAACGAGCGTTTCTCGCCATCAAACTATAAAGTTTGGCGAGTTTAAAAATATGTTAAACGATTGTTAATAGTTATAAGAGAAATAAATAAAAAAAAAAAAAAAAAAAAATAATGTCATGAAACATCAAAATTGCTCCATATAAAACTATAAGAGAATTGTTTTCTTGTATCTAATACTTTCATGCAAGCAAGCATGCAAGCAAGCATGCAAGCAAGCATGCAAGCAAGCATGCAAGCAAGCATGCAAGCAAGCATGCAAGCAATCATGCAAGCAAGCATGCAAGCAAGCATACAGGCAAGCGAGCATGCAGCATTCAAGTGAGTCCATGTTCAACAATGTGTAACAAATTGATAAAATTGATGATGATTATGTCATTATTTATGATAAATTACCTGGATTTGAGCGTTAAATTCAGTGCCAGGAGCGCAGCTTCTAGGTTCGATATACTTCAGGCCATATTCACAGTAGTAGAACTTAGTGCAGTCATATTCGTGGGGAAGCAAGTAGTGGACTTCTGTAGGAGGACAGTCTTCATGAGGCTCATATATCCTGGCGCTGGACAATTCCGCATCTCTACTTGAACGAGCTTGCACGAGGGCTAAGCCCGTCAGGAGAAGGAGGGTTTCTGAAAGAGAAGAAATTATTAATACAAGATCTACTGATGCGAAATGTCTAAGTTCTTTGAAGAATAAATGTACTTGAATGGCTTTTTTTATTATTGATAAGCTCGCGTTTGACCACCATCTCACCTGATGGTAAGCGATGATGTGGTCGATGATGGAGCACGCTTGTCTAGAAGTAACCTATTCACACTTGACTTAAAGACCCACAAGTTGTAGCCATCATTAAACACAGACTCCAGCAAGGATTTCCACTCCTTGGCTGTATTCCACCACATACTTATTGTTTAATATTATTTATTAGAATTTAACTGACGTGATATGATTTTAATAATTATTCCTAGTAATTACTAGGAACAGAATTTATAATATCAAAATGAATATGTGTCCCCTGTTGGCCAAATTTGTATAAATGGTGGACCATATCTTTTGCGCTTCAACCACTTAATTTTGCAAACACAATCTGCTAATGAAGGGATTAAAGACTCCTACGAAACTAAACGCGAGTTTGGTGCTACTTATCAGGCAATGGCCTACTTATTGTCTAAAGTGTCCTTATATCTACACTTTGGAGGACCTAAAAACACCACTGATACCGGTATAAATGTGGTAAGGCTACTTTGAGGGAAGAGAAAACTATTGATTTGAGAAAAAGAAGAAAATGTGCAGAACAGATTTGAATGAAACTTAGCCTAACAGCTGAGCTGTATTACGATGGCATAAATAATTAAAGTAGATATGGCAAAAACTTCATTAGGTTTAAGCTACAAAAGATCGTGTCAAAAAAAAAATAGTTTCGCATTTAGGGAAAAATGAATGTAAAATTCACGTTGTTCTATCCTACTAATATTATAAATGCGAAAGTTTGTATGTATGGATGTTTGTAACTCTTTCACTCAAAAACTACTGAACGGATCTCGATGAAACTTGGTACACGAGTAGACCATATCCCAGAATAACACATAGGATACTTTTTATCCTGGGATTATGTACGCGGGTGAAGCCGCGAGCAAAAGCTAGTATATTATAATAGCGCCGGTAATTAATATTTATATCTTCTTTTTGAGACGTTTTTGAGTAATAACATACTTGCAAATGTTAATCTCGTTCACATATTTTTATTTTCAGAAAATAAAATTATTATGAATTTTTCTGTGATTAAGATTTGGCGGCATAATAAAATATTTTGCGTTTTAAGCATCAAGAGAAAAAATGTAGTAATTATTTATAGTATTTTTTTTAAGTCAAGAGAGTTGTTCAAGTATTCTTATTACATTTTTTAATATTCACCGAGAGTAATACTTAGCTACTTACTATAATTAGAAAAATATTAACGTTTGTTGAGAATATTTAGTTTTGAATTAAAAAAAATGTTTTCCAATTTTAAAACGAAGTGTCTATTTACTAATTTATTATCTATACTTCTATACTAATATTATAAAGAGGTAAAATTTGTAAGATTGTAAGTTTGTAAGTTTGTATGTAGGGGGTAATCTCTGGAAGTACTGGTCCGATTGCTAAATTTTTTTCACCGATAGAAAGCTGCTTTATTCCTGAGTGACATAGGCTATATTTTATGTACGCGGGCGAAGCCGCTGGCAAAAGCTAGTTGTTTATAAATTGATTTATTTTGCTTAAATTAATAGTAGCTTAAGCGGGCATATAAAACAATTTAAATCTAATTATAGTGATACAATGAGTCACAATTGACTACGAATAGTTTCCTCATTGCTAATCTTTTAAATACTTTCTAAGATAATATTTAATTGTAGTGACGTTATATGTGGCAATAAGTGATTTTACAATTAAAAGGATTTCTTTATTAATCCCTTTACCACAGAACTATTAAATAATTATATATCTTTGTCAGTCAAAACACAGCATAATTTTGACTGACTTTGTTATATATTTATTCATGTAAACAAAATCAATCAGCATTGTCATCCAGCGTGGCAATGCTGCCAGCGTTCTGGGCACATTTCCCATTGACATCGATGTGGACGAATTTTTTGATGCCCTTTGAGTTTTCCCCGTTTTTCTGCCTTTTTTACTCGTTTGTCCATATTATTATTTTAAGTTTCTATATACCTATTAATTTATAATATTTAATAGTTAAGATGTATATATCTATATATATAAAAATGACCCCCGTTTTCCGTTGTCACGACTTGGCATGAAAACGGCTTGACCGATTTGGCTGATTTTTTTTTTGTTGTGATTGTTATTGTGAGGAGAAGGTTCTTATGGAAAAAAAATTAGGGTAGTGTAGGGTAGAGTAGGGTAGAGTAGGGTAGAGTTGGGTAGAGTAGGGTAGAGTAGGGTAGAGTAGGGTAGAGTAGGGTAGAGTAGGGTAGGGTAGGGTAGAGTAGGGTAGAGTAGGGTAGAGTAGGGTAGAGTAGGGTAGAGTAGGGTAGAGTAGGGTAGAGTAGGGTAGAGTAGGGTAGAGTAGGGTAGAGTAGGGTAGAGTAGGGTAGAGTAGGGTAGAGTAGGGTAGAGTAGGGTAGAGTAGGATAGAGTAGGGTAGAGTAGGGTAGAGTAGGGTAGAGTAGGGTAGAGTAGGGTAGAGTAGGGTAGAGTAGGGTAGAGTAGGGTAGAGTAGGGTAGAGTAGGGTAGAGTAGGGTAGAGTAGGGTAGAGTAGGGTAGAGTAGGGTAGAGTAGGGTAGAGTAGGGTAGAGTAGGGTAGAGTAGGGTAGAGTAGGGTAGAGTAGGGTAGAGTAGGGTAGAGTAGGGTAGAGTAGGGTAGAGTAGGGTAGAGTAGGGTAGAGTAGGGTAGAGTAGGGTAGAGTAGGGTAGAGTAGGGTAGAGTAGGGTAGAGTAGGGTAGAGTAGGGTAGAGTAGGGTAGAGTAGGGTAGAGTAGGGTAGAGTAGGGTAGAGCGGGAGCGAAGCCGCGCGGGCAAAGCTAGTTAAAGAATAAAAATAGTTAATGTTCATGTAAATGCAATGATAAGGGAGAGTATGGAACTTACTACTGGAGTATGTCTTAACATAAAGAACGTAAAAAAAGCTGCGCAATAGTAGATCACGCTATTAACTAGGAACAAGTTAATTCAAAACGGTGAAGGAAAACATCGTGAGGAAACCGGCATGTCTTAGAACCAAAAATTCGACGACATGTGACATTCACCAACCCGCACTGGGCCTGCGTGGTAGATTATGGCCCATTCCCTCTCCTAGAAAGGAGGCCTGAGTCCCAGCAGTGGGAACATTAAAACGCTGATGATGAGGATGATGAAGTTAATACAAGTATTCGAGAATAAATGAAGAGAAATTGGTTAGTAAAGATTGAAAATATAAAGTACAACAATTATTTTGCAGGATAGTTTGAAAGAGTGACTATGATCGTAGAACTTAAAGAACAACTGAAAGAAAACATAGGTTTTAGTCAGACAACTATACCAATATTATAAAGAGGTTAAATTTGTAAGTTTGTATGTAGGGGGTAATATCTGAAAGTACTGGTCCGATTGCTAAAATTTTTTCACCGATAGAAAGCTGCTTTATTCTTGAGTGGCATAGGCTATATTTCGCGGGCTCGCGGACGGCGAGCCATGGGTAGCTCGCTGCCCGATCGTCCGGTAATGGACCGAGTCCAAGACGTCGACGGCGCGCACTGTTCCCGCACGCCTCAAGGAGTTGTCAGCAGCAGGAGGGGCCCAGCTGGGTCGAAGCCTACCGGGGACAGGGTTGTCCGAAAGGGAGCCCGTGTCCTGGTATGAAGGCTAGAAGGAACGGCGCGGGGTTTTTAGTCAGTAAGAGTCTGACACTGTCTCCCGCTCCACCCAAGAGTGGGTTTCGTCAAAGATGATTTTCCCCGACGACAAAAAAAAAAAACATAGGCTATATTTTATGTACGCGAGCGATTTTGCGAGCAAAAGCTAGTAGAACAGATAATAAAAGTAATCATAATTCAGTGTTACTAATACGGTTCTTACATCATGGTTATGTTGTAGCAGTATGTGTTGTTATAGCAGCTGGTGTTCCCCAACATATTTGAGGTTGGTTTTAAGACTAATCAGCTACAACTGAACATGTTGCTAAAGGAGTTATGAGTTTACACGTGGATGGATAGAGAAGGAGAGGGAGGTCAAATTAAAAAAAAGATGGATTGTAAGAGAAGTGATATGAAAGAAAAGGGAGTTAGTGATAGCGTAACAAGTGATGGAACAGAATGAAAGAAAAAAACGGGTTGCGCCGACCCCAAATAAAACGGGACAAAGGCAGGAAGATGATGAGATGATGATGAGCTACAAACTGAAAATGTCCAGTATTTTAGAAAGGGCGTCTGTCTTTCCAACCTCCACAATCCAGGTGCTGAGTCAACATGGAACGAGAGATTTAGAGACCTAGGTTATTAGAGTGTAGTCTAATTTTTTGGTTTTTAGACTACCAGTAATGATTGTCAAACATCTACAGATGGCAATTGAGTTCAATGGCTTGACAAGCTTTTTGAGTTTAAGACTATAAAATAGTACGCCAAAATTAACTTTTCCCAAATTTCTGGTATTTAGCAGATCAGTGTGAAGTCCTATGTTCATTAAATTATGATTTATGACCGTAGCAAATGTGTCTTTACTGAGATTTAATCATTAAAATTATCAATATAACAATCTTAGTCCAGCTAACTTTAATCAATGACTTTTTCATGAAACAGCCATTTGATAGGGTTAAAACAAACTGAGCGGTTATATTGATGAATGATTATTTCATATTATTATTATTATAAATGATTAACACCATAGCTTTTATGGTTGCAAATCATATTTTAATAATAGTACTCCACAACTATCACACAACGCCGTCTAGTCTCAAGCTTGTGTTATGAGTACTAGACAACTGATAAACATACTATATTTCTAAATACACACATGCATATTACAGATAAATGACACACTGACACAGAACAAATGGTCGTACTCATCACACAAACTTATTCCTGGGTGGGAATCGAACTCGGCATAGCAGTCAGGGCCACTAACCACTAAACCAACTGGCCAGTCAACAATAAACATATAGGCTTCTATATAGGCACTTATTCTTTATCGTATACAAACAAATTATAAAAAAAGTTTGTAAAAGTACAGTTGATGTACATTGGCAAGCTTAACCCACGACTGGGTTTTTTTACAGCAAACCACACAAAGGAGAATGAAAAACTACATTTTGAGGAACCTTCAATGTACACCAAAGAAAATTAAAATCTAACTAATAATAATAAATTATATCCAACTTAAAACTAACAATATACTAAACAGATATGTGCACAGCACCCTATACATAAACATAATATATACAATAAATAAATACTTATACACATATATATGGGTCATGTTAATAAGAAATGTTCCTTAATTTTTCTACTGAAAACTTCCAATGAAGGGCAAGCCCTCAATGAATGCGGTAATGACTTAACATTAGATCAAAGGATTATAGGTACATCAAAGCTTTAATTTACAAAATATGTAAAATATGACTTACTATACATTCCGATATTTTGGGTAATCTCGAGTTTTGCACACACAGTCATACGACCACTTTAGTTATGCGACGGTTCTGAATACTGAAATATATTATATAGTCGATACTGCTAGCTAATCCGCGATAATTAGTGATTATAGGGCAATTGATGTAGTTGTAAACACATGTGATATCGTTTTAGAGTTCCATTTGTATTAGGGAAAAAACACTGATCTTGATTCCGATAAGATTATCTGAATTTGGTTTTACGTTGAACAAGAAATAGGGAGATGTAGGCTGGCCAATTTTTTTTGATAATATCTTTTAATTGTAGGCACCTTTAGAGATCATATTCGTGATTGGTTTGCTGATAAGTTTAATCGTCTGAAGGGGTTCAGTAGGATATGGAAGTTGGTTTGAAACGTCACCATTGGCAATCGAAATCAGATCAGGATGCGACTTGTCTTTGATAAATTACCTTTCTATACTATTCCTACTTTCAAGCGGCGACCTCTAACGTCATACACTGCTTCTGGCTATGATATTGGGCGAGAGAAAATGGAAAGCGGTGACCTTCTCTGCAAAGCAGTAATTCTAGAGAAGAAGATGGCAGCAACTGTGAGGGAACGTACATTCTCACGCCCTAGCCACAGGAGGAACCTCGGGCGTCAGGAGTTCGTAGGATACGGTGGAGCACACAGTCGAGGTGTGCCCTGCCTGAGCGGAGCATCGCCGTGCCCTCGTGGGGGCGTGAGGGGGCGGAGACCTCTCGCGCCGGGCCCTGGTCGAGGCCATGGTCCGGAGCGAGGAGGAATGGCAGGCGGTCGCCTCCTTCTGCAAAGCAGTAATGCTAGTAAAGGAGGAGGCCGACCGCATCAGGCTACGACGCACTCGCCGCCGCCGCCGGGATTCCGATCCCGATTTCCGGCCACCGTAGACGCGGGCTCGCGATCGGCGAGCCATGGGTAGCTCGCTGTCTGATCGTCCGGTAATGGACCGAGCCCAAGACGTCGACGGCGCGCACGGCTCCCGCGCGCCTCAAGGAGTTGTCAGCAGCAGGAGGGGCCCAGCTGGGTCGAGGTCTACTGGGGACAGGGTTGTCCGAAAGGGAGCTCGTGCCCCGGTATGAAGGCTTGAAGGAACGGGATGGAGTTTTTAGTCAGTAAGAGTCTGACACTATCTCCCGCTCCACCCAAGAGCGGGTTTTGTCATAAGATGATTTTCCCCACCGAAAAAAAAAGGCTTCAGGAGTTACCGGGAAACCATAGGCGTGGGCTTGAGGACGATTAGCGATAGATAGCTTGCTGTCCGGCTGAGACAGATTCGAAGACGAACATAGAATTCCAAGCGCAGCTCTAAGAGATTCCACATTCTCAATAGTAGCACTTGATAAGAAAGTATACGGAACCGAATCCGCTACGTATAATGAAAATATTTCAATTGCAAAGATTGTAGTAAAGATGTACGATATTTCCTCATTTACTAAAATTCGCAGAAATAATAGGCCTCTGTAGTTAGAAAAAGATTAAAATAGAATTTCCTAATGTCTACATAATTTAAAAAAGCACTATCTGAAAACCTGAACCTGTTATGGGTTTAGATCTGGATGGATTGAGAGGGAGAGGGAGGCCAAAGAAAAAATGGATGGATTGTGTGAGAAGTGATATGAAAGAAAAGGGAATTAGTGATAGCGTGACGAGTGACAGGACAGAATAGAAAAGAAAAACGTGTTGCGCCAACCCCAAATAAATCGGGACAAGGGCAGGAAAGTGATGACTGTCTAAAAACCTGGTTTTTGGTTATCCAAGGGTTATCGTGATAGTCAGCTCCATTTTTTAGTTGGGAAATCATCCAATTGCTTCTCCCACTTTTGGGTGAAGGAGAGAATGACAGAATTTCGCACAACCCATGGCTCCAGTAGGCTTCAACCTTGCAGAATCTCTACGGTTTTGCTGACATCTGAGGCGCGCGTGGAGCAAGTGCCGTTGACAACTAGGATTCGATCCGAACGGTTAGCTACCCATTGTTCGTGGAGAGGGAGACGCCTAAGCACCTGTTGTGTGAATGTGGGCCCCTTATCCACAAACGGAGTATCCATCTGGGTCGACACATTATTCGCCCAGAGGAGATTAACCCTTCAGATACCGTCAATTAGAGACACAATAGTAAGACAATAGATGCGCGGCCACCGGTGGCCGCTTGGGGATTCATGAATTAAAACTCTTAAAGCTAGGAGTATTCTAGACTTCCTGGAAGCCTCCGGGCTAAAAGAGTTACTCTAACAAGGTGGCGAGTCACAATAGATCTTTTAGGTCGCAGTGACTACATCTCCTACACTACGGGAGATGCATAGCCCCTTATCTTTAAAAATAATAATAAATAATACCCATTGTTTGCCGTCCGCAAGCTCAGTCCTTGAGACTACTTTTTTTTTACGGTGAGCAAAAATCATCTTATGACAACCCCCGCTCTTGGGTGGAGCGGGAGATAGTGTCAGACTCTTGCTGAATAAAAACCCATCCCGTTCCTTCTAGCCTCTTTATACCGGGGCTCGAGTTCCCTTTCGGATAACCCTGGCCCCAGTAGGCTTCGACCCAGCTGGGCCTCTCTTGTTGCTGACAACTCCTTTAGGCGCGCGGGAACAGTGCGCGCCGTCGACGTCTTGGGCTCGGTCCGGACAGTTACCGGACGACGGACAGCTATCCATGGCTCGCCGTCCGGTCCTTGAGACTACTTACGTCTACGGTGGTTGGAAATCAGGATCAAGATCCTGGCAGCTGGAGCACGAGGGCCGTTCCCTCAAAAATAATGCCGCCTCCTTTGCTAACATTACTGTTTCACCGAAAGAGTGTTAATCAGGACCTGGGCTGTGGAAGTCAGATAAGCATTCACTTCTTATAGAATACTGGTATTGACTGAAAGTTAACCCTGACATATTTCGGGCTTGCGGACGGCGGGCAGTTGGTAGCTTGCCGTCCGACAGTCCGGTAACCATCCGGAGTAAGCCCAAGTCGTCGATGGTGCGAAGTGTTCCACGGGTGCCTCAAGAAGTTGTCAGCAATCGTAGGGGCCCTGCAGTGTCAAAGCCTATGTGAACGAGATCCCCGTGGTCTTGAAACAATAGAAAAGAAGGAACAGGAGTAAGTTTTTAGTCAATAAAAGTCTGACACACCCTTCCGCTTCGCCAAGGAGTGGGTGATGTCATTGGATGATATTCCTACCAAAAAAAAAGACCCTGACATACTTTGAAAAATGCAATCCGCATAATTATGTAGGTGTGGCTTTAAAGATATGATGCTTATTGCAATTATATATAGGTATCATCCGTTTATGTTTTTATCCAAAAGGATATTGATAAAACATTATCATGATTCATAACGAATGTCGTAAAGGATTATCCATTTAATATCCAGCTGTGTTATAAGAAATCACTGTTTCTGTCGACTTTGCGATTTGAAAATATGTAACAAGCCTAATTTGGGTACAGTTGTCATCAGATTATTGGTAATACAGTAAGTTTGTAATAAATTTTGAGAGATTAATATCACAAAATAGATAGGTACAGAAGACAATCTCATGTATATACCTCATTTTTTATACCTACGCTCGTGGACAGTCAACCTATTAATAATAGTAAAAAAGTTGAAACAAGCTTTTAGTGAATATATTTTTTCCTTAGCAAGCTTTTCTAGCTCGGTAAATCTATATAATTAATACTCGTCAAGACAAATTATACGAGCCCAAACTCGATGGGACAGTGTCGTTTAACTACCAAGTTCCAATAGCCACCTTCTGGTTTCATTATCAGATCAGCTCCATGTCATAATAATTTTGCATTGTGATCTGATTTACATATGCATGCAAAATTTTAGCTCAATCGGTAACCGGGAAGTGAGTCAAATTTAATTTTCAAGATTAGATGACAGACAAATATCGGGACAGGTGAAACTACAGTGCGTTTCACTTAACGACTCACATTTTCACTGGTATTTGATCCAACCGCGCAACGACAGCTTCGACAGATGGTCGTCGAAGCTTTTGGCTATGAGGCCATTGGCGGTCACGACAATCGGCACAATGATAGCTAAGTCCACATTCCACATGTCGACAACCTTGTGTGCTAAGTCGAGATATTTCATTTGTTTCTCTTTTCAGCTTTCACGAGATTCTCGTCATGTGGGATGGTGACATCGACTATCATTGCGCGGCGCGCTAATCGGTCTATCACCACTATGTCCGGCTTATTGGCTATAATAGTCCGGTCAGTGATGATAGACCGATCCCAGTACAACGTGACATGGTCATTTTCAAGAACTGGGTCGGGCACATACCTGTAGTACGATACCTCAGTATCCACTAGGTTATATTTAAAAGCAAGTTGCTGGTGAATAATCCTGGCTACTTGGTTATGCCTGTGCAAGTACTCGCCGTTAGCTAGACGAGAACAACCAGAGATAATATGTCTGATAGGCTCACCCGGACGATTTATTATTATTATAAGTTAATCTCCCTAATATTAAGTAATTTTATTGCTAAAAATATTGCAACACTGTTTTTCCGTATTGCCAACATTACAGCAAAGGAACTTCTTAAGTGAAACGCACTGTAAATAAAAGCTTGTAAAAACGAATGTACTTATTTAAAAAAGGAAAAAAAAATAGGATGTTTAATTGTTTATGTTATTTGAGGAAACGACATTCTATAATCTAATAGAATAAACGCAAAAATCTAATTAATTGTTATCTTAATAGGTACTACTTATCTTTGGACGTCAACAACCAATCGTCAACAATAATCATATTTACTGTTTTTGTTTTGTCCTTAATAAGGCAGATTAATTGATATTTAAGAAAAATATGGTTTGGTTATTAGACACAAAGGCTTTGTCTCTATCTGTAATGATTTAGGCATTATAAGTGACATATCTTTGAACCCTCTTTTTAAAGTTGTTTCTTTGTAAAAGGCCCGTTTTGACATATGATGTTTTTACTTTTCACCGTCTATAATTACATTATACAATCGTTATGTAATTATATTAACACACATTATGTGATTAATTATTATTTAATTGTTTCTTTCAGTTTCGCTCCAAGTTACATTCTAGGGTCTTTCTGAAATGTCTAAACGAATCTTTTATTTTTTAACGAGTTTAGCTTTAACAAAAGCTTTGGATACAGTTACTATTCCAAGACTTTTAACCAAAATGGATCATATGAATACGTGGCGTTGCATTCAATATCTACGAAGATTGACTCAAAGGACGTAGCCAATGAGTTAAAATTGATTTCATATTTAGTGACGTAGAGTTTATCGGCTACGGTATACCTCAAGGAAGTATTTTGGGACCCACGCTATTTTAAATATGCATTAATGATTTCAGACTTTAAGCATTAATTTCAAATATACCATTTATAAGCACTTTGGAAATGTCAATAAGTCAAGACCTCTACAAAAAAAAAAAACGCCTAAAAAAGTGTACAAGTGAGTTTTCGTCAGTATTTTATTAAAAACCTAACCATCAAACAGGTAATTCGGAACAAATTATCGAATACTTTTTTTTCTAAATGGTAGAAGTTAACATCTATGTTAAATGTGGCAATTATTATTATTTCGACTGGCCTGTTGGTCTAAGGGCTCTAACCGCTATACCGTGCGTTCTCTTCCCACCCAAATGCTTGTGAGATGAGAACAATCGTTTATTCTCTGTCTGGGTGTAATTTATCTTTTATAATATGTATGTAAATATATAAGTATGTTTCAGTTATCAACTCATGGCTTAAACACTGCTTAGTTTGAAACTAGATGGCGTGGTGCGAAAATTATAGAATATTATTATTATAAGTATATCTTATTGCTCATAACTGTACAGTATTGCTGAATTTCATAATACACATACTTTTTATCTCAACTCGTGTGGAAAATCCCGCAAAAAATGCATAATGTCTTATGATGTCACCAAATGACTTGAAAATTTATCCGGACCACTAATAACAAAAATTATCTGGTGTATGATCAAGAACCATATCTCGGTTGAATGAGATAAGACCCACTAGAGTGGAAAAAAAAATTGACAGAAAAACATTAAGATTCCTGCCTAATAATCACACGAATATAATAAACGCGAATGTTTTTGAGTGTGTGTGTATGTTTGTATATTCTTCATGGTGAAAAGGCTGAACGGATTTCGATAAAACTTAGCACACAGATCACTCACGGAATAGAATACAGAACCCTTGTTATTCCAAGAGTAGTAGTAGTCCCTCAAGTTTGGCTCAAAGCAAGATCTTATAGAACAGGTATAGGAATAAATCTGAAAACAGTAAAGTAAAATTTGTTGTTAGCTACGTCACAAAAAAACATTTTTATTTATTTATTTATTCATTTATGTACACACAAACACTTGAAAAAAAATTAAATTAACTAATACAGAAAGAAGAGAACAAAGGTAATGCTTATTTCAAATGAAAATTTCTTCCAGCAGACTTGCGACAGGAGAGTTGGATGAGGGATGTAGACACAGTGTATACAAATGAGTCCGAAAATTAAAAAAATATACTATAATTATCTAAATTAAATCATATAATACAAACAACACAACAATACACAACAACAATACAATTACAATTACAATACAATTATATCACTTATAATTTCTTTTTGCAATTCGGAAAAATGTTCGAGACTCCATTCGGTAATTGTAGTTCGCTCGGAACCCTCGGTGCGCGAGTCCGAATCGCACTTGCCTATTTTTTAAAATGAAAAATCATCGACTTTTCCCCCTCAAAGGCGGAGGGCCAGTCAGACTTTTACTAAGTAAAACCACCGCGTTCTTCAATTGCCCATTGCACTATAGGACCACGGTGTTCCTTTTCAGGAACTTCTCGGCATCGATCCTGCCGGGCCTTTACAGTTTGCTGGCATTTCTTTGAGCAGCGCATCGAACATTATGTGACTTAGGCTCGGTCCAGATAGTTACCGGACGCCTAGACGGCGTGCTACCCATTGCTCCTCATCCTCAGCCTGGGGCGTGAGAACATCCGTCAGTACCCTAAAATATACAGGTACAGAAGTCAATCTACATACAAAGCGCGCTCTCACAACGTCCACATAGACATCGCTCACGGATACGATATCCCGCAGCGCCTCGGCCCGCTCGTCGAACACTTCCGGCTCAAACGCTCATTAGTGTGCGTCCATCGAGCGTAGGTGCAAAAAGTGAAGTACATACATGAGATTGTCTTCTGTACCTATCTATTTTGTGTCTGTACCTTCACGCCATGTGACTGACCTTGAAACACCCCAATTAGTCGACCACTTCCCTATGCCCAGTGCAGTGTCAAAAGTTAGCTACCGTTGTTGTTGTCGTATGTGTTGTGTGTTGTGTTGTTGTTAGGTGTCGCGCTGTAACGGAAACTAGTGTTGTTCTGCTTTGTTATGCTACAAAGTTTCACGGAAACCTTTTAAAATCTGACGTAAAATTTTGTGGCTTCTGACTATCACCACGCTAATTACCTACGTATTTTAAATATAGCATCACAATCATAATTATTATGACAAAACAATAAAGTATTGCGATTCAGATTATGTCAGCGGCGGTACATGTATAAAAAGATTTGCATGATTAGATGACAATTTAGATTGTCAATCGTAGATCATTGATAAATCCTAAACGATTGATATTTGAAACACTTTACCTGCTTACCGTTTTGATGGGGTGCGAGGACCAGCTATCGGTTCGTACTATAATGTTGAGATGATTAAGAGAGTGTTTTTAATATGGTTTTTTTTTCGGTGTGTCAAATTGTCTAATGACATCCACCCCAATTGGGCGGAGCGGGAGATAGTGTCAGACTTTTTATCATCTTACTGCCCTTCTCCCGTTTTATTTAGGGTCGGCGTAACACGTTTTTTTCTTCCATTCTGTCCTGGTACTCGTCACGCTATCACTGACTCCCTTTTCATTCATATCACTTCTCACACAATCCATCTATTCTTTCTTTGGCCTCCCTCTCCCTCTCCATCCATCCACATGTAAATTCATAACTCTTTTAGCAACATGCGTTTCATCTCCTCTTTACATGACTATACCAAGACAAACGATTTCCTTTCAACTTTTCAGTCACTGGCGCCACTTTCAAACTTTCCCTAATATACTCATTTCTCACTTTATCCTTTCTCGTCACACCACTCATCCATCTCAACATTCTCATCTCCGCTACGTGCAATCTTTTTTCATCCATCTATTTCACAGCCCAACATTCTGATCCATACAGTATGACAGGCCTTATCACGGATTTGTAGATTTTACTCTTCAACTTGAGGGGCATCTGAATATCGGCGGCATTTATGTTGTGTGCGACGGTTCCCATCACGGAAACCTGATTATTACCTATGTGATGTCGCTAGTTTAACTTTAAAGGTGTGCATTTAGTCGTGTTGTTGAGCACATTTGTATAGGACCGCGCGGGCGACCGCTTAACGTAGTTTTGACTATAAGGCCTATGTCATCGGTAGCCAATCGGTAGAATACACGAATCGAATATTTACCTTTTTTTCTTTTTTTTTTATGGTGGGCAAAAATCATCCAATGACAACCCCTGTTCTTGGGCGGAGCGGGAGATAGTGTCAGACTCTTACTGACTAAAAACCCACTCCGTTCCCTCTAGCCTTCGTACCGGAGCTCGAGCTTCCTTTCGGATAACCCTGCTCCCAGTAGGTTTTTTTTTTACGGTGGGCAAAAATTATCTTATGACAATCCCCGCTCTTGGGTGGAGCGGGATATAGTGTCAGACTCTTACTGACTAAAAACCCACCCCGTTTCTTCTAGTCTCTTCATACCGGGACTCGAGTTTCCTTTCGGTGGGTCCCTGCTGTTTCTAACAACTCCTTGAGGCGCGCGGGAACAGTGCGCGCCGTCTTCGTCTTAGGCTCGGTCCGGACAGTTACCGGATGGTCGGACAACGAGCTACCCATGGCTCGTCGTCCGCATCGGATACTTATCTGAATTTTAAAATAATTATTTTTAATTTAATAAGTGACGTAAACGACAGAATTCAGAAATTAATCATAACAGCTTAATATCTGACAGCAGATAAACTAATCGGAATTAGTTTATCAGGAATAGAGGATAAAACAAGCCAATGATATCTGGAGCAAAAATCTTATTCACCTAGTAACTTATCTTAGGGGAGTTCCTATTGATTCTTTCTCGAATAAAACTTTGACCAATATCATTTCCGCCGCATTCGCCGGACGACGACCTGTTGGTCTAGTGGTTAGTGACCCTGACTGCTATGCCGTAGGTCGTGGGTTCGATTCCCACCCAGGACAAATGTTTGTGTGATGAGCATAATCATTTGTTCTGTGTCTGGGTGTAATTTATCTATAATATGTATGTATTTAGAAATATATAAGTATGTTTATCAGTTGTCTAGTACCCATAACACAAGCTCTGCTTAGCTTGGGACTAGACGGCGTTGTGTGATAGTTGTGGAATATTAATATTATTATTATTATTATTTCATTTATCATTGCTCTTTTTTACAAGCTTTTAATTAGTGTCACCTGTCCCGATGTTTGTCGGTCATCAAATCTTGTACAGTGCGTTTCACTTAAGAAGTTACATTGCTGTCATGTTGGTAGTATTGAAAATAATGTTGCCATATTTTTAGCAATGAAATTACTTAATATTAGGGAGATTAACTGATACTTCGTTACTTTAACAATTGCCTTTTTTTACTGTTACTATTTTTGTATAAAGTATAGGGCGCTGGGCTCCATTCCGATTGTCTTACAATTCTTTCAAATAACGGTTCTTCACCGTTGCCCACGATCTGTTTGGCCGCATTCGCAATCGTGTCCTGTCAGATATGATATCTAGATAGAGTGGTCGCTTTGCCCTTGGTCCATCATTTATTTATTTATTTATTTAATCTTCATGCAACAAAAAGTACAAAGGCGGACTTAATGCCTTAGGCATTCTCTACCAGTCAACCTAGGGAGGTGAAGAGATAATATGGTAGGCGCACAAAAGAGACTTTTGTTTAGGAAACAAGAGTAAAAAGAATACATATAGTTAAAATACACATACATATATATTTAATATAATATATATACTACATATATATATTTATATAAAGTGAGGAAAGAAGTTTTGAAACGATTCTGCTATTAGTGTAGAAAATGATTCCGCAACTTCCGCTTAAATGCATACCGACTTTCGGCGGTCCTGATATCGAGAGGAAGCGCATTCCACAGAAGGATGGACTGTATATAGAAGGAAGAATGAACGAAATCAGAAGTATGAGAAGGACAGAGCAGTAGGAGATTGTTAGAGGAACGCAGATTTCTTGCGTGCGAAGAACAGAGATATTGAAATTGAGTTATGAGATAGGATGGAGGAGTGGGAGAGTTGAGCAGAGTGAAAAGTGTAGTTAGTGCACGCATACTTCTTCTCTGACGAATAGGCATCCATTTAAGTTCAGTTCTGTGAGACGAGATATGGTCATATTTCCTAAGATTAAATATAAACCGGATGCAGTTGTTGAGGAGCCTGTCTAGTCATCATCATCATCATTTCAGCCGATAGACGTCCACTGTTCGACATAGGCTTCTCCCAAGTGTTTCCACAATTAACGATCCTGTGCGTCTCGCAACCTTAACCAAGTCGTACTACCTTGTAGCAGGCTTTCTAACGCTGCGTCTTCCGGTACGTGATCGCCACTTCAGAACCTTTCGTCCCCATTGACCATCTTGCCTCCATCCTCGCTCCGGACCATGGCCTGAACCAAGGCCCAACGCGAGAGGTCTCCACCGCCAATCGCCCCACGAGGGCAAGGCGATGCTCCGCCCAAGCAGGGTACACCTCGACTGTGTGCTCCACCGCGTCCTCCAGCAGGCGTTCCACACAGTGGCGACAACCGGGCCTCAATTCCGTCTTCCGGTACGCGGTCGCAGCTTCAGAACCTTATACCATCATAATCAGCCTTATAATGTTTCCACTAATGGGACTCAGGCCTCCTCTCTAGGAAATGGAGTAGGCCGGAATTCACCACGCGGGTCCAGACCGGGTTGGTTAAATGTCCATTTTTTTTGCTTAGGAGTTGAAAAAAAAAACAATTAATTTGGCTAATAGTACTAATTGTACTTTATTTAAGTATTTCAATTGTGAAATCTTTCACAATGACGAATACAGATTACACTAGATTATCTAGAACGACAAGATAGTGTGTATTGGTGACGCAAACGCTGCAGCATACAGTATCAGCTGTATCTTCAAATTCATACAAATTTAAGTATAATCAGCCTACGCGGGCTCGCGGACGGCGGGCCATGGGTAGCTCGCTGTCCGACCGTCCGGTAACTGTCCGGAATGAGCCCAAGACGTCGACGGCGCGCACTGAGCGTCAACCACATCATCGCTTACCATCAGGTGAGATGGTGGTCAAACGCGAGCCTATCCACAATAAAAAAAAATATAAAAAATACGAAACGAAGCTCGAGCCCCGATATGAAGAGGCTAGAAGGAACAGGGTGGGTTTTTAGTCTGATACTATCTCCCGCTCCACTCAAGAGCGGGGGTTGTCATTGAATGATTTTCCCATCCAAAAAAAAAGCAGCATAATTTGCCTTGTTGTTTCCACAGCTGGGACTTAGGCCTCCTCTCTAAAAAAAGGAATCAAATCAAAGCATTTATTTCAAATAGGCCATTTGCAGGATATCTTCATTTCTGATTCAATCACGCAAGGAAACTCCGAGCATTTCCAATACTCTTTGGGTGACTTTAAGCCTTCTGATGAGGCCTATTGTGAGCGACCACGTTTCGGCAGTATAAGTCATCACTGACAACACGCACTGGTCATAGACTTTCGTCTTGAGACACTGTGGTATATTGGACGAGAAGATACTGCGCAGCTTCCCGAACGCTGCTCTGCCGAGTCGGATTTGACGAACCTTTTAATAAGTTTAACTTATTGTAACAAGCGCTGTTTATGCATAAATCAAATTAAATTAAAACATTTATTTCAAACTAGCTTTCCGCCCGCGGCCTCACCGCCTGGACTACAGTTTATATAGCGCGGGCAGAGACCCGTGCTCGGCAGTGGAATTATAGGTAGCCTATGTGTTATTCCAGTGTCTCTTCTACCTACCTACCAAATTTAATCTAAATCCGTTCAGTAGTTTTTGCGTGAAAGCGTAACAGACATACAGACAGACAGAGTTACTTTCGCATTTATAATATTAGTAGGGATAGACCATTTGCAGGCACTTTTGAATAGTCAAATATCGGTCAGTCCAAGAAAAGTGAAGCTATATTGCACGTTCCAAAGCGTAGATCTCTATGGAGAAGAACGTGCAAGAAACTCCATGGACACTATTTTAAATCATATTGAGTTACATTATATAAATATTTCTTGTTGCTTCTATTATGTGAACACAATGTAGATAATGTAAAGTAAAATAAAAATAATTAAAAGATAGAAGCTAAATTAAGCCACTGGCAACTAAGAGATGACCAGTCTCAACTTACGGCACCCGTTCTCGAGCATGACGCCTGCATCAACCCCACTCAGCTCAACAATTTTGAAGGGAACCGAATGACCCAATAACATGGCCTTTATTCTATAATTTAAAGATTGAGTCGATGTTTGCAGCCCGTCCCCGTAGTAAGATACCGTATGACATGATACTATGAAAATAACTAAAATAGACTAGTCTAGCGATATCAACATCCGTAACTTGGCGGATTTTGCTAACAGCATATGTAGCTGAACGGATGGCCGTTGGGGCCGAAAGGTTCTGGAATGGCGACCACGTACCGAAAGACGTAGCGTTGCAAGGCCTCCTACAAGGTGGGCCGATGACCTGGTAAGGGTTGCGGGAATCCGATGGATGCGAGGCGCACAGGATCGTTCATTGTGGCGGCACTTGGGTGAGGCCTATGTCCAATAGTGGACGTCTTTCGGCTGAAATGATGATGATTTGTAGCTGAGCTAACCCGTCCTGCAAGAGATGTTAAATGAGGACCCCATTGTAGCCTTTAGTCAAGCGTAATCGCTAGGAAAACCTTACTTCTCAATTTTAGGTCACACACTGTACGACCATGAGGTTGTTTTTTTTTTCTGTCGACGGGGAAAATCTTCATTGACGAAACCCGCTCTTGGGTGGAGCGGGAGACAGTGTCAGAGTCTTACTGACTAAAAACCCCGCGCCGTTCCTTCTAGCCTTCATACCGGGGTCTAGTTTCCTTTCGGATAACCCCGACCCCGGTAGGCTTCGACCCAGATGGGCCCCTCCTGTTGCTGACAACTCCTTGAGGCGCGCGGGAACAGTGCATGCCGTCGACGCCTTGGCTCGGTCCACACAGTTACCGGACGATCGGACAGCGAGCCACCCATAGCTCGCTGTCCACGAGCCCGCGTCTACGGTGGCTGGAAATCGGGGCTGGAACCCCGGCGGTGGCGGCGGTGAGGGCGCCGTTTCCTGATGCGGTCGGCCTCCTCCTTTGCTAGCATTACTGCTTTGCAGAAGGAGGCAACCGCCTGCCACTCCTCCTCGCTCCGGACCATGGCCTGAACCAAGGCCCGGCGCGAGAGGTCTCCGCCGCCGATCGCCCCCACGAGGGCACGGCGTGACCGTGAGGATTTGATGTTGTTCACGATTGATTTTCTTTCCAGTCGGTTTTTTTTTTATAATCTGCAAGACCTCCAAACTGTAATAAATAAATAAAACATATTATTATACTTCCTGTCGATATCCTTTATTCCGGTTTCAATGTCGAAACAATAAAATATAATCAAAACAAGGAAAAAACGACACATCTATTTAAAGTTTACTACTATCTAATTTCATGAAAAATAACTCGTTATCTTGAAATTCCTTCCACTATCGTATAGGCGCGTCATATTATAGTATTCTTTGTTTGGGCATTACAATTTCATCACGTTTCCTAATTAAAGCATGACACGTTGTATCTGGTTTGGGGTTACACAATCATTGTGACTATACATTTTACAAGCTTTTATTTAGTTTCATCTGTCCCGATGTTTGTCTGTCATCAAATTTTGTAAATTTTTGACCCACTTTCCGGTTACCGATTAAGCTGAAATTTTGCTTGCATGTGTAAATCAGATGACAATGCAAATATATTATGACAAGGGGCTGATCTGATGATGGTATCGGAAGGTGGCTATAGAAACTTGGTAGTTAAACGACACAACCCCGTCGAGTTTGGGCTCGTATGATTCTTCTTGACTAGTATTATTTATAAAAATAGGTATACCGAGCTATAAAAGCTTGCTATGAAAAAAATATTTTCATTAAAAGCTTGTTATTTTTAATTAGGAATATACCGATCTGCTCTTACCTCAGGTCGCTTGCCCAACCGCTCGGAGGACACAAATAATATTTAGTCCGTGCTTCATGCCAAATTTCAGGATTCTGGATCAACGGGAAGTCATCATTTTCCCGAGATTGGTATGGGCCTTCCGGCGAGAGCACTGGCTGGATTGGAGAGACCGCCAAAATGTAAGTACTCCGTTTGGGTTCTACTCAATTTCAGGCCAACCCTCTCCAGTTTGTGCAACGACACGTCCAATCTGTTCTGGACCTCTAGGCCATTCTCGGCAACCAGAACAATGTCATCGACAAACAGCATACACCAAGGAGCCTCTTCCTAAATCAACCTGAATCAATGGAACGGATCAACGGGAAGTACCCTATGAATTTTGATTCTCTTAAGAGTGTTGAAATATACTTTTTTGCAACATAAACAGCTGTATCTTTTTTTTTGTTAACTAAGAAGTTTGATTTTATCACAGCTTCAAGGGTCTGCAGACCTGAGTATATGGTTTTAATTTAGACTCGATATCTCCACGTGTTCTCGAGATAAAGCGCCTTGACAGACAGACGAACAGACGGATAATAAAGTGATCGTTGCCGCCAATCGCCCCCACCAGGAAACGGTGGTGCTCTGCTCAAGCAGGGCACACCTCTACCGTGTGCTCGACCCAAGTTACTTTTTAATTGCCAAGGATGGGCAATCGCTATCTCAGATTAACGGTACTAAACATTTACATGGTACTTGAAATCAATTGTTCAATTTCCGACTATAAAAAGATTTGTTATAAAATAACAGATAGTAAAGTTAAATGACTTGTTCTCGTAAAAATATAAGGAAATAATCCTAAAAAAATATTAAATAAAATAAATAAAAATATTGAGATAAAAATAAAAGTTGATCCTTGAAAATAATTATTTTTTAATAAAGTTTTAAATTCATTATGTTAGTTGAGGGGTCAAAAAATAAATTACTTATAATTTTCAATTAAATTTTTTAAGTTTAATATTAAAATTATTTTTATTTAATTTTTTTTTTTCAAAAATATAATAGTTTATAACATTGAAAATTAAATAAATTAATAAAAAAAAAGAAATGAATCAGTTAATAGGTATTATTTGAGGTATAAAAGAATATTACATATTTAAGTAATCCGTAGTTTCATCGAAAATGAATTCAGGGTTATTTGTAAAACACTAACAACCTTGTAGGGTTGTATTACCAACATCATAAACAACAACTTTTGTTCTATGACTTTACAAAAAACATAATACATTTACCAAAAAAAAACCTTTGACATTTCGTTTTTCTATCTAACACATTTTTTTTTTCTGTCGACGGGGAAAATCATCATTGACGAAACCCGCTCTTGGGTGGAGCGGGAGACAGTGTCAGAGTCTTACTGACTAAAAACCCCGCGCCGTTCCTTCTAGCCTTCATACCGGGGCTCTAGTTTCCTTTCGGATAACCCCGACCCCGGTAGGCTTCGACCCAGATGGGTCTATCTAACACATTTGAACTCTGTATTTTGCTGTACCCACCTACGCCTCCCACACACGATCCCCGCACCCCTTGTGGAGAGCGAGCCATGGGTAGCTCGCTGTCCGATCGTCCGGTAACTGACCGGACCGAGCCAAGGCGTCGACGGCGCGCACTGTTCCCGCGCGCCTCAAGGAGATGTCAGCAACAGGAGGGGCCCATCTGGGTCGAAGCCTACCGGGGTCGGGGTTATCCGAAAGGAAACTAGAGCCCCGATATGAAGGCTAGAAGGAACGGCGCGGGGTTTTCAGTCAGTAAGAGTCTGACACTATCTCCCGTTCCACCCAAGAGCGGGTTTTGTCAATGATGATTTTCCCCGTCGAAAGAGAAAAAAAAAATACCCGCACCCCTTTGCTAATCTCCGAAACAACTAGACCGAATTTGAAGGGACTCTTATTGGCAGCTGGATATTATAACTATGGCTACATTTATTTTAGGAAAAGAAAAAGTGTTCTGCAAAAAGGGTTCAGCTAATCTATATCTACATTCCTACTAATATTATATATGCGACAGTAACTGTTTATCTGTCTGTCTGTCTGTCTGTCTGTTACGCTTTCACGCAAAAACTACTGAACGGATTTAGATCAAATTTGGTAGGTAGGTAGAAGAGACACTGGAATAACACATAGGCTACCTATAATTCCACTGCTGAGCACGGGTCTGTGCCCGCGCTATATAAACTGTAGTCCACGCGGACGAAGCCGCGGGCGGAAAGCTAGTATGTAATAAATCTGTAGAAGCTTACTTGTGCGCGCATCACGACAATTTAGGAAATGGATGTAGATAACTTTTATGCATTAAAAGTGTGTGTAAGTTGATATGGTTAAAGCGATCTTTCATTGCAATTAAAAATATATACTACATTATCTTTTGATCGGTTTCCAGTTTACCTAAGTGATTTTTTTAAGGTGCATCATGACTCAAATTTTCACTGTTTTTCATACAACCGCACATAACTGATTATGACGTTATTGCACATTTTTCATTAGATATTTTGGAAACACAGTATCTTGTGGATATTATCTAGGTTTCTAAAGAAGCCAATTTCTAAATTTGTGTGAAACTAATCCAGTGAAAACCTCTGAAAATGTCCTATTTTGTATGAACTTTGACACTTCATAATTTGCCTAAAAATTAAAAAAGTCAAAAAACTATAATATTCCTTTAGAGACCTTGCAAATTTTATTAAGATTCTAAATGACAACAACTTTTTCCAAAAACTTTTAAGGGTTTAAAAAAAACAGCTATTTCCTGGAGCAAGTTTTGTGAAATTATCGAGTAAATCTCGGAATTACCGAATACTAACAGAGTTTCCAGGCGTTATCTCTCTTTTTTTGCGTTGCCTTTTTGTCAAACATCGCTTTGGAATGCATTAAATGAAGTAACAAGCTTTTAAGCCATTTTCGATGTTTACGATAAGCGAGTGGAGAAGGACCCTCTTAAGGTGGGATATTATTTAATGACTTTCACTCAAGAGAGTGGAGCAGGAGGGTGTGTCAGACTTTTACTGACGGAACCACCTTGACTTTATCAAAAAATATTCTACCTTCATTGTTTGTTATGCGGCACAAAGTTCGCCAGGTCAGCTAGTAGGTAATAAAAGATAACAAGCTTTTGATGAAAATATTTTTATTCATAGCAAGCTTTTATAGCTCGGTATACCTATATAATTAATACTCGTCAAGACGAATCAAACGAGCCCAAACTCGATGGGGTTGTGTCGTTCATCTACGAAGTTCCTATAGCCACGTTCCGGTTCCATCATCAGATCAGCAGGATCAGCTCAATGTAATAATAATTTTGCAATGTTATCTAATTTATATATGCATGCAAAATTTCAGCTCAATCGGTAAACGGGAGGTGGGTCAAATATAATTGGCAAGATTTGATGACAAACACGCATACATCGGATTCCCGCGAACCTGACCAGGTCGTCGGTCCACCTTGTTGGAGGCCTTACAACGCTCCGTCTTCCGTTACGAGAACGCCACTCCAGAACCTTTCGTCCCCATCGACCATCTGTTCTGCGTGCAATATGCCCTGCCCATTCCCACTTAAGTTTGGCGACTCTTCGAGCTACGTCGGTAACCTTGGTTCTCCTGCGGATATCTTCATTTCTGATGCGATCATGCTAGGAAACTCTGACCGGTCGTTGTGGCGACGCTTGGGGGAGGCCTATGTCCAGCAGTGGACGTCTTTCGGCTGATATGATGATGATGATGATGATGACAGACAAACATCGGGACAAACTAAATAAAAGCTTGTAAGAATAATATACAAGATCCAAAAATTTTACATTAGCGATAGCAAATTGTCACGTGATCAATTTCTATATATTTCTTTAGAGGTTTCCGACGATCGAAGGTCGTCACATATTCGGTGAATATACTTTAATCAGTATAATTATTGCGTGTTAGATAAACGTGGATTGTAGTATCTAGAACAAGGTGATTTTATTTACGCGAACATAGCCAAAAATAGAAACTTACATGTGAATGGATGGAGAGGGAAAGGGAAGAAAAGGAAAAGATGGATGGATTGTGTGAGAAGTGATATGAAAGAAAAATGAGTTAGTTATAGCGTGACGAGTGACAGGACAGAATGGAAGAAAAAAACGTGTTGCGCCGACCCCAATTAAAACGGGAATAGGGCAGGAAGATGTTGACAACCCAAAATAGAAACTTACATTTTGGACAGTAGTTCTGGTGAGTAGAAATCATCCAAATGACATCCCTTGCTTGCATATCCCGCCCTTGGGCGGCTGGCGCAGCTAGACCCCTGCTGTTGCTGACAACTTCATGAGGCGCGCGGGAACAGTGCGCACCGTCGCTGTCTTGGGCTCGGTTCGGACAGTTACCGGACGGTCGGACAGCGAGCTACCCGTTTTAAACAGTAGTTGAAACGCAGGCATAGCATGGCATAGTCGGCCTTATAATGTTTGCACTGTTGGGACTCTGGCCTCCTCTCTAAGAGAGGGAATGGGCCGTAATCCAGCACGCGGGCCCGGATGGGTTGCTAGACGTCACGTGTTTTCAAATTATAGGTTCTAAGAGGTTCAGGGGAGACCATTGTACAGTCTCCTCACGGATGTGCCCTAAGAGGCGTTGCACCAAGGGACCAGACTAGGAACGTGGTGCGGCGAGCGGTGCAGGTGCGGGAACATGCGCGTGTTGCTTGGCTAGACTGGCAGCGCGGGGCGGATAGCGACGCGGCTAAACAAGTTTTTTTGCGCGCACATTCACTGGGGCCACTTGTATGAACTTACTATCGCGAGAGTTGGTCCGCGCGCATTCCACGTTGAGCAACCCGCGAGCAAGGGGGAGCTCCACAAGCAAACAGGTATTCAAACCACATGCGACACTACGGAGAACCTAAGGTTTCATCCATGTGAAAATAAGTTATGTCAGACAGTTCTGGGATCTTAGTATACTCGTATTCAGGTATCGGCAAATGCTGTCTACACGCCGAAGCAGGCTGCCCGCCGGCGGGCCGGCGGCACGAAGGTTGAAAGCCGACCCTAACCCGAAATTTAAGTCAGCGCCATCTCTATCGGGCTGTGAGAACTACTTATAAATGAGGGTAGCGTAGACTGGGGTTGATACTCCAGTCTACGTAATAAACTTTGTGGGAATGCTCTCACTACAAAGGGTGGTCGTAAAACGGTGTACTCTTTTGTAATTTTTAATAGATGGCAGCACTTTTCAATTCAGCGCGGTCGTACTTAATAAACAGGATAAATAGGAACAATGGGATAAATAGAGACAAAATATCAATCAATCAATCAATCAATCATATATTTAAGGAGATTTTTACGATCTGTTTTTTTTTCCGGCCTTAAATTAGTACAATTTATTCATTAAATATAACAAAAGTACTTGATAGAAATCATGAATATAAATAAATGTATATACAGGGTGTAAGGGACAGCCCTCCACAAACTTTAAGGGCTTGCTCAGTAGACAAAATTGAACAACATTTCACAAAAAATTTTTAGGAATCGAAAAAAAAAAATCAGCCTCACCATACAAGCTGTCCAATCAAGTTTTTAATTATGTCAGGCTGCAAAATACGCGCCTTAGTCGTGGAGTTGCAGATATGCAGTCCGTTTTACCTATACCTGATTTGAAAAGGGTTTGTAGAAGGTTGTTCAGTTTCGTTTACTGAGCAAGCTCTTAAAGTTTGCGGAGGGCTGTCCCTTACACCCTGTATATTATGTAGTGGTCAGATCTTAGAAGTTGATCACTTCATGATATGGCCAAGTAAAACTGGCCAGAGCTGTCAATCCTCGTTTGGCCTAATTTCTTTAAACCGTTTTTTTATTATTGTTAGGTTCGCGTTTGACCGCTGTATCACCTTATTATTATCACAGAAATCCTATATCAATGCTATGGCCTTTGATAGGTGTCAAAAGAATTGGCGGGGTATTCCCCCAAGCTCGGACCCCAAAACCTGATTAGCAAACTTCTTATCGAACTATCAAAAAATTCTCCAACCTTCAAAATCTAAATAAAATAGATTGCAACTCACTACTCACGGCAACTCGTTTTCATCAGTAATACTAGCGAAGCCGAAGCCAAAGCCTGATCCCGATTTCCAGCTACAGGCAGGCAGGCTACAGGCTTGCGGACGGCGAGCAACGGGTACCACGTCCGGACCGAGCCCAAGTCGTCGACGACGCGTATCTAGTGTTTCACGAGCGCCTCAAGGAGTTGTCAGCACGTTTTAGGGACCCAGCAAGATCGAAGCCTACTGGGGCCATGAGTTACGTATCTAATAGAGAACCTTGGAGCCTGGAACAAAGGCAAAGAAAGAACAGGAGTGGGCTTACCATCAGGTGGGATCGCTGTCAAGCACTAGTTTAACCCTTCAGATACCGTCAATTAGAGACACAATAGTAAGACAATAGATGCGCGGCCACCGGTTGTCGCTTGGGGATTCATGAATTAAGCAACATTAGTTTATATGCGAAACCTTCAAGTTTTTTCAGGTTTTTTTCAGACTAGTATTTTTCATAACTGTATCATGAAAAATCACAAAGTTATAATTTTGTTATGTCAGAAAAAATACATAGTCACCACCCAGGTGACTGAGAGGTTGTTTTGCACTTGCACCCAGCTGTTTATTGGCGCCTAATACTCGCTATGATCTTCCGTGACCTGTTTTGAACTTAGTATCAGTGTTATCCAACTTGTAGCCTTTTAAAGTATTCTTGGGATAAATTATAAGATTGTGTGAAAATTATTGGAATCCATTCAGTTACTGATTCTGAACAAACTATATTGAGGTTTCACATAATTCAGAAAAATTCAATTACACTTTGCCCAACCCGGGAATCGAACGGACTTTGTATCTACCGTCAGCTAGATAAAATGACTAGCCACTATGTTACGCAGAAAGATAAGCGATCATTGATTGATAACGTTATCATTATTATCAAATCTATTGCCGTAACTATCGAGCATTCTAATGCTGATTATTTATCAATGATATGATAATGATTATCCTACTAATATTATAAATGCGAAAGTTTGTATGTATGGATGGATGTATGGATGGATGTATGGATGGATGTATGGATGGATGTATGGATGGATGTATGGATGGATGTATGGATGGATGTATGGATATTTGTTACTCTTTCACGCAAAAACTACTGAACGGACTTCGATGAAACTTGGTACACGAGTAGACCATATCCCAGAATAACACATAGGATACTTTTTATCCTGGGATTATATACGCGGGTGAAGCCGCGGGCAAAAGCTAGTAATAGAATAAATCTTTTGAATATACAGTAATTAGAGATAGGTACAACAGAAAGACAATGAGAGAGCGAACGCCAGTGTTCGCTTGGGGTTTAATATTTTTTTAATATTCCACAACTATCACACAACGCCGTCTAGTCCCAAGCTAAGCAGAGCTTGTGTTATGGGTACTAGACAACTGATAAACATACTTATGTATTTCTAATCGCCTCCACGAGGACACGGTGGTGCTCTGCCCAAGCGGGGCACACTTTTACCGTATGCTCCACCGTGTACTCCGAGCGGTCCACACAGTGGTGACACCCAAGCGTTTCTTCCGCACGAATCCGGTACAGGAACCTTCCGAACTGACCATATCCGGTGAGGATCTGCTTCATGCGGAAGGCGAGGACGCCGTGAGGTCTTTCCAGCCTCACCTCAAACAGGGGATTTACCACCATAATTATAGCCAAATTCGAAGACATGTGACATGGAGGAGGCCTTTTGTTTTGTGGTGAGAAATCATCCAAAGGCTTCTCCCGGACTGGGTGAAGCAGGAGGGCGTGTCAGACTTTTACTGACTAAAACCACACCTATGTCCTTCAGTTACCCTTTGCGTTCCAGGAAGGGTTTGTTGTGGCGACCACGTACCGGCAGCAGCAGCGTTGGAAGACCTCCAATAAGGTGGACCGATGACCTGGTGAAGGTTGCGGGAATTCGTTGGATGCGGGACGCACAGGATTGTGGCGACACTTGGGGGAGGCTTGTGTCCAACAGTGGACGTCTTTCGGCTGGTATGATGATGATGAATACGGGTTTCCTTTTCAGAAAATACGCGTGTTCCTAGCGGTCGGCTCTACTAGGCTCTCTCGACTTTTGTAGTATTATTGCCAATAGATGTCGCTAGCTGTCTAAAGCTTAAAGGTACATCGTCTTAAATAGTTAGAATTTTCATCTTTTTGCCAAAATTATACGTTATAGTTATTAAAAAAAAAAATTCAGGGTCTATTGAAATATTACGGTGTATTTACAAAGACAAAAACGTAATTTTTGTGTTACTACGAAAATTGTTTTAAGATTGTTTCTGCTATTCGCCGCTAGATGGAGCAGCAGTCAAGGGTTTGATAAAAAGTGACTGTTAATTTGCCACGTGGTCATCGAGGGTTTTCTTCATTGATTACGAGGACCTCTGAAATAAATAAAATGGTTACCTATACATGGACAAATAACTATTTACCAGTGATTCTTTTATGAATTTGTAAATTTGGATTAAGAATGTCATCATAATAAGAAAGAAAAAAAAAAACTGTTTCTATTTACGTGAAATGACGCAATCTTAAAACTAGCTAACAAACATATTACATTTTTATAATTATTTTGCGGATGGATGGACGCTTGGGGAAGGCCTATGTCCAACCAAGCCGAAAGGCGTCCGCTGTCTTTCGGCTGATTTGAATATAATTATAAATATTGATTATGTTCGTTAGCTAGTTTAGTATTAACAATGTCATCATTTATACAAAAAAAATATAAAATTGTCATAATTTATAATATAAATGATCGATCCTGTGCGTTCTGCATCCATTGGATTTCCGCAACCGTCACCAAGTCATCCATCCACCTCGTAGGAGGCCTTCCGACGCAATCATTGTGGCGACACTTGGGGGATGCCTATGTCCAACCGTGGATATAACCGTGTGAAAAATATGATTTAAAAGGAATTTCAGCAATTTACTTAAAATACAACAATACAACTTTCCTTGTAGAATAATTTGTCAAACAATCAGAATTATTGCATGAATATTACATGCTTGTAATCGATTAAAGTAATTTTTATTATTTATTTTTTTAAACTTCATGTAGGTACAGTACTTTTGTACTTTTTGTTGCATGAAGATTAAATAAATAAATAAATAAATACTGAACGCGATAGATTCAGTGGACTGTATATTTCGAGAGAAAATGGCTTCCGAAGCCCGAGAAATAAAAGGAAACGAATATCGACAAAATTATATTTGACAAGAAAAAGTGTGCTATGAATAAAGGCGCTCACCTGAGTGTCTCCTCGGCGACGTATACCAAGCCAAACCTTCACAAAGGAACCCTTTCGGTTGCTCAGAGCAGGCCAGACTTACCCGACACCTCGTGTTACCTCTCAATGGCCGGCTGGATCTAGGTATCTCGTAGCAAACACCCAATTCGCGAGCACACTCGAATAGACGAGAAGTTAAGGTTGTTTTTTAACACTATAGATTAAAGCACCACAACGGTTTGATAATTAAAACCGTAAAAAAAAAAGGTTTTGTGCGCACACGCGTTGCCCCGACGACAAAAAAAAGGGAGGGAAAAGAGAAAGTTACAACCGAATGTTGCTATACCCCAAAAAGGTTTTCAGGGTTGCCATTACAAGGCTCTAAAATTACCATTTAATTAGAGTGAACAAATACTTAAGTAGTGGTACATAGGCGGACTTAATGCAACAAGGCATTTCTACCAGTCAACCTTTGGGTTAAAAAGACAACACTGTGGTAGGTTTACACAATAACGTACTATTACTTCCTATTTAAATTACTTTTTTTATTTTGTGCTTTTGTGTAGAGTATTGATCTACACTGTTCTTACATACTATCATATTATAACACCAACCACTTTTTTTAAAAAGAGTAACCATGGAGTTCTTGCCGGTTCTTCTCCATAGGAAACGACCAATTTGGAACCGTGCACTAGCTTCTGAAGTGCCCATATAGGCCTATGTGAAATAAAATATTTTGGTTTTGACTTTGAAAGAGAGAGCGGCGGCGCGGCGGTTAGCTGAAGTTTTTTTTATCGTTTAAATGCCCATTGACCACTATCTCACCTGATAGAAAGCGACGATGAGGTCGACGATGAGGCATGCTTGTCTAGAAATAGTCGATCACAATGGAACTTATCAGAAGGCTTAAAGTCACCCAAAGGGTGATGTACAGGGCTATGCTCGGAGTTTCCTGGCGTGATCCAATCAGGAATGAAGATATCCGCAGGAGAACTAAGGTTACCGACATAATTAAGTGGACAGGCCACGTTGCTCGCAGATTAAATGGCCATTCAAAAGTCAAAAGTTTTTATTTCACATAGGCCTACATGGGCACTTATAAAACGTCAAATGCTAGTGCACGGTTCCAAATTGGACGTTCCTTATAGAGAAGAACCGGCAAGAGACTCCATAGTTACTCTTTAAAAAAAAAAATGTTTGTTTTTACAATATTTCCATAACTGGGACCTTTGGAGCGGCGACCCCGTACCTGAAGACACAGCGTTAGAAGGCCTCCTACAAGGTGGACCGATAACCAGGTGAAGGTTGCGGGAATCCGATGGATGCGTGACGCACAGGACTGTTCATTGTGGCGACACTTGGGGTAGGCCTATGTCCAACAGTGGACGTTTATCGGCTGAAATGATGGTAATGATGATTCATGGATACTATGCCTATAGTATATGTGTATTTGTGTGTAGTGTTCTGTTATAAAAAAACCTTTTTATAATAACAAAAATAACCAACTTTACTAAAAAAATTAATTAACCCTTCAGATACCGTCAATTAGAGACACAATAGTAAGACAATAGATGCGCGGCCACCGGTGGTCGCTTGGGGATTCATGAATTAAAGAGGAGTTCTCTTGATTTCACCAAGATTTTGGTGACTATAGGACCTATTTGGGACGTATGCTCTTTCCAATAAATAAATAATTTTTAAATCGCTTGGCAAGCGACGAAGTTATGCGCCAACAAACAAAAAAAAACAAACATCCGAATTAAGAACCTCCTCCTTTTTTAGAAGTCGGTTAAAAAATACAAATGTGCGTTCGTGTAAGCGAGAGGGTTGTGTGATATGATAATTTAAGTGATAATCCCTACTAATATTATAAATGCGAAAGTAACTCTGTCTGTCTGTTACGCTTCCACGCAAAAACTACTGAACGGATTTAGATCAAATTTGGTAGGTAGGTAGAAGAGACACTAGAATAACACATAGGCTACCTATAATTCCACTGCTGAGCACAGGTCTCTGCCCGCGCGATATAAACTGTAGTCCACGCGGGCGAAGCCGCGGACGGAAAGCTAGTAACTAATAAACTTGCGATTAGCTTCATCTGATTGTCATGCTTTGTCTCCTAAGAGACGATGCCTTGCATTACTGCCTTTATTAGAATTCTCTTTAGAAGAACCGGCTATAAAGACGCGAAATCAAACAAAAGACAAATTAGTTATTCTCAAGCCGCGGTCACCGAGCGGAATAATATTTTAATCCTATCCCAAACAGATGTTTACAAGCGAATCTCATTATTGCGAGGTAAGAGAGACAGTTGGTGGCCATGTGGTGGAAACATTAAAATGCTAGATTATTCGGTAAGCCACGTTACGTATTGATTGATTGATGAACCGACACCGCACTTTCCGCCACTCGTCCAACTGTACTTAATTACTTGAAGCGAAATTGAGCATTGCATTCAGCAGATATAATATTCAAACGAGCGAGAACGGTTAGAATGACTCATTTGCTTGGAATAACAAAACTCCATACTAGAATATAATAATAATAATATTCCACAACTATCACACAACGCCGTCTAGTCCCAAGCTAAGCATAGCTTGTGTTATGGGTCCTAGACAACTGATAAACATACTTATATATTTCTAAATACATACATATTATAGATAAATTACACCCAGACACAGAACTAATGATCACTGACTATTTACGTAAGAATTCTTGGTATTGTATATCTGTGTAACTAATTTTGGATCATAAGACGTGGATTCGACGCTTTTTTGGTTATTTGGCTAGCGTCGGCGCCGCTTTAGCCGTCGGCTTGAATTTACTCGACTATAGTCAGTTTAAAAAGTCAAATGACTTGGGTAATTACGAGTATTAGGGTAAAATGAAATCAGATGTAGTCAACACTGGTTCAATAATCAAGGTTGATTAAGAGATCTTGAATAAAAAGTGCAAAATATTTTCGTTTAGAATATACACCTATTTCAGTATCTTTAATGAGTCGTCATCCATATACTAAGGCTGTGCTATTTAGTAATCCGGTACATAATAACCAGTTACAATTAAGTTTCAATTAAGATTTAATTAAGTTTCAATTAAGTTTCAATTAAGTTTCAATTAAGTTTCAATTAAGTTTCAATTAAGTTTCAATTAAGTTTCAATTAAGTTTCAATTAAGTTTCAATTAAGTTTCAATTAAGTTTCAATTAAGTTTCAATTAAGTTTCAATTAAGTTTCAATTAAGTTTCAATTAAGTTTCAATTAAGTTTCAATTAAGTTTCAATTAAGTTTCAATTAAGTTTCAATTAAGTTTCAATTAAGTTTCAATTAAGTTTCAATTAAGTTTCAATTAAGTTTCAATTAAGTTACAATTAAGTTACAAATAAGTTACAATTAAGTGACAAGTTACAACAGTTACAATGACAAACTTTCTGCACTTGCAAAATAATTATATATTTGCAAAATAAACTATTAACATCACGGACGATAACAGTCTTGTCTACCCTAATCGCGATACAACAAGAATAAGATTTGTCTCACTACCTCACTCCTTGGTTACCCCTCATCGTGACGGATTTAACATAATATTATTAATATTAAATTTTGTATCTCCTTTTCTTTTGATGGTGTCCGGGTAAATAGATCAGGGTATTTTGTAAAAGAAAAAAAAAGATTAAAATTAAAAAAGATAAAAAAAAATTTAAACTAGCGAACCGCCCCGGCTTCGCTCGGGTGCAATATTATACATATAAACCTTCCTCTTGAATCACTCTATCTATTAAAAAATACCGCATCAAAATCCGTTCCGAAGTTTTAAAGATTTAAGCGTACATAGGGATATAGGGACAGAAAAAGCGACTTTGTTTTATACTATGTAGTGATATACAACGTGTAACTGAAATAATGCCCTCCCATAAATGCCCTAATTAGAAAATTAAGTTACAATCATATTTTAAAGTCTATCTTTAAAGTCAAACGACTTGAGAATTATGTACCTATAAAATTTAATCAATTAAAAAATACTTATATTCGATACTATACGGTAGTTTCCAGGGTCAAAATAACTACATTTTATTTTAGACTAGCTGCTCCCAGCGGCTTCGCCCGCGTGATAGCAGTAAATTATCCCAAGGGAACATACTTCTGGGATAAAAAGTATCCTATGTCATATTCCAGGACTTGGTCTATTCCTGTACCAAGTTTCATCAAAATCGCTTTTGCCATTTAGGCGTGAAGACGTAACAAACAAACAAACTCACTTTCGCTTTTATAATATTAGTAAGGATTGTAAAAAAATATTGGACACGTATTTTAAATTTTTTTGATGAAACAAAAAATAACAAAGATATAGCCCATTAAAGTTACGTGTGACGTAACCCCGTCCGAAAAAATGCAGCACGGCGTGACGTCACACATAACTTTAACATACATACTTTTGCAGTGTTGACTACATCAGATTTCATTTTACCCTAATATAATTACCCAAGTCGTTTGAATTTTTAGACAGACACTAAGCACAAAATTTTCCTTAGATTTGTTTTTTGGTAGGCTCGCGCTTGACCACCGTCTCAACTGATGGTAAGCGATGATGAGATCGACGATGGAGCACGCTTACTTGAAAGTAACCTAACCCGAGTTCAAACCCTGCTAGGCGAATTACTTTGTGTAATTTATTTCATTACTAGCTTCTGCCAGCGACTTCGTACGCGGATCCTGTTGCTTATGCCAGCGACAACGGGGTCGTCAAAATCAAAGATCTGAAACGTCTGGTGTCGAATTCTAAGAGCCTGAAAAACAACGTGATGCGCGAGACGATTCGAGACGTTCCAGATCTCTCCCTTCCACTTACGCGCGTGACAGTGTGCACACACCTTGGTGCCATAGACAAAAATAAACAGAAAGCTCCGAACTGCTAAGCTATCGGGAGTTACATGTGTTATTGTGAGTCAACCATAAAAGATAGACATATGATGTCTTGGAATATTTTTTATATAATTTTAAGGAGAACATTTCCGTTATACATGATGTCTGTGTAGCTTTAACCATTAAGGCTGCAAACGCGACGGAAGCTTAAAAAATGGAGTAATTTTTCTCGTTTCCCCAATATTTCCCTTCACTGCTCTGCTCCCATTGATCGTAGCATGATGAAAAGTATACTATAACCTGCCCAGGAGTATGAAGACTGATTGTACCAAGTTTCGTTAAAATCCATCGCGTTGTTTTTGTTTCTATAAAGAACATACAGACAGACAGACAGACAGACAGACAGACAGACAGACAGACAGACAGACAGACAAAAATTTTACTGTTTGCATTTTTGGCATCAGTATCGATCACTAATCACCCCCTGATAGTTATTTTGGAAATATATTTCATGTACAGAATTGACCTCTCTACAGATTTATTATAAGTATAGATTAATTGATACAACATTATCGTTCCTTGTTCCTTTTTCTTTGACTATTCCTTTATTTTTAATTTATTCAAATAAATACTAATATTATAATGTATCATTTTAATTCTAATTTGTGAATGTTAATCGCATAAGTAATCATAATCTGTGGTCTCCTGTAATTGGAGGAGCACACGCTAACGGACGTATTGTACTTGTGATGTTTTAATGTGGTTTATGTGTATCCTTTGTTGGAGAATAGAATAGAATAAACTGTATTGTACACCAAAAAGTAATACAGCTTATACATAAAATAAAAATGTATTAATTTTCGAGATCCAAAATTAATACATTTACATTTACAAAAATAAATAAATAAATTATCACTGCTCTCAAAACGGTGAAGGAAAACATCGACTAATTTCAAATTCAAACTAATCTAAATACCAAAACACAGACATGAAGTAACCCGGTTATTCCCTCAAAGAAGTTACAGTCTAGAAGTCAGTCAGATGTACAATCAGAGTCAAGCTGTTGCTCATAATCTTATTGTTACATAAACCTGTTTCGGACTTGACCTAATCTCTAGGAGGCTAATCTTGGAGGCACTCGACTTGAAATATCTTGTTAGAATTTTATCTCAAACCCCAAGTGAACGCAAGTCATAGAATAAAAGTTGTTGTTTATGATGTTCTTAACTAGCACCTAAAAGTGTTGCTAGTGTTTTACAAGTAACCCTATAGATGGCGCCAAGTACTAAAACGTATGTTTGTTGAAGAATGCCGTCTAAAATGCATCAGCAAACGGTGGTAGAACATATTTCATGATAACGAGCGACTTCGGAGATAGTTCGCTAGCTGCATAAATTAATAATGACTGACCTAATTACTTTACACTGGTACGCCTTATTACAAAATTATTTCAGAGTTAGCTACTGGCGCCGATTCTGCTAACTAAACTTGTTTAAATGATATTTATTTTGCAAATACGAGTAGCGTCAAAACTAAGCAAGTTTTATTCTATTTTCTTTTTTTTGTTAGTGGCCAGTTTGAATTTCGAGTCATTTTAATTCACAATGTTGACGATATTTGATGTTCCAAATTTAAATCTCATTATTCCGTAGGGATTGGCCATATTACATTACTCCCTAGGGAATAATGACTTGCTTTAAGTGAGGTTTGTATGACGTATAAAACGACATTATCGAGCAGGTGGTGTAAAAACACTTTTACACGTCATTTTTGTTTTGAATCGGTTTTAAGAAGATAAGGCCGATGTTTTTTTGCTGAAATTTTATAAGAGACCTGTGCTTTTTTTTATTATTGATAGGCTTGCGTTTAACCACCATCTCACCTAATGGTAAGCGATGATGTGGTCTACAATGGAGCATGCTTGCCTAGAGGTAATCTTTTCGTAGTCTTGACATTATGGACTCTTAAGTTGTAGGTATCAAAAAACGGTATGGAGCAGTGGTGGCCGAGTGGTAATGGCCCCGACTTACGAGTTGTAGGTCGCGGGTTCGAACCCAGCCAGGCGCATTACTTTGTGCAACTTATTTCATCACCACTGCTCTCAAAACGGTGAAGGAAAACATCGTAAGGAAACCGGCATGTCCTAGAACCAAAAATTCGAAGACATGTGACATCCACCAACACGCACTGGGCCCGCGTGGTGGATTACGGCCTATTCCCTCTCCTAGAGAGGAGGCCTGAGTCCCAGCAGTGGGAATGAGTGATTGATCAAAAAACACGCGTGGTCGCTTACAGTGAACCTCATAAAAAGCCTTTAAATCACTCAAAAGACAATGGGAAGGGCTATGCTCGGAGTTTCCTTGCGTGATCACATCAGAAATGAAGATATCCGCAGGAGAACCAAGGTTACCGACATAGCACGAAGAATCGCCAAGCATGGGCAGGGCACATTGCATGCAGAACAGATGGCCGTTGGGGCCGAAACATACTAGAGTGGCGACCGAGGGCTCTCACAAAGCAGACAGATGATTTGGTCAGGATCGCTGGAATCCGATGGACGCGAGACGCACAGAACTGGTCGTTGCGTTGACGCTTGGGGAGTCCCATGTCCAATAGTCGACGTCTATAGGCAGAAATGATGATTCAATTGCTCTCTTTAGCTGTACGCACAATAAAATGGTGTTCCCAAAACGCTTTGTAGGTATGGGTGCGATACGCGTAATAGAAATATTTTAGAATCGAATTGAATTGTTCCATTACCAGATTCATGACTTTCCAACTCATCAGGGAATCATGTTATAATTTCATCGTTAGTTTTTCAACGTTTTCAATAGCAGACGGCCCCAGGTGCAATGTTAATTGTTTACTGAGAGGGGGTAGGGAGGGGGTGTAATATTTACAGTATAACATCACGAACGTAATGCGTTAAATGGATTTTAAAAGCTTTGGTTTCAATTCAACGCTATTGTTAGGATGGTTTTATGCAGTAAGTGATTTTGTTTCAAGAATAATTTCCATTTTACAAGCTTTTATTTAGTTTCACCTGTCCCGATGTTTTTCTGTCATCAAATCTTGCAAGTTATATGACCCACTTCCTGGTTGCCGATTAAGCTTGCATACACATGTAAATTAGATGACAATGCAATATTATTATAATTTGGAGCTGATCTGATGATGGAACCCAAAGGTGGCTATAGGAACTTGGTAGTTAAACGAGACAACCCCATCGTGTTTGGGCTCGTATGATTTGTCTTGACGAGTATTAATTATATAAGTTTTATAGCGTGCTAATAAAAGCTTGCTAAGAAAAAAAAAATTTCAACTAGCTACTCCCAGCGGCTTCGCCCGCGACAACTTCAAGCGACATACTTCCGGGATAAAAAGTATCCAATGTCCTATTCTAGGACATAGTCTATCCGTGTACCGAGTTTCATCAAAAACGGTTTTGCCATTTAGGCGTGAAGACGTAACAAACAAACTCACTTTCACTTTTATAATATTAGTAAGGATAAATCTTGTTTAATGAGAAAGAAAGAAAGAAAAATCCTTTATTGGTACCTCACGCATACAGTAGAATTGTAATAAGTATACAACCTTATTTTAAGTATGTGCGAAACCTGAAAAACCTGTTAAGTATTTTTATGTAAAGAATCTATGACCACATCATCGCTTGCCATCAGTTGAGATGGTGGTCAAACGCGAGGCTATTAATGATAAAAAAACTTTATTTAAGTACATTTTTCACATAATAGTAGCAAAACGAAACATGCAACAGAGACATTTGTAAATACATAAAATGTTTGAAAAGAGTATTCATAGAGTTTTTTGCACATTCTTCTCCATTAGAGATCTAACGCTTTGGAATGTGCAACTTAGCTTCACTTTTTTTCTGTCTGACTGAATTTTGACATTTTAAAAGTTTCTATAAATAGTATACTAATATTATAAAGAGATAAAGTTTATGTTTTGTTTGTAGGAGGTAATCTCTGAAAGTACTGGTCCGATTGCTAATTGTTTTTTCATGTACGCGGGCAAAGCTGCGGGCAAAAGCTAGTCACTACATAGAACAAAACAAAGTCGCTTTTTCTGTCCCTATATCCCTGTGTACGCTTAAATCTTTAAAACTACGCAACGGATTTTGATGCGGTTTTTTTAATAGATAGAGTGATTCAAGAGGAAGGTTTATATGTATAATAACATTCATTAAATAGTGGAGAAATACTGTTACCCGAGCGAAGCTGGGGTGGGTCGCTAGTCTATAATAAAATGCTTTAAATCTTTGAAAAAAGTTTTTTAATAATTTTCCACCTCAAAAACCCCCACTATCTTCTTTCCAGTGGAAAAATGCTAATCTTATCTATTCTAAGAAAATTAGACACCCACTTATATATTAAGTAGCTGAAAAACAATTACAGGAAACAAGATATATCTTTATACATGTAATATCCATTATATTACATGATTACAGTTTTTCTATCTATTCAAATTGCCGTAAAAGACTACTGATTTTTAGAAATAATGATTTATCATGATTTTTGTTGTACAATCTACTGATTTTATCAATGATGAGAAGATTTAACTAAAATAGCCTAATGACAGTGATGACATCATCGATATACAACATGTACAGTGCGTTTCACTTAAGAAGTTACATCGGCGTAATGTTGGCTCCCCTGTCTGTCTACATAAAAAAGAAGGGAAAAAAGGAAAGAGTTGCCTACTCTACCAAAATTGTTCCCCGAAATGCAAAACGAAATCGATTTTAACGGTAGTTGCAACACTATTTGGAGAATTATGAAAGGAATGGGATTTTATTTAAAAAAGCAGGTCTAAAAGGATGTTGCTAATAGAGAGGTACGATATTGTGGCGTGGCGTTTTCGGTATTTGAAAGAATTTCACTACAATCGGAATGGAGCCCAGCGTCCTATACTTTATTCAAAAATAGTTTAAAAAAAAAAACAAAATAAAGGCAGTTGTTAAAAGTCACGATGTATCAGTTAATCTCCCTAATATTAAGTAATTTAATTGCTAAAAACATCGCAACACTGATTTTCCGTATTGCCAACATTACGGCAAAGGAACTTCTTAAGTGAAACGCACTGTAACGTTAAATGCGCAAAACCTCAGACACCCCAAATTATTTTTAATTCAATTGACCTAATTCTTTGAGTAAAAAAATCATTTAAGGTTTTATGTGCAGTTTTAGTTTGTTTAAAATTCGTATCTGCATCGAAATAAAAACTTTTATTATCCCGCATATGAGAAACTTTGACTGGACTACAACTATTTGGGTTTGTTTACCTATTTGGGTGGGTTTGCGCACGTGATGGCTTGACCTATTAATAAATAGACAAAGCAAAATTTTTAATGAACAATTATTTGAAAAATGTACCCTATATTAAAAAGTGGTTTAATTGATTCTGCTCGTTATTTCGATTAAACTATTTTCAAGTTTTACAATACATTAGGCGTGCCGAACACTTACTTCAGTCGACTCAGGTGTAATGTCGACTGTACACCTTGAACATTACACTATGTTGAACGAAACGCGTAAGTGCTACGAAATTCATAGCGCTTAAGAGATTTTGGTCGCGAAAAAAGTATCCTCTAAAAGCTATCTTAGCGCTGCATGCTTTAATAGTTCTGCTAGACGACATATTGCCAATGTAGCGCTGCAGTGAACTTATGTTTTAACTTTTCAGTATTTTGACAAATAGTTTCCGTGAAAGGGCTTGTCTGTAATAATAATAATAATAAGAAGCTGGCAACACCAAATGTCAACGAAAGTTGTTTTTTTCATTCGAGAATTTTTTAACGTTTATATATTCATTTCTGGACCCATTTTTGGATAATTATACTGTAATAGCAACAAGAAATAGATTACATACCTAATAAAAACTTAATGAAATCAATCAATCATTGTAAAAACCACCAAGAAGAAAAATGTTAACCGGACAGATGACAGATGTCATTATCAAGAATATATACCTACATAATGAAATGGAATTCCGATTGAGAAAATAGCTATGTTGACGAGAGCAGCAGCCCGTCGCGCACGCCTTTCACCCCCGGACTCGCCGCTCAGCTCCGCCTCGCCGCCGCCGGACCCCGGATCACCAGTGTCACCGGCGGCTGCAGTCGCGTCGAGCTCGAGCGACGAGTATTTCTCCCCACCGACGTCGCCAACACCTGTACGTCGGCCAGGGAGAGGCCGGCCACCGAACGGCTTGGGACTTAGGGGCCAACCGGCCCCGAGCCGGGTCCCCGCTGCCGGTGGTTGTGTGCAGCGCATGAAATGGACTCAATCCATGAATGAGAACGTCATGCGCGCATATTACGGGTCTACAGAGGGGGGAACCAACCTCACTGCGTACCGTGTTAGAATGCTGTCTCTGTTTCGGGACCTTGAACCAACCGTTGACGTCTCGGCGCAACGATTGTCGGATCAGGTGCGGGTTATTCAACGCAACCACAGGTTGGACGACGCCGCACTTGATCGGCTGCGCTCAGAGGTACTAAGCAACCCTATCGTCTCGACACCGACACAGATACAAACCGCGGGACCATCGACTTCTGTCACGTCCACGCCGCGGTATAATCATGTTGAGGATGAGGCAGATGATAGGGTTGACAGAGTAAGTAGCCAGTGCAATGATAGATTGAGGAGCGCACTGGAGGATGCGCTTCGCGAATATAGATCGACTCCGACTGAACTTAGGCCCCGTTTACCTCGGTTGCCTATGCACAAAAAAAATAGGGCACTAGTGTGTGCTCTGGACTCGTTGCTTAACAATGTTTTTGAGAGCAGCGAGAGCCTCCTTGATACGCACTCCATCCTGTACTGTGGAGCTGTTGCGGCATGTCGTCTTGCTAATGTAAAGTTCCCATGTTACAGTATGGCTACACGACCAGCGCCAGCCGCTCCAGCCTGGCAGTGCAGAATCGAGAGGCGTATTGATGAGGCCAGAGCACTCATTGGCAACTATACTGCTTCAGGGAGGGCAACACACGTCCACGTGTGATGCGTTTCGTGAGACGAGCGTTTTCGGGGACTGAAATAAGTCCCCGAGAATACATGTTACGTGTCACGGAACGCATCGACTTCCTGAAGCAGAAAGTTTGTGCATGGGCCAATCGCATCCGGCGGTATAAGCGACGGGTCGATCGGTATTTGCAGAATCGCATGTTCCAGAGCGATGAGAGGTGGGTGTACAGAGCTTGGGAGCGACCTGAACAAAGTGTGACTGACGGGCTTCGTCCGGACAGTGCTACCACGAATACATTCTGGCGTAGCATCTGGTCGGAGCCCGTATGTCACAATGAAGGTGGCTGGATGCGTGTTGTTGAGCGCGTGTGCGATGCTATACCAGAAATGGATAAAGTTTTCATCACCCCATTAGATGTGGCCAGAGCAGTTCGTCCGTTACCAAATTGGAAGTCTCCAGGACCGGACGGACTGCAAAATTTCTGGCTTAAGTGGTATAGCAGCTCACACGCGATTCTGGCGTCACAATTCCAGTCATCCTTAGAGTCTGGGTCGCTGCCTGAGATTTTAACAACTGGTGCCACCCACCTGCTCCATAAGACAGGTAGTACCGCGGACCCCAAGAACTATAGACCGATTACATGTTTGTCGACGGTCTATAAACTTCTTACATCCATCCTGAGAGTGAAAATTAATCTACACATTGAGAACCACTCAATTATGTCTGCCTCTCAGAATGGATGTAGGAACGGGTCACGCGGCACTAAGGAGCTACTCCTCATAGACATGGCCATAAGCCAACAGGTTCGTCGATCCCGTAAGGATCTGTCGACATGCTGGATAGATTATAAGAAGGCCTACGACTCTGTTCCACATACATGGCTCATGAAGGTGTTGGAGTTGTATAAAATAGATGCAACTCTACGCACCTTCCTTGAGTCATGTATGAGGCAATGGAAAACGGTCCTTTGCTATCCAGGATGTCGACCGATCCAGGAGAATGATGAACCAATATGGATTAAACGGGGAATATTTCAGGGCGACAGTTTGAGTCCACTTTGGTTTTGCTTAGCCCTGAATCCTCTAAGCACGTTGCTGGAGGATTCAGGCCTGGGCTATCGGTTGAGAAGAGGTGGTCAGGTCCTATCTCACCTGCTTTACATGGATGATCTGAAACTCTTTGCCCACAACAATTCGCAACTGATGGAACTACTGAAAGTAACTGAAACTTTCAGTAGTGCCATCAGGATGGAATTTGGTGTGGATAAATGTGCAGTCATGCATGTAAGGCGAGGGGAGATAGTAGAATCCGAGGGAATTCAACTCTCGGATTCTATTCACCTTAGAACCCTCTCCTCGACCGAAACTTATAAGTATTTGGGTATGTCGGAAGCGTTAGGCATTAACGTCGCTGACATGAAGCAAACGTTGAAGGAGCGCTTCTTTGGCCGCCTGAAGAAGGTTTTAAACAGTCTTCTATCGGGCGGAAATAAGGTGCGCGCCTTCAACGGTTGGGTCATGCCGGTTTTAATGTACTCTTTCGGCATACTCAAATGGACTCAGACTGAGTTAGACGCCCTGGATAGGCGGGTCCGTACATTGCTGACCGCAAATCGGATGCATCACCCACGATCTTCGGTGATGAGACTGTACATCCCTCGGAAGTGTGGAGGTCGTGGCTTTTTGAACGCAAAGACTCTACACAACCGCGAGGTGTGCAGCCTCAGAGAATACTTTCTCAAAACCGACGTGGGTATGCACCGTGATGTGGTCGCAGTGGACAAGGGACTCACCCCGTTATCCATGGCTAAAGAGAACTGGCGCAAACCTGTGGTACTTACTATTGATGACCGCAAGGAAATATGGAAAGGCAAGGAGCTTCACGGACGCTTTTTTCGGGCTCTTCATGGGCCTGATGTAGATTTTTTGGCGTCCGTGGCCTGGTTACGGTTCAGCAACCTCTTCGGGGAAACTGAAGGTTTTGTCTGTGCGATAATGGACGAAGTTATCTTGACGAAAAACTACCGGAGACATATTATGAAGGACGGGACGATTGACGTGTGTCGGGCATGCCATCGTCCGGGTGAGTCTATCAGACATATTATCTCTGGTTGTTCTCGTCTAGCTAACGGCGAGTACTTGCACAGGCATAACCAAGTAGCCAGGATTATTCACCAGCAACTTGCTTTTAAATATAACCTAGTGGATTCTGAGGTACCGTACTACAGGTATGTGCCCGACCCAGTTCTTGAAAATGACCATGTCACGTTGTACTGGGATCGGTCTATCATCACTGACCGGACTATTGTAGCCAATAAGCCGGACATAGTGGTGATGGACCGATTAGCGCGCCGCGCAATGATAGTCGATGTCACCATCCCACATGACGAGAATCTCGTGAAAGCTGAGAAGGAGAAACAAATGAAATATCTCGACTTAGCTCACGAGGTTGTCGACATGTGGAATGTGGACTCAGCTATCATTGTACCGATTGTCGTGACCGCCAATGGCCTCATAGCCAAAAGCTTCGACGACCATCTGTCGAAGCTGTCGTTGCGCGGTTGGATCAAAGGCCTGATACAGAAGGCAGTACTCCTCGATACGGCTCGCATTGTGAGGAGGTTCCTGTCTCTGGAGCCCTAACCACCGGTAGCTTGGACCCTGCTCCCGACATCGGTGGACAACTATTTTTTGTATTTTTAAATGTTTTTTTTTTAATATTTGTTTTAAGAAATATTTAAAAATATCAAAAATATGTATAATGGAAAAATAAAGAAAATAATAATAATAATATTCCACAACTATCACACAACGCCGTCTAGTCCCAAGCTAAGCAGAGCTTGTGTTATGGGTACTAGACAACTGATAAACATACTTATATATGTCTAAATACATACATATTATACATAAATTACACCCAGACACAGAACAACAATCATGCTCATCACACAAATATTTATCCTGGGTGGGAATCGAACCCACGACCTCCGGCATAGCAGTCAGGGTCACTAACCACTAGACCAACAGGCCTATCAAATGTTTGTCTGTCTGTCTGTCTATGACTAGAATATAAGTCGATGGATGACATAGATTACGTGAGCAGCCCTTTACCTAAATTAGCATGGTAGTCTAGTAATTAGCGCCCCTGACAGCTACTAACTACTAGACCAACAGGCCAGTCAAATCATATTTTTTTATTTATTTGATACTAGCGACCCGCCCCGGCTTCGCTCGGGTAACAGTATTTCTCCACTATTTAATGGATGTTATTATACATATAAACCTTCCTCTTGAATCACTCTATCTATTAAAAAAAACCGCATCAAAATCCGTTGCGTAGTTTTAAAGATTTAAGCGTACATAGGGATATAGGGACAGAAAAAACGACTTTGTTTTATACTGTGTAGTGATTTTTTTTTTCTGTCGACGGGGAAAATCATCATTGACGAAACCCGCTCTTGGGTGGAGCGGGAGACAATGTCAGAGTCTTACTGACTAAAAACCCCGCGCCGTTCCTTCTAGCCTTCATACCGGAGCTCTAGTTTCCTTTCGGATAACCCCGACCCCGGTAGGCTTCGACCCAGATGGGCCCCTCCTGTTGCTGACAACTCCTTGAGGCGCGCGGGAACAGTGCGCGCCGTCATACTATGTAGTGATTGTGAGGATATTAATAACTAGCTGCTCCCAGCGGCTTCGCCCGCGTGGTAGTAGAAAATTATCCCAAGAGAACATACTTCCGGGATAAAAAGTATCCTATGTCTTATTCCAGGACATGGTGTATTCGTATACCAAGTTTCATCAAAATCGGTTTTGCCATTTAGGCGTGAAGACGTAACAAACAAACTCACTTTCGCTTTTATAATATTAGTAAGGATTAGTAAGGATACCTATTATTTTCTTGCCGCCCTCTCACATACCATCATCCCTTCTCCCCAAAACAATCAGACCGTGACTGCACAGATGACGGGGATGAGAAAAGGATAGCGGTGATATCCTCACGAACAACAAGCGGCGAACCACAAGCCATCCCCCGGGATGAAGTCTAAAGTAACGTTAGTAATGAATTTAAATCGAGACTTGAGTTATTTAGCTGTTTTGGAGATGTTGTTGTAGATGGACTACAAATAATTGGTAGCTCGCTGTCCGGTAAGACCCACATCTGCATAGCCGAAGGCGCATAGAGATCCACGCGCGCCTCAAAGAGGTCACGAGAAATTTCTGAAAAGGAAACCTGTGGTCCTTTTTTTTCGAGGTGGGAAAATCTAATGATCCTCTCCGCACCCTTGAGCGGAGCGGGAGATAGTGTAACACTTTTACTGACTAAAATCACTCCTGTTCTTTAGTTGCCTTTCGTACCGGGATCGAATCTTCCTTTCAGAAGCAGAGCCTTGGCCCCAGTAAGCTTCGACTCTCCTGGGCCGGTTTGCTGACTACACTTCTTGAGGCGCGCGTGGTATTATACGCTAATATTTATTATAAAGTTTATTTTTTGTTTGTAGGCGGTAATCTCTGGAAGTACTGGTCCGATTGCTAAAATTTTTTTCACCGATAGAAAGCTGCTTTATTCTTGAATGACATAAGCTATATTTTATGTACGCGAGCGTGGGCAAAAGATTGTATGGAAATATTGTAAAATCATTCCGATGGATGTGAGACGCACAGGACCGTTCATCGTGGTGACACTTGGAGCCTTCGTCCAACATTTGACGTCTTCCGGTTGAAATGATGATGATGAATTATTTTTTTAAAAGGTTAAAAGAGTAACCATGGAGTTTCTTGCCGTTTTTTCTCTTTAGGAAAAAACCAATTGGAACCGTGCAGCTTCTGAAGTTCTATAGGTGCCCATCTAGGTCTATGTGAAATATTTATTTTTTATTTTGACATGCCTAGAACCAAAGACATTAAACATATCCTACAATGCGTTTCACTTAAGAAGTTACATCGGCGTAATGTTGGCTCCCCTGTCTGTCTACACAAAAAGAAGGGAAAAAAGGAAAGAGTTGCCTACTCTACCAAAATTGTTCCCCGAAATGTGAAACGAAATCGATTTTAACGGTAGCTGCAACACTTTTTGGAAAATTATGAGAGTAATCGGATTTTATTTTAAAAAAGTAGGTATCAAAGGAAGTTGTTAATAGAGAGGAACGATACTGTGGCGTGGCGTTTTCGTTATTTGAAAGAATTGTAAGACAATCGGAATGGAGCCCAGCGCCCTATACTTTATACAAAAATAGTAACAATAAAAAAAGGCAATTGTTAGAGTAACGAAGTATCAGTTAATCTCCCTAATATTAAATAATTTCATTGCTAAAAATATGGCAACATTATTTTCAATACTACCAACATGACAGCAATGTAACTTCTTAAGTGAAACGCACTGTACCAATAGACAGGACATAGCGAACAAAATTCTAATCCGAGACTTGTTACTAAAGTAGTAACAAGTCGCTGTCGCCTGTACCTGTCAAGTCGCGTTTGTGTCCGCTATACGCACCAAAAGAAAATATTTTTTAGAGAAATATGCCGAGTTGCGCATTGCACCATTATAAATCGTATTATGGCAAAACGACTGGACCTAACTCCAGTTTATTTCCGTGAATATTTTTCGTCTTCACTGAAGCATAGGATGACAGTTTTTCTAAGACATTTCTTCTGATGGCCGCTCTATTGTATCTATTTAATCTCTTTGCCTAGAACGCACCATAGAGCGGGAGTTACCACTGAATGATTTCACCTCACTCCGTGAATTAATTTTCTTTTTTGAATAATTTGACATGGCCCTCCCGCTCCGCCCAAGAGCGAGAGAAGTCATCGGATAACTTCCTGCCTTCAAAAAAAAAAGGTTTATTATATCACAAGTAATAACAACATAGTCTTTACATTTACCTCTTTGAATGAAATTCCCTCCCAAACTGGCTTCAGGTAATAACATAAGATATAACAAAGCCTGTGTAATAAGTGAGTAAGCAGTGCTGTAAACAATACTGAGCTACATGTTGTCATGTCAAAAGTATCAGAAGATCTTATAGTACAGGCTGTATGCATTGGCCATTGGTTGTAGATTATTTATTTACTAACTGATCCCAGCGGCTTCGCCCGCGTGATAGCAGAAAATTATCCCAAGGGAACATACTTCCGGGATAAAAAGTATCCTTTGTCCTATTCCAGGATATAGTCTATCCGTGTACCAAGTTTCATTAAAATAGGTTTTGCCATATAGGCGTGAAGACGTAAAAACAAACAAACTCACTTTCGCTTTTATAATATTATATGTCGGCTGAGGATGCCGATTATCATTGAAGCTCTTTACAAAGACTCTGTTTTGTGGGCGATGGCTGGGTATCGAGCAATAAACAGACTTTTCCAGATCACAGAACTGATTTATTATTATGCAAGCTTTTGGTTTTCACTTCACATAACATGCCGTGAGACAGTGCCCGAGAATAGGACGTTGCACATCGCATGACTGCCGACAGAGGAATGAACCCCGGGCCTCTGCACTCGGCACCTTTATTTGCTCGGTTCGTGCAAACGTCAGACCGGATTCTGTCAAGTGACATGTGTCACTTGTCACTTAGCTCGTTCATTCGTTCTCAAGCTTCCGTACTATTGACTTCTCCGACATATACAACGTGTAACAAAAAGGGGGTATACATACCAAGTGCACGGCCTTTTGATAAGATAACAAACGATATGGAAAGGGTTTTCTAACCTTATGTTTACATGGTAGGAAGTTGTGAATTATTCCATACATATGATACCAGAAACCGAACATTTCAAACTGAAACCAATACATCACTAGCAAAAAGTCAGCTGATCGGTGTCATTGAACTGTTTATGACTAAAAACAAACCTCTTACTCCTGGTATTTCTTCAAACGGTGGATAAAGGGTTCCGCATGTTTATTTTTTCTAACATATTTTTTAAGAAAAATAGTTTTAAGAAGAAATAAGTTTTTCCTACAAAGACTAAGATTATGTTTGTGTACAACAAACCAAGCCAAAAACTAGAGCGAGTGCGTGCGTTGGACATCGAAAAACCTGCGCGCCGCGTAGGGCCGTGTTCGTTAGCGCGCAGCGCATATTATTTTTCGTGCGACTCACGCCGCTTTTAGAGGAGACTAAGTAGACTAAGTAATTATTCCATATCCTTACGAATACCCTTATATTCGTAAGGATATGGAATAATTAGGTACCTATCTGGTATTTACGTGAAACAATAAGAAATATCTACATACTTTTTTATTGTTTTACGTACTCGTAGATAGTATAGTAACAAATACTTAGTTTACGAAAAATTTAAACGAAGTAGGTACCTACGTAACATCTAAACGAACGTTGTACTCGGCGTTAGACGCTGCGAAAAAGGATTTCATATCTGTTAAAATGAACCCAAATATCATCTCTAAGCAACTTATGTGCCTCCTGGTACAAATAAACTCCCAGTGGGTTCCGTTCTTGAATTTTATTTAATTAGAGGACTTCAATAAGTTGTCACTTTTTGCAGGGTCGAGATGAATTTTCTTACGTACCTAATTCTTTTTATGTCGGTTGCTATACATAGGATATGTACTTAGTTAACAAGAAATTAATTATTTAAATGTAGTGTGCGCATTCACGACGCCGCGTGAATGCGTGTGAGTTTAATTTTACCCCGAGATTATAAACAAATCAACAAATCTTTCGCGCTTATTTCTAAAAAACCTATACGTTTGCGCACATTTAGGTCTTTGCGTAACTTTTTGCCTTTTCTACAAAAACATTACCAGTAGTACTTAGCACAGTTTAGTCTTAATTTATCATTTTAAAATAAATGAAAAATATGCGAAAGTACTAGGAGTCCATAAGAAACGAGAATTGTTATTGATAATTTAAAAAAACGGTTCACAGATCCCTAAAAAAAATCCTTTGAGAAGCTCAAATGTTATTGAACACGATAAAATAGTTTTGTCCCAGTCGCACGCGCCACCTGCGTGTTTAATGTGAGAGAGATGGCAATGTTGTCGTCGTCCGTTCGGCTACTCTCTTTGGCGGCACTGGCGGCACCTTTGTACGCGCCGAAAGTCAAATTTAGGTAAATAAATAAATATAATTTTGCATTAGTGGATGACCAATAATCGTACGATGCAGTCGCATAGCATAATTATCCGTTCCGGTATTTGTGATTTGGATTTTAAACATTATTTTATTGCAGTTGTGATAATCGTGTGTGATGGTATTTCTATGGTGATGGTGTTAAGTAATAGTGAATATTATGAGATGATGTTGTGTGTCGGAAGAGAGGACGGCCGGTCGTCGGCCGGTAATGTGCGAGCTGCTCGCGAACTTTATCGTCCTCGATTTATCGCGGGTACCTAGAAGGAGCTGAGCGCCGACAGTTTCTTCGGTGGCGGGCTTCCATCGGATAGTAGGTAGGTACATTCACAGAGTACTTTGTAACATAGGTACTGAAAGGAACATCGTCTGCAACAAACTGGTTCCACGTTTCTGGTTTAGGGGGTCGCCCAAACACTATCAATCCAGAATTTGAGGAGGCCGTACTAGAGCATTTTGAAAATAACCCACGTAGGTACTAGCGCACTCGGCGAGCTGCATTGGCGCTGTATACCTCTAACCATATGCAAGTAGGTATGGCGAGTGTTGCAGAATGAAGGTCAGCACCCATACCTCTTCCGTCGCATCCAGAAACTGACACCTGTAGATATTTTGCCTCGCGTGACCTTCTTGCTTTTTTGAGGCAAAATTTTAAGTAGGCAGGTAGGTACTAGGCAAACAGAGCGTTTCATTCACGCGCGCGCCGCGCGTATCGAAATTAGGTAGAATTAGGAAGAGAGGTACTAGGCGATCAGATTTACAGAAGAAGTCTTTATTAGTATTAGCAAGTGACGTGGAATGTTATTGACCCTCGTAGTGTTGTGACACGATTGTTATGATTTGAATTCGAGAATCATACGATACCAAGGATACCAAGAATTTGGTATCAATTCTTTGAGTAATTTATTTTGAGCTGAAACTTTGTGTAGAGATTCTATACCACCAGTAAACTTCAGGGCTTTTTGATGTATATACCCTTTTTGTTACACGTTGTATATATATATGTAATGAAATGACATTTCATTAATTCAAATTTGCCGCGCTTCGCGCGTTGAAGTTATCAATGGAATTTATGTTCTGTGGAACGGGGTGACGTGTGATTGAATGGCAGATGATGTTTAGATTATTTTGCATATTTTATTATTAAAAATTCTATTGTAAAGAGATGAAATAAAGGGATATAATTGAGGAGGCGATATTAGTAAACTTAAAATGTCGTTTCTTTGATTTTCAGGTAAGTTATAGGTGTAATGGTCATAGTTAAACGTTGTAATATAGTAAGGACGTATTAAATAAACAAAACTTTGATTTTCAGAGAAACAATTTGTGGTTTATTTGGAAAATCCTCAATAACATATCTTATATATATATTTAAACATAGGAACTGAAATTAACTGGTGTAATTTTGTACAGAAAACAAGTTACAAACCTTTTCACCCGACTACAGCTAAAAGGCAAAGAGGTAACATATTTATTTTTTCTTTCAGTGGCCAATACCCTACATTGCGACTACGGATGACACTATAAAAAGGCAACAACCGTAAAAATACCACGACGCCTCGCGGTATCCATCGATACCTCGATAGGGTGTGGCGGTATCAATCACAAGCGGTAGCGGGATTGGAAAATAGAAACAAAAATCATTACAAAAATATTCTTTTAATATACTTCGCCCACGTGATAGCAGAAAATTATCCCAAGGGAACATACTTTTTATCCCGGAAGTATGTTCCGTAGGGGTGAAAGTTACTTATTTCGTCCCGAGAAGGAGTTAGTAGGAGGTAGTAGTTAGGAGTTAATTTGAGGGACTAAATAAGTAACTTTAACCCCGAGGTAAGCACTGTGCTTTTCATTACGAATACAAGAAGATAGACTTAGTTTTTTTTTTAAATAATTTGACAGTTGTTAGGTGAAAGTAAAACTCCCTAGGGATGAAAAGTGTTGTACTTTTCAGCCCGCTCCTCACGCAACTTCCGACCTACTTTCAGAGTATGAGTAATGAAAAATATATTTTCGTTATTTCTAATTAATATTGGCACACGCTTCCGTCTATGCATTAGGCCACAAACCAGCTAATAGCATGTATCCCCGCCCTGGGCGACTTTACGAGTAGCCCGTAACAGCGGGATTGGTGAGCGGTACCATGGTATACCCTAGCCTATCCTGGAATACTGTGGAATACCCAGGCTTAGCGGTATCACGTGTAGTAGGTCATTGAATGGCGTTGAAGATTTTTTTCTGTCATGCGGTTCCGTGGTTTTATAGGAGGGTATATATATTCCACAACTATCACACAACGCCGTCTAGTCCCAAGCTAAGCAGAGCTTGTGCTATGGGTGCTAGACAACTGATAAACATACTTATATATTCCTAAATACGTACATATTATAGATAAAATACACCCAGACACAGAACAAATAATCATGCTCATCACATAAACATTTGTTCTGGGTGGGAATCGACAGCACCACCTCCGGCATAGCAGTCAGGGCCACTAACCACTAGACCAACAGGCCAGTCTGTTATGATTGGGAAGGTGTATTATCTATGTATATAGTATTTATTTATTAATTCTTCATGTAACCCAAAGGTGCAAAGGCGGACTTAATGCCTTAGGCATTCTCTATCAGTCAACCAAGAGTGGTGAAGAGAAAATATGGCATGTCTCTATAGAGATGAATTTGCAAGCAACTCCATGGTCAGAATCAAAGAATAATTTTAAAGATTTATTTTTCAAATAAATCATTTATAGACATTTTTAAATTGTCAAAAAGTCAGTCAGAAAATTGACGCTAATTGCACATTCCACAGCGTAAATCTATAAGAAGAAGGTGCAAGAAATTTCATGGATACTCTTTTAAATTCTCTTTTCTCTTTTCAATGATCTCGCAAAATCGTTTGTTTGTTATATTTTTTATTTCTGAGTGATATAGGCTAAATTTTATGTACGAGGGCGACACCGCACGCAAAATGCTATTTGTTAAATAATTTTATTCACATAACGGACTTAGCTCGAAGAATCGCCAAACTTAAGTAGCAATGGGCAGGGCACATTGCTCGCAGAACAGATGGTCGATGAGTACGAAAAGTTTTGGATTGGCGACCGCGTAACAGAAGATGCAGCATTGAAAGGCCTCCAAGAAGGTGGACCTGGTCAGGGTCGCGGGAATTCGGTAGATGCGTGTCGCACAGGACCGGTCGTTGTGGCGCATTGGGGGTGGCCTATGTCAAACAGTAGACATCTTTCGGCTGATAGGATAATGATGATTTTTATTGAACTATATTCATCTGAAGGTAACCACACCTATTCCCCGCCAAAGCCAAAGCATCAGTAATACAAATTACACGTGTATTGAACATCGAACATCATTAACGTAGGGTGAGCGCACCAGTTATGGGCACGGCACGGCGCCCTTAAATGTGGCCCGCGGGACGAGACCTTCATAAACCTGTTTACCTTACTTCGTGTCGCGTTGAGATGCTGGGTTCCGTAGGAAAAAATGGGATATGAAAACCCTTTTATCTTTGTATGGAAAACTAGGTCTTGATCGCGGCTTCGCCCGCGTACATAAAATATAGCTTATGCCACTAAGGAACAAAGCAGCATTCTATCAATGAAAAAATTTTGGTTATCGGATCAGTACTTTCAGAGATTTACAAAACAATAAAAAATGGGATATGAAAACCCTTTTATTTTTGTATGGAAAACTAGGTCTTGATCGCGGCTTCGCCCGCGTACATAAAATATAGCTTATGCCACTAAGGAACAAAGCAGCATTCTATCAATGAAAAAATTTTGGTTATCGGATCAGTACTTTCAGAGATTTACAAAACAATAAAGAACTTTACCTTTTTATAAAATTAGTGAAGATATGCATACATTACTATTGTTAATTAGGACTAGAACAATTTACCTGCGGTCTTTCCGTCCGATTATAATTAAGGTATCTTCAAGGCTAGAGTGAATAGGCTCTTATTAAAGTAGCGCACCTCACCATCAACAATTGTAACACTGCTTACCATTAGGTGGGATTGGAATCAAGCACTAGTTTATATCAATATTAAAAAAAATTTATGTTTACATCCGAGGAAACTTGAAAATCGCGCCAAGGACTGAAAAGTTGAAAGGGTATTGTTTGTCTTGATATGATCTGTGGAGAGGTACGCATTTTACTAATAATATTCCACAACTATCACACAACGCCGTCTAGTCCCAAGCTAAGCAGAGCTTGTGTTATGGGTACTAAACAGCTGATAAACATATTTATATATTTTTAAATACATACATATTGTTACGCAAGCATAGCCGAGGCAAATCACTATAGTATGCATTGCCTTGAATCCACACAATAACATATTGCACAAACGCCCAGGAGCTGACGCAGCACACGTGCCTCGTGTCGAACGATGCCGACACCGTTTCTGGGAGCCGCCGCCAATTTCGACATGCATGAGAACTGCACTTTTTGGTCAATCGTTGACTCGATAATACATATTTAGTTATTAGCTAGATTTAAATTATAATTGTAATTTTTCCATTATTAATTAAACTTTATTAAATAAAATCGGTTTTTTTTGCATCCTCTGCTGCCACCGAACTTAATTGGCGCAGCCGGTAGGATACTCAGAGCATATTAGGTACGTGACGCGTCAAGATTTCCCCTAAAATCGGACCGAAGTCCCGCGTGACTTACCGATTCTCGAGTATCCTGAATCTACATACATCGTGAGGCGCCAGCGGAGGTGAATCCAGACATCGATTCGGCAAAGAAGACCATGTTGTAAGTACTTTGAATCTTTCAAGTCCTTACTGTCCTATTTTTAACCTTGATCCTTACCTATCGTTTGCTACAACTATTTTCTTTGCAATTATTCTAGTAATATTTTATTGGGGGTGTATGATTTACTTTTAGCATTTTTACATAATTAGTTTCAAGATTTTTCACCCAAGAGTGTCGCGTAATCCTAGCTTAGGCAGTAGTAGGCTAAATAGGCTTACTGCTATAGACGAGTATAGACAGTTAGGTGAATCAGTTTTATCGGATACAAATATGTCTCACGACAAGGTGGGCGAAATTTTTAACTCGCTCCGGATTCTGCCTGAATTCGATGGCAACCCTAACGTGTTGACGCGTTTCGTAAATCTCTGTGACCAACTAGTACTCGCATATTTCAAAACTGAACCGGGTAATGAGTTAACCAATTTAGCACTCATAAATGGCATTTTAAACAAGGTTACAGGTTCTGCAGCTCGATTAATAAATAGTAACGGTATTCCCGAGAATTGGATTGGTATTCGAAGCGCGCTAATTAATAATTTCGCTGATCATCGCGACGAGACCGCTTTATATAACGACTTGTCTCTACAGACTCAGGGGTCCTCTACCCCACAGGAATTCTATGAGCGCTGCCAGAATTTATTTAGCACAATCATGACTTACGTCACATTACATGAAACCGTGTCTACTACAGTTACAGCGAAGCGAGACCTTTATAAAAAATTGACCCTACAATGTTACTTACGCGGTTTAAAAGATCCTTTAGGCTCTAGGGTTCGTTGCATGCGTCCCGAGACGATGGAAAAAGCACTCGAGTTTGTTCAGGAGGAGCTTAATACACTTTATATGCAGCAGCGCATCGAAAGCGGGTCCAGTAAAAAAGATAGTAATCAGCAGCCTTCCAAGCCTAACTCTAACCTACCTTTAAACCAGTTCATGCAGCAACTCCCTACAATGGGCATGCCTGGTCCCTCAAAACCACAGATGTATAATAGCGCGCCTGGTTTCCCACGTCCCCAGCATTTCTTTCCTCAACCTAATCAAGGTTGGCGGCAAAATATGCCTCAATTACAGTTTCCTCGTGGCCCCACTCGGACTCAACAGATGTTCCGAGCACCACCTCCAAATCATAATGCTCAGGGCAACGTTTTTAGACTTCCGAATAGTGCACCCGCGCAACAAAGCACTAATTATAATAGTACGCCTCGTCCCATGAGTGGCGTCAGCCACTTTGTGCCTAGACCGTTACCTTCCACAGGACACGACTGGCGTACAGCCGGCAATCCGCCACCTACCAATTATTTTAAAACGCGTGAAGTTAACAACTATGATTGTGTCTATGATCCCTATTATGATTTAGTTTGTGCAGCCTATAACCAAGACTATGACGCTTACCATGAATACCTAAACTTTTATTTTAACTATGGGCAATACGAAACCCCAGTTGTAGAGGAAATTAAACCAAATGATGAAACCGGAAACGAAAACCGTAAACAGGACGAAAATTTTCCCCAAACCTCGGGATCAGAAAAGCCAAAATAGACGTAAATTTTAACATACAGAGACAACTTGGTTACATTCAAATCCATAACCCGCCCTTAAAATTTCTCATAGACACTGGAGCGAACCAGTCGTTTATATCACCGCAAGCAGTTGAAAAATATTTTTCTAATGTGCCTCTCAACTACAGTCCGTTTGAAGTGACTAATGTGCGTACCGTTTATAAAAATAATTATTCGATAACTTTGCCTAGTTTCCCCGAATTTAAAGAAGAGGGAAATATCACTTTATTTATACTAGACTTCCATAATTATTTTGATGGGTTAATCGGTTTTGATTTATTGGATTCATGGGGCACTAACATTGACTTAAGAAACAAAAAATTAGTCACTAGAAACACGGAAATACCCATTACTATGTATGACTCTCGCAATGCTAATATCTATGAAGAAATCATACCAGCTCAGACGTCTAAATTAGTAAAGTTACCTATAAATTCTCACGACGGCGATGTATTTGTTCCCGATCAGATAATTAGTAACTGTTTAATTTCTGACTGTTTTACCACTGTAAAAAATAATAGAGGTTGGGTACAAATTTCAAATAATTCACCTAATGACGTAATTTTCTCTATGGACCGTCCCGTTACTGCTGAACTATTTAATGTACAGAGCGAACATGCAGATCAATTAAGTAACCGTACGGAGGAAGTTTTGTCGCGCCTTCGGACCGATCACTTAAATCCAGAAGAACTGGCAAATCTAAGAACCTTGTGTGCCCGGTACTCCGACGTTTTTTATCTCGAAGGAGAACCTCTTACGTTTACTAATAAAATAAAACATAGGATTAGGACGACAGACGAAATCCCCGTTCATGTTAAAAGTTACAGATACCCGTACATTCACAAACAAGAAGTTAAAGATCAAATTAATAAGATGCTCGAGCAGAATATAATCAGGCCTTCGGACTCTGCGTGGAGCTCTCCCATTTGGGTGGTCCCCAAAAAGGCTGATGCTTCTGGTAAGACCAAGTGGCGTCTTGTGATAGACTTTCGTAAAGTAAACGAAAAAACTATCGACGACAGGTACCCTATACCGAATATTTCTGACATATTAGACAAATTAGGTAAATGCCAATATTTTAGTACACTCGATCTTGCCAGCGGATTTTATCAAGTTGAGTTAGATCCTGCTGACATACACAAAACTGCTTTCAACGTAGAAAATGGCCACTACGAATTCCTGAGGATGCCGATGGGATTAAAAAATTCCCCGGCAACATTTCAGCGCGTAATGGACAATATTCTGAGAGATCTCCAGGATATCTGTATGGTTTATTTGGATGACGTCATCCTGTTCAGTACATCCTTGCAAGAGCATATTACTAATTTAGAAAAGGTTTTTAAAAGATTACGAGAATCCAACTTCAAGATACAAATGGACAAGTCCGAGTTCTTGAAGATGGAAACAGAATTTTTAGGACATGTCGTCTGTAAAGATGGGGTTAAACCAAATCCGGATAAAATTAGCGTTATAAAAGACTACCCATTACCTAAAAGTACCACGGAAATAAAGCGTTTTCTCGGATTACTGGGATACTATAGGAAATTTATACCGGATTTTGCACGTATAACCAAACCCATGACCCAATGCTTAAAAAAGGGGTCTAAAATAGTTTGTGATCAGAATTACGTAAGTTGTTTCGAGCATTGTAAGACCTTATTGACAAATGACCCGATTTTACAATACCCAGATTTTACCAAAGAATTTTTATTGACCACTGATGCTTCTAACGTTGCATTGGGGGCCGTATTATCTCAGGGTCCAATAGGTTCCGATAAACCCATTGCATACGCTTCTAGAACTTTGAATTCAAGTGAACTTAATTACAGCACGATAGAGAAGGAATTGCTTGCTATCGTATGGGCTTGTAAATACTTTCGACCATATCTATTTGGCAGGAAATTTAAAATTATTACCGATCACAAGCCTCTGCAGTGGGTCATGAGCCTCAAAGAACCTAATTCCAGGCTTACAAGATGGCGTTTAAAGTTATCAGAATACGATTTTTCGGTAGTTTATAAGCAGGGCAAATTTAATACCAATGCGGACGCCCTATCTCGCTTAGAGATTTACAACGAAGATATAAGCTCAATAGTTGCAAACCCATCCGAAGATAATCAATCAGCTGATGACTCTAGGACAATTACAGCCTCAGAAGCCGCGAATGACTCCAACACCTTGACAGTCCACACTGACCGCGAAAACCCTATTCTGGAAGTACCAATAACAGATTTACCACTCAACAAATTTACTAAACAGCTAGTACTCACTATTGTAGGCGACGTCAAAGGGAGGCCAACAGTCACAAAACCCTTTGAAACGCACACGCGCACTGCCGTTCAACTGTCGGAATCCAATCTTGAGGAAGACGTCATCAACGCTATTAAAGAATATGTTCATCCCAAAATCAAAACAGGCCTGCTAATAAATCCTCCATTAGCAATGTATACAGTTATCCCAATCATTCAAAAGACATTCAAAAATTCAGCTATGAACCTTTCACTCGCGAAAATCGAACTCGAAAATGTAAGAGAATATCTAAGGCAACAAGAAATAATTAATAAATATCACGACGGTAAGACAAATCATAGAGGCATAAATGAATGCTACCTGGCCCTGACTCACAAGTACTTTTGGCCTAAAATGAAAGAGCACATTACTAAATTTATTAATGAATGTTCAGTTTGCGGCCAGGCTAAGTATGACCGACACCCTTTAAAACAACAGTACCGTCTTGTCCCTCCACCAAGCAAACCTTTTGAAATCATTCATTTAGACTTGTTAACTATTCAGAGCGAGAAATTCCTCACTATCGTTGACGCTTTCTCAAAGTATGCTCAAGCATATTACCTGAGAGATGGGACAGCAGTAAGTGTGGTGCAAGCGTTATTAAAATTCTGTACCCATCATGGAGTACCGTATACGGTAGTGACAGACAACGGACCAGAGTTTACAAACCAGCTGTTTGCCGAATTCACAAGACTACATAAAATCCAGCACCATAAAATAGCACCTCACACTCCCAATGAAAACGGGATTGTCGAGCGATTCCATTCAACAATCTTGGAACACCTACGTATCTTAAAAGTGGAACAAAAAAATGAACTCGTTTTAAACCTAATAAATTATGCCCTTTTGGCTTACAATAGCTCCATACACAGTTTAACAAAATGTAAACCAATCGACGTTATTACAGGACACTTCGACCCACGTGACCCACTGGACATAGATTTGACCACCCATTTGTTACAACAGTATACAGTAGAACATAAGAACAAAATGACTAATGCCTATAATTTAATTCATGAGTCTAGCTTGACCCAACGCAAAGATTTAATAGATGCTCGTAATAGGTCTAGAGAAACGGAAAACCAGTACTCACCCGAACAACAAATATTTGTGAAAAACCCCCTCGCATCTCGACAGAAGGTAGCACCCCGCTATACACAAGACACTGTCATGACTGACTTACCAATACATATATACACGCGCAAAAAGCGTGGACCAGTTGCTAAATCCAGGTTAAAGAGAGTGCCTAAAAGCGCCCAATTGTTGCAGGACTCTCCTAGTACTTCATCTGCTCCTGCGTTCGGCTCTAACACAGGAGATAAAACTTGAAAATCTCGACGATGGACCAGGTGTATTACCCTTTAAACTAGGTCCCTGCAGTATAATATCTCATTACCATTCCTTTCTACAACACGTTAACCTTCAGGAATTACAAGATAAGGTTAATGTCGTTCATAATCAATTAAAAGAAATAAGTCCCGATCTTAACAATAAAAGCCTTTCTTTATTCCAGCCTCATATAGAATACTTAGAGGATCAGCTTCAAAGCGTCCTTGAGCAATTGCAATCATTTGAAACTACTCGTTCTAAAAGAGGTCTCGTAGATGGTCTCGGTTCTGTCGTCAAAAGCATAACCGGTAACCTTGATTATACAGACGCAATACATTTTAATAATGCGATAAAATCTCTTCAAAACAATGAAAATAAATTATTAACGGAATTTAACAATCACGTGAGTCTAACCAAAACTTGGATAACTCAGCACTCTAAAATAATAGATAACATGGTAGATAACCAAAGTAGATTAACAGCTTTAGTTAGAAACATGAGTCAGAGTCTAGAGAAGGGAAATCATGAATTAATTCACTACGCTCACCTAGGACAAACCATCTTAATAGTTAGTGATAACGTTGACAGGTTGTCGCGAGAAATATCAAAGTTACAGAACGTACTAGCGTTTATACGGACGTCTACAGCACACCATGACGTCATTAGTTTAAACACCATTAGATCCATAATAAGTAAATTAACTATGCTATATGGTAGTAGTAAGGTATTAGACATAGGAGCTCGAGAATATTATGACGTCATACAGTTAGGGTCATATTATGTAGGTAATGAAATAGTAATAGTCTACAAATTCCCGATCATCCTGCCCCAGACATATGATCTATACAAAATATCCATGGTTCCTAACAAGAACCATGAGGTTCTTGTCCCTCACTTCCAATTCCTTGCGATCCATTCGAAAGATTTCAAGTACATAGAGGCTGAATGCCCGAAGTCCACTAAAGGGTATCTATGTGAAGAGATACACAACGTACAAAGCCGAACGTCGCCGGACTGTATTGGAACCCTCATCACACAGCAGCAGAGACTTCCCGAATGCAAACCAGTCGCAATATCTCTTCAAAAACCGGCCTACGAGAAACTCGATGACCGCCATTACACCATCAATTTCCCGACTCTAACGAAAGTACGCCTGTCCTGTGAACAAGATCTCCACAAGTTACTGCAAGGAAGTTACCTCGCCATACTTCCTCACAATTGCTTCATTCAGACAACAGAGTTCACCATCTCAAACTCCAATGACCGATTGAAAGGTCAAGCCTTGAAGATAATAGATGTCCCTAAAGAAGATGTACCTAGCACAGCAGCATACCCGTTATTCAAACTCAACTCTATAAACTTGGATGATCTACACGCAACCAATAAGGAGATTTCACTGCAGTCGCCGGTACACTTCGACACACAGTCAAATAGCAGCCTCTATCATACAACTATACCGCTGTATGCGTTATTGCTGAGTGCATGTGCACTAATCGCCTACTTCATTTATCGGCGTTATCATCTGAAACAGACCAAGCTTAAGAAAGAATCTCCCAACGACAAGGAAGTTCAGCAGCACAGCATCTATGCCGTTCCAGAAACTCAAAGGGACAAGGATCATCTCCCAGCGCAATTTACGACCAAGGTCTTCAATAGTCGCTGTTCTACGGGGGGAGGTGTTACGCAAGCATAGCCGAGGCAAATCACTATAGTATGCATTGCCTTGAATCCACACAATAACATATTGCACAAACGCCCAGGAGCTGACGCAGCACACGTGCCTCGTGTCGAACGATGCCGACACCGTTTCTGGGAGCCGCCGCCAATTTCGACATGCATGAGAACTGCACTTTTTGGTCAATCGTTGACTCGATAATACATATTTAGTTATTAGCTAGATTTAAATTATAATTGTAATTTTTCCATTATTAATTAAACTTTATTAAATAAAATCGGTTTTTTTTGCATCCTCTGCTGCCACCGAACTTAATTATATTATAAATAAATTATTACACCCAGACACAATAAATGATCATGCTCATCACATAAACATTTGTTCTGGGTGGGAATCGAACACATAGGAGTCAGGGCCACTAACCACTAGACCAACAGGCCAGTCAAAGGTTACTAAAAGAGTTATGAGTATACATGTGGAAAGATGGAAAGTGAGAGGTATTAAAAGTTGGATGGATTATGTGAGAAGTGATGTGAATGAAAAGGGAATGAGTAATAGCGTGACGAGTGACAGAATAGAGAAGAAGAAAAATCATGTTGCGCCGACCCCAAAATTAATACAAGAAAAGAGCACAAAGACAATGTTTAGTAGCATTCTTACGCACGTACCTACGATTCTAGGCTCTCAAAATTAATGAAACTTGACTAAATATTTAAAAAAAACCATACGGAACCATCTCCCCACAGTTGTAACATTTGATCCCGCCGCCCGGGACACATCTAGTGACGTGTGTAATTTATGACCTTCTGTCACTCACATATTAGCTGCCAGGGTTGCCCCCACCGGGAAAAGTAGTGGAAAGTTTTTTTTTGTACAATTTTAGAAAATATTTTAGGCATTTTTACTATATACTCGTATATATAGCATTGTATAATATAAGCATAAGCGTATAGGAGCAGTGGTGGCCGAGTGGTAATAGCCCCGACTTACAAATTAGGTCGCGGGTTCAAACCCAGCCAGGAGCATTACTTTGTGTAATTTATTTCATCACCACTGCTCTCAAAACGGTGAAGGAAAACATCGTAAGGACACATGTCCTAGAACCAAAAATTCGAAGACATGTGATATTTCCCTATCTGATACTGGGCCCGTATGGTGGATTACGGCCCATTCCCGCTTCTAGAGTAAAAGCCTGAGTCTCAGCAGTGGGAAAATTAAAAGGCTGGTTATTCTATGTTATAATATAAGCACATTTTAAATGTGAAGTACCATGGAACATTTTATTCGGTTACAACTAGTTTGACTGAGGTAAGTATAAACTACAACATATACTTGTAACAGAACAACGAGCCGCTCTATGATACGTTCTAGTGTATCATCCTTTTACGAACGAAACGTCGAACACGCTCGCCTCTTTGTTACAAACCAACGAACATATTGGTGTAACATTTCATCGAGCCACGATTGCGGACGATGCGCGGTTGCGGGGTGACATTTAAAAAAAGAATGAACCCAAGGTACAACGAAATGTTGGTAAATGCACACTCGCTGTGAGCATTTACCCGTAACATAACGCCGAGTATTCGCAGGAACGTTACATTACATGGAAATGCTTTGAGCTTTTGCCTGTATTGTAACCATTCGTAAGAATCTTACATTACACAGAAATGCTCCAGAAAATGTTGTAGTCTATACTTACCTTTAGGCAGGCTGCACATGTTTTGTTTTCTAATTAAGTTTTTAGGTCAATAATTTCGGTTCGGAAACCAAAATGTTTCATTTAATTATTATTTTTAATAGCCCATTGTGTGTTCCACTGTAAAGTCCAGACAGTTAATATGTAATGGTCAATATCACATGAAAACCATGCAGATTTGTCTAAGATGGTATTTTGAAGAAAGAACTATACAGATTTGAGTGGACCTGTCCGTCAGTGCAAGCATTTGTCATTATTCGCAAAGCTCAACTCAGGACTGCTAAGGAGCTCAACGATTTTGGTATGATTTTTTTTTTTAATAAAAAACTTTTCTCTCCCGTGCCAGCCCTTAACAAGACGATGTTTACGCAGCCCACCTCTAACAGTTTAACCTCTTTTTTTATTTATCAACGGGTCACATTTACATTCTGCGGGGGCCACCCTAGTACTCCCTTCGCGTTGCGGATCTCTGAAATTCTTGAGAACAAAAATTGAAGTAGACAAGTATTGCGAAGCCGGGGACATGAATTGGCGTTGTTACCCTGTTTTTTTTTTCTTTTCTACATTGATGTTAGGTTCAAGAAAGTTGATTTATTCTGCGAATTTAAATTTTTGTTTTGATGTTTTGAAATCATGGTTTAGCATCATGCCTTTTTATTGAGGCAGGATATCGCCCAATGTCTTCTATCAATCTAGGGATTTTTTTAAGAAGAGAAAATCATCCAATGACATCCCCCGCTCTTGGGCGGAGCGGGAGATAGTATCAGACTTTAAAAGACTAAAAACCCAATTCTGTGCCTTCTTTGCCATCGTTCCAGGGCCCCGGGCATCTCTTTCGTATCACCCATGGCCCTAGTAGGCTAAGACCCTGCTGGGCCTTTTCGGTTGCTGACAACTCCTTGGCTGTCTGGACTTAACGTTTTGCCTCGTCGTTTATACCATGTACATTGAAGGACTGGAACGATTTGTCTGTAGTATTCCCGTCTAATTATAATTTAGGTGTAATGAAGGCTAGAGTGAATAGACTTTTACACCCTAAGTTATAAACAAGTTAAGACGGTTTTTTTTCAGAGTTTTTGTTAAGATGGATGTGTGGTGTGACGAGAATGGATAAAGTGAGAAATGAGTATATACCAAGACAAACGATTCCCTTTCAACTTTTCAGTCACTGGCGCCAGTTTCAAACTTCCCCTAATATTAGGGGAAGCAGACTCGGGCCCCAGGTTTCCTGGGGGAAGCCCCCAGGAACCTCGGGGCCCGAGTCAGCTATTTTTATAAATTCGTCATTCCAACACGATCTCATTGTTATTTTGCTAAAAGTTTGTAATCTGCTAAATCATAATGATCGATCATTGATCGGTCAATGGTCTCGTAATAGAGTGGTGATAGAATGACAATATCGAGCTTATTAAAACCAATAATTGCACAATAACGTTCTAATGGTAGGTCACTGATCAAAACGTGTAAAAGTGTTTTTTGAAAACCTATTTACAAAATAAAGATCATTTATCATTTATTTATCATTTAAAACAACTGTCAAAAGTTTTGCAAATTACCGCATACGTCAGATATTCATTTGTTATTATGTACGAGATCACCATTTTAAGCCACTTCTTTCAATGAAGTGTCAGTGGTTGACCATTGAAAAGTCATTATGACGCCATTATATTAGTAGGTTACCAAAACTTGTCAAAATCACAATGATAGACCATTCTGACACTATTGTAATAGCAGACTTGGAGCCTAGGTCGTCTTTGCATCTCCTTCATGATATAGCGAAAACCTATGGATCTTTCTTTCAATAAATTCCTCTCAAACATTTCAAATTGACATTACATTCCCCCTGAGGCCACTAACACAACCGAGGAGCAATTATTTTGGCGGGGAAATGTAACATATCAAATACACTTTTACAACTCTACCCTCATAAAGCGTTCTCAGCAATATTCTTGAGTGATCTTAAAAAACACGTTTTATAACTTGTGTACTTAGTTTTTGATGTACGAGCGGTAAACATGTACAAATTGACGGATATGGACGTTTTAGGATGAGGGTTTGGGTGGGGCGAGGGCGGGAGAGGATAGGACGTCAGACTGAAGCAGCAGGCATTTTTGAAAGAGTTAATCGTTGCCTTGGAAAGTAAAGGGCTGAAAGAATTTGGGTGGGTTTTAGTTAATAAAAGCCTGTACATAAATAACTGGGCATGTCTGAGTTGGACTGGTACATTGAGGGTTCCGTACTTCTTCTTCCTGCCCTTATCCCGTTTTATTTGGGGTCGGCGCAACACCTTTTTTTCTTCCAATCTGTCCTGTCACTCGTTACGTTATCATCAACTCCCTTTTCTTTCATATCACTTGTCACCTATCCTTTTGCAGTGGGGTGTGAGGCAGGAAGACGTCATTTCTCCGAAACTGTTTAGCGCCGCAATTGAGGATGTCTTCAAGGTTCTGGACTGGAATGGACTAGGCATTAATATCAATGGCGAGTACATCAGACAGTACAGACATCGCGTGGTGTGCGTCGCGAATGGTTCGTCACGCATGCCTCAACCTGAAACATCATCATCTTCCTGCCCTTATCCCGTTTTATTTCGGGTCGGCACAACACGTTTTTTTCAACCTGAAACATACGACGGTATATTTTTGCGTGCGTCCCAAACGACACATGCTCAAGCTGAGCACGCAGAGTCCCGTACGGTATACCGAATTACCCTTGAACGATATAACTGTCTACAGAAAGCATGGTTCACCGACGAACGGTAATACGAAAAAACTATTAATCGATACCATTATTTACCGACAGCACGTTTCGCCGAATAACGCTACATACAATGAATGGTTGCCGATGTCATGGTTCGTCGCCGAAACACGCTTGAACTAAATAATCCTTTATCGATAGCAATTTGCATCGAAAGCACCTTTTCTTACACCGCCGATCCACAATAATTATCTTTAGTTTCTCGCTCATACAACTTACGGTAAATAATGGTATCGATTAATTCATGAATCCCCAAGCGACCACCGGTGGCCGCGCATCTATTGTCTTACTATTGTGTCTCTAATTGACGGTATCTGAAGGGTTAATAGTTTTTTCGTATTACCGTTCGTCGGTGAACCATGCTTTCTGTAGACAGTTATATCGTTCAAGGGTAATTCGGCATACCGTACGGGACTCGAGCACGCAAACCACCACGCACGGCGTTCGTCAGTAGAAAACGCAAACAACACCTGTCCGTCCACACGGAGCGCACGGCTCGTACTGAGGTGACGAACACAACGATCGTATGACGCGAATGCTCACTGTGAGTACAGTACGCGTCAAATAACTTTGCCGCTCTGAAGTTGGCTACATTCACTGCGCATTAGTCAATTTTACGAAAAAGACAGCACTGCGCATGCGCGAACCTCAGTGTTACGTTTCTATCTCAGTCGCTCGTATACGTCCGATACCAGCTTGTGTTCCGCTCGCACCTATACCACTCGATAGTACCTGCGCCGTTGTAAGGAAAGCCTAACTTCAGAGCGGCAAAGTTATTTGACGCGTACTGTACACACGTCCACACAGCCCGAGGCAAGTGAGACGTACCGAATTCGCGACGCACGCCTCGCGATGTCTGTACGTGGCTTTAAAGTTGATGTTGAGACATTAACAGTGTCGGATTAACTCTTAATCAAAATTAAGCAATTACCTAGGGTATCACGTCTGGGGATCACCAGAAGAAGCACAAAAATAAACCGTCCTCAGGGCAAATCGATATTATACATAGAGTCCGATATGTTAAAAACTTTAGACTTTAACACTATCTTGCGTGAATTCAATGCCCTGAAAAGCCGCAAGGCGCATTTCAATAAATAAATAATTTTTGCTTTGGTTTTATTGTTGTCGGGCCTACTTCACTTCTAAGGTACGTTACATCTCATCTTATACAAAAAAACTAATGTTTTTAGGCGGTAAAGGTTTAAAAAATGATTCTATATGACATTTTGACTGGCCTGTTGGTCTAGTGGTTAGTGACCCTGACTGCTATGCCGGAGGTCGTGGGTTCGATTCCCGCCCAGGACAAATGTTTGTTTGATGAGCATCATTTGTTCTGTGTCTGGGTGTAATTTATCTATCATATGTATGTATTTATAAATATAAAAGTATGTTTATCAGTTGTCTAATACCCATAACACAAGCTCTGATTAGCTTGGAACTAGTCGAATATTATTATTAGTGGAATATTATTATTATTACATACGGATAGGGGGGCCGTGGGGGGGCCCGCAGACGTGGATTTCTTAGGGCATCAAGTAGTTTTAATCCATCACTGGACATTAGCGACTTCTTTCCGCTTCCGCTCAGTCGGAATCCTCAGCCTTATCAGTACTGAAGTTGTATATATAGTAAGATATAATTTGAGACTCCGTTCTTCAAATTTTGTTATTTCAATTGCTGAGGACTTTACAAGCACTTTTACGTAGTAACGTTTTTCAGTAGGGTGGCAGTTTGGAGGTAAATTAAAAGTAAGAAATGTATAAAGTAAGAATTTTTTATTATTTGCGTGTTTTTAGTCTTTTATGTGACATTTTTATAAAGGTAGATCAGAACCAACAAGGTGGACCAAGGTCGCGGGAGTCCGATGGATGCGTGACGCACAGGACCGGTCGTTGCGGCGACGCTTGGGGGAGGCCTATGTCCAGCAGTGGGCGTCTTTCGGCTGATATGATAATGATGATGACGATGAGATCAAAATCGAACAGTTACTTCTAACTTCTTTTGAAGAGAGTTTTGTCCAGTCGTAGTTTATTTTGTATTTATTTATTTGGATTAAATGTTTTAGGCATTTTCTGTCAGTCAACCTTTGGGTAATGCAGAGAAAAATAGCGGTAGGTGCAATAAATGAGAGGGAGAGGACGAATACAAGAATAGATATAAGTACTAATAAATTATATATATACAAGGTGTATCGTTAAATGCGCAAAACCTGAAATTAGTTTGATCAGAATAAGGACCAGAATCAATTAAACCATTGTTTTTTATTTGGGTTACAATACGATTTTTTTTTTCAAAAAAATCTTCATTAAAAACTTCGATCTTTCTATTTATGAATAGGTCAAGCCATCACGTGCGTAAACCCGCTGAAATAGGTAAACAAACACAAATAGTGATAATCCAATAAAATTTTCTCATACACAGGATAGTAAAAGGTCTTATTTCAATGCAGATATGAATTTTAAACAAACTAAAACTGCACGAAAACCATTTTTTTTTAAATGTTTTTTTTTCACATAATTAGGTCAATCGAATTAAAAATCATTTAGGTCCGAGGTTTTGCGCATTTAACGTTACACGTTGTATATAATACAATTATGGGAGCGAGGAGGAATGTCAGGCCTTTCCCCGGTCCACTTCTTCTGCGAAGCACTCACACGCGTGAGGGAACGAAATTCTTCCCACCCCAGCCGCTGCAACTCCGAACCCAATTTCCAGCTACCATAGGCGTGGACTTGCGGACAACGAGCAGTGGATGGCTCGCCGTCCGGCCATCCAATAAACATCCAAACAGAGCCTAAGTCGTTTATGACGCGCAGTGTTTCACGCACCTCAAAGAGATGTCCCTGTTGGATCCCTATGCAAAACCATAGGGATCCAACAGGGTCGAAGCCTACTGGGGCTATGGGTAGTCCAAAAGGAAACCCCGAGGTTCTGAAATGCTAGTTAAAGAAAGAATCGTTTAAGTCACTAAAAGCCTGACACGCCTCACACTGGCTTAATTACCACCTTCAAAAAGTCTATTCTCACTTATTACCTCTTTATATAAAAAGATTTTTCAATACACTTGCTCATAAAGTGACTCTTATTGCACTGCACTTAGGTATATTATGGCACTTGTTACCAAACTGTGACACTTTGATTACCATTATGCACTAGTGCTATAATGTGGTTAGAACCTTATTGTTCAACCTATCTCCCGCCATAATTTTATGATGTTTATCGTATCAGGATGGGCGCAGGTCGTCCCCCACAAGAAAAAAAAATGGTTGCGCATACGAAAACAGTCATTTACCGCAAAAGCTTACTAGTTTTGCAGTTATTTTATTCACAAGTGTATTGAAAAATGTCGTATGATACACGTGAGTAATAAATGATTACAGTTCTAGGCTCTCTTAAGACCCTCGCCATGGCTCGGGTCTAAATACCGCCTCAACGGTAATCACTAACATTACACACTTATATCATAATGTACTAATGAACTCCTTTCAGAAAAACTCTTTTCCATCAAAACGCCATTTAACACAATAAAAAACAATCGTTCAAATGTCATACGAATATGGGAATAAGCGACAATAGGTAAGAATTTTTCTACAAACCAAATTGAAGAAGAAAACTGTATGTAATGTATTTTACGAAATTAAATACTTTTGTTACAGTTTTTAGTTTTTTAGTCTTTGATAGTGTAAAAGTATCATCAAATGTTTTGGAACTAATGGCTGGGGAGTTAGACAGCATATAGGCTAATGCCTTATATTGTTTTCAGGATTAAATAACTTATATTAAAGCCTAAACAAGCATTCTTGTGAACCGTTGATTGTTGCAATAAAAATATAATGAAAACACGGTTACTAATAATTTTGACATTTGTCAATAAAATCAGCAAAAACCTCGACAAATCAGGGACTCAGAGTCCTTGTTGCAAGCCATAATCCATGGGCCGAAACTCATTTTGTTAAATGATAAATACAAATTTCAAAATACGTGAGAAAGTCTCGGGACGGTAAAAACAGACTTCAAAATACGAAAGAAATACGCGGGACAGCACTTTCATCATCGGATCGGCCATTGTGGCGCCACTTGGGGGAGGCCTATGTCCAACAGTGGACGTCTGTCGGCTGAAATGATGATGATGATGATGATACTCTATGTAAATTACTGATCTGCCTCCGCTTTGACTGAAAACTGACCCCAAAGTACTTGCGGAAAGGACCTGTCACACACGCAAAGTCTACTTACATGGTCCATGGTCCAAATATCCTTAAAAAAGTTTCCACATTTCTCCATTCTACTTTCTACAAGCAGTTGCTTCAATTTATCCGGAAGATGAACATCTCATCTTTCGGATAAATTGATGATGATGAAGTCTTCCCCAAGTATCACAACTACAGTTTCTGTGCATTCCCATGACCCTCACCAGGTCATAAGTCTACCTTATGGAAGGCTTTCCAACGCGGTCACGACTATAGGACCTCTCGGCCCCATTGACTTTCTGTTCTGCGAGCAATGTACCCTGCCCACCGCCACTTAAGTTTGGCGATTCTTCGGGTTATGTCGGCGACCTTGATCCTCCTATATATTCTGTATATGTCTGGCAAAAGACGTCTTTTAACTAGATTGATGATGATCTTACTTATTCAGATATAAGTTTGTTTCAGACATGGAAAGATCGATCAAGAAACACAGTCGCCTTTGCTGAACGTATTTAAAGAAATCATGACAAGAGAAAAAGAGTAAGTGAAGATTTTCTTTAAATTATCATCCTTGATAATGTTCCTTCTGCTGGGACTAAGATCTTTTCTGCGGGAGAAGGAATAGGCCCTAATCCACCACACGAGCCTCGTGTGGATGTCACATGACATGTTTCCGCCGGGATTCCGGATCCAGATTTCCGGCCACTGTACCGACCGTGTCCGACCGTCTGGTAACTGTCCGGGTCAAGCCCTAGTCGTCGACGCCGCCCACTGTTTCCGCGTGCCTCTAGGAGTTGTCAGCAACGGCAGCCCAGCTAAGTCGAAGCCTACTGGAGCCAGGTAACCCTGGTCGCATGGCGCATTGCTGCGCTACCACCCTGGCAGCGCGGCACGAGCCCCCTGTACGAAAGGCAACGAAAGAACTGGAGTGGGTTTTAAGTCAGTAAAACTTTGACACTATCTCCCGCTCCGCCCAAAAGTGGGGGATGTTATTGGATGATTTTTCCACCAAAAAAAAAAAAAAAATGTTTTTGAATTTTTGATTCTACGACATGCCGGTTTCTTTTTTTTTTTTGAGTGCTTGTCTGCGATCCCACTGGATGGTAAGCAGTGTTGAAATATTTCTCATGATATTTTCCATCACGGTTTTGAAAGCAGTGGCTGGGAATCCTCGCATAGCTCAGACAGTACTTCACGCCGGAACAGCAGGCTGCTCAAACTTTATCAAGCGCAAGTTCGATCATGTATGGAGTTTTTATTTTTTCACGATAACGACCAGTGCTGTGCGTCTCGCATCCAGCAGATTCCCACGATCCTCACTAGGTCCTCGGTCCACCTTATGGGAGGGCTTCCAACTTTGCATCTTTTATCCCCATCGACCATCTGTTCTGTGAGCACTATGCCCTACCCTACCTTATGTTTGGCGATTCTTCTGGTAATGTCGGTATCCTTGCACATTGTTTGGTTACATAATATGAACCCATGCTTTGCTGCAAGAAATCAAATCGCAGACTTCTACGACGCGGCGTTGTATCGCATTGCGGTTTTGTGTGAGAGTCTTTACACCTTTCTACTTGGATTCTGTGGCAGTTCAGAGAATGTCAGGTGGACTACAGAGGTTAGGCTGGTTTGTAATGACTTTCAAACACTATTTTTTATTTTGCAGTGATCCAGAGAAAAGGAATCTCCTAAACGAGCAACGAGAAGACAAGAAGAGACGACAATATTCCGTATCTAAGAACAAACCTGAACGCGTGAGTATATACAGGGTTATAACAACCTTGCAGGATTGTATTACGAACATCATAAACAACAACTTCTGTTCTATGACTTTTTACTAAATATAATTTATTTACCAAAAATAAACCTTCAAGATTTCATAGTTCTATCTAACACATTTCATCTCTCTATTTTGCTATACCTACCTACGCCTGTATGACGCGACGCAAGCGCATCAAGCACCCCGACCACCCGATCCCCACTTCATTCCGCTATTGTACTTTGGCTTGCTTCACATATACTTCGTTATATTTAAAACCGTTTAATTGAAAAACTTTCATTTTTGTATTAAAATATAATGAACTAAAATATGACAAATTTTTTGCCAGTGTTTTACAAATAACTAATTTTATATGATACTCCATGTAAAATAATTATCTGCCTCCGATTCTGACTTGACTGACCTGTACCCCTAGCCAAGTTGCTAATCTACAAGTTAACGCTAGTAGAAAACTTCAAATATACGTGAACGACGATGTCGTCTCAACGCTCAGTCACGTGGTCAGCACAAAAGAATTGGTGGTAAGGTCAACTCCAAGCGTTCGACTCAATCGAAACGTTTGTAACTTGGCTAGGGGGGCAGTTGGTCTAGTGGTTAGTGGCCTTGACTGCTATGCAAAAGTTGTTGATTACGGATAAACCTGGCTCCAGTAGGCTTCGACCCAGCTGGGCCCCTACTGTTGCTGACAACTCCTTGAGGCGTGCGGGAACATGGCGCTGGCGCATGGCTCACCGTCCGTGAGCCCGCGTCTACGGTGGCCGGAAATTGGGATCGAAATCCCGGCGGCGGTGGCGAGAGCGCCGTTGCCTGACGCAGTCGCCCTCCTCCTTTGCTAGCATTACTGCTTCGCAGAAGGAGGCGAACGCCTGCCACTCCTCCTCGCTCCGGACCATGACCTGAACCAAGGCCCGGCGCGAGAGGTCTCCGCCGCCGATCGCCACCGCCACGAGGGCATGGCGCACATCTCAGACAAATCTGACACGTCATAGACAGTTCTGACTTAGACATCTTGTCTCAAGTAAGCGCAGGTCCCTAGAAGTAATTGAGTAACACAATACCTCTTGGCAATGGGCATGCATACTTTTTTAATGATTACGATTGCGATTTTAAGTTCTAATTTTAACTTAATGCAAATTCTTCTTGTTATCTATATCTTTAACCATTCGCAGAGGTCAATTGTATCCAGCAGTTCAGAACATCGGAAGAGAGCGTCGAACCCTTACAAAATATCACCGACGGAACAAAGAGCTGAGTTTCACAATAAAAGCAGGAGTCAGAGTATGGTAAGATGTTTATTTCAAGTCACAAACATAGTCAACGTAAAGATTTCATCATCAGCTTTTTTAATGTTCCCACTGCTGGGACTCAGGCCTCCTCTCTAGGATAGGGAATGGGCCGTAATCCGCCACGCGGGCCCAGTGCGGGTTGGTGGATGTCACATGTCTTCGAATTTTAGGTTCTAGGACGTACTGCTTTCCTCACGATGATTTCTTCACCGTTTTGAGAGCAGTGGTAATGAAATAAATTACACAAAGTAATGCGCCTGGCAAGGTTTGAACCCGCGACCTACAACGTAAGTCGGAGCCATTACCACTCGGCCACCACTGCTCTCGAACTTGAAATAAATACTTTGATTGATTGAACTCGTCAGTCGAGGCTGTTACCACTGGGTCACCACTGATCTATGGATTTGCGCTTAGAAGATGACAATAGGGCTCGGGAGTGATGTCGTATGATCGATTAACTATAGGGAAACTTCAGCCTTAAACCTTTGGGGATACAGTCGTTTTTTTTCCTTTTCGTTGGGTAAAAATCATCCAAATGACATCCCCCGCCCTTGGGCAAAGCGGAAGATATTGTCAAACTCTTACTGACTAAAAAACCCACCCCTTTTTCTTCTTGCCTTCCATACCGGGGCCGAGCCTCCTTTTCGGAACTAGACCCTAGCCCCAGTAATACAGTCGTTGGTGGCATAAATATGCCACCAGGGGTATAAAAGTGGACTGTATTTGCTGGACTATCAAAATTCAATTATATACTTGACACCTTGCAATGCTGATGGATACAGCTGGAGCAGTTTCAGGACTAGGAAAGACAGAATAAAACAGCTTAAAGAGAAGGAAATGAACTGACCTTTCAAACTCTGAGACTTTTTTTATTATTGATATAAACTAGTGCGTGACTGCGATCCTACCTGATGGTAAGCAGTGATGCAATCATTGATGGTGAGGCGTGCTAGTTTATTAAGAGCCTATTCACTCTAGCCTTGAAGACACCTAAATTATAATCGGACGGGACGGACTTTACTTCAACGTGGCTCGGCCGGCGGGTGATTCTGGGTTCTTGATAACTCTTGAGTCTGGTGACGAGTAGAATTGGTGATAAACACGGTTCACTACAATACAATAAGCAACATGCGTTAGCGGTCTAGGCAAAAGTGGTTAAAGTTCAACAATATTCCATTTTCTAGTAAAAACGCGTGAAAGATTTCAACCGACTATTTTCTGTCTCTCTTCCAGTAGTGCAAAGGAAAGGGACAGAAGATAGGAAACGTTGCAAGGTGTCAAAAGACAAAAGCGCGAAATTACTACTGGAAATATGCGGCTAAATGGCAAAGATCTATTGGCACAACCAGTGGTGATATTAAGTTCTATTTTCGTTTGTTTCAGCCATATCAGACGGAAAAGAAAGACAGCTGGTGGTTTTGGGTAAATCTTGTTCTAGTTTTAAATCGAATCTTAATTAAAAGTCAAAGTCAAAGTCAAAGTCAAAATATTTTATTTCATATAGGCCTACAAGGGCACTTATAAAACGTCAGAAGCTAGTGCACGGTTCGAAATTGGTCGTTTCCTATGGAGAAGAACCGGCAAGAAACTCCATGGTTACTCTTTTAAAAAAAATTTGTTTATTACAATATTGATTGATTTATGTAAGAACAGTGTAGACCAGTCAACACTGTACACAAAAGCAAAAAATTAATCATAATAAAATAAAAATATAATAAGTTGTAATAGAAAGTTATCTAAGTGTTTGTGACTGGGCCTTGGAGCTGGGCCTGGTCGTACTGAACCGGGGTTCTGTCCCCACGTTGGTGCGGATGCGGGGTGAGTCGGTGGTGGACATTTCGTTCGCCAGCCCCGCTCTGTCGCCGCGTGTAGTCGACTGGCGCGTGATGGAGGAGGTGGAGACGTACTCCGACCACCGGTATATCCGGTTTGACGTCTCCGCCGAAACCTCGGCCGCGCCGGTCCGACGGAGCCCTTGCGGTCCGCGGTGGGCGCTTAAGCAAATGGACCGGGAGCTCCTCCTGGAAGCCGCGACGGTACAGGCCTGGGTGCAAGCACCGGACAGGCCTGTCGACATCGACGTCGAGGCAGAGTGGTTCCAGGAGGCCATGTCGCAAATTTGCGATGCGGCAATGCCCCGTGTCCGTCCAGGACGAGCTAAGCGCCAGGTGTACTGGTGGTCGCCGGAGATCGGCGCTCTGCGCAATGCGTGCAATCACGCGCGACGCCGGTACGCCAGGCACTGCAGGCGCCGCATCCGCCCGCCGGATGCGGAGGTCAGAGAGGCGGAGCTATATGAGGAATACAGAGAGGCAAAACGCACCCTCCGAACGGAGATCAAGCGGGCCAAACTCGAGGCCCGCAACGTGTGGCTGGGGTCTCTGAACGCGGACCCATGGGGGCGCCCGTACAAGTTGGTACGGGACAAGCTTCGCCCCTGGGCTCCGCCGTTGACTCAGAGTCTCCGGCCCCAACTCGTGGAGGGTGTGGTTAGCTCTCTGTTCCCTGCGCGGGAGGAACACTCCCCCCCGCCCATGGCTCCGCCTCCGCCAGCGGTGTCAGACGCGGATCGCAACAGCGACGACGACGAAAATGCTCCAGAAGTGACCGAGGTAGAGCTGAGAGTGGCGGTGCGAAGGCTTAGTGCCAAAAACACCGCCCCAGGACCCGACGGCTTGCCAGGGAAAGCCTGGGTCCTGGCCATGGAGGCTCTCGGGCCTCGACTGAGAGGGCTCTTTAGCGCATGCCTGGAGAGGGGCCAGTTCCCACTTCGCTGGAAGACGGGGAAACTGGTCCTCGTAGCGAAACCAGGGCGCCCTGCGGACTCTCCGTCCGCGTACCGGCCCATTGTGCTGCTCGACGAGGTGGGCAAGCTCTTTGAAAGAGTAATTGCAAACCGCCTCGTCGTGCGGCTAACACGGGTGGGGCCGGACTTGTCGGACGGACAGTTCGGCTTTCGCAGGGCGCGCTCTACAATAGACGCCATCATGCGCGTGCGAGCCCTCACGACAGGGGAAGCGGTGTCCCAGGGTAGGTGTGTCGTGGCAGTGTCCTTGGACATTGCCAACGCCTTCAACTCCCTGCCCTGGAGTACGATCCGGAGGGCACTCCGGTACCACCGGGTGCCCGAATACCTCTGTCTAGTGGTCGAGGCGTACCTGTCAGACAGGTACATTGTCTACCCCGGTCACCAGGGAGACTGGAATCGTCGAGAGATGTCGTGCGGTGTTCCGCAGGGGTCGGTTCTAGGCCCACCCTTGTGGAACATCGGCTACGATTACGTGCTGCGCGGCGACTTCCCTGACGGGGTCAGCGTGGTCTGCTACGCAGACGACACGCTGATCCTAGCGCAGGGAGAGTCGCACCAGGCGGCGGTCGCTCTAGCGACACGCGGGGTTGCGATAGCCGTTGGTAGGATCCAGGAGTTGGGACTCGAGGTGGCGCTGCATAAATCCGAGGCAATGTGTTTCCACGGCCCTCGGAACGCGCCACCATCGGACTCCCAGCTTACGGTAGGAGGAGTTCGCATCGGCGTCGGGTCGACGATGAAGTATCTGGGACTCGTCCTCGACAGCCGGTGGAATTTCGTAGAACATTTCCGACGTCTGGCTCCCAAGCTTCTCCGGGCTGGGGCTGCTCTCAAGCGGCTCCTGCCCAATCTTGGGGGTCCAGACGCCTCCTGCCGGAGGCTCTACGCGGGGATCGTTCGGTCCATGGCCCTCTACGGGGCGCCGGTGTGGGCGCCGTCGCTGGCAAAGCGACCGGCGTCCATACTGAACGCCTGCCAGAGGGTCATGGCAATACGGATGGTGCGGGGTTACCGCACGATCTCCCGCGAAGCGGCGAGCCTTCTGGCTGGCCTACCACCGTGGGATCTGGAGGCAACAGTCCTTGCACACATGCACGACATGCGCGTGGAGATGCAACGCCGGGGTGAAAGTCCACTGCCGCAACATGTCAAGGCATGGCGGACAGAGCTCCGGCGGGATCTCATGGTGAAATGGCGTCAACGGCTATCGCAACCCAGTGCTGGGCACGCCACGATTATGGCGGTAAGTCCCCTCTTTGAGGCGTGGCTGGAAAGACCTCACGGCGTCCTTACCTTCCGCATGACGCAGGTCCTCACCGGACATGGCAAGTTCGGGAGGTACCTGCATCGGATTCAAGCGGAAGAGACGCCCGGGTGTCGCCACTGTGCGCAACGCCCGGAGGACACGGTGGAGCACACCGTCGAGGTGTGCCCTGCCTGGGCGGAGCATCGCCGTGCCCTCGTGGGGGCGATCGGCGGCGGAGACCTCTCGCGCCGGGCCCTGGTCGAGGCCATGGTCCGGAGTGAGGAGGAATGGCAGGCGGTCGCCTCCTTCTGCGAAGCAGTAATGCTTGCAAAGGAGGAGGCCGACCGTATCAGGCAACGGCGCCCTCGCCGCCGTCGCCGGGATTCCGATCCCGATTTCCGGCCACCGTAGACGCGGGCTCGCGGACGGCGAGCCATGGGTAGCTCGCTGTCCGATCGTCCGGTAATGGACCGAGTCCAAGACGTCGACGGCGCGCACTGTTCCCGCGCGCCTCAAGGAGTTGTCAGCAGCAGGAGGGGCCCAGCTGGGTCGAAGCCTACTGGGGACAGGGTTGTCCGAAAGGGAGCTCGTGCCCCGGTATGAAGGCTAGAAGGAACGGCGCGGGGTTTTTAGTCAGTAAGAGTCTGACACTGTCTCCCGCTCCACCCAAGAGCGGGTTTCGTCAAAGATGATTTTCCCCGTCGAGAAAAAAAAAAAAAAAAAAAAAAATCTAAGTGTTTGTGGATTATACAGTGTTCTCACATTCACATTCCAAAAGGAGGCTATATAAATAATTACAACAGAAAAATTTAAAAAAAAGCACAACATCTCAACTTCTCAACTCAGTGGCTAATTTTTGCGAACAGAATCAATGTACAAAATTTCATAACTATGCTATAAATAATCACAAAGTTATAAGAGTATATGTTACCTGGTTATTCGCACAAATACATGGTCACCGGGCCATCAAGGTGACCTTAGAGATTTGGAAGGCAAAAGAGGAGGCCTTTGCCCAGCAGTAGGACACATAAATGGGCTATAATAAAAGTACTTTTACTTTTTTTTTTCAATCGACTTTGAGAACAGTCAATTAATAAATCTTTATTGTACATCTGTACAGACGTTTGTTTCCCAGCAAAACACTCCCCCAGCAAGGAAGCCAGAAGATTCCTGTTCCTGTGTTTCTTGCGCGTGAGTACATTTTTGTTTTTAGCAGTAACAACTTAAATATCAAGTGAAAGATGGGCCTATTACTAGTGTATTATTATATATTTGTTTAAATCAGGACCCTAAGGTCCTGGACCTTTGAAAGGCGTACGAGGAGCCGAAACCAACTCGCAGAGGCCCTTTTAGATGCTTTTAATGAAGGATTGTGGTACCAACCGGCGATTATCCCTGTATGCACTATGCTAGTGCATCCAAGGACAACCCCCGGTTGAAGGGGAACTATAGCAACATGTGGAAAAACTAATATAGGCTATGGTTTTTCGGGTCTTAAGTGGACTGGTTACCAGGAATTATGTTAATACTGTGTTTTTATTATATTGATTTTTCATGAGTATCTAGAGAAGTTACAGAAGTGCAATTCCGATTCCAAAAGTTCAGAACTTTCAAATTTTTGTACTTCCGATTTCGATTCGTTCCTATAAATTTTAAACGGAACTTATATCGGAGGTCCTTACAGCAGAGATTCTGTTTATATTTGTTGAATGGAGATCTTTCACTTGGTGTTTGGTTTCAAATTTGACGTTTTTACCTCCTTCCCCAACTTCGGTTGCTATTTCGGTTATGATTCTGACAATACACGGTTACAATTATGGTACTTGGTTGACGACATAAATACATGGTCACCAGGCCATCCAAGCAACTGACGGATTATTTTGCACTCGCACCCAGCTATTTCCTGGCGCATAATGCCCCCTATGACCTGCCGAAACCTGTATTCTACTTAGTGTCGGTGGTGTCTAACTTGTGACCTTTTTAAATATTTTTGGATAAAAAATATAACATGTCATAAAAACTATTGAAATACATTCAATTACTGATACTAAACAAAGTATAATCAGGTTTCGCAAATACTAAAAATAATGATGTATACAACGTGTAACGGACAGCCCTCCGCAAACTTTAAGGGCTTGCTCAGTAGACGAAGCTTGCGAACTTGATGGGACAATTTGTATGGAGAGGCCAATTTTTTTTCTCGTTTCCAGAAAAAACATTTTGTGGTAGGTTGTTCAGTATCATCTACTGAACAAGCCCTTAAAATTTGCGAGGGGCTGTCCCTTACACCTTGTATAATTTACTGGTTTCTTACTTATCCAAAAACCTTTTTCGCAGCTTAAAAAAGATCGTCAGCTCGGAATACGCGTGCATCGGCTGTCTCCTCTTTCTATTCACCATCTCTATCATCATCGCCTTTCTCATCGTATTCAAGAGTGTACCCAGCGGAGACTGCAAAATTTTGGAATGCAAAGAGTGCAAAGGACCCGCACCAACAGGAGTTGGTCCAACAACTCCTAGATGTAAGGCATGTGGAATCGTTGATAGTGAAAGGCTTAAGAGGAAGATAGAGATGATTAGCAATAAAAGAATGAAAAAAGGTTTTGTTGGAGTCGATGAGTTTCGGAAGAATGAAAAGTAAGTCTCGTAATAAAATATCTATGTAATATCTGTGACAGCGAGCTACCCATGGCTCGCCGTCCGCGAGCCCGTGTCTACGTTGGCCGGAAATCGAGATCGGAATCCCGGCAGCAGCGGCGAGAGCGCCGTTGCCTGATGCGGTCGGCCTCTTCCTTTGCTAGCATTACTGCTTCGCAGAAGGAGGCTCCCGCCTGCCATTCCTCCTCGCTCCGGACCATGGCTTCAACCAAAGCCCAGCGCGTGAGGTCTCAGCCGCCGATCGCCCCCACAAGGGCACGGCGATGCTCTGCCCAGGCAGGGCACACCTCGACTGTGTGCTCCACCGTGTCCTCCGGGCGTTCCGCACAGTGGCGACACCCGGGCGTCTCTTCCACGTAGCAACCGTGCTGCGAGCGGTAAACAACAGGAAGGCAATGTCACAAGCACCACGTGATCAATTTGGTGTTGAATAGCGCATCATTGGCATACATACGCACGGCAGTCAGATACGTTTTCAATTTAGGTGCTTGTTGTCGGACTGCTAACGTACTGCAACCAGTCGGCTGCAGCACGGAAAATGTACGGCAGCCAGCTGGTTGCAGCACTCTTAAATAGAAAGTACCCATAGGATAGTAATTCATCATCATCATGAGCCTTTTTAATGTTCCCACTGCTGGAACTCAGGCCTCCTCTCTAGGAGAGGGAATGGGCCGTAATACACCACGCGGGCCCAGTGCGGGTTGGTATTCGTAGATGTCACATGTCTTCCAATTTTTGGTTCTAGGATATCACGTTTTCCTTACTATGTTTGCTTTCGTCGTTTTGAGAGCAGTGGTAATGAAATAAATTACATAAAGTAATGCGCCTAGCTGGGTACGAACCCGCGACCTACAACTCGTAAGTCGGGGCCATTACCACTTGGCCACCACTGCTCTCGGATCTCGGATGGTGATTGATCCCTTTTGCTCCTACGCTGACATTTTACCACGTCATGATAAGACCATAGATGTAGTTCAGTCCTTAACAGTCTCTTTTTCTTTACAGCCAAGAATATAACGATGTGGTTTCTGGACAAGGAGTGGCAGGCATTGCAGGAGTAGGTGTGTATGTTTTACATAATTATTATTTGACGATGACCTGATGAAGGTTGCGGGAAACAGATGGATGCGAGACGCACAGGATCGTTCATTGTAGCGACACTTCGGAGAGTCCTATGTCCAGCAGTGGACGTATATCGGCTGAAATGATGGTGATGCATGCGAAACAGAGTATAGTCCCGCAAACCTCCATTGAAAGGGAGGATCCTCCGACCAGACAGGTGTTATAGTCTGGTGGGCTACTGCCCTATAATTGATTTTGGGCTGTTGTAAAATCGCGTGGAAAACTTTGATTGCGCGATGCAGGATTTCGTATTTTCTTCGTAGTTCTAATGTGGCGCCATAGATGTCGCTACACACCCAACAGTATCTCTAGGCGAAAGTCATATGGCTCCGAGACGTGGTCGCTTATAATGGACCTTATCAGAAGGTTTAAAGTCACCCAAAAAGCAATAAACAGGGCTATTCTCCGAGTTTCTTTGCGTGGTCACATTAGAAATAAAAATATCCGCAGGAGAACCAAGGTTACCGGCATAGCCCAAAGAATCGCCAAACTTAAGCTGCAGTGGGCCGTGCATATTGCTTGCAGATCAGATTGTCGATGGGGTCAAAAGGTTCTGGAGTACATATCGCATACGGGAAGATGCAGCGTTGGTAATCTTCCTACAAAATGGACCGAAACCTAGGAAGAGACACGGGATACCGATGGATGCGAGATGCACAGGACTGATCGTTATGGTGACACTTAAGGGAGGCCTATGTCCAGCGATGGACGTAGGGGAATTTGTTTTATAATAATGTAAGGGTATACTTTTGAGTTGTAGGTCGCAGGTTCGAAGCCAGCCAGGCGCATTACTTTGTGTAATTTATTTCATCACTACTGCTCTCAAAACGGTGAAGGAAAACAACGTGAGGAAACCGGCATGTCCTAGAACCAAAAATTCGAAGACATGTGACATCCACCAACACGCACTGGGCCTGCGTGGTGGATTACAGCCCATTCCCTCTCCTAGAGAGGAGGCCAGAGTCCTACTGAGAACCTAGATACTTTTAAATTTTTCTTGACTTTTTATACACGAAACTTTTTCTTTATCGGCAGATTTTGGCCCGAGTTTTCGTGAGCTGGTAAGTGCCACTCTTTTGTTTATATTTATTTAAAAATTCACACATATTATAATAAAAAAGTGGGAAACAAAAAAATAAGTACAAACGTGATGTTTATTTCTACAGAAAACTCTTTCAGCGTACCTGCGAAAGGAGAGCTGAAAAAAAAGTTGTAGACAAATAAAACAGTTATCAGTGAAATATAATATACACTGTCATAAATGTATATGTTTTAGGATTTTCATAAAATTTAGTTTTTGATGTAAAACCGGAAGATAACACATTTTAAACTCAATTTCATCATAAACCTGTAACAATCCAGAATTTTGATAAAAAACCGGAACTAGTTTGGGTTTATGATCAATCTATAATACATTTCCGTTGACAGGGATTTGGGGAGTACCCCCCGCTTTTGTTTCGCATGCACCCGCGCGCGCCTACCCCTTTTCCCGCTTTTTCAGTCACAAAACATACATTTGGTAGAAGTTATTAATTATTAAAAAAAAAAACAATGTTGACAGTTGAAACCACGTAACAAAACAACAATTAGTAGTTAGTTATTTTTTAAATTAACATTATTTTCCCAAAACGATTTTTTTAAACATTGCTTTTTTTTTCAATATAAAAAGCGAACAAGCGGTCAATCAGAACTCAAAAATTATACGACAACTGCTTAAAAAACTAAGGTACTAAATCCGTCAACAAAAAAACCCGTCTAAAACCCTTGAAGCCGGCCATTATTTTCAATAGCAACACCTTCACAATTCCCCACAGTGTTGCCAGCACATAAATAACACGCATTTCATGGTAGTTTTGGGAAGCATTTTTCTCAATCAGTACGTTTTTTAGTGTTAGGCCTTTTCGGGTGACACGGTGAGGTATTGTGTGTACGTATTTTAGAGTGTGAAGGGTTTATTTTAAACGAATAGATTTTTTAGTTGTTATATAATATAACTTTTATGTAAGTACGTAAATATGTACAACAGGAAAAACAGAATCCGACAGAGAATTTCGCTCCATAGCTGTGCGCACAATAAATGAGTTCCTAAAACGGTTTTGTGTGAATGGGTGAGATGTCTATCCTTATTTTTTAATTGAGATAAACCATTGACTATATATCAACAGGCCATTGTTGGTATAGTGGTTAGTGACCCTGACTGCTATGCCGGAGGTCGTAGGTTTGATTCCCACCCGGGACAAATGTTTATGTGATGAGCATGATCATTGGTTCTGTGTCTGGGTGTAATTTATTTATAATATGTATGTATTTAGAAATATACAAGTATGTTTATCAGTTGTCAAGTACCATAACACAAGCTCTGCTTAGCTTGGGACTAGACGACGTTGTGTGATAGTTGTGGAATATTATTATATTATTATTATTGTGTGATTGCGATCCCACCTTTTTTTTTTTTTTTCGACGGTGAAAATCATCTTTGACGAAACCCGCTCTTGGGTGGAGTGGGAGACAGTGTCAGACTCTTACTGACTAAAAACCCCGCGCCATTCCTTCTAGCCTTCATACCGGGGCACGAGCTCCCTTTCGGACCCTGTCCCCAGTAGGCTTCGACCCAGCTGGGCCCCTCCTGCTGCTGACAATTACTTGAGGCGCGCGGGAACAGTGCGCGCCGTCGACGTCTTGGACTCGGTCCATTACCGGACGATCGGACAGCGAGCTACCCATGGCTCGCCGTCCGCGAGCCCGCGTCTACGGTGGCCGGAAATCGGGATCGGAATCCAGGCGACGGCGGCGAGGGTGCCGTTGCCTGATGCGGTCGGCCTCCTCCTTTGCAAGCATTACTGCTTCGCAGAAGGAGGCGACCGCCTGCCATTCCTCCTCGCTCCGGACCATGCCCTCGACCAGAGCCCGGCGCGAGAGTTCTCCGCCGCCGATCGCCCCCACGAGGGCACGGCGATGCTCCGCCCAGGCAGGGCACACCTCGACGGTGTGCTCCACCGTGTCCTCCGGGCGTTGCGCACAGTTGCGACACCCGGGCGTCTCTTCCGCTGGAATCCGATTGCGATCCCACCTGATGCTATGATGATAAGCAATGATGCAGTCGTTGATATTGAGGTGCACTAATTTATTAATTCATTAAACTCTCTTCTCTCTGTCTTTCTATTGTGTCTCTAATTACAGGATTTGAAAGATACCCCTATAAGCCTAAGCCTATTCACTCTAGCCTTAAAGACACCTAAATTATAATCGGACGGGAAGACCGCAGCAGGCAAATTGTTCCAGTGTTTTGGCTCGTCGTGGCTGTTACGGTGTTTTGGCTCGTCGTTTAAACCATGTAGGGATGGTTTAAACGACGAGCCAAAACACCGTAACACCGTCCGGACTACAGAACAGAAAATATAGGTAGAAGTGCCCCTAACGTGGCTAAGCACGGGAACCAGTGTCGCCAAACTCACACATTTGCGTATCAAATTGTACATTACACACATAAAAAACAGTAATATGATTGGATACGAAGCTACGAATTACAAACTTAACTTTTACAAATCATATTCTTATTGCTTTCATAAATTAGGTCTTATTACAACGTAAGAAAGTTGTTATTATTTGACATGACACGAACAATAAAGAACTTTTAACCAATTTACAACGAGTTCGGCTACTCAACGCTAGATGGCGCTGTAACCAATTTATTCTATTCAGAACGCTAGTGCCTTTGAAATAGATGCCATATTCACCTGCACATGTAATAGGCGAATCTCGTCTGCTGTTGACACACGCGCGATATCTAAGAGGCACTTCCTCTACTTTTCTTTATTCCGTGGTCCGGACCATAGAGTTTTCAACAACGTAAGGATACTCGTGGTTTGTCGGGTCGTCCGATGGTAGAAATGAGATGGTGGAATCAAGTCATGCAATTCCTGCGCACACTTCAAAATGCATCCTGTAAAACACCGACTGGCTATCCTACGCCTGTGCTCAAGGCTTTGCAGATTGGATTCAACTAGATCTGGATCATCAATCAGCCTGCTTGCACGCCCTTCCACCGAGTCCAAAGCTGCCAAATTAAAAAGCCGAACTTTAAACGACACATAACCGACGAATCGATGTTTTTAATTCATTAAACCCCAAGAGAACGAGCGTTTGCGCTGCCATTGTCTTTTTATTGTGTCTCTAATTGACGGTATTTGAAAGATTTTTTGGAGTCCATAATGAACACTTTGATCTCTGAGTTTGTTTGGTGTTTCTTTTCAATGTAGTCAGCTAGATGACAACTAGCCTAATCAAGTTAAGATTGTCTAAATAATGAATTGCAAAATAAATATTATGTGCGCTATTATAAATAAACTTTGAAATAACACCAGTTCTATCATGTTGCGCCGACCCCAAATAAAACGGGATAAGGGCAGGAAGATGATGATGATGATGACCAGTTCTATTATCCCATGCTTTATAAAGTTCTTCTATTTATTTTTTGGATCTTTAATTCTTGATTTTACACAAAACTTAATATCAAATCACAGTGATTTGGCAATTCATGTACAATGCCACTTACTGTGGCAGGACACAGAGATACTGGTGGTACTGGTGGGTTGTATTATAGTCGAAGATGTAGAAAGTTTTTGGTTCCAACCATTTTTAATAACCTTCCAGTCGATATAAACAGCTGTGCTACAAAAACGTCTTATAAAAATAAAATACATAAGTGCCTCCTCAGCGAATTTTGTCAGACCCTCAATGTTGAGGATAGTTAGAAAATGTTTAATGTCTGTATGTTTGTGCTAGACAATAGGAGCTACATCTGCCAACAAACTGCTTTGCAGTTTGCATTTATTGTATTGAATGCGTATTTGTGAATAAACTAATATTTATTATTATCTTTATTCACTATACAAACATATAAATTATATTTTTAAATATTTAAATAAAAAATAAAAAACATTTAAAAATATAAAAAATAGTGTCCCACCGGTATCGGGACAGGGTCTCTTAACTGTCAGTAGCTTAATTCAGTTTTTATCTTTTAATATATATTTTTTATTTTAATTTTATTATCTACATTGTGCTCACATAATAGAAGCAACATGAAATAATGTAACCAAACATTATATGTAACACGTAATATGATTTAAAAGAGTGTCCATGGAGTTTCTTGCACGTTCTTCTCCATAGAGATCTACGCTTTGGAACGTGCAATTTAGCTTCACTTTTCTTGGACTGACTGACATTTGACTATTCAAAAGTGCCTACATTTGGTCTATTTGAAATAAATGATTTTGAATTTGAATTTGGTCCAAGCTACCGGCGGTCAGGGCTCCAGAGAAAGGAACCTCCTGACTATACGAGCCGTGTCCAGGAGTACCGCTTTCTGAATCAAGCCCTTGACCCAGCCGCCTAACGAGAGCCTCCTAAGGTGTTGGTCGAGGCTCTTGGCTATTAAGCCATTACCCGACACGACTATCGGTACAATTATTATTAATATTATTTTTATAATTGTAACAACTCAATTGTACTTATGTGCACTAATAATTTTTTTGTATTTATTTGTAATTTAAAAATGAGTTTTATCCCAACAAACCTTTGAAAGACAGACAGAGATCTCATTAACTGCATATTTTTTCCATAGAGAAATTTTCATTCACAATAAACTAAAAAAATATAGATTTTATTAACCGACGCTACTTAAACCGGTTCCTCCCCTAAATTTTTTAACAAATAATGAAATGAGGTCGCCTTAGGGTAGTTTTTACCCCAGATTCAATTTAACATTATGATTATTATCTATTAAGTTTGACCTACAAATCGGACGTGTATCTCACCCTTCGTTGAACACTCGTTGTAATATTATCCCTTGGCTAAGGGTGGCGAGCAGGACTGACGTATAGTTGGTATGTTTTGTATTGGTCGTTGAATTGCCTTTATTTAGCGCGGGCGCCCGCGCGAGAGCAATGTTGGCCGAGTGGTAATGGCTCCGACTTACGAGTTGTAGGTCGCGGGCTCCAACCCAGCCAGCGCATTACTTTGTGTTATTTATTTCATTACCACTGCTCTCAAAACGATGAAGGAATACTTTCGACTTAAAGATTCCGGGGTTGTAGCTATCAGGAAAAATAGACTCCGGCAAGGAATTCCATTCCTTAGCTGCACGTACAATGAATGTATTTCCAAAACGTTTTGTGCGTGTAGTTAGGGCGTGCACCATGTACTAGTAGCGCATCGCCGTACGTCTGGTAGTCTGATGATGGAACGGGCTAGGTGAAATTAGGTTATTCAGTTCCGACGCACATTCCCCGAAATGCTACCGGGAGAAAACCAAAAGGCTAACAACTCGGCGTCGATACTCAAGACTGAAGCCTTTTCTTTCGGTGGGAAAAATCATCCAATGACAAAACCCGCTCTTGGGTGAAGCGGGAGATAGTGTCAGACTCTTACCTACTAAAAACCCACCCCGTTCCTTCTAACCTTCATACCGGGGCTCGAGCTTCCTTTCGGATAACCCTGGCCCCAGTAGGCTTCGACCCAGCTGGGCCCCCTCCTGCTGCTGACAACTCCTTGAGGCACGCGGGAACGTCTTGGGCTCGGTCCGGACAGTTACCGGACGCGGACAGCGAGCTACCCATGGCTTGCCGTCCGAGACTTTGAAGCCTCGACTCGACGAGTGTATCATCGCCAATTATCCTGGCTCGCCTCTCAATTGCCTCAAGTGCATCAAGCTGGTATCGAGTAGGAAAATGACAAAAAAAATGAAAAATTATTTTGACGCCACTCTTTTGCAAACCGACTATCCTCCCCTCTCATTGTTTTTTCCTCTGTGCTCAGATCATTGTAGTCTGTATTATATCTGCCGTCCCCTCTCCTTTTGTCTGCGTGATGTATTAGTCGCTAGACTCATTTGAAGCCTTTAAAATATTACCTAGCTTCAGTCTTTGTGTTGTTAGACTGGCCGGCGACATTTTGATTCATCGTACGTATTTGTATACGAGATGTTTGGCTTGTATTCTTGGCGTTTTTTGACTAGGGTATTTTTTTTTTTCGATGGCAGATTAAAAGTTATTTGACGGGCCTGTTGGTCTAGTGGTTAGTGGCCCTGACTGCTTTGCCGGAGGTTTGTGTGATGAGCATAATAATTTGTTCTGTGTCTGGGTGTAATATGTCTATAATGTAATATATGTCTGCCACAGGTTCAGTTGAAAACCAGCGTCAGGCACTAGTTGTCTGGCATTCATGCTGAACTGGACCTATTTTGGTGCAGCCATGAGGCACACAACAATTTTATTTTTTTTCTTAATTTTTTGGTATTGGTTTTGTGCTGTACCAAATAAATTATTTTTCTTTCTTTCTTTCTTTATAATATGTATACATTTAGAAATATTTAAGTATGTTTATCAGTTGACGCAGCGTTTGAAGACCTCCGACAAAGTGGACCGATGACCTGGTCAGGGTCGTGGGAATCCGATGGATGCGTGACGCACAGGACCGGTCGTTGTGGCGATGCTTGGGACTAGACGGCGTTGTGTGATAGTTGTGGAATATTATTATTTTTCTGTTTGAAGTATCTGTTATTTGTTTATTGTGCAAACCTACCACAGTGTTGTCTTTTTACCGACTTCCCAAAAAGGTGTTTTTTTTGTATGTTTGTTCGTCGAATACTCCCCCAAATGTGCACATGACAATAATTAACATAAATTCACGCTTTTTAACAATGTTTGTTCATATTTATTATTTTGTTCCGATACGTATAATATAGTTTACTAGCTTTCCGCCCGCGGCTTCGCCCGCGTGGACTACAGTTTATATCGCGCGGGCAGAGACCCGTGCTCAGCAGTGGAATTATAGGTAGCCTATGTGTTATTCCAGTGTCTCTTCTACCTACCTACCAAATTTGATTTAAATCCGTTCAGTAGTTTTTGCGTGAAAGCAGACAGACAGACAGACACGAGTTACTTTCACATTTATAATATTAGTAGGGAAGTAGGGATAGGGATAGTAGGGATTTAGTCTCCGTGAGTGTGACCGTGGCATCACCGCGGGCCCTAACAGAATACCAGCGCTGCGTAATTTATCTTTATAGATATGCCAGCATATGCTGAGTTAGGTGCCTTTTTGACCTTGCACAAATTTTAAAGTTATTTTGTTGACATACTAAATTGTATGGTATTTTCTGTATTGCATCGTATTCAACTGCTTTTTAATTTAAATGTAAGCATGTCTAAGGTTCGAATAGGACGAACATCTGTGCGATAGACCGCGCCTTAACCGGCCACTGCAAATTAAACAGGCACCAATTTCACATGAAACTGAGTGACACTGATGTTTGCCGGTACTGTAATCAGGAGAGGGAGACGCCTAAGCACCTATTGTGTGAATGCAAATCCCTTACCCACAAACGGAGTATCCATCTGGGTCGACACATTATTCGCCCGGAGGAGATTAAAACTCTTAAAGCTAGGAGTATTCTAGACGTTCTGGAAGCCTCCCGGCTAAAAGAGTTACTCCAACAAGGTGGCGAGTCACAATAGATATTTTAGGTCGCAGTGACTACATCTCCTACACTACGGGAGATGCATAGCCCCTAATCTTCAAAATAATAAGGTTCGAATAAACTTTTTTCTTTCTTCTTTCTTTCTTAATTGACGTTACGACTCCCACGAGATACATCTAAAGTAATCTACGTAATCCCTATCCTATGACATACCATAGATTCTACCCATACACAAAAAAAAAGTTGAAAACCCCATAACTCACTACTAACCTCTATAGACACTTATAAAACCATAAAATACCATAACAAGACACACCATGGGAAACACATTTTAGACTTATAAGAATCTATGCAAAATTCACTTTACAAACCTATTGATAAATTTTACAAACTTTCAACTTACTGTCTACTGAAAAACATCACACAAAAATCGACCTTAACTTCTACTTAACAAAGTCCAAAGTCGTGTCAAATTGTTGCAGTTATTTGCCAAGCAAATATAAACCTTATGTCGTGGTTTATAAGGATGGTGTGAAAAATGAGGGTGGTATGAAATAAGTTGGTAGATTTAAAAGCTACCCTCTTATATGCGATAAATATCGGGACATTATGCTTCGAGGTAGAGGCAAGTCAATTGGTAGACGTCTTAAGTGTATACAGTGTGTTTTATATTAATTGGTTTTCATAAATATTGTAATTGGATTGTTTTGTAGGAGCACTAGTTACTGCTAGTGGCTTCGTTTGCGTGAATATAGAAAATTGTCTAAATATATCAAAAGGATAGCACACAGATACACAGAGTGCGGACGGTGAGCAATGGGTAGCTCGCCGTCCGACCTTCCGGTAGCCGTTGATACAGAGCCTAAGTCGTTAACGGCGCGTAGTGTTCCACACGCGCCTCAAGGAGATGTCAGCAACTGTAAGTGCCCAGCATAATCGAAGCCTCTAGTGTTGTCGCGAGCTTGCGGACAGCGAGCAATTGGAAGCTCGCCGTCCGACACGGCGAGCCATGGGTAGCTCGCTGTCTGATCGTCCGGTAACTGTCCGGACCGAGCCAAGGCGTCGACGGCGCGCACTGTTCCCGCGCGCCTCAAGGAGTTGTCAGCAACAGGAGGGGCCCATCTGGGTCGAAGCCTACCGGGGTCGGGGTTATCCGAAAGGAAACTAGAGCCCCGGTATGAAGGCTAGAAGGAACGGCGCGGGGTTTTTAGTCAGTAAGACTCTGACACTGTCTCCCGCTCCACCCAAGAGCGGGTTTCGTCAATGATGATTTTCCCCGTCGAGAGAAAAAAAAAAAAAAAAAAAAAAAGCTCGCCGTCCGACCGTCCGCGGTAATCGTTCAGATTGAGCCCAAAACGGCGACGACGCATATTTTTTCACGCGCGCCTCACAGAGTGGTCAGCAAATCGTATGGGCTCAGCAGATTCGAAGCCTATTGAGGCCAAGCATCTGTTTCTGAAAGGAAGGCTTGATCTCGGTATGAAAGACAAAGAAGGAACAGGAGTGATTTCTCACCAAAAAATGAAAATCTACATTGAAAACCTCACCAGAAAAGTCACCCAAAGGGTAATGGAAAGGTCTATGCTCGGAATTTCCTTGCGTGATCGAGGATGAGATCAGAGATGAAGATATCCGCAAGAGAACCAAAGTTGCCGGCATAGCTCGAAGAATCGCCAAACTTAAGTGGCAATGGGTAGGGCACTTTGCTCGCAGAACAGATGGCCGTTGGGACCGAAAGTTTCTGGAGTGGCGACCGTCTACTGAAAGACGCAGCGTCGGAAGACCTACAAGGTGGACCGATGACCTGGTGAAGGTTGCGGGAATCCGATGGAAGCGGGACGCACTGGATCGATCATTGTGGCGACACTTGGGGGAGGCCTATGTCCAACAGTGGACGTCCGTCGGCTGAAATGATGATGATTGAGTACCTCACGGATGCGTCAAATTAGTTCAGCTAAATACGAAAACACAAAATACGTTAACACAGTTACTTACTATTCTTTCTTTAATTCTTTAATTCTTTATTGTACACTATAAAAACTTATAAAATAGGTGGATAACAAAGTTCATGTACATAGGCGAGCTTAACTCAATGATGAGTTTTCTTCCAGCAAACCTTTGAGCGATAGAGAGAGATGATAGAGGGTGGGGTCCAGTGTACAATTTGAAAATTATAAATACTATGAATAAAATAATAAGACATAAATAAGTATAACTACATACATAAATACACACATACTATATAATATTACAGATATATATATATATATATATATATATATATATATAGTATCTATAGTATATATATATACTATGTCATTGAGAAAGGAAATGCTCTTTAATTTTCCTCTTGAAAACATCTAAAGAAGGGCTGTCACGTAGGGAGTGCGGAAGGCAGTTCCACAGACGCACTGCAGTGACAGTGAAGGAACCATCATAACGACTAGAAGTGTGAAACGGGGTACGAAGAAGAAGAGAATTTGCAGTGCGGCAGGGCTTACCCCTCGGGACGAAGTACTCAAAGCGTTCACGAAGTTATTGTGGAGAATTAGGGTTGTGCAGGATAGTGTAGAGAAGAGATAGGATATGGGTATCACGGCGACGCCGAATCGGCAACTACTTCTTTTCTGTTAGATGAAGCACTTTTTCTTATCTATTCGATTGGTTTCGTAAAATTTGAAAGAAAGAAAAATAATTTATTTGGTACATCACAAGGCCCAAATACAAATACAATAAGCAAAAAAAAAAGATATAAAATACAGTAGTTGTGTGCCTCATGGCTGCACCAAAATAAGTCATTTTATTTTTTTACTAGCTTCTGCCAGCGACTTCGTACGCGGATCCTGTTGCTTATGCCAGCGACAACGGAGTCGTCAAAATCAAAGATCTGAAACGTCTGGTGTCGAATTCTAAGAGCCTGGAAAACAACGTGATGCACGAGACGATTTGAGACGTTCCAGATCTCTCCTTTCCACTTACGCACGTGACAGTGTGCACACACCTTGGTGCCATAGACAAAAATAAACAGAAAGCTCCGAACTGTTAAGCTATCGGGAGTTACATGTGTTATTGTGAGTCAACCATAACAGATAGACATATGATGTCTCGGGATATTTTTTATATAATTTTAAGGAGAACATTTCCGTCATACATGATTTCTGTGTAGCTTTAACCATTAAGGCTGCAAACGCGACGGAAGCTTAAAAAATGGAGTAATTTTTCTCGTTTCCCCAACATTTTCCTTCACTGCTCTGCTCCCATTGATCGTAGCGTGATGAAAAGTATACTATAACCTGCCCAGGAGTATGAAGAATGATTGTACCAAGTTTCGTTAAAATCCATCGCGTAGTTTTTGTTTCTATAAAGAACATACAGACAGACAGACAGACAGACAGACAGACAGACAAAAATTTTACTGTTTGCATTTTTGGCATCAGTATCGATCACTAATCACCCCCTGAAAAATATTTTGAAAATATATTTCATGTACAGAATTGACCTCTCTACAGATTTATTATAAGTATAGATCATATAACAATTTGCATTGTGTTTGAATTTTGTCTTACATTAATTAATCCGTCCGTTCAGCATAATTGCCAGACAACTAGTGCCTGACGCTGGTTTTCAACTGAACCTGTGGTTGCGAGAGAACCTGTCTTTGAATGGATTGAACAAAACCACATCTGGATACACAAAAGTATATTAAATCACGTCTCACAAATCAATAACAAAACTCTTCAACTTATAACACCCTGTATCTCTAAGGGCGGCTACAAATCATGCTCGCCTGCGACACCTTAAGACTTGGCGTCCCGTGTGGAGCAGGCCTTAAATGATTTGTAGCCGCTAGACGATAGTAACTCGTTTTTTTTTGTCTTTTGTTTAGATTTATTTTTCTCTTAGTACACGGGGATTGGAAAGGTGTTTTAGGAAGGAGTATGAAATTATGAGGTTTGGATATGATGATAAGCTCTTTTTTTAAGTTAAGAGTGAATAGGTTGCTTCTAGGCAAGCCTGCTCCATCGTCGGCCATATCATCGCTTTCCATTGGGTAAAATAGTGCTAGCCAAAACATAGTAAAAAAATTGTTAAATCATATACAGGGTTATTTGTAAAACACTAGCAACCTCTTAGGTGCTTGTTAAGAACATCATAAACAACTTTTGTTCTATGACTTTTAAAAATGTATCATATTTTTAATTCATCAAATTTTCATACAAAAATAAAAATATTTAATTTAAATGTTCTAGATATTACGAAGCCTATGCGAAGCAAGCTATAATACAATAGCGGAGGGTACCTGAACATGAAATTGACCTATTTGCCTACCTCAAACACAGAGGTGAATTGTGTTAGATAGAACAACGAAATCTTGAAGGTTTTTTTTTGGTAAATGTTTTATGTTTAGTAAAAAGTCATAGAACAAAAGTTGTTGTTTATGATGTTCTTAACTAGCATCTAAGAGGTTGCTAGTATTTTACAAATAACCCTGTTTATGACATCTCCCACCCTTTGGCGGAGCGGGAGAGCATGTCAGAATTTTAATAACTAACCTACAACTAAAACCTACTCCCTTTTCTTCTTTGCCATTGTTCAAGGCCCTGGGTATCTCTTTTGCATCACCCATGGCCCCAGTAGGCTTTGACCCAGCTAGGCTCCTACGGTTGCTGACAACTTCTATGAAATATGGCTCTGAATTCCACTCATATTAAAGAAAAAGACCATCTGAGACACTAATCTGCATGCTTCTCACATGATAAAAAAAATATTTCTAAGTCGGTCCACAATTGACCGAAATATCAGTGAACATACATACAAAAAAAAAAACATACATTCAGCCGAACATAGAACCTCCTCTTTTTCGAAGTCGGTTAAAAAGAGACTTTGACCCCTGAATTTGTTTCGGTGTTTCTTCTCAGGTAACCTTCGGTATCCTTTCGAGTACCGTAATTAGAAACACAATAGACAGACAATGGCAGAGCGAACTCGTTCGCTTGGGGTTTATTGAAAAAACTTAGGAAAAATCGGCATCTAAAAGTAAACCTATTTGCAAAATAAATATTTACCATCTATCAATATCGGAGACTCTATATTCAAAGTATTATGTAGACGATTATGTTTACCTGGGATAGACGGTCCAGTTCTGTAGGTCTAACTACAGAAAAGATCCACATGGGTCGAAGTGTCCGAGGTGTTTCTCGGCCCCTCAACAAGATAAGATAAGATAACTTCCAGAAAGAGGTCAATCACACCTAGTATTTTTGACAGAAGAAAAGCACAAGTATTTTATAGTAGAAAACAGGAATACATTGAGAAACAGTGGACTCTATCTAGTAAACAACGTGCCTATTTTACGATATGATTAGCCATGTTTGACTATATCATGAAAAAGTCATATATGTATTCATCGAATTGTTTCTCAATATTATAAGCTAAGAAGTTGAGATAAGTACCGAACTCACGACGACACAATAGTCATCCTCATGACACTTCACACACGTCTCCGTCATTATCCATCGTGACACTTCTCACACGTCTACGTCATTATCCATAGTTCCTTGTTTCTTATCAACATTCCGGACATTTCCGTCAGTTCTCCTTTAGGACAAGTATTTAGTAGTAATACAAACGTTTAAAGGTACACTGCGGTCTATAAAAGCATCTGGTGCTACCGAAACGATGGTGAGTGTTTATTTTTTTGATTTCGTCGTAATGTCGCGGTCTGGGAGCTAGGGAGACGTTTTTTTGTTTCATTGTGTGAATTATTTTAATCTAAATTTACATGAAAGGAAAAATAAATAAGTACAATATTTATTAAATTTATTAAATAAAACTTTTCGACAATTTAAGTTAAAAGTGAATAGATTACTTCAAGGCAAGCGAGCTCCGTCGTAGACTACATCATCGCTTACCATCAGTCATCAGTCATCACTTTTTGGTTGGTTGAAAGCTTGTGGTAGACCACCCTCAAGCTAAATACCAGAAAATACCATAATATTATATGGTTAGAAAAAAGGTATTTTTTAAGTTTAATTCATGAATCCCCAAGCGACCACCGGTGGCCGCGCATCTATTGTCTTACTATTGTGTCTCTAATTGACGGTATCTGAAGGGTTAATTCTAAGTAAAGTAGGTATCAAATTTTTAGCATCGGTGATTGTCACAAAAAAAAACTGTGCGTGCCCGAAGCGTAATTTTTTCTACCAAAGAGAGTAAAAAAAGTCAAAAAATTATAGTTTTCCCGCCCAGAGGACACGGTGGTGCATACAGTGGAGGTGTGCCCCGCTTGGGTGGAGCACCGCCGTGACCTCGTGGGAAATATCCACCACAGGGCCATAGTCCTGAGAAAGGAGGGAAGGCAGGCGATGGCCTTCTTCTGTGAAGCAGTAATGCTAGCGAAGGGAGCGGATGCATGTGACAGGCCGCCTCCTCCACCCTAGAGCGAGAAAAGTTATTAAATGATTACACACCTTAAAAAAAGCTCTAGAACTTAGGCACAATGTTTCTTAAATTGATGACCAAAAAAATTTGTCCCATATCTCCTAGACTACAGTATATTGTCGCAATGCAAGTTGAACTGGGTTCGTACATTTTTTTATACCTCGCCAGGTCCTTTGTCAGGATCGTAATGATAGTCTGATGTTTGTGCCATTGTTGTTCCCAGTCCTGTGGTCGCTAAGTGTACTAGATGTTGCGGACTTTGGAGATTGGTCCTGATGATGTCGCTCATTTGGTGCAACAACGGCGTAATTACACTTTTTTCAAAACAAGTTTTATAATGTTAAAATGTGCGGAAAGACTATTTACATCGGGAGAAACATCATTTACGTTGATTTATTCAATAAGACGACCCACTGACCAACGATTAGAATCATAATAAGTTTCGCTAAAATGCCATAACCATTAATATTAATCTTTGACTGCATCTCCTTGAAAATGTCTAAAACTGTAATTACGCCATTGTTGCACCAAATGAGCGATATTGTGCAGTCTTTTTTAGAAGAATCAAAAAGTGGTCGCAAATCGTTTTCTATATTACTTTTGATAGGTTTTTTTTTACAACTTAAATACTTCTTTTCCTCCCTTCCTCCCCTTCCTCCTTTCCTTTGACTGTATTTATTCAGCAATTTTTGTATGGCTGCGATTGTCTTAGAGTAGGTGCCCGAGTGTTAACGGCCCCGACTCATGAGCTTATAACCCGGAAATCTTAGTCGAGAGTGAATAGGTTTCTTCTAGGTAAGCGCGTTCCATTGTCGACCGCATCGTCGCTTTCCATCAGGTGAGATAGCGTTCAAGCGCGAACCTATCAACAATATAAAAAACGAGTGCTGCTATCTTTACATTAAGAGGGTCCTTTTCCACTCGCCTTTCGTAAACATCGAAAATGGTTTAAAAGCTTGTTACTTCATTTAATGCAATCCAACACGATGTTTGACGAAAAGGCAACGCAAAAAAGAGAGATAACGCCTGTAAACTCTGTTAGTATTCGGTAATTCCGATATTTACTCGAAAATTTCACAAAACTTGCTCTAGGAAATAGCTGTGTTTTTTAACCCTTATAAAAGTTTTTGGAAAAAGTTGTCGTTATTTAGAATCATAATAAAATTTGCAAGGTCTCTAGAGATTTACTTTTTTGACTTTTTTAATTTTTAGGTAAATTATGAAGTGTCAAAGTTCATACAAAATAGGAGATTTTCAGAGGTTCAGTTTAGAAATTAGTTTCTTTAGAAACCTAGATAATATCCACAAGGTACTGTGTTTCCAAAATATCTAATGAAAAACGTGTAATAACGTCATAATCAGTTATGAGCGGTTGTATGAAAAACAGTGAAAATGTGAGTCATGATGCACCACCTTAAGGTTGGAAACTACCCGGCAAACCTCTAGGTACTACTCTACATCACATATCCATAAAAAAAAACCCACACAAAACACTTGCACTACACTGCGAGCCAAATAAACCGACCCAGCACAACAGTACTTAACTACCCACATATATATATGTATATATAATAAAAAGCAACAAAGGACTACGGTCCGTGTCTGTCTGTTGTCGACAATGGGATCCCTGAGGCACCTTGTAGATTAAAATTTTTCTTGTTGCCATCATGATGAGAAAAATGTAGATGTAGAGGTGGGTGGGGGGATAGTTTTGGTATTACTTTCACTAGACGAGGATTGTGTGAAAGTACTTTATTTTTTTTATGGGTATTTGAAACCTGAGAAGTATCAATGTGAATCTTTTATTTCATATTTGTATTTTCATTTTCAAGAAAATAAAGAGAAAAGAAAATATGTTGGTATACACACAGTATTGATAGGCTCGCGTTTGACCACCATCTCACCTGATGGTAAGCGATGATGTGGTCGACGATGGAGCACGCTTGCCTAGAAGCAACCTATTCACTCTTGACTTAAATACCCCCAATATGTCGCTATCAGGAAACACAGACTCCGGCAGGGAATTCCACTCCTTGGCTGTACGCACTATAAATGTGTTCCCAAAACGCTTTGTGCGTATGGGTGGGATGTTAACCATGTAACTATCAAATCAATTACTTTTTTGTACTTCCTTAAAGCCTGCAATACACGTTCGCCGAGCGTTGCCTTGTGAAGACCAATACAACATCTAGACAGTAAATTTGCCTTGTCTTGTTATCGCTCGGTGTCGCTCGCCTAGTTGGTTGAATAAAGACAAGCGCCAACGTGTATAGACCTCATTTGGCGTAGCTTGTCACAACTCGCAGCCGCTCGCGATCACCTCACTTCGGAGCGGTGTAGGTTTTTCTGCACAAATCAAAGGCGCTCGAGCCCGCTCGCCCAACATGGCGTCTCCTCAAAACTCGTCTATGTTGGACATTTACATTGGTTTCCTTCAAGCTTGCAGAACGTCTAGACAGTAGCGCTTGCCTTGTATCAATTAGCCTGAATTTGCCTAGGCTTGCATTGACCTAAGGTCGGCCAACAAGTATTTCAGGCTTACCAATTCACAACAGTACAAATGTTTTAGTTTTATTTAAAACTACCCCCAAAACAAGCAATAATTTCCCACCCTTAAATAGTTACCTCTTCATTATATTTAATTGAAATCTCTTTAAACGCAGACTAGAGCACATTTAAGGCGTATAGTCCCTTGAACGTCTGGCTGGAGTTAAATGCACACATACTCGTACTGCCACTGGCGCCCGCATAAGAGCCCAGTCTTTAAAACCATTTTGTTTTTGTGAAATGTTAATTGATTTATTTAAGCATACATATGAAAAACACTTTACAGCATTTTTTTTTTTTTGTGAAAACATATTTGTAAAGATCAAAGCTGCTTGTAAATAAGTAAGGAAAACTACCGAAAAAAAACTTTGGTTGCAAAAAAAAAAAATGCTGCAAAAAATTTATTTTTTTGGAAAAGTATTTGTTATATCAACAAAATCGTATGTGTATGATAATGTTATATATAACGGAGGGTCGATATCAGTGGGTCGCGACATCGGAAATAACACTCACAAAAACCTTTGATAACACCTTTAATTACTCGTAACACACACTCAGTACAAAATAATCAAGGATGCCTGAGATATGGCTTGATTAAGAATTTAGGAACGCGGGAAATTTAGCGTGGAGTAACCAACGTCTGCTCGGACCGACGGAACGATTCAAAGTGCCCTCCAAATCAACCGTCACCCGACACGTGAACCTACCCCCATTCCGGGTAGCCAATTTACCTGTCAACGTCAGTACCTGTCAATGTCGAATAATCGATTATACCTCCGGATCGACATTTGACTCGACTATTCGCTCAGTAATGCTATTACTCCACGCTAACCATCCCCAAGTTAATACTTGACGTTCCCAAACGTAAGCTGTTCAATCTAACTACATAGTTCCTCCAGTGAAAGATAGGTGGCGCTGATGCAGACCGACTGATATGCGCCAACGCTTCGACACGGCCGTCCTGATGATCACACGTCCTCGTGTGGAGTACCTGGAATGAAAGAAAATCCTCGAACAGTACTCATTCTAGTCGTTCGGCCAATCCTGGCCCAAGGTGGTGGGGCATAAAAGGTACTCTGATCAAAATCATCAATCATGTCTAGAAGAAAATCACAACAATCTCAATCTCTCAAAGCCGACATGTTGAACAACACTCAAACTCATTCAAATAATAGGAAACTCATTAAAATATTGCAGTGCTCATACTCTGACCTCCATCCGGTCTTCATCATCACACTTATAACCTCCATCCGGCTATAAGCATCAAACCAATCGACCTCCATCCGGTCTTCATCATAACTCATTATAGCCTTCATCCGGCCATAAGCATCAAACCAATCGACCTCCATCCGGTCTTCATCATAACACATTATAGCCTCCATCCGGCCATAAGCATCAAACCAATCGACCTCCATCCGGTCACTAACACAACAGGCAACCTCTATCTGGTCACCTCCACATGTAACCTCCATCCGGTTACAAACAACACCATCAAGATAATCATTTCGAGCCTTTAATCAAAATAATCCTTAAAGTAGGTTTGTTCAACATGTTGCTTTATTTTTCCTATAACGTTACAGATTATAAGAAAACTCTTACTATGCTAGGTACTCTAAATGTTAAGTTGACTTCTTAGTATTCAACTAGTCTTGTCAGCATTATCATTTTCGTCATAGCTAGTCTCGTCATCATCGCCTACGTGCATGTCAACGTCAGTTATTTGTCGCAGGCGGTTATGTGCGTACTTCGAAACATAACGGTCATGGTGGCCGTTAGCAAAAACCTCAATCACTCCTGCGCATCCCTCCAGGATCGCCAAGTCTCTCAAGACTTAATGGTTTCCCACAGTACGTCCCAGGTTTGATCAACATTTGAATTGAATACCGCGTACTTACGGACTACTGTAACCGCTAGATACCGGTTTCTATTAAGCTACGACTACAAATCAAATCTCCTATAATCAGTTCATCCTGTAAACTTCATCGTCATCATCAGCCTCTTTTTTTTTTTATGTTCCCAATGAAACGCCTGCGTTTCTTTTTCTTTCTATTGCATTGTCACTGTCTTTCTATTGCGCCTCTAATTGACACGATTGAAAAATTTGAAACGTTAAAGGTTAACCGACTCTTTCATAAAAAATTAAATTAATTCTTATTCAGTTTTCGTGGCGCCGCTGTTAAAAAAAAGAAACTTTACCGCACGTTAAATCTTTAGGAGAACGGCCCCATACACGAGAATATTTAGGTACAAACCACCCGAAGTAAACTACTAGACCTATTAACTGTCCCAACTGAGCTATGATAAACAGCATCGAAAGTAGGGTAGAGAGCAGAATCGAATGTACGCGATCTGCTTTCTGAAGTTCTATATCTCCTAACTTCAGCACTTGACTTAATTTCATATCCTAAACAACTCGATTTGCATTATGAAAAACAACCACTCTTTCAAATCTAATGAAAATCCGGCTTTAATCAACGTTTGTAATACTACATTAAGTCTCTCGAAGTTCTTAATAGGTTCCATAATAATCAAAATATTGACAACTCAAACTATGACGTAGGTATTTACCGATTTATCAAAAACCCCGTTTAAAAACAGAGATCACGTTTCGATACCGAGTGGCATAGTCAAATGTTTATACTGACCGCTGAAACACTACTGAAATCATCATCATCATCATCATCATCACCATCATCACCATCATCACCATCATCACCATCATCACCATCATCACCATCATCACCATTATCACCATCATTACCATCATCACCATCATCACCATCATCACCATCATCACCATCACCATCATCACCATCATCACCATCATCACCATCATCACCATCATCACCATCATCATCATCATCACCACCATCATCATCATCACCATCATCACCATCATTTTCTTCCATTCTGTTCTGTCCCTCGTCACGCTATCACTACACCTACACAACCAACACAAACACACACAACACCCTAACCTAACCCTAGCCTATATACAATCTAATTTTTGTAAAATAAAGCGCACTATGTAAACGAGTTATTTGGTCCGAGATACGTGGCAACGAATACCAGTAAGGCACGTTATTGTTTAGTTTACAGTAGTCTTTGCACATTATTTCTGACCGGTCGAGTTTTTAAGCCGAAAGAGCTAAATTAACAGACACCGTATTACTCGGTAAAATAATATTTGCACGCAACAATTCATCTACCCGCTCACACATTATTATTTATTTTTTTTTTTTTTTTTTCGCGCTAGACGGCTATGGTCGTCTTTTGCTAAGATGAGTCAATTAAACGAATAAGTTCACTTTTTGTAACACGCGTTTATAGCATACTATACTGTCAGGTACACGTCAGTGTCAATAACGTAAAAACTATCTATGGAGGAGTTATCACTGTCAAACAAAAATCGAAACGGTATCTACCGGATATACCGAGGGTAGATATAATTACAATTGTTTATGTCGTGAACTTTAGCAATTTAACAAAAGAAGTGTGTCACGCACGATCATACTATTTAACCCTTCAGATACCGTCAATTAGAGACACAATAGTAAGACAATAGATGCGCGGCCACCGGGTGTCGCTTGGGGATTCATGAATTAAACTGAATCCTTGCAACAATATTTCACGGCCAAAATATCACTTCGCAAATAGATGTTGTGAATAAAACCTCAATCAAACTACGCAAGTAATCTGAACACGCTAAACTGACCCTTCAATGTAACAAAACTGTGTTTACGTTTGCCGTGAAATAGTGATGACAGACTTTAAAGTGAAAGAGATATAACACTCAGCATCAGAATTAAAATGGAATGTGAATACCTGACCTTGTTCCTGGTTCCTTTGACAGCACATACGTCATCCAGTCACTCGCTACGCGATGCCTTGGCACCACCATCGCCTTCACGTCGCTTGCTTCGTCCAATTATTCCACAATGTAACATTTGACAGGTAGCGTTCGACTTCAAGCGTTTTGTGTGAATCGTTTTCTGATCTGGTATCGCACTCGACACACTGCACCTCAGGCACGCACACACACACACACGCGAAGCACGTATCGGAAAGTAGTACATCGTAAACGAGCACTTGCAACCATCGCTCTTTTCCCGGTCACTAGCTGGGTGGTACGTTGTAATTTGCTCTCTGGGGATACAGCGGTACCATGGTCCAACATTTGTTGCTCAGGATTAGGGAACAACCCCAGAAAAAAACCTAATCAGACCATTTAAGTCAGCTCTTCAATCCGGTTCTTACTTTCTTAAAGCGACCATAAGCAGGGCGCCATGTTGGTCTTAGTCCGTCAAGCACATTTCTGCAGTCGTCAACCAAGCACGTGCATCTACATCTTGTTTCTCAGGATCGAAATCCGGTAAACGAAGGCCATGTGACGACGTAGTAGGTGTTTTCATGGCTTGAATCAGCGTCAGAAAATTGCGGTTCTGTTGTTCCAACAAACGCATCCATTTTTCGTCGCTAGCGTTTTCATTTTTTAAACACGTGGGTCGTCGTGGTCCAATCCCAATTCTGATAACGGAGGGTCGATATCAGTGGGTCGCGACATCGGAAATAACACTCACAAAAACCTTTGATAACACCTTTAATTACTCGTAACACACACTTAGTACAAAATAATCAAGGATGCCTGAGATATGGCTTGATTAAGAATTTAGGAACGCGGGAAATTTAGCGTGGAGTAACCAACGTCTGCTCGGACCGACGGAACGATTCAAAGTGCCCTCCAAATCAACCGTCACCCGACACGTGAACCTACCCCCATTCCGGGTAGCCAATTTACCTGTCAACGTCAGTACCTGTCAATGTCGAATAATCGATTATACCTCCGGATCGACATTTGACTCGACTATTCGCTCAGTAATGCTATTACTCCACGCTAACCATCCCCAAGTTAATACTTGACGTTCCCAAACGTAAGCTGTTCAATCTAACTACATAGTTCCTCCAGTGAAAGATAGGTGGCGCTGATGCAGACCGACTGATATGCGCCAACGCTTCGACATATATAAATCTATAATATACTAGCTTTTTCCTGCGGCTTTGCCCGCGTACATAAAATATAGCTTGTGTCACTCAAAAATAAAGTAGCTTTCTATAGGTTTTCTTTTTTTTTTCTCGATGGGGAAAATCATCTTATGACAAAACCCGCTCTTGGGCGGAGCGGGAGATAGTGTCAGACTCTTACTGACTAAAAACCCCATCCCGTTCCTTCTAGTCTTCATACCGGGGCACGAGCTCCCTTTCGGACAACCCTGTCCCCAGTAGGCTTCGGCCCAGCTGGGCCCCTCCTGCTGCTGACAACTCCTTGAGGCGCACGGGAACAGTGCGCGCCGCCGACGTCTTGGACTCGGTCCATTACCGGACGATCGGACAGCGAGCTACCCATGGCTCGCCGTCCGCGAGCCCCCGTCTACGGTGGCCGGAAATCGGGATCGGAATCCCGACGGTGGCGGCGAGGGCGCCTTTGCCTGATGCGGTCGGCCTCCTCCTTTGCTAGCATCACTGCTTCGCAGAAGGAGGCGACCGCCTGCCACTCCTCCTCGCTAGCTTTCTATAGGTGATTTTTTTTTTGCAATCGGTCTAGTACTTTCAGAGATCCTACAAACAAAAATAGAAAATACAATCTTTACCTCTTTATAATATTACTAGGTTTTGGCCGCGGCTTCAACTGCGTACATAAAATAAAGCCTATGTCACTCAGGAATGAAGCAGTTTTTTATTGATAAAAAAAAAAAAATGCGATCGGACCAGAATAGAATAGAATAAAACTTTATTGTACACCAAAAAGTAACACAGCTTATACATAAAATTAAATGTATGGGTACAATGGCGGTCTTATCGCTGAAAGCGATATCTTCAGACAACCTTAGGATGGACAAGAACTTAAAATTATACAGGGGGTAGTCTGTGTACTGCTAACAAATTAACTGCATATAAAACACAATACATAACTATAAATATATATATATAATGTATTATAATATAATATGTTACACAATTTTAATAAAATAGGGAAGAATAAAAGAGTAAAGTAAGGTGGAAGACATTAAATTACTTAGAAGCAAGATAAGTAATGTTATATAGAAAGGAAATGGTTTTTAACTAAATTTTTAAAAGAAACTAGTGACTGGACCAGGGTACTTTCAAAGATTATTTACAAACAAAAATAATTAACTTTACCTCTTTATAATAATACTAGCTTCTGCCCGCGACTTCGTACGCGGATCCTGTTGCTTATGCAGACAGACAGACAAAAATTTTACTGTTTGCATTTTTGGCATCAGTAATCGATACTGATGCCAAAAATGCCACTAATCACCCCCTGATAGTTACTTTGGAAATATATTGTATGTACAGAATTGACCTCTCTACAGATTTATTATAAGTATCGATAATAGTGGTGATGTAGAATTTTTTTTTTAAATAAAATCTTTTAACCAAGCCAAGGAGTACGTTTCAGAAAAACACTTTTTTATGGCACGGGCGTTAGAAACATGTTACATGTTCGGGCGCGAAACATGTTCGGGCGCTAGGGCCTTAAAGCTCACACACAATCCCACCTGCCACTTATAAAGGTGTAATTACACTGTCGCCTTATGTATGGCATATCTATCAGCCCAGTGTAATTATGTAAGGCCCATAAAATAGAGGCTTAAACAGGGGGGAATCAATTTATTTTGTTTAATTATGTTGAAGGGGTAAGCAGATGCAGGTGTTAGTTTCTTTTTAAGTTATGGTTCTCTTGTGTGTTGGTTTGTAAGTAGGATATTGCTTTTCTTGATCTGTTTATCATTAACGTGATTATGGTGTAAAAGCTTGTTGTTTTAGCCAACGCAAAAGTAAAGAAAAATAAAAAAATAAAAATTAAAAAATATGTAATGAAGACGAAAAGTTTTGTTTCTTTGTTTGTAGGAGTTAATCTCTGAAAGTACAGTACCCGTACCCAAGTTGCTAATTCTACAATAGTTAACGCTAGTAGAAGATTTCAAATGTACGGGATTGACGTCAACTCGACCGCATCAGGCAACGGCACCCTCACCGCCGCCGGGGTTCCAGCCCCGATTTCCAGCCACCGTAGACGCGGGCTCGTGGACAGCGAGCTATGGGTGGCTCCGATCGTCCGGTAACTGTCCGGGCCGAGCCAAGGCGTCGACGGCGCGCACTGTTCCCGCGCGCCTCAATGAGTTGTCAGCAACGGGAGGGGCCCATCTGGGTCGAAGCCTACCGGGGTCGGGGTTATTCGAAAGGAGACTAGAGCCCCGGTATGAAGGCAAGAAGGAACGGCGCGGGGTTTTTAGTCAGTAAGACTCTGGCACTGTCTCCCGCTACACCCAAGAGCGGGTTTCGTCAATGATGATTTTCCCCGTCGACAGAAAAGAAAAAAAAAACGCTCAGTCACGTGGTCAGAACAAAAGAATTGACGGCAACTCGAAGCGTTCGACGCAAGCGAAACAGTTGTAGCTTAGGTAGGGGGGCTGGTCCATAGTCGGCCTTATAATGTTCCCACTGTTGGGACTCAGGCCTCCTCTCAATGGACCGTAATCCGTAATACATTTTGTAGGACAAATACTTTTTCGAATAATTTAGATAATTATCTTGAGATTTAACCAAATAAAATCCCGTAGATAATAAACTTTTAAGAATCATCAAATCGTCATATTCTATCCCTGCTACCTCTGTTGGCTACCACAATCGAAAGTTTCGTATAGGAAATTTTTAGGCGTCTCATCAAAATAAGCTACTCACGGAAATTAGCTTGATAGTAATCAAGTGGAAAAATGGACCAGGGAACCCGGACTAATAAAAGATATTACCCGACAATTCCACTTTAGAGTGGCAGCTCTAAAGTGGGATTGGGCCGGACATGCTTACTACATGTTGGATGAGCTGTGGGCTAGAAGATCCACTTTTTGGGTCCCATTATATACAAGGTGACATCGCGGCAGACCAAGGCGAAGGTGGAGACATGAGCTTGATAAATACCGGAGGGACTGGCCCGCAATGACTGAAGACAGACGTGTGTGGAAAAGGGAGAGAGAGGCGTTCGCCTAGTGATGGGATATAAATCGGCTAGCTACTAAACTATCTTTGTTTCCAAAATATCTAGAGAAAGATATGTAATAACGTCATTATCTCGTACGAGCGGTTGTATGGAAGTGTATCTTGGGTTTTACGCTCTTAATTCATGAATCCCCAAGCGACCACCGGTGGCCGCGCATCTATTGTCTTACTATTGTGTCTCTAATTGACGGTATCTGAAGGGTTAATTAATTATGAGCTACTAGCTTTTGCCAGCGGCTTCGCCCGCGTACATAAAATATAGCCTATGTCACTCAGGAATAAAGCAAAAAAAAAGCGGTGAAAAAATTTTAGCAATCGGACCAGTACTTCCAGAGATTACCCCCTACATACAAACTTACAGATTTTACCTCTTTATAATATTAGTATAGATATGCAGGGTGTAAGGGACAGCCCTCCACAAAGTTTAAGGGCTTGCTCAGTAGACGAAACGATGATTTTTTTTTAGTTTCCTGAAAAGTCTTACGGAAGGTTGCTCAGTTTCGTTTACTGAGCAAGGCCCTAAAGTTTGTGGAGGGTTGTCCCTTACACCCTGTATTGATTAACAATATTATGATAAGTTTGTTTGTTTTGTTTAAATATAAACAAAGTTAAGAACATATGGACGTATGGTGAAAGGATTAGAAATGTTTCAGGGAGGGTGTGGTGCTACTGTTTGTTTGTTTTGGGAAGAAATTTTCCTCGATTATTTTTTTAGGTTTTTCGCCATCGGACCACTACTCCTAGCCAAGTTGCTAACTTGCAATCAGTTACGCTAGTAGAAAGCTTCAAATGTACGGAAATGACTTCTCTCAAAGCTCAGTTACGTGGTCAGGACAAAAGAATTAGCGGCGCGGCCAACTCGAAACGTTCAGAGAAAGCGAAACGGTTATAACTTGGCTAACTTGGCTGTACTTTCCAGATATTGCCTTCTAAAAATAAAAATAAAGCAAACTACGAAACGAGGTTATCGTTATAAGATTACTGTAGATAAATACTTTGATTCTTGTTACTGGAAGCCGGCTCCGACTCTTTTTTATTTATTAGTACCTATTCTATTTTATTATTGATAGGCTCGCGTTTGACCACCATCGCACCTGATGGTAAGCGACGATGTAGTCGACGATGGAACACGCTTGCCTAGAAGTAAATTATTCACTCTTGACTTAAAGACCCTTATTCACTCTAGTTTAGAACTCATCTGAATTATAATCGATAAGAAGACAAAAACGCTGGTAAATTTCCTCAGATAGTGCGGGAATTCCGCACGGCTTACCGCGAAGCAATGAGCCTCCTTGGTGGGCTGTCACCATAGAGTGCCAGTGGATCTAGAAGCAACAGCCCTTGTATGCATGCACGATTGGCGCGTGGACATGCAACGCCGCCGGGGCGACAAGTCGTGGCATGGCGGATAGAGTTCTAACGGGATCTCGATGAAATGCGACTGTCGCAATCTAAAGTGCTGGGCATGCCTGGCCCTGGAATAATAGACAACGAAGGAACTAGAAGTAGGATTTAGTTAGTAGAAGTCTGCTCCGCCAAAGAGCGGGTGATGTAATTGGATGATTTGACTGGCCTGTTGGTCTAGTGGCCCTGACTGCTATGCCGGAGGTCGTGGTTTCGATCCACCCAGGACAAATGTTTGTGTGATGAGCATAATCATTTGTTCTGTGTCTGGGTGTAATTTATCTATAAAATGTATTTATTTAGAAATATATAAGTATGTTTATCAGTTGTCTAGTACCCATAACACAAGCTCGGCTTAGCTTGGGACTAGACGGCGTTGTCTGATAGTTGTGGAATATTATTATTATTATTTTCTACCTAAAAAAGGGAAATTATTCCAATCCAAGTCCATTTTGAAATTTCTATCCCAGCTAACACTCGCACCACACCCTTCGCAGTCACAAGAAAAGCGACAAAACATTAACTCACTCAATATGTTACTTCGTTAGCTTCCCTCTCGCTCTATTCTTGAGCGAGTGAGCGGGACAGAGCATGATTTAGCTCGGCGCCCGTCACATGTTCCTAATGACCGGTTAATATAGGAGAATTGTTAAGGGGAAGTGGTATGTTTAGAGGTTTCCTTTTTTTCTTTGTGCTGTACCGAATAAATTATTTTTCTTTCTTTCTTTTCTTTCTTTCTTTGTTTCAAGTTTCGACAGGAAAGATTTGTGGGAGTATCTCGTTTAAGAGCGTCCAGTTCATGATACTCCCCATACAACCGCTCTTACGTGGTTATAACGTTATTACTATTTACTAGCTTTTGCCCGCGGCTTCACCCGCGTACATAATCCCAGGGTAAAAAGTATCCTATGTGTTATTCTGGGATATGGTCTTGTCGTATACCAAGTTTCATCAAGATCCGTTCAGTAGTTTTTGCGTGAAAGAGTAACAAACATCCATACATCCATCCATACATCCATCCATTGATACAAACTTTCGCATTTATAATATCTATATATATAAAAATCAATGCCACTTTTCGTTGTTAATTTATAACTCAAGAACGGGCTCACCTATCAAAACCAAATTTTTAGGTATTGTTCGGAGTATTTAGTAGATGGTTTATGTGAAGTTTGGTAGGGTAGAGTAGGGTATAGTAGGGTAGAGTAGGGTAGAGTAGGGTAGAGTAGGGTAGAGTAGGGTAGAGTAGGGTAGAGTAGGGTAGAGTAGGGTAGAGTAGGATAGAGTATGGTAGAGTAGGGTAGAGTAGGGTAGGGTAGAGTAGGGTAGAGTAGGGTAGAATAGAGTAGAGTAGGTATAGTATGGTAGAGTAGGGAAGAGCGGGGGCGAAGCCGTGCGGGCAAAAGCTAGTTATTTATAATTTATAATATTAGTAGGATTTAATCTTCATACAACAAAAATATTTTGTGGTTATTATCTAGGTTTCTGTAGAATTTTTTTTTGACTTTTAAATCTATAAATCTAATCCATCAGATTAGTAGATCTGAGAGACCTCTGAAAATCTCCTATTTTTAATAGAAAATAGACTTTTCGTAGGACGTGTGCGTTGCACTATTGCTATCAGTGTGATCTATTTTTCTCCTACAAAAAATCGGTCACCGATTATCGGACGTGGGCGAGCAGTCTTATGAATGTTATCTTTTGAGGCTTTATTTAAATAACAAGATCTTTTCTAATAAGCCCTTTAAGTATTTGTAATACTTAAAAATTTGTGGTGTACGGTGTACGTACATGGTAAAATAATTTGGTTATTAATTTAGTCAAATTAGCCGAATGTAGGCATCTCATGCAAGTGCACTTTGAACGCGGCCTACATTAGAAAATGTATTGCCATGACAGAGCAACGATTGCATGCATTTATATAAAGTACTAGCTTTCCGCCCGCGGCTTCGCCTGCGTGGACTACTGTTTATATCGCGCGAGCAGAGACCCGTGCTCAGCAGTGGAATTATAGGTAACCTATGTGTTATTCCAGTGTCTCTTCTATCTACCTACCAAATTTGACCTAAATCCGTTCAGTAGTTTTTGCGTAACAGATAGACAGACAGACAGAGTTACTTTCGCATTTATAATATTAGTAGGGATTTTTACTTTAGTGTACAATTAGACGAAGTTTGAGTCGGACGACTTGCATTTTTATTTAGACTCTTCCCGTTAGGCACTCAGTGACATTTCTGCATTTCTTACATTTGCATTAATATAATAATATTCCACAACTATCACACAACGCCGTCTAGCCCCAAGCTAAGCAGAGCTTGTGTTATGGGTACTAGACAACTTATAAACATACTTATATATTTCTAAATAGATACATAATATAGATAAATTACACTCAGAAACAGAACAAATGATCATGCTCATCACATAAACATTTGTCCTGGGTGGGAATCGATCCCACGACCCTCCGGCATAGCAGTCAGGGCCACTAACCACTAGACCAACAGGCCAGTCAAGGATTGCAACCTACAAGTGGTGTATAAAAAGCAAAAACAAGAGAACCAACAAGCTTCAAGCTTCCCCTTAACAGAATCCACACAAGTTAATATCCAAGTTAATTTCAAATATGTTTTAACTTGTAAGTTAACGAAGTTTCGGGTCAGCGTCCATAATGTTCATCATTTAACTACTTTACTTCATTGATTAGAAATTATAACTGTTTGTGTTTGAGCTTGGCTCTGTGCGTTTCCGGAATTCTTTGAAAGAGTAATAAATATATTGTTTGTTATTTAGAAGTTGGTTTGATTAAGAAATTTTTGGGGTATGTGTTATGATTGTGAGTAGCATTGAAAAGTATGTTGCTCACAGAACAGAAAGAACAAGAAAATACTGACTGGCTACTTGGGACTGAATGCCTTGTTGCATTAAGTCCGCCTATGTGCCAGTACTGTACATGAAGTTTAAATAAATAAAAGAAAAAAGGAAAGAAAGATAAAAAAGAAAACGAAAACAACAAAGCAAAAGACGAAAAAAATGCCTATCAATAATAATGAAATTTAAAATAGAACATTTGAATACAAGTGCAGAAAGCGCGAAGCGACTTTTGTAAATGAATAAATGGGAATTGACTGGCAACTCGTGGGTGTCAACGCGCGCCATGATAAATATGATAAATAATAGCCGCAGCCGTGAGACATACAATGTAGATGTATTCTAGGTTTAAGTTTGTATACCATAACTAGATTTTGCCCGCACGGCTTCGCTCCCGCTCTTTCCTACTCTACCCTACTCTACCCTACTCTACCCTACTCTGCCCTACTCTACCCTACTCTACCCTACTCTACCCTACTCTACCCTACTCTACCCTACTCTACCCTACTCTACCCTACCAAACTTCACATAAACCATCTACTAAATAGTCCGAACAAAGCCTAAAAATTTGGTTTGGATAGGTGAGCCCGTTCTTGGGTTATAAAATAACAACGAAAAGTGGCATTGATTTTTATATATATAGATTATAGTGTTATCTCATTGTTTGTACCTGTGTGCCAAATGAACGTGTTTTCTTTCTTCTTTCTAATAAAATTGTGGCATGCAGAGTAGGTACGCGCATTTTGCCGCATTAGTGCAGAAAACTGCGCATGTATTGCGTGCCTAAAAGCGGTAGGATAACAGCGGGTTTTTGAGTAAGCGTATTGAAAAAAAATTTAAAAAAGAGTTGTTGATTTTCATGTGCAAATAAAGTATCTAAAATAACTTATTTATTTTACTGACTGGATGTGTATACATAAATAAACAGGACACTATATACTAGGCAAGTGCTTTTTATGTACAGTGAGTGAACAACACCGCGAAACAATACTATTTATTTCTTATTTTAAAATTACTCAGAACTGTCGCAACGCAAATTGCCTTTTAAAAGTAAGTCACTAGGAAACACAGAATGGGTAAAAATGGAGTGTCAAGTAAATCATTTAAATAAGGTGTTTTTTTTGTAGAGTGGCTTTCTTTTAATTGATATAAACTAGTGCTTGGCTGCAATCTCATCTAATAGTAAGCAGCGATGCAATCGTTGATGGTGAGGCGCACTAGTTTATTAAGAGCATATTAGCCTAGAAGACATCAAATATCTTAGGTTACGTACGTATAAAAGAGATATCGAGATGTTTCAAGCAATATTTAATGTATTCATTGCTGCTGCAATACTTTTTCAGAAAAATACTAAACTAAAAGCAAGAGAAAATTTGCAATTTATGCCTTGATCTTGATGACCTGTGTCTGGGTGTAATTTATCTATAATATGTATGTATTTAAAAATATTTAAGTATGTTTGCCAGTTGTCTAGTACCCATAACACAAGCTCTGCTTAGCTTGGGACTAGACGGCGTTGTGTGATAGTGGAATATTATATTATCACACGTACCGAGTAAAAGGGCGAAACAGTAAAATGTCGCTCGGCCGAGACAGTGATGTTAGCGAGTTGTAGAGATGAGCACTTGGCCGAGCACTCGGCGCTGTGTTTACACGTACCGAGTACTCGACCGAGAGCATTGTCTCGCCCGTTTACTCGGTACGTGTGATCAAGACTGCCAAAGATAACAGCTACGATTGACACTCCATTTCTTTACACTCCATGCCCCAACTTTGTTAGTTAATCCCGCAACCGCCTACAAACGGTATCGTAATTCAAACTGTCCCGCGTACCACCTGGGCACTTTTAAATATACCCTGACATATTTATTGTTAGGGGTTAATATCGCAAAGTACCCTTTCCAGGGTGCTAATGGCGAGTGCGCTATAAAGGGTTAATTTGACCGACTTATAAATTAGCAGAGTGAATTTGTGGCAAAGTTTTTAATGGTAATATCGTTTTGAATGGGTACTTTAGTAAATATTGTAGGAGTTGCTTGTGTTTTTTTTTAAATTATTTAACTTTATTGAAACACTAGCGACCCACCCCGGCTTCGCTCGGATAACAGTATTTCTCCACTATTTAACGAATGTTATTATACATTTAAATCTTTCTCTTGAATCACTCTATCTATTAAAAAAAACCGCATCAAAATCCGTTGCGTAGTTTTAAAGATTTAAGCGTACATAGGTATATAGGGACAGAAAAAGCGACTTTGTTTTATACTATGAAGTGATATTGTTGGAGTTTCTAGTGTAAGGATTTGATACATAGTTAGATCGATATATAGTCGTTTAAGTTCTATCACCACGTAACAAATTTTTTGGCGGTTTTGACATTTTAATGTCATTCGCTAGAGAATCGAAAGACGCGTCGTTTCGACCATTCAAAATCAAGATACGACTAATAAGAACCTTTCAAATCACGGAAAAGTAACAGCACGGAAGCCACCAATCAGACCGGTCTTATGGAAAACGTGCATGACTTTCGTAAGTCATGATATTGAAGTAAATACTAGATTTGTAGTAAAAGCTAGCTTTTATTGTTGAAAAAAATATTTTGAAGTATACTCAAAGTACAAAATATAACTTAAGTCTTGTCTATATCAAAGTAGTCGGTTTTTCGTCTCTCCTGAAAAGTTCCTAAAAATTACTTACGTGGTGATCACTTACGTGGTGATCACTTACGTGGTGATCACTTACGTGGTGATTACTTACGTGGTGATTACTTACGTGGTGATTACTTACGTGGTTACGGTATCTATCGTACGTACTACGCACTAGATTAGGCGTGCCGAACACTTACTTCAATCGACTTAAATTCAAAATCAAAATATTTATTTCAGATAAACATCCATATGTGTTAGTAGTAGAACAACTTAACCTAGTGTTAGTATTTAATTAAATAATAATAATAAACAACTAATGAACCATAGCATTGTTCGTACAATGGTTCATTAGTTTATATCGATAAGTGCGTCTGGACACTCATCCACCTTTGTAAGAGGGGGGAGTCCCACCTGTCTGAAAACACATTAAGGATGCCATTGGAGGAGGAATGCAGGCGCTCCAGCATGGAAACGCATCGCTTCCGTATGATCGCGGCGAACCCGTCACAACATCCCTGATGCACTACATCGCCACAGCAACCCCAAAAGCACCCTAAATGCGACGCACAGGACCGGTCGTTATGACAACACGTGGGGATATGCCTATGTTCAACAATGGATGTCTATCGGCGGAAATGATGGTGATGACCATAAAAATCTATTAGCAGAAAGGCGTTCAGACGTAGTTTTTCTTTCGAAGACATTGTTTATTTATTTACAACCTAATTGTACAACATTATAGCATAAACTAATGCGTTGTACAGAAACTAAGAAATAAAAGAGAGAGAAAAAAAAAAACTTTTTACAAAAAAAAATTAAACCGACTTCAAAAAGTACAAAATAATTTTAATTTCGGAAGTCGGTGTTTCTATAATAGATACCTAATTTTGTCTCTTCGTTATTTAACACCGACTTCCGAAATTAAAATTATTTTGTACTTTTTGAAGTCGGTTTAATTTTTTTTTGTAAAAAGTTTTTTATTTTTCACTTTTTAGTTATGGTAGCACCACTAAAAAGTACCTACCCTTCAGCTAAACATAAATTACCTTATAGCCAAAGTGCATCTCATAACGATTCTAATAATCCCAAATACGGTTATATTACATGAATTTACCTTCCGGCATTATCACCAGATCAGTTTGATACATCCCCTCCCCCTTTTCTATCAGTCAGTCATCGACTACACGTATAAACAAAGCAATTTTACTTGTTACGGCAATTCTGCTATGATTCTATGAGGAGTTCTGTTCCATATCTTCAAAGTTCATGATCAGATCATAACAATATTTCTATGGGACCAATTTGGAAGCATAACCTTCCAATCAAAAAAAAAATTTTCAAAATCGGTCCACAATTGACCGAGATATCGGTGAACAAAAAAAAAAAAAAACACATTCAGTCGAACATAGAACCTCCTCCTTATCCCACAAAACCAAATAAGACAAGGTTTACTTATATTCACGAGGTCACATCTATCCATCTCCCAGCAAACAAGATGATTATGATTATGATATATCATTGTGTTTTTCTTTACAGAATTCAGTAGACGAGTCGGAACACAAGTTTGCCGATTTGTCCAACGTTCTAGATCCAGACAAGAATGTCATGGATTTGCAGAGCAGTGAAAAACTACGAGGTATTTATCAAAATTACGATGGATACACAGGTTTGGTCATAGCATAGTTAGAATTATAATGTTCCCACTTCTGGGACTCAGGCCTCCTCTCTAGGAGAGGGAATGGGCCGTAATCTACCACGCGAGCCCAATGCGGGTTGGTGGATTATTTATTTATTTATTCTATTCTTCATGCACAAAGGAGTACGAAGGCGGTGGATGTCACATGTCTTCGAATTTTTGGTTCTAGGACATGCCGGTTTCCTCACGATGTTTTCCTTCACCGTTTTGAGATCAGTGGTGATGAAACAACAATTAATTAATTATCATTTGTACGTCTAACGACAAAGCATAGAGAACCAACAAAAATGTAACATCTCACACTCATGTGTATCTGTAACCTATATTTACAATGTTTACAAATAAATGAATCTGAATCTGAAATAAATACACACACCCACAGATCCAGTCGTTGTGGTGATACTTTTTTTTTTTTTTTTTTTTTTTTTATTATTGATAGGTTTGCGCTTGACCGCTATCTCACCTGATGGAAAGCGACGATGCGGTCGACGATGGAACGCGCTTACCTAGAAGAAACCTATTCACTCTCGACTTAAAGATTCCTGGGTTGTAGCTATCAGGAAACACAGACTCCGGCAAGGAATTGGGGGAGGCCTACGACCAGCAGTGGTAACCGAGTGGTTACGGCTCCAACTTGCAAGTTTTAGGTCGCAAACCCAACCAGGCGCATTACTATGTATAATTTATTTCATCACCACTGACTGACTTGACTGGCCTGTTGGTTGAGTGGTTAGTGGCTCTGACTGCTATGCCGTAGTTCGTGGGTTATATTCCCACCTAGGACAAATTAACCCTTCAGATACCGTCAATTAGAGACACAATAGTAAGACAATAGATGCGCGGCCACCGGGTGTCGCTTGGGGATTCATGAATTAATTTAATGTTTGTGTGATGAGCACAATCTTTCGTTGTGTCTGGGTGTAATTTATCTATAACTAGCTTTTGCCCGCACGGCTTCGCTCAAGCTCTTCCCGACTCTACCCTAATATACCCTATTCTACCCTACTCTACCCTACTCTACTCTACCCTACACTACTCTACACTACTCTACACTACTCTACACTACTCTACCCTGCTATACCCTACTATACCCTACTCTACCCTGCTCTACCCTACCAAACTTCACATAATCCATCTACTAAATAGTCCGAACAAAGCCTAAAAATTTGGTTTGGATAGGTGAGCCCGTTCTTGAGTTATAAAATAACAACGAAAAGTGGCATTGATTTTTATATATATAGATATGTATGTGTTTAGTATTTATAAGTATGTTTATCAGTTGTCTAGTACTTATAACACAAGCTCTGCTTAGCTTAGGACTATACGGTTTTGTGTGATAGTTATGGAATAACTATTATTATATCGGAAGTGTTTTTTTCTCAGCTCATTGCTACTAACAACTACAAATATTATTATTATTTTGTTATTACTGTTTTCAAAACGGTGAAGGAAAACATTTTGAGGAAACCGGCATGTCCTAGAACTAAACAAGATTTCATGAAAATCATGTTCTCATAGCAAGCTTTTATAGCTCGGTATACCTATATAATTAATACTCGTCAAGACAAATCATACGAGCCCAAACTCGATAGGGTTTTGTCGTTTAACTTCCAAGTTCCTATGCCACCTTCCGGTTCCGTCATTAAATCAGCTGCTTGTCATAATCATTTTACATTGTCATCTGAATTACACATGCAAGCAAAATTTCAGCTCAATCGGTAACTGGGAAGTGGGTCAAATTTTAAAAGATTTGATGACAGACAAACATCGGGACAGGTGAAACTAAATAAAAGCTTGTAAAATATAAGATAAGAGGGGGTTTTCGAGTATTAACAAGATTTTTTTTAGCGTTCTATTGTATATCACCTATTTCTTTAAGGAATTATGTAAACGATAACGAAATCTCTAGAAGTTTCTTTGTTTCATTATTTAACAAACATATATTTTCTTCCAGATTTCTACAAGAAACTAGTACAAACAGATGCAAAAATAAAAATGCTAAAGAAGAAACAAACTGCAGAGGCTCCTTACGAAGAAGAGGATATGCAAATATCACCAGAAAGATCTAGAAGATCACTGAAACTCTACCATTACCCAACAAGATACCGTGTTCTCAGACACAGAAGATCTCTTTTCGGAAAACACCAGAAAGCCAATGAAACCAGCCTTACAAAAGCAAGAACTGGTAACAAGACTAGAACTAAAAGATTTGGCAATGAATTTGAAGAACCATCCGGCTTTATCATCGAGAAAAAGAAATTACTCGTTCAATATAAACCAGATAAGAAGAGAGTCCAGCCAGTCAAGAAGTGCCAACACGCCCCAGCAGGAACGCATACTCATGAAAAACAAATGATGCATCCATTTTACAAGAACTCACAAAGGCTAGACTTGTTATTAGACAAGTTTTTAAACAAAAACTTACCAGAAATAATGACTGATCCATTTGGTGTAGACGATTTTTTTAAGCATGATAATCTACGTAAACCTTGCAAGCATCCGAAACCTCATAAAAATGTCAATATTATTGGCGATGGAGCATTAATAGATCAAATACCTAAACCGAAATTTAAGTTTAAAAGTAAAACTGATAAGTTCAAGAAACTAGATGATGGTATAAGCCAAAGTAAGAATGATATATTCAAGATGTTAACTCCAGAATCTACAACGCAGTTTGGAAAAGATTTCTATACGCACGAAGCTAAAATGATTGGGAAAGAGAAGAAGAAAATTGTGACATCCAGTCCTAATGATTTTGAAGTTCTTTTGAGTGTTTCTACTATCATGTAAGTTATTTTTAGTTACCTACTAAATTTCGATTTGCAGCCAAAATTGAAGCGGTTTTTTCCTCGGTTTCGACCGTACCAAGGTATCAAGCCGTATCAGGGTTACCGACATAGCTTGAAGAGTCGCCAAACTTAAGTGGCACTGGGCAAGGCACATTGCACGCAAAACAGATGGTCGACATAAGGTTCTGGAGTGGCGACAACGTACCGGAAGACGCAAAGGTGGAAGGCCTCCAACAAGGTGGACCAATGACCTGGTCAGGGTCGTGGGAATCCGATGGATGCGTGACGCACAGGACCGTTCGTTGTGGCGACGCTTGGGGGAGGCCTATGTCCAGCAGTGGACGTCATCATCACGCCTCCTCTCTAGGAGAAGGAATGGGCCGTAATTCATCACGCGGGCCCAGTGCGGGTTGGTGGATGTCACATGTCTTCGAGTTTTCGGTTCTAGGACATGCCGGTTTCCTCACGATGTTTTCCTTCACCGTTTTGAGAGCAGTGGTGATGAAATAAATTACACAAAGTAGTATATTTTGTCCAAATCCATGCAGTTGGTTGAGTCTGATAGATTAATAAACATACACACATACATAGATGTCACTTTTCGCCTTTCTTATATTAGTGTGATTACTTTAGGAGTAGATTACAAATTACCATCACGAAACTTTACAGGAACCCAGAATTACAAAAGCTAGGCAAGACACCAGCACTGAATTTTAAACTTGAGAAACCAAAAGCCCGTTTATTGGAAAAGGTACCCAACTTGCGAAGGCTGATGCAACTCGAGGCAGGAGAAGACGAAGAGAATCTTGGATACGAAGACTTTAAAGAAGTTCTGACTGATGAAATGGATAACCATGATGAGATGGAAAAGGCTGGTGATCGGAAAAGGAGAGAAAACGTAAGTGTTGATTCTCTTTTGGAACCCTTATACCCAGTAGCGCATTTATCTTTAGGCTTTGATGGCCATGGCTTGTAGTGACAAGCAAATATGACAGGCTGGTAGCCGGTCAAATTATTACTATGCTAATTAATATTATTTTTTTCTTTTGGGTGGCAAATATCATCCAATGAGAACCCCCGCTCTTGGGTGAAGCGGGAGATAGTGTCAGACTCTTAATGACTAAAAACCCACCCCGTTCCTTCTAGCTTCTTTATACCGGGGCTTGAGTTCCTTTCGGATCACCAGTAGGCTTCGAACCATCTGGGCCCCTCCTGTTGCTGACAATTCCTTGAAGCGCGTGGGAACAGTGCGCGCCGTCGGCGTCTTGGGCTCGCTCCGGACAGTTACTGGACGGTCGGACAGCGAGCTACCTATGGCTCGCCGTCCGCGAGCCCGCGTCCACGGTGGCCGGAAATTGGGATCGGAATCTCGGCGGCGGCGGCAAGGGCGCCGTTGCTTGATGCGGTCGGCCTCCTCCTTTGCTAGCATTACTGCTTCGCAGAAGGAGGCGACCGCCTGCCACTCCTCCTCGCTCCGGACCATGGCCTCAACCAAGGTCCGGCGCGAGAGATCTCCGCCGCCGATGCCCCCACGAGGGCACGGCGATGCTCCGCCCTCGACTGTGTGCTCCACCGTGTCCTCCGGGCGTTCCGCACAGTGGATGCTAAATATTATGCTCTTCAAGACACATAATTTTCAAAAGGCACATCTAAATGGAGAGAATTTCTTGTCTAGAAGAAAAAAAATATCAAATCATCATCAGGAAAGCTGCTTTATTCGAATTTTGAATTTATAATCGTCTTTCAATGTTTTGTGGTATTTGCTACCATGACTGCAATGTATATGTGCATCTGTCAAGCGCAACATTTCTAATCGTTGACTTCTGACCTCGCAGGATCAACCAACACCAGCTCTGAAGTATCAAAAGTTCAACCCACCACAGGGCGTTCACAATCCAAACTGGAAGGGTGCTATGCCACTGTATCAGGACGAGATAAACTCTGTCATCAATAAGGTTTGTATAGTTTTTGTCGTCATCCTCAGTAACAGGTCTACTGCTGGGTTGAGGATTATGAATATGGTGATACATACAATAAGTAACCGAGGGTCATGGCAATACGGATGTTGCGAGGATTCCGCACGATCTCCCGCGAAGTGGCGAGCCTTTTGGCTGGCCTACCACCATGGGATCTGGAGGCAACAGACCTTGCATACATGCACGATATGCGCGTGGAGATGCAACGCTGGGGTGAAAGTCTGTCATCAATAATATAGTTCTATGACTTTTAAAAATGTATCATAATATGCTGGTTCATCAGATTTTCATACAAAAATAAAAATATTTTAATTGAATCTTATGTCAGGTACACGAAAATGGTGCAAATGCTTGCTAGGTAGGTGTGATCACAATTTTTCGAAAGCCTGCTTACTATTATTATGAGAACAGTGCATGGGAGCCGTTAGTAGATACAGCAAAATACAGAGTTGAAATGTGATAGATAGAACAACGAAATCTTAAAGGTTTGTTTTTGGTAATTGTGTTGTGTTGTAAAAAGTCATAGAACAAAAGTTGTTGTTTATGATGTTCTAAACTAGCACCTAAGAGGTTGCTAGTATTTTACAAATAACCCTCTATAGGTGTACCGAGCTATCTTCTTCTTCTTTTCGTGTCGATGCTCTCAAATTATACTTTCTCTGACCAATATTTGGCAACCTGTACGGCTCTATTGTTGGCCTCGTAACCTGATAACTGCAGGTGGTAATGCAGGATGGGCAGGATAACAGGTGGCGCATGTCCTGTGGAAAGGCTCCACACTAGCACTGTGCTAGAGATGGGTCGAGCAATAAAAGCATGTGCTATATTAAAAACTTGTTTTCCGCACAGGGGGAACAGCCAAGCAAGCCTACAGATGAAATCCAAGAAATACTTGAAGCTAAAAGAAAAGGCAGAGGTTTATCTGACATCGAATACGTGGAAGATTATCTGGCAGACAAATATGATAAACTGGTACAACAGGCCCAAGCATACAGTGATTACGGAGTACTAGATGGAAAGAAGGAATCTAGGAATGAAAAAGATTCTCCAACGGCAGATACAGTAACCAATCATAAGATCAAATTGTCAGCAGAGGAAAATTTCCATAAAGGTGCTTTACTTCCAAGACTTAAAAGAGGTAATATTGTAACAGTGAACAATACGATTAAGAACGACTTTCACCGGTCGGTTTTTTGGATGAAACGTATTTTATGACAAATCTAGTATAAATAATTATATTAAATAATATAACTCGGATGTGTTGCCTAAGAAATTCCTGGGCAAACATTTTTTTTTTCAACTTATAGAATATGCTTTCAGATTAGTCCCATTTTTGCGAAATTCATTTCTGATGAAAAATTCTTGATAAACTTATTCATGACCAATAAATAAGTTTATCAAGAATTTTTCAGCATTAACCAAATGCCACAGATGGGTCCAAAAGCATAACAGATCTCTAGCTAGTCTCATTTTGTATGCCATTGACTCTCTTAGAAGTAGCAGTCTGTATTAAAATGTTTATATTATCACTTCGAACTACAGTGCGTTTCACTTAAGAAGCTCCTTCGACGTAATGTTGGCAATACCGGAAAACAGTGTCGCAATGTTGAGACTTGAACTGCCTTCCTTTTTTTCTCTTTTTGAAATTGTTAAAACTATTTTTGAATAAAGTATAGGATGCTGGAATCTATTTCGATTTTCTTGTAATTCTTTCAAATACCGAAAACGCAACGCCACAATATCGTACCCTCTCCATTGACAACTTCCTTTTAGACCTGCTTTGTTTTTAAATAAAATCCCATTCCCCTCATAATTCTCCAAAAAGTGTTGCAACTACCGTTAAAATCGATTTCGTTTCGCATTTCGGGCAACAATAGGGTAGATTCCAGGGTCAAAATAACTAAATTTTCGTTTTTTAGATTATTTTGTCCGTATTTTAGATTATAAAAAAATATTGGACATGTATTTTTTTCTTTTTTCGATTGAACAAAAAATAACAAAGATATAGCCCATATGACGTCACCCTGTGCAAAAGAACGCATCACGGCGTGACGTTACACGTAACTTTAATGGGCTATATCTTTGTAATTTTTGGTTTTATTTACAAATAAAAAAATACGTTTCCCTTATTTTTGAATAATCTAAAAGACGAACTAATTTTTTTTTTTTAGGGAACTAGCCTATTTTGCTAGAGTAGGCAACTCTTTTCTTTTTTCTGTAGACAGGCAGGGGAGCCAACATTACGGCGAAGGAACTTCATAAGTGAAACACTATAGTTAGCTGTGCTAAGTGTGCTGTGAACTTAACATTTTTATACTTAGATGCAGATATGAAATATGTTTTAATCGGTAAAGGTAGAGTCCCAAGAGTGGTGACTGGCGACAATACTAGTAACAGGATACAGAAAGATGCGAGCGCTAGAGAAGCAGATTCAAGCAAGACTGGTTCGTTGCTCAATTTTTCGTTATCTAATTTTGTTATTTGGTCCAAATAATCTTAGCCAAATTTAAGTGGTAGTGGACAGGGCAGACATTGCTTGCAGAACATCAGCAGGTCGATGGGGTCAGGGGCTCAGCTGGGTCGAAGCTTACGGGGGCCAGGGTTATCCGAAAGAGAGCTCGAGCCCCGGTATGAAGGCTAGAAGGAACGGGGTCGGTTTTTAATCAGTAAGGGTCTGATACTATCTCCCGCTCCGCCCAAGAACGGGGGTTGTCATTGGATGATTTTCCCCACCATAAAAAAAGGGTCGATGGGGCTAAAAATGTCTAAAATGGTGATCATGTACCGGAAGACACAGCGCGAGCGTTGTAAACTTTCTTACAAGTTGGACCGATCTGGTGAGGGTCCTGGTAATCCAATGGGTGTGAAACTCAAGACCGTTTATTGTGGTGAACCTTGGTGAGGCTTGTGTCTATTAGGAGAAGCTTTTTGGCTGAAATGATGATGATGATTTTCTTTTGGTGGGTAAAACTCATCCAAATGACATGTCCCTTAGGCGGAGCGGGAGATAGTATCAAACTCTTACTGACTAAAAAACCCATCCCAATCGTTTTTGCCTTTCATGTCGGGGCCGAGCTTCGCTTTCGGACCTAAACCCTGGCCCTAGGTGATGATGGTGATGATAATTTTACCCCAGTATTCTATCCATTCAAGTAGTCTTTTGTGTTTTAGAGGATCTATTAAATACTGCATAAGATTTGACATTTAGATAAATCTTTTTTACTGTTCGTTCAACGACTTTTGTTTTTTATCGCGTTGCTAGCATGCATGACAAAATAATGGCAACCGCATTAGGATCAGTGGAGCAGTGGTGGCCGAGTGGTAATGGCCCTAACTTACGAGTTGTAGGTCGCGAGTTCGAACCAAGCCAGGCGCATTACTTTGTGTAATTTATTTCATCACCACTGCTCTCAAAATGGTGAAGGAAAACATCGCGAGGAAACCGGCATGTCCTAGAGCCAAAAATTCGAAGACATGTGACATTCACCACCTCGCACAGTGCCCGAGTGGTGGATTACGGCCCATTCCCTCTCCTAGAGGAGAGGCCTGAATCCCAGCAGTGGGATCATTTAAAAGGCTGATGATCCATTAGGATGACCTTTGAAAAAATTTCTACGAAGTCAGTGCCTTCAGAAAAGACTAGTGAGCTGACCTGGATGCGCACCACAAAAGTGTAGCAAACAAAAGAAAGATATAAGAAAGGCCTTTATCCAGCAGCGGAGAGCAAAGGAAAAAGAACCTTATAGTCGTGAGGTCAAGGTAGATTATAGTTTTCACGAATCTTTACCGTAAGTCCAATTACATGCTTTATTGCTTATTCAACAATACTTGTCGCTTGTTGCGCCTCGCCATCAACAATTGCGTCACTGCTTAACATCCGGTGGGATCGCAGCTTATAACTGGCCATCTGATCACACTCACCATCACGTCTGCAATACCGAGTAACGTACTTGCAATCGTCATTGCACCCACGGAATGGATGCTCTATATTATGTTATTAAAAACCTTGTAAGTTATAAATAAATAAATAAAATGGAATAATGACTATTTCCACCAGCACAGACCGTAAATGACTCAGAAGGCATAAGAATTCAAGTCTGCCCAACAAGTAATAAAGGAAGAGAAGACAAGAAAATTGACATCATGAAAATAGTTGCACAACACGTCAAATGTGTACCTGAAAAACCAAAAGTGATCTATAAGAAACCAGCCATAAGCATAGATGTTGGTACAGCGCTTTATCCACAATACATTCATTCCTCCGTCACTTCTAAATACCCCAATGTGGGACGCATATATGCCACAAAACCAATAAATGATGTACCCACAGAAATCTCAACAGCTTCCAAAGGTACAGACGAACTAGACAACGCAAAAGATTTACTTTCAGCTATAACTAGAGGAAACCGAAGATTGCTCTCTACTGGTTCAGATAACTCTAGTGACTTTCGTGACTATAAGGACGCTTCTGGATATAGCAGAAGCAATCAAGAACGTAATAAAAGCGGTATTGACAAATTGGTTGACAAACTTCACATGAAAAAGGACTCTAATTTAACTAATGAGGGACTAGTACACACTTACATAGAAGGCGTTACAAATCAGAATATAAAAATGTTTAATACTCCTCCTCCACTGTTCGACTCTGGTGATCTTATTAGCGAAATGTATGATTCCATTACTGAAGATGGTACATTTAACTCAGATTCTGAATATGCTCCAAACTTAGCTGGACTTCAAGATACTTTGGTTTCAATCAATAAATCCTCCGTCAAATCCGACTTAAACGACAATTTCTTCGGAAAAATACTTTTAACTGTCAAAGATCCGGAATTCGGAGTGCAAAATTTCAATTTGATTTTTGACGTTCCCTTACTAATTAATTTAAAGGAAGAACTCATGATGATGAGTGATAACGTGAACTATCCGAGCATTTATAATCAGTTCGAAGTATATACAGATGTGCCAGTTGATCCGCTAGTCACAGATATAGAAGCATATCCCGATTTGATTGTAAATAAAACTACACCTAAAAGGTCAAAGAGAGAAACTAATGTAACTGCACCTTCTGATAATAACCTAACCAAAGATTATACTGCAGAAAACGCTAATGTAACTGATACACCTGATTATAAAGTAAGTGAAGTTGTTACAGGAACTAGCGTTGGTACTGCTAGTAACAACTCTTTGGCACCTGAACCTATTTTACTAAGTCTGACAGCAGTAAACAGTAATAATACTGCAGATTTGCACTCGACTTTAAAAAATAGTCGTTCATTAAACGCCAGTGTGGCAGTAGCTGATAATATGACCCTCAGTGATTTCTTCTCTGTGGTTGCAAATTGGTTCGCAGCTCTTGAATATGGAAAAGACGTAAAAACAAGATGCAGTTCTGGGTAAGTGTTTGTCTACACTATAAAAATAGACCAGTCAAAATGGATATCAAACGTCGCAAACGCGTATGTATCTACGATTCTTTTATATATGTAATAGGTTAGACTCTTAGAGAATAGTTTACACACTTTGTGATCCTGAAAACCTTGTGTTACCCCCATGGTACTCGAAAAACTGCGAAATTTTGGCACTTGTTTCAAATTTTTCGAAAAAATTACCATAAGGAAGCGTTTTTCAAGTATGTTTGCTCATAATTTAATACAGCTAACTCAATTTACTACAATTTAAACAAACTTCCAGCACTCTAGGTCCATTAATTGCATATATACAGTTTGTCAAAGGTAGGCGCGTTTGCGATGTTTGGCCTTTTATGTGTTGGCCTATAAATTAAAGAGCGAGAGAGTTGAGAGTAAGAGGTAAAGTATGTATGTTTTTTATTTTTTGTTTGTAGGAGGTAATCTCTAAAAGTGCTTTATTTTTGAGTGACAAAGGCTATACTTTATGTAACGAGGTCTTGCGTTTGATTCCAACCCAAGACATCTGGCATTTTCTTGTGTGATCAACACGATCATTGGTTCTGTCTTTATGAACTACTCGGAGTACAAGCTCTGTTAAATATAGGACAAGATTGTGTAGTGTAAAAGTTGTGGAATATTATATTTATTATATTTTTTAGCTCCATCCTCACTGATATGTTGCAAATACTCAATGCCAATGGCTCTAGTGAAGCCAACATTAGCAGCACTGACTCTGCTTACCCCATGTACGATTCTGATATGATCGAGAACATAGGCCATAGATCCAGGGTCCTCCTCTCCGTCAATGATCGTGTAACTAACAATACTGAAGAGGATAAAGCAGTCGACAGTATAAATATTACTATAGCCACTGATTCTTCTACTGCTGATAGTAATGGTAGGTAAGTTTCCTTTTGATTTATGAAACTGACTGACAAATATTAACGCACAGCCGAAACTTCTGAGACTAGGACCATGAAACTTCAACTCTTAATTAATGGCCTTTGTGGAAGAGACACCACAATTTGGCCAATAACACGTGCGAACTGTTAATATACCATCAAATATTGGAGAGTATTTGACCATGTAAGTAGGACCATGATGAAATTTTGTACAAGACTTCCTTTTGTGACGTAAGCGAGTACTGAGAAGGGATTTTAGAAATTCTATCTACAAAGAGGTGAAAACGAAAGATTTCGTTAGTACTACTCTGTCAAGAAAGTACCGGGAAAAGATCAATAATACACAAAATGTCTGTTATTCATCCAAATTTATTTTATCACCTTCAAAGTATGCTCCTTTAGAAACGATACACTTGCGCCAACGAATAATCCATTCATCAAAACATTTTTTAAACGCTGCGTCCTGAATTGAGTTCAGTTCTCGCCGCGAATTCTCCTTTATGTCTTCTATCGATTGAAAACAGGTGCCACGAAGTGGTAATTTGAGTTTAGGAAAAAGAAAAAAGTCAGCAGGAGCCATATCTGGTGAATATGGTGGTTGCTGGATGGTATTTGTTGAGTGTTTGGTCAAAAATTCGTTCACAATGATAGCCTTGTGCGAAGGCGCATTGTCGTGGTGCAAAATCCAAGAATTTTCTTTCCACAAATCTGGCCTTTTTCGTCGAATTTGCTCTCTTAAACGCCGCATAACGCTCAAATAATATTCTTTATTTACCGTTAGACCTTCCGGTAAGAATTCAGAGTGCACAACACCGCGATAGTCAAAGAAAACAGTCAACATGACTTTGACTTTTGATCGACTTTGGCGTGGTTTTTTCGGTTTCGGATCAGTTGGAAGGCGCCACTCCGAAGCATGTTGACTAGTTTGCATGTCATCGTTTCGTTTCATGAATGTTGGGTCCGAACTGACTCGTTCTAGCATGTCCTCAGCGACTTTCATGCAATGAGTTTTTGGAGAAAATTCAGATCTTTTGGGACTAGCCGAGCAGCAACATGTTTCATACCCAAATGATTAGTTAAAATGGTATGGATTGACTCGTGAGATACAGAAAGTTTGGCGGCTATCTTTCTCAGAGTTGAATGGGGATTTTCAGTCACTATTTCCTTCACTTTTGCGATGTTAACTTCAGTTGCAGACGTTGACGGCCTACCAGAGCGAGGCAAATCTTCCATCACATCTCGACCGCTTTTGAACGCTTTGAACCACTCATAAGCACGAGTTTTTGATAAAGTCGATTCACCGTAAGCCTTCTGTAACATTTTCAGTGACTCCGAACACGAAATTCCATTGGCGATGCAAAATTTAAGACAAACTCTTTGTTCGATGTTTTTGTCCATTATGAAATTCGCAATACACACTATATATGATATTACTAAAACCAGCACTGTATTTAATATAAATAACAGATGCAACTCAAACTCCGCGCCAAAATGGAAAACAGTTGTGCCAATCTAACAACTACAAAAAAACAAAAATTTGAATTTGGAACCATAAACAAATCATCCATTCCCGAAACTTTTTTGACTGAATGTATATAAAATCACACTCCATCTATCTACTATCCAGGGTTATTTGTAAAACACTGGCAACCTCTCAGGGCTATACATATATGCTAACATCATAAACAATAACTTTTGTCCTATGACTTTTAAAAATTTATCATATCGTTCATTAGATTTTCATAAAAAATATTTATATTGAACGATCTAAATATTACGAAGTATATGCGAAACTAGCGATAGTACAATAGCGGCGGGAGTAGGGATCGGACGATGTGGGTGCTTGATGCACTTGAGTCGCATCATACAGACGTAGGTAGGTATAGCAAAACACGAGAGTTGAAATGTGTTAGACAAAACAATGAAATCTTGAAGGTTTGTTTTTGGTAAATGACTTATGTTTTGTAAAAAATCATAGAACAAAAGTTGTTGTTTATGATGTAAGTAATACAGTCTTGCAAGGTTGTTAGTGTTTTACAAATAACTCTGTATACTATACAATGTACTTGGAAGTTAGCGCAATCAGTAACCTTAATAAATAATAAAGGTTCTCATTATCTATTTTCAGAACTACAGTCAATAGAAGGTTTAGGGAGTGTTAAAGATTAGAGATGATTCTTATTTCTTGGTTTAATAAAGTTGAAACTTAGCAAAAATACTAATCAACAAAGACTGTAATGAAGAAAGAAAGAAAGAAAAACAGTTTATTTACGCGAAAAAGACGCAATCTTAAAACTAGCTTACAAACATAATGACAAAATATACAAAACATGCCCAAAATATGTTAAAGTTTTTATGAAAAAATTCTCGTGAACGAAGAAGTTGCTAACAGAGATCTGTCACTAGCTAGTGACAGATATACACTTACATCCAAACGCAATAATAGTGTTTACAATAAAACGGGATAAGGGCAGGAAGATCATGATGATGATGACGATGACTGTATTAGTGTGATCAACGTATTTTCTATAAGGTAGACTAATACAACCATAATAATTTTCCAGTTTTTAACAGAACCACATCAATATCGCCTATAAGTGTCCTCAGAAGCAACGCAACTACTGCAAACAAGAATCAGGATAAGAATACTTACCAAACTCCTATACAAGACACCAAACAGAAGGTCAAAGCTATTGTCAAAAGAAATGCTGACGACAGCAATCTGATCTTCTGGAATGATATTTATGATGATGAGTATGGAATACAAACGGACAAAATGGATAAATTTGATAGTGCTATAACAGATAAGCATTCAGTCAAGGAGAAAGATTTTTTTAAAAGATCAGGTAAGTCATCATCTTGTTCATCATCATTACTAGCTTGGAGTCGACTTCTAGACTAACGACTAACAGATGCGACTGAATACATGACTTTAACGTAGATCGACTTCCTATCAGACCTCTACGACGGTGCTACGAACAATACTAATCGTAATATTTAAAATGTAAAGAACTTGACAGGTGTCAAGGGACACCCGGATGGAACAAAGTTCCTTTCGATTAATTAGTGAAGGAATTTTAATAAAATTTTATTAAACTATAAAAAATAAACAAATAAAAAGAAACAATTTCCATCTGTAGGAATGTTGATATAAAAAAAAAGTGTCGTTACAACTTTTCGTGATTTTTTTTCCGTCTAGCCCCCTTTCACAACGCGCGATAAGGATCGTCGTTCAAATAATATCCTCCTCCTCCTTGCGTCGTTTATCCTCAATGCTGAGGGTCGTGACCTCGACGAATAAACTTTTTATGGACCATATTTCGCCATGTTGTCCTGTCTTCGGCGATGTGGATGGCGTCGCAGACTGTGGTCTCCAGTGTATCACGGATTTGGTCTGACCAACGTAATGGACTCCTGCCCCTGGGTCTTTTCCCATCAATTTTTCCCGTCAGAAGCAACTTTTCGAAGTTATCACCTCTCTCAAATAATATAAAAAAAAAAACTCAATAACAAGTAATATGTGGGGTAAGAAGACGAAAGTCTCTGTCCAGTTGACAGTGATAGTTCTGAAACGTGGTCGGTCAAATTAGGACTCATCAGAAGGCTTAGTCAGCCCAAGGACAATGGAAAAGAATCCGATTTTTCTTGCGTGATCGCATCAGAAATATGTGCAGGAGGACCAATGCTAGTGGCTCCCAAACTTGAAGAATCGCGAAATTTAAGTGGCAAGGGGATAACTGCTGCTGATCATTTCGTTGGGACCAAAAGGTGAGCGGCTGGAAGATGCTGCGTTGGAAATCCAAGGTGGATCGATGACCGATGATGGTGAGGGTCGAGGGGGTCTGATGGATGCGATACACATAAGACCGGTCGTTGTGACGCCACTTGGGGTTGATTTATGACTTACAGAAGCCGTCTTTTAGCTGAAATGATGGTATGATGTATGGTTGCTATGACAACCAAAGATTTAAGCAGACTAGTATAGACATTATAATTACATATATTTCGCTAGGTAGCCATCGAAATATGTGTCTTAGAAACGATAGGTCTAAATTTTCGCGCTTTCAGGCAGATGGGTGCAAAATAAAATAAGAAAATTTGCTAACAACCTGAAGATCAATCCACACTCTGATGGCCTGCCCAGTCTTCAATCGAACAGTTTGGATATTAAGGAACGGGTTCCAAGATCTGTTCCTCATACTAAAGATCACGGGTAAGTTCTTTAAAATTACCTTTAACTTCTATTTGCTCTGAGGAGCAGTGGAACAGTGGTGACCCAGTGGTAACGGCCTCGACAGAACCTAGCCTGTTGCATCATCATCATCAGCCTTTTTAATGTTCCCACTGCTGGGACTCAGGTCTCCTGTCTAGGAGAGGGAACCTGTCGCATTACTTTGGTTAATTTATTTCATGACCCTTCCTTTAAAAATGATGAAGGGAAACATCGCGAGGAAATTGCCATGTCCTAGAACCAAAAATTCGAAGACATGTAACATTCACCAACCCCCACTGGGCCCGCGTGGTGGAGTTACAGCCAATTCCCTCTCCTAGAGAGGAGGCCTCAGTCCTAACAGTGGAAACATCCTTTGACAGTTTAGCTAAAAAGTATTGCAATATTGACTATTTGGCGTTACGAAGTTTGCCGGGTCAGCTAGTAAAAGTATATTATTTTTATACTCCATCGGATCCGATGTAGAGGCGTAATGTGGACTAATTTAGACGTGGGCGAAGGCACATCAGCTGGGTGTGGTGTGGATTACGGCTCATTCCTTTGCTTAGAGAGGTGCGCACCCGCAAAGTGGATTATGGCCTCTTAGATTGACATACGGTCATTATAAGAATAAATTCGCATGCGGTGCTCGGAGCGCCCTCAAGCTACTACAAGAGCATGCGCGCGAGTACTGCTCCAGTCGCCGCCGCGCTGTTCTGCGCTCCGCTGCACTACTCCGTACCCGGCTGGCTGATTTCATTGACCCATATTTTTCTTTTCCATTTTTCTTCTTCTTCTGCAAGAGCAGCAATAATAATCATGTCCCAGTCCTAATCCTTTACGAACGAGAACGAGTTATCTTTACAAAGTATCGATCAGCACTACCAAACTGCGTGCCAAAGCGCGTCTCTCCGCTCGAGGGCTCTCAAGGGCTCTTGGCGCCGCTCAAGGAAATGCGCTTCACTGCGTCTCCAGCGGTGTGTGCTGGAGACGCAGTGAAGCGACAAATGAAATAGTATTTTTCATTACTTATACTCTGAAAGTAGGTCTGAAGTTGCCTGAGGAGCGGGCTGAAAAGTATCACACTTTTCATCCCTAGGGAGTTTTACTTTCAACTAACAGCTGTCAAATTATTAAAAAAAAAAAAACTAAGTCTATCTTATTGTATTCGTAATGAAAAGCACAGTGCTTACCTCGGGGTTAAAGTTACTCATTTAGTCCGAATAAGCGACCTCGCTCCGCTCGGCCGCCGACTCCTTCTCGGGAGGAAATAAGTAACTTTCACCCCTAGTGTACTATTAACTGCTTTTGTTTTCAAGTTGGGCCCCTTACAATCAAGAGCGAGATAGGTTTACTGACCGCACCGGTAGACGAGAACCAGATGAGCTGGATGAAATCGAGGTGAGTTCAACAATTTATCTATACTTATATTATTATTATAGACTTGGTTTACGAGAAATATTTAGACATCTATATCTATTTATATAAAAATTAATCCCTATTTCCCTTGGTCACGTCATCACGCGTGAACGGCTGTACCGATTTCTCTAATTCTTTTTTTTTTCTGTGTTTGTTATTGTCAGGAAAAGGTTCTTATGTAAAAAAAAAATGGAAGGGGTAGAGTAGAGTAGAATAGGGTAGGGTAGAGTAGGCTAGGGTAGGGTAGAGTAGGGTAGGGCAGGGTTGCGTAGGGAAGAGTAAGGTAGAGTAGGGTAGAGCGGAAGCGAAGCCGTGGGCAAAAGCTAGTATTCAATAAACAAGCACCCCTATTTTTTAAATAGTACAAAAAAATAGGCTCTATCTGTATCCGAATTTTATTTTATGTGTATTCTGTGGCATGGCAATCTGTCAGATGACAATAGGCCACTCTGGTTGATATTCTATTTCTGGGTTTTATATGTCAGAAGCTTGGATGTACACATTGCAATCAAGTGCCTCATTCCTCATTGGTGTATCTATCCAGACGAGGAGGGACACTTTTTAACCCTTTTAGCGCCAGGGGTTCATTATCCCGGAAAATTGCACTGTTTACGCAAATCACCAAAAAAAAAAAAAACTCGGGAAAACAAATATATTTATATAGAATAATATGTACAATAACCAAAATTTTCATACAAATAAATTTCGTACAAACGTGTGAACAAAATGAAAATTAAGCGTTTTTTCAAGGTCTCCAATTTGTACAGACGTATGTACAACTAGCTGCTCCCAGCGACTTCAATTTTCAGCAGAAAATGATCCCAAGGGAACATACTTTCGGGATAAAAAGTATCCTATGTCCTATTCCAGGACATGCTCTATCCGTGTACCAAGTTTCATCAAAATCGATTTAGCCATTTAGGCGTGAAAACGTAACAAACAAACAAACTCACTTTCGCTTTTATCATATTAGTAAAGATTGGCACTCGAAGTCTCCTGTATCGTAAGCTCCCATCTCCTGATGATAATCGGAGGACCAGTCCATTTTTATATTTTTCTGGTCTTTTCTTGATACTTCTTGCTCATGATTCTACAATGATCTAAAAAAGAGAACTTCATTATCTTATTACTATTATTATTCGCAGGAGGATTATCCTGACATAGATCAGAAGTCGTTATTTGCAGCTTTATCTGCCAACATGAAGGAAGTCTGCAAGAAGGCAGCCAAGGCGGTGCAGCAGACAAGGAACATGGACCATATACCTGACCTGAAAAGAAACGGTATTGTAGCATAGCATAGCATAACCAGCCTTAGAATGTTCCCACTGCCCTGGGAGTTGGCCCTCCTCTCTAAGAGAGGGAATGGGCCATAATCCACCACGAGAGCCCAGAAGGCGGATTGGTGAATGTCACATGTCTTCGAATTTTTGCTTTTAGGTTATGGTGGTTTCCTCACGATGTTTTTTTCACCGTTTTGAGAGCAGTGGTGATGAAATTAATGCAACAAAGTAGTGCACCTGGTTGGGTTTCGTCGACGCCGTTACCCAGTGGTGGACCCAGTGGACACCACTAGCAGTGGTTGCCACGGTCTTGTTGCGCTGTAAAGGGATAAATTACTGTTCTTGAAATCGATGAAGACTATTGTATATTTGTGTCATATCAGGATGCCGATAAGATTGTAAATCTCCTTCAGAGATCATAGCGTGGGTGAAGAGTACGAGCAATAAACAAACTATTCCAATTCACGCAACGATTTTTATGATGTGTACCTTTTTTTGGTGGGTGAAAGCATCCAAATGATATTCCCCCGTCCTTGGGCGGAGCGGGAGATAGTGTTAGACTCTTACTGACAAAAAAAACCGGGGCCAAGCTACCTTTCGGAGCTAACCCTGGCCCCAGTAGCCGATGTGGGCGCCGTCGCTGGCAAAGCGACCGGCGTCCATACTGAAAGCCTGCCAGAGGGTCATGACAATACGGATGGTGCGGGGTTACCGCACGATCTCCCGCGAAGCGGCGAGCCTTCTGGCTGGCCTACCACCGTGGGATCTGGAGGCAACAGTCCTTGCACACATGCACGACATGCGCGTGGAGATGCAACGCCGGGGTGAAAGTCCACTGCCGCAACATGTCAAGGCATGGCGGACAGAGCTCCGGCGGGATCTCATGGTGAAATGGCGTCAACGGCTATCGCAACCCAGTGCTGGGCACGCCACGATTATGGCGGTAAGTCCCCTCTTTGAGGCGTGGCTGGAAAGACCTCACGGCGTCCTTACCTTCCGCATGACGCAGGTCCTCACCGGACATGGCAAGTTCGGGAGGTTCCTGCATCGGATTCAAGCGGAAGAGACGCCCGGGTGTCGCCACTGTGCGCAACGCCCGGAGGACACGGTGGAGCACACCGTCGAGGTGTGCCCTGCCTGGGTGGAGCATCGCCGTGCCCTCGTGGGGGCAATCGGCGGCGGAGACCTCTCGCGCCGGGCCCTGGTCGAGGCCATGGTCCGGAGTGAGGAGGAATGGCAGGCGGTCGCCTCCTTCTGCGAAGCAGTAATGCTTGCAAAGGAAGAGGCCGACCGCATCAGGCAACGGCGCCCTCGCCGCCGTCGCCGGGATTCCGATCCCGATTTCCGGCCACCGTAGACGCGGGCTCGCGGACGGCGAGCCATGGGTAGCTAGCTGTCCGATCGTCCGGTAATGGACCGAGTCCAAGACGTCGACGGCGCGCACTGTTCCCGCGCGCCTCAAGGAGTAGTCAGCAGCAGGAGGGGCCCAGCTGGGTCGAAGCCTACTGGGGAGAGGGTTGTCCGAAAGGGATCTCGTGCCCCGGTATGAAGGCTAGAAGGAACGGCGCGGGGTTTATAGTCAGTAAGAGTCTGACACTGTCTCGGTTTCGTCAAAGATGATTTTCCCCGTCGACAAAAAAAAAAAAAAAAACCCTGGCCCCAGTAGGCTTCGACCCAGCTGGGCCTCTGCTGTTGTTGAACAGTGCGCGCCGTCGATGACTCGGGCTCGGTCCGAACAGTTACCGGACGGTCGGACAGCGAGCTCTCGCTGTCGCGAACGCCCGTGCCTACGGGTGGCCGGAAATCGGAAATGCCTAATGTGGTCGGCCTCCTCCTTAGCTAGCATTACTGCTTCGCAGAAGAAGGCGACCGCCTGCCACTCCTCCTCCACACTCCTCGAAAGATCGCCACCGCCGTGATGTATATTACAAGCTTTTATTTGTTTCACCTGTCCCGATGTTTGTCTGTCATCAAATCTTGCAAATTAAATTTGACCCACTTCCCGGTTACCAATTGAGCTGAAATTTTGCATGTAGGTATATGTAAATCAGATGACAATCCAAAATTATTATGACAAGGAGCTGATCTGATGATGAAACCGGAAGGTGGCTATAGGAACTTGGTAGTTAAACGACACAACCCCATCGAGTTTGGGCTCGTATGATTCATCTTGAAGTGTATTAATTATATAAGTATACCGAGCTATAAAAGCTTGCTATGAAAAAAATATTTTCATTAAATGCTTGTTTCTTTTATAGGAACACCAGACGAATCTAAACAAGGATCTATCACAAATGCTTTGATGCAGCAGTTGGTGCGTCTTTTGACAGAACTAGTGGACTATCAGGTTCAGCAGAAAACATGCAGAAGTAAGTTTTTTTACTAGTGTAATAGCCCGTTCACGACCTTGTCACTGTGAGCGGTAGTTAAGGGCGGCGCGGCGAGCGGTAAGATCAAAAGTATGAAAATATTTGAAGCACGTTTCGAGTCGCCCAGTGTAACAGCCCGTTCACGACTAGAGATATGCTGTTACCGGTAATGTGGGAATATTGCTGGCAATATTGCCACTAACATACATACTTCGGGTAATATTCCCGGCAATATTCCCACTTCATGGCTATATTGCCGGCAACGGCACATCACTATTCACGACCTTGTCACTGCCAGCAGTAGTTAAGCGCGGTGCGGCGAGCGGTAAGAACAAAAGTATGAAAATATTTGAAGCACGCTTCGACACGCTTCTCATAGCACCGCGCTTGCTCATTGATGCCACTCGCTGCGCCGCTCGCCGCTAAGACCAAAGTCATGACCAGGCCTTAAAAGGTAAAAAGGAAAGGCGAGCACATAGCTTGCTGAACAGATGGTAGATGTGGCCGAAAAGTTTTGGATATTGATGACTACGTACCGGAAGACGCATTGTTGGGATGCCAAACTATTCTCAAGTTGAGCCGATGACCTGGTGTAGGTAACGATACACATAAGACTGAATTAAATCATGCAATTTCTGGACACACTCTCCAAAATCATCATCACCATCATCATCATATCAGCCGAAAGACGTCCACTGCTGGACACAGGCCTCCCCCAAGCGTCGCCACAACGACCGGTCCTGTGCGTCACGCATCCATCGGATTCCCGCGATTCTGGCCAGGTCATCGGTCCACCTTGTTGGAGACCTTCCAACTCTGCGCCTACGTCTCCAAAATGCATCCTGTAAAATACCAAAACCCTGGCTACCTGGCTACGCATGTGCTCCTGGCTTTTTTTTTATTGCGATAATCCTATGATCCATTTTTGTTTTCTCTATCAGAACTACCAGACGACCTCCGAACTTTCCTAGAATGGCTAACTTACTCCAAAGAAGATTCAGAGGAATTGGACAGCCAGTCCGAAAATTTATTCAAGCAACCTAACCAAGAGGATGAGGAGCTGATAGAACAATTGCGAGACAGCCGGCCTGATGGTAAGAAAAACTGAGGGGACCTAGCATGCACCAATCAGTCATATTTGTAGTCGTTACTGAGGCAGTAGAAATGAGGTAGCATTAACCCGCATCGGGCCCGCGTGGTGTATTACGGCCTATTCTCTCTCCTAGAGAGTAAGCCTGAGTCCCAGCAGTGGAAACATTAAAAAACGCTCATTAGTGTGCGTCCACCGAGTTTAGGTATAAAAATTGAAGTACATACATGATATTGTCTTCTGTGCCTCTCTATTTTTGTCACGACCCCCTCAGCATTGAGGAGGATGTGGAGGAGGAATGTGATTTAAAAGAGTGTCCATGGAGTGTCTTGCACGTTCTTCTCCATAGAAAGAAATAAAAAAGACGCAATCTTAAAGCTAACTAACAAACATAACTTATCATCAATCGATCATCATCATCATAGAGATCTACGCTTTGGAACATGCAATTTAGCTACATTTTTTTTGGCTTGTAAAGGCTCCATTTGTTGAAATATCCGATTTCTGGATAATATTTCTTTTTTCAGACAAAGCCGAGTTGCCTGATGAAATGAGACTCAGTGATAAGGAAGAGCCAACGGACGACAGGTCTCGCTACCTCGAAAATCTCCACTCGGTCCAGAGTCTACTGCAACAGTATGATGAAATGTCGGAAGATGACAAGGTAAGCTATCACCAGTAACTCTTCAATTGCACTTTGAGCTCTAGGGTCGTGGTAAGGCTGCCATCAGACGGACTGGGTTCACTACTAGGGTTACTTTTTCTGGTGGGAAAAATCATCTAATGACAAATAATGAAATAATGACAAATAATTGAGTATTGAGTATTGAATACTCAATACTCAATTATTTATTGCATTCCACAATGTACATGCATAGGTGGTAGGTGAAATATTAAGACACAATTGTGGACCCTGTTGGGCACAGCAAAAGACAATATTACATGGAGTGAAAAGAACTTATAGACTAACTTATTCTAAGTATAATTTGATAAAATCATTCATTACATTATATTAAACATAAATTCCAATAATTTCCACGCTCGGTAGAGCGGGAGATAGTGTCAGACTTTTACTGACTAAAAACACTCTCTAGTTCCTTCGTTGCCTTTCGTACCGGGGCTGAGCTATCTATCGAACTAATATTGGCCCCAGTAAGCTTCGACACAGCTGGGCCCCATCTTGCTGCTATTGCTGACAGCTCCTTGAGGCGCGCGGGAATAATGCGCGCCATCGACGATTTGGGCTCGGTCCGGACAGTTACCGAACGTTCGGCCCATTGCTCGCCGTCCCCATGCCCACGCCTTCGGTGGCTGGAAATTGGAATCAGAATCCCGGTGACGGCTGGAGCGCTGTGAGCGCCGTTGCCTGATACGGTCCTGATATATTCCTCGCTTCTCCTGCTAATATGTCTAGTCTATGCCGTCTGAGGCGGTTTTTGGTAAGTTTTTCAGTGATTAATGCTGGTTTCCACCAAAAATTCGAAGATATGTGACATTTACCAACCCGCACTGGGCCGGCGTGGTGGATTCCCATTCCCCCTCTCCTAGAGAGGAGGCCTGAGTCTCAGCAGTGGGGAGCATTGAAAAGCTGATTATATTTCTGCCTAGCAGGCATGGTGATCAGGTTTTAATAGTCATAACTTTAAGGGTATCGTGTTTGGTTACAGAGTAAAATGACAGGGGTGAAAGGCTACCTGGAGAAACAGTTGGACATGCTTAATAGGCAGCTTTCTGCTTACGATCTTTACAATGTGAGTATCTATTACTAACGACGATGGATTTAAATATTCTTAAGGCTGAAACACCCGAAAAGAGCCATAAAATGACTTTCTGAAGCCTGGCGACAGACAGATAGACGAGCAGAGGAGTCTTTGTTATAGGGTCCCGTTTATACCCTCTGGATCTCGCCGTTCGACCGTCCGGTAACCGTCCGGACCAAGCCCAAGACATCGGCGCATGGTGTTCCTCTAGAAATATCAGCAACCGTAGGGACCCAGTTTGGTCGAAGCCTACTAGGACCATGGGCGATGCGAAAGGGAACCCCGAGGGTCTATATAAAGCCCGTGAAGATTAATAACGTATTTATTTATTTGCAGTTTTTCGAAAAACCCGGCGACACCGATAGGAAAAAAAGAGACATAATCTTAACAACAGAGATTACGACAAAACCCAGGTTACGAAGAAATCCAAACAGACGTAAATTCATGAAAAACTTTGGCAAGAAACACACTAGGACCACGGCCGGCTCTTATCACGATGAAGCCAATCAAGTAACAGATGAAATTAGGAAAACAGATGAAAATGTCGAAATAATGCACTCAAATGCTGATAAAAACATTCATCATAAACTTATGAAAAGAAACTTAAAAGATGTTTATTTTAGAGCAGTAGCAGAAGCTAAGAAATATTCTACAGCTAAAAATATACAGAAGAAAGATGAAATTAGTCTTTTTTCGACAAGTACAGTGATGATACAAACTTGATTGCTCTAATAACTTAGATCGTAATCGATCTATCAGTAACGATAGTTTTGTAATATTGTACAAAGTCGATCTATCCGAAGTCGATCTTGCCCCATTATTATGGATTGATTGATATGTAATACAATACTGCATTACTTTATGGGTTCGTTTTTAACTCAGATTGATATCGATCTATCCGAAGACGATCATGTCCCATTTTTATGGATTGATGGACTAAATTCATACTTGATCGCTTTATGAATTCATTGAAAAAAAATTTTTAAATCGAAATAGAATAACGAACGTTTTGTAATTCTGTACAAGGTCGATCTAACCGAAGTCAATTTTGCCCTACTATTGTAGATTGATAGACTCCAATGCATCAGTCTATTTTAGACGATACGCGATGTTTCATCATTTACTTAGCCAATGATTACCTTCCACTATCATTTTACATGGGGTGACTACTTATCTGACCTCCAAAACCCAGAAACCGGGTCACAAAATACCCCAGGCACAATTTTCGTTGGCAAAAAGTTAGATTTCATTATAAAAATTAAAAAAATTTAGAAGCCTATAAGCCAAATGAAGTCAATCAATCCAAAGCAATAGGGTAAGATCGACTTCGGATAGATCGATCTTACTCAATTAGTTTCGATCAATGTCATATGTTTTAAAACGGTTTCAAAAATGTAGGAGGTTTTTCTCAATATCACGGGATTCTTTTGTCTTTAATTGAATATCGATTGTGAGTTTGTGTGTTACATTTTAAAATATTCGTTTTTTAGTAACCTTATTTGTAGTAGAATTTATTTGTAGGATTTATGAGAATAATGTGGAAAATATAAATAAATTATGAATTATAAGTTTTTTTCTGGTCGTTTTTGTTAATATTTTGTCTATCATCATCATCATCAGACGAAAGACGTCTACTGTTTGGACAAGCCTCACAAAAATTGCTACAACGAACGTTGCTGTGAGTTTCGTATCCATCGGACTCTCGTGACCCTCATCAGGTCATCATTCCATCTTGTGGGAGGCTTTTTAACGCTGCATCTCTGGGTATACCGTCGCCACTCCAGATCATTTTAGCCCTGCATCGATCAGCTCGTCTGTGAGCAACCTTTCAATGCTGCGTTATCGGGCACGCGGTCACCACTAGAGAACCTTTCAGCCCCGCAGCAGAGCAACGAGCAAATGCTCGATCCATCTGCTCTATAAGCAATTTGCCCTGCCCACTGCCACTTAAGTTTGGCGGTTCTTCGGGCTGTGTCGATAAAATCTGTCGAGCGAGTGAGAAAGAGGTACAGTTATACAGCTTGTATAGCTCCATTTCTTTAATAGTTCAGTTTAGGTCGTCAAATGGATCGCATTAAGAGGGTCCTTCTCCACTCGCCTATCATTAACATCGAAAATGGTTTAAAAGCTTGTTACTTCATTTAATGCAATCCAAAGCGATTTTTGACGAAAAGGCAACGCAAAAAAAAGAGAATACCGCCTGAAAACTCTGTGAATATTCGGTAATTCCGAGATTTACTCGAAAATTTCACAAAACTTGCTCCAGGAAATAGCTGTTTTTTTTAAACCCTTAAAAGTTTTTGGACAAAGTAAGTTGTCGTCATTTAGAATCTTAATAAAATTTGCAAGGTCTCTACAGGATTACTTTTTTTATTTTTTTAATATTTAGGCAAATTATGAAGTGTCAAAGCTCATACAAAATACCTAGGACATTTTCAGAGGTTTTTACTGGATTAGTTTTACACAAATTTAGAAATTGGTTTCTTTAGAAACCTAGATAATATCCACGCGATACTGTGTTTCCAAAATATCTAATGAAAAGTGTGTAATAACGCCATAATCAGTTATGAGCGGTTGTATGAAAAACAGTGAAACTGTGTGTCGTGATGCACCACCTTAAGGGCTATATTTCACCGGAACACCCATGGTATCCCATTGTTCGTGGTAGGGCCTCAGACTTTATTACCTATTCAAAAACTGTTATAAATTATCTTGATACATTTTATTAGACAAATATGAACGCAACAGTATCAATCCTGAAATATGTCGACCACTCACATTTGTAAATAATAAATAAATAAATATTATATTGTCAAATCTCAAGTTTTAGTGCTCTGCCCAGGCGGAGCACACCTCTACCGTATGCTCCACCGTGTCCTCCGGGCGGTCCACACAGTGGCGATACCCGGGCGTCTTTTCCGCTTGATTCCGGTGTAGGAACCTTCCGAACGTGGCATGTCCGGTGAGGACCTGCGTCATGCGGAAGGTTAGGACACCGTGAGGAATTTCCAGCCACGCCTCAAAGGGAGATATTTTCAGTGAAAACTTGATTATAAAAAGTTTTTTCTTCACACAAATATATCAGGTCCTTTACTACCCAAGGGAGATCCGAGAGCTTTTACATCGTGAAGTAACAAACTAATACATTTCCAACAGAACTTGCAATAAAATGCAGTTACAATAAACGTAAAAGCATTCGTCTCAAACTAAATATTATATTTCACGAACCACCCTGTATGTTTCGGTGATAAACTGCAGGCACACCCTGTATTATTAACTAGTATCGTCTGGAAGTGAGATTAAAAACTTTACGGTGGGTAGTTTGACTTTTCTATATTCGTCTGTTGTTTTGTGGGACCGACACTAGTACATCATGATATAAGTGTGTAATGTTAGTGATTACCGTTGAGGCGGTATTTAGACCCCAGCCACGGCGAGGGTCTTAAGAGAGCCGAGAACGGTAATCATTAATTACTCACGTGTATCATACGGTTTTCAATACACTTGTGAAGAAAATAACTGAAAAACTAGTAAACTTTTGTGGTGGTGAAAATCTGTTTTCATATGCGCGACCATATTTTGTTTAAAATGATGGTGCTGGAGAGGTTGAACAATAAGGTTTTAACCACATTATAGCACTAGTGCGTAATGGTAATCAAAATGTCACAGTTTGGTAACAAGTGCCTTTATATACCTAAGTGCAGTGCAATAAGAGTCACTTTCTGAGCAAGTGTATTGAAAAATACTTTTTTTTGTGTTTTTAGGGTTCTGTACGTGAAGGTGAAGGAAAACATCGTGAGGAAACCGGCATGTCCTAGAACCAAAAATTCGAAGACATGTGACATCCACCAACCCGCACTGGGCCTGCGTGGTGGATTACGGGCCATTCCCTCTCCTGGAGAGGAGGCCTGAGTCCCAGCAGTGGAAACATTAAAAAGGCTGATGATGATGATTTAGAGTTCCGTACGTGAAGGGTGCCAGTACCAATGGGATCATTGATCCTTATCATGGTTTAGTTGCTTCATTACTGAGGTTCGGTGTCATATTTTGGGGAAACTGTAGTGAGAGAGAAAGAATATTTAGGGCTCAAAAACGTTGTCTTCGGTCCATGACAGGTCTTAAACCTATAGAAAGCTGTAAACCTAGTTTTAAATCAGTAAAGATTTTAACATTACCTTCCTTGTATATTCTTGAAGTTGCCCTATTCGTTAAGACGAACAATCAATTGTTTACATCAATGATGGATATGAGAATACGCAAAGAACCAATGAGGTCTCAATATAAAAGCCAACTTTATACTGGTGGTTACCAAACGTCCTTACTTAAAAAAAAAATTTTTCTATGGGTCCTCTCATATACAATAGGTTACCAATCAATTTAAAAGAGCTACCTATCACGGTATTTAAAAAAGAGTTGGCAAAATTATTATTAGAAAAATGTTACTACTCGCTTAAAGATTTCTTTGAGGATAAAAGTTTATGCTAAAAGGATTTTTGATGCTGTATGTGTAATATTATAATTTTCTTTTTCTGTTAGTTTTAGTATGTTTTTTTTGTGTTCTATTAGTTTAGATTAAGTAGTAATAATGTGTTAAATTAATTAAATAAGTTTGCATGCTGTAAGGCAAAATGTATCGGGACTCTCCACAATTTAACACCATATCTGTTACCTACATTATTGGCAAATAAATGATTTCTATTTCTATTTCTATCATGCTACTAAATAAAACAGGCTGTCGCTTCGTCCTGCAAAGCAGTAATGCTCACTCTACAGCCACCGCTGGGATTCTGTACCCCTAACCAATTTGCTAATCTGCAATAGTTAACGATAGTAGATCGCTTCAAATGTACGGGAGTGACGTTATCTCAACGCTTAGTCACGTGGTCAGGTTAAGGCAAGCGTTCGACGCAAGCGAAATGATAGTAACTTGGCTAAGGGGGCTGATCCCAATTTCCAGCCATCTTAGGATTGCGGACGGTGGGCAATGCCGATTTCCGGCCACCGTAGGCGCGGGCTTGCGGACAGCGAACAATACGTAGCTCGCCGTCCGACCGTCCGGTAACCGTCCGGACCGAGCCCAAGACGTCAACGACACGTATAGTTCCACGCGCGCCTCAAGGAGTTCTAAGCAAACCGTAGAGACCCAGCAGGGTTGAAGCCTACTGGGGCCAAGGGTTTGTTTCTGAGAAGAAGAGTCGGACCTAGTACGAAAGGCAACTAAGGAACTGGGTTTTTTGCCAGTAAAGGTCTAACTCTATCTCCCGCTCCGCCCAAGGTCGCGAAGATGGCATTGGTTGATGTTACCAATACTAAACAAAATTTCAACGAAATCGGTGACTAGGGTACGCTGTGGCATGTGACACCGCTATACGTCCATCCTTTTGTAAGTTCGTCTGTCGACAATTTGTATCTCATAAACCGTAAGAGTTGAAATTGTCACAGAATACGTAATTGTGTTACCACTTCAACAAAAAAATAATACGTTATTTTGTCGGCGTTGCGTGCTCGATTTTAATATTGTATATACGGAACCTTTCAGGTACGAGTGCGACTCGCACTTGGCCAGTTTCACAAAACAAGTTTCCTTTTTTGTATAAAATAAAAGAAAATCCAAAGTAAAATAGGAACGATTGCATCACTGCTTACCATCAGGTGGGATCGCAGTCAAGCACTAGTTTATATTTTTTTCAATAAAAAAAATGGTATACCGTTTTTAATTTTCTATAAATAGAAAATTTTCTTACCTAAATGGTAAATGGGTTACCATTTAGGTGACGAGAAGAGAATTTTCTTGTAAGTTCAGTAACCTTGCAACATCCACTCTATCTTACTCTGAAACAAAAAAAAAAGACGCAAGCTTGTAAAATACCAAAATAAAAAATGTTTTAAACCGTAATGTCGATGTAATTCAGTTGACGGGCGGTTACTCGCCATTTTGTGAACTTAACTACCCTCCGAACGGTTTCATTGCACATAAAATGGTGTGACCACGCTTCTGAGGGAAATAGAGACTATTTAAACGTGAATTTGTGATAGTTTTTGTCCTTTTTTGCTGTGATTTTTTTATTGTCATTCTGTTTGAATAAATTGTGTCTGTGAGGTACAAGTAAACGCATACGACAAAGCGTACGCGTAAAAGACAAACTTCGTGGATACCTACTTGTGTGTCTTGTTGTGTATTCTTCCTTTTTTTCTTTCTCTTGGCAGACGACAGATCAAAGCAACCTTAATCCATTAAACCCCAAGTGATCGCCGGCGTTCGCGCTGTCATTGTCTTACTATTGCGTCTCTAATTGACGGTATGAGAATGGTTAAAAAACTCATCTCAACACAGACATAGTGCAAAATCGTGTTCAATGGCAAAATTAACACAAAATACTTCAAATAAATGGGAAAAGATCTAATTATAAGAAGAAGACTTCTTTCAACCTATGTTTCTTCTGACGCCTTTATTGTTCCAGAGTTGTGGTATCTCTTTTGAACAACTCTGCAACTCTTTTAGGTGCCTTTGATAAGACCAGTAACAATTTATTGAAATACGCACAAGACATTTCGATAACTCATTCATTATGCGTACGGCTAAGGAGTGGAATTCCTTGCCGGAGTCTGTGTTTTCTGATAGCTAAAACCTAGGGATTTTTAAGTCAAAAGTAAATAGGTTACTACTTGGCAAGCGTGGTCCATCTTCGACTCTATCGTTGCTTTCAATCGGGTGAGAAAGAGATCAAGCGCGAGCCGGTTCTTCTGTATACAGAAGAAAGAAATAGAACCTGTATTGCAGAAATGATCGTTACCTATAGGAAACAATCATTTGGAGCCCTGCACTAGCTTCAGACGTTTTATAAGTGCACATGTGAGCCTATCAAGAAAAAAAAACAAAATCATAAAAAAGTTTGTCTCAGTCTCTCCCCCAACCCACTGTCACCCTACACTAAGCGCACTTGATAAATGTTTATAGTTTGTTCCCACGCGATCTCGGGACCATTACGTACGCCGTGTCCCGGGGAATTCTCTCAACGTGGATACTCTAGCACTCTTCTTTTGATAATAAGTTAAGTGTTTTCTTAGTTGATTTGAAAATTCTTTTGTTTTACAGTGTAGAAATGAAGAAGCTGCCAGATTTTTTTTTCAATACAGTTACTCGAAAACCCGCTCTTGTCCCACCGCTTTCAAGCACGCATTTGACTGTTTTCTGCACTAGTGCAGAAAAGTGCGCGTGCTGGCCCCCGTCATGAGTTTTATTACATTTATCGTATCAGGCTGGGCGCGTGTCGACTGCCATGAGGCGCACGTCAATCCCCACGATTCGTAATTGTATTGAAAAAGGTCGTTTGATACACGTGCAAAGTCAAAAGTCTGAAGCCCTTTATTCCATAACACATCAATTCCGCCCCGGTGGCAATGACAAACTTTTTGAACTTTTATCAAAATTAACTATTTTCAAATTATTGATAGGCTTGCGTTAGACTACTATCTCAATTGACGGTAAGCGATGATGTGGTCGACGATGGAGCACGCTTGCATAGAAGTCACCTGTTCACTCTTGACTTAAAGACCCCCAAGTGGTAGCTATCAGAAAACAGACTCCGGTTAGGAATTCTACTCCTTAGCTGTACGCATCATTATGATGCGTACAGCTAAGGAGTAGAATTCCTGCTCCCAAAACGATCAGTATTTCTTTTAGGTTCATCCAATCCCTTCTCCTATTCTTGAGTAGAGTAGAAGGATGTGTCAGAATTTTACTGACAGAAACCAACTCCAGCCTCCCTAGCCAAGTTACAACCGTTTCGCTTGCGTCGAACGCTTCGAGTTGACCTTGCCGCCAATTCTTTCGTTCTGACCACGTGACTGAGTGTTGAGATGACCCGTACATTTGAAGCTTTCTACTAGCGTTAACTATTGCAGATTAGCAACTTGGCTAGGGGGACTGTTCTTTCTTTGTTTTGCATTCCAGGACCTCGGGTGTTTCTTTTAGAGGTGAACCCATAAAACGTCGTGTATGGGTGGAATGTCCACCATGGATCGGGTGCATTCACTGTCGAGTGATGTTGATTTATCCGACGGGTCTATAAAACCCCATTTATTATTTTTATGATTTATTAGCTTTTACCTGCTGCTTCGCCCGCGTTTATTAATATTCTTTACTTTAATAATAATATTTTGTACTTGACTTCCCCTTTTCTCACTATAAAAAAAAAAATAGCCTATGTCCGTCTCCAGGGTCCCAACTATCTGTGAATCAATTTTTTTTTTGCCATTTAGGAGTGAAGACGTAACAAACAAACAAACTCACTTTCGATTTTATAATATTAGTAAGGATTAAATACATGAAGCATTTGCATACAAAAGTACAAATATATAATAATAATAATATAATATAATATAATATTCCACAACTATCACACAACGCGATCTAGTCCCAAGCTAAGCAGAGCTTGTGTTATGGGTACTAGACAACTGATAAACATACTTATATATTTCTAAATACATACATATTATAGATAAATTACACCCAGACACAGAACAAATGATCATGCTCATCACATAAACATTTGTCCTGGGTGGGAATCGAACCCACGACCTCCGGCATAGCAGTCAGGGCCACTAACCACTAGACCAACAGGCTAGTCAAATTTCTCGGACTTACTCTTCTAAGGCATTTGTTACCAATCAACCTTTGGCTCATGCAGAGAAAGATAATGGTAGGTGCAATAAAAAAGAGATAAACAATAGATACACTAAAAAAACAATAGAATAGCTTATGCATAATAATTAATGATCCCATTACTGGGACTCAGGCTTCCTCTCTAGGAGAGAAAAAGGGCCGTAATCCACCACGCGGGCCAAGTGCGGGTTGGTGAATGTCACATGTCTCCGAATTTTTGGTTCTAGGACATGCCGGTTTCCTCACGATGTTTTCCGTCACCATTTTGAGAGCAGTGGTGATAAAATAAATTATACAAAGAAAAGCGCCTGGCTGGGTTTGAACCTACAACTAGTAAGTCGGGACCGTTACCACTCGACCACTACAGCTCAATTAAAAAAAAAACAATAGAATAAATATAATAATATTTTACGAGATATACAGGTACTCAAATCGCCAAATTATCGATGTTGACTTAAATCTATTTTTCATTGTCGAACCGTGAATATAATGTACATCTCTATTTATCTTTTCTAAGAAAAACAGCGTAATATTTTGTTATTTCAATAAACATAGCAAAGCATTTATTTATGCATTAGTACCAAAATGCAGCTAAAGGTAGCCAGACGAAATAGTGATGTAACTTAAACACATTATCGATATGCGACGACTTGTATACGATAATTAATGCTGTACATTATCGACATTATGACGTCGAGACTGCACTTTGGTGCGACTATTAGGCTAGTGTGGAGACAAGTTGGTGGGTTTTATCGATTCTTATGTGTTAATTTATGTACTTATGCAAAATATGGATAGGAGAGCACAATGGTGCAGCTTTGTTTTAAAAGTGTTTTTCCAGAAAAAAACTAAACTTTGGCTAGAAAGTTAATTGTATTGCATGATTTGTAATATGATAAATTAGTAAACTTTTTTCGGTAAGATTTGTCTCGAACATCTTTTTAGTCGGACGAAAAGCAATCTAGTTTTTGCAATCAATCAAGACTTTTAAAAAAGTTTATAGGACATCGGCGACCGCATCGTCGCTTTCCATCAGGTGAGATAGCGGTCAAGCGTAAACCTATCAACAATAAAAAAGGACCTATTACGAATAACCTACCGTGAAAACATCACTATTTTCCAAACGATTTATGAGTTTACTAGTTACTAGCTGCTGCTGGTGGTTTTGCCTGGGTAATAATAGGCTAACTAAAAAAGAAAACTAATACTTTTGGGAAAAGTACCTTATGTACCTACTCAAAAAGTGTATAAAAAATACCCAAGACATGCGGGGTTACCATGAAGTTCAAAGTAAGATTGTTTTAATCTTGTTTTAGTGTGGGGAAGAGATGGCGCTAGACAACTTGTATAGCTCTGTCTCTTACCCACACTGAAACAAGATTAAAACAATCTTACTTTCAACGTCATGGTCTAGGTAATGATCTTTCCGCATACCAAGTTTCATTAATATCCACCGTTCGAGCGTGAAGAAAACACAAATATACAGTCATCATCTTCCTGCCCTTGTCTCATTTTTATTTGGGGGAGCAAGGGCGCAAGACGTTTTTTTTTCCATTCTGTCCTGTTACTCGTCACGCTATCACTAACTCCCTTTTCTTTGATATCATACAATCCATCCATCTTTTCTTTGGCCTTTTGATTCGAAAAAAAAAATTACCAAAACATATTTTTACTTACAGTCACTCCAATCGACGTTCACAAGAAACATATCGATATCGATATCGACATCCCCCAACACTACACAGTACCAATGCTATAATTTTCGTACAAAATACAGCACTTACCGCGTTGGTTACTTTCGATACAAACTCACAACCCTCAGAGCTACAGGTTGATGTTTTTTTAAACATTTTAAAATGAAGATCACTTTGGACTAGCACTAAACTGAATAAGTTATGACAAAATAATGATCATGAGTTTGAAACTGTGAACTCTTTTATAGTAAATTTACATATTTATGCCTTAATTTGCTTCTGTTTATTTTTTGTACTCTAGAAGTTAGTTTGAGCTGGGTGACTAAAGTGACTCAGTCTTTTGAGGAGTTTAAAGACCAAATTAATAAATGAAATAGGTATTTGCATGAATTGATCAGAATGTTATGCTGTGAAAAATACTAATGAGAAGAAATTGCATTTAGCGGAGATGTGATGGATGTGTGGAGTGATAAAAATTGAGTAAAGTGAGAAATCACCCCATTAGAGGAAGTTTTAAAGTGGCATGTGACAAGGAAGGATGACATGCATGTTACTAAAAGTATGAGTAGCGAGTAGTGAGCGTCGCGTTTTGTTGCCCTGCGGCGTGTGTGGAGAGTGCACGCGGCGCTCGAGTCGCGTTCTTGTTCCTTCCGCCGCCGCGCCGCGCTCGCTGCACACATTTCACACGACGGCAACACGTGATGCATACGCAGCGCGCTCGCGTCGCGCACGCGGCACCCGCGTATCTCACACGCCCGAAGAACTTGCGCGCCTAATGTGGGGGAGGCCTTATGAATACATGTGGATGGAAGGAGCGGGAGAGGGCGGCTAAAGAAAAAATGGATGGATTGTGTGAGAAGTAATATGAAAGAAATGAGAGTCAATGATATTGTGACTACTGACAGGATTGAATGGGAGAAAAAACCGTGTTGCACCGACTCCAAGCAATAGGCTGGAATCACAGGAACAACATTGAGTATTCTATATTCCGGCAGATTTTGATATAATGAGGTGACACAACCCCAAGTAATGGGAACAACACAGAACAAAGATGAAGATAGTAAGAAAAATCCGTCACGTTTCTTCTCACTAGTTCTAAAATAACAACACCCTATACACAAATAATGAGCAAGCACGTATATCCAGCATGTATATTTAAATTTGATGCGATCCGTACATTCGGCTCGCTTGCTAAGTGTACATATACAAGTCTATACAAGCCATATATATGTATATGTATACCGGTATGTCTGGTCGGAAACGGTAGGACTACGTGACGGGAATCTGATGCAAGCTTAGGTACAGCTTACATGAGTTTTTAAGATGATTTTTTATTGATTAAACTTGCTAGAAATGCGGATTTTCCTGTGTATAGAAAATTTGTAACAAAATAAATGCACATCGTGAAAGAAATATTATGTAAAAAATTGGTTACTGAATCGATTTTAACTAATTTTGAAACAGATAAGTAAAAAAAGGAAACTATTTTATTTGGCATACACACTCGTAAATATATACAACTAGCAGCTTCCAGCGGCTTCGCCCGTGTGATAGCAGAAAATTATCCCAAAGGAACATACTTCCGGGATAAAAAGTATCCTATGTCCTATTCCAGGACATGGTCTATCCGTGTACCAAGTTTCATCAAAATCGGTTTTGCCATTTAGGCGTGAAGACGTAACAAACAAACCAACTTACTTTCACTTTTATAATATTAGTAAGGATATAGTATATCGTAAAAAATCTCAGAAAAACAATATCAGTCGACAGCGTCACTTATTGTTTGCACTCATTTTTGTCTTTTCATAATAAAGTTTTAATGAAAATATGACTTTGTTTATTTTTAAAACGTAAAAATAATTTTGGACACTGTTACTCAAACAAAATAGGTACCGTCACTCATATTGAAAGTATTTATTTCATCCTAAAATAATTTCTATTCTAATTAATTTAGGATAAAAAGATTTGAAAAAAATTGTCGTCAATTGATAAAATTTGCAAGAATTCTGTTGTTATACTTATTTAATTTTTGAGTAAATTATGAAATGTCAAAGTCCACGCAAAATAGCAGATTTTCAGAGGTCTTTCCTGGATTAGTTTTATACAAATTTGCAAATTGATTTCAATAGAAGCCTAGATAATATCCACAAGATACTGTGTTTTCAAAATATTTAATGAAAAATGTGTAATAACGCCATAATCGTGTAGGAGCGGTTGTATGGAAAAACAGTGAAAATTTATGTCGAATTTCATAGTCTTTTTTTTTGGTAAGTATAAATCATCCAAATGACATCCCCACCCTTGGGCATAGTAGGAGATATTGTCAGACTCTTACTGACTAAAAAACCCACCCCGTTCCTTCATGCCCTTCATACCGGGGCTGAGCTACCTTTCGGAGCTAACCCTGGCCCCAGTAGGCTGCATGCCCTTCACCAAGTAACCATCTCTATGTAAGCCAACGTTATCTTCAATCGTTTTATAAAGATCTGTAACCGATACGTCACTCGGAAAACGGATAGATTTTATTTAATATTATACGCGGGATAAGCAATTTAAGCGTGTCTTGAAGAAAAATCTACTTGCGGATTCCATCTTGTAATCGATAGACTAATATAATAAACAGGTAAAGTTAGTTTTTAGTTTTTTTGTTTATAGGAGGTAATCTCTGGAAGTACTGATCCGTTTGCTATAATTCTTTCACTGATAGAAAGCTCCTTTATTCCTGAAAGACATAAGCTATATTTTATTTACGCGGGCGAAGCTGCGGGCAAAAACTAGTATTTTTATAACTAACTGATATATCAACGCAGAGCCGAAAAAAAAGGAACTCAAGCCCCGGTATGAAGAGGCTAGAAGGAACGGGGTGGGTTTTAAGTCAGTAAGAGTCTGACACTATCTCCCGCTCCACCCAAGAGCGGGGATTGTCATTAGATAATTTTCCTACCATAAAAAAAAATCCGGTTAGGCTATTCGTCAATAAAATTTTCAGTTTTTTCACAGTTTTATGATTTTGACAGTTCTTACTTGACAAATCAATCAATTCAGGACTTCAATAACAGATGATGAAACCAACCCTTAGGGTGGTGCATCATAACTCAAATTTTCACTGTTTTTCATACAACCGCTCATAACTGATTATATTATAGTTATTGCACATTTTTCATTAGATATTTTGGAAACACAGTATGTTGTGGATATTATATAGGTTTCTAAGAAAGCCATTTTCTAAATTTGTGTAAAACTAATCCAGTAAAAACCACTGAAAATGTCCTATTTTGTATGAACTTTGACACTTCATAATTTGCCTAAAAATTAAAAAAGTCAAAAAAGTAATCCTCTAGAGACCTTGCAAATTTTATTAAGATTCTAAATGACGACAACTTTTTCTAAAAACTTTTAAGGGTTTAAAAAAAAAACAGCTATTTCTTGGGGCAAGTTTTGTGAAATATTCGAGTAAATCTCGGAATTACCGAATAACAACAGAGTTTTCAGGCGTTATCTCTCTTATTTTGCGTTGCCTTTTCGTCAAACATCGCGTTGGATTGCGTTAGATGAAGGAACAAGCTTTTAAACCATTTTCGATGTTTACGATAGGCGAGTGGAAAAGGACCCTCTTAATTAACATAATACAAACATCCGAATCCTGCTCATTAAAACAATTTCAATAAAAAAAAAACCTCCGCAACCCAGACGATACTTCCATAATCTTAGTAAATTGTCCAATATGAAAGTATTAGAACTCCTATTACGTTTTCATAACTGAATCTTGAAAACACATGGGGCCTGAAAGTTTTACAGTAAAACAATTGAGGGTAAGACTCTGTAATCCTCGAGGTTCTGCTGGATTTTTACCACTTTGGTAGAGAAATTATATTTTATTAATTCATGAATCCCCAAGCGACCACCGGTGGCCGCGCATCTATTGTCTTACTATTGTGTCTCTAATTGACGGTATCTGAAGGGTTAAATGATGTTTATTTTTGTAAACCCATGCTTATTAATAAAAAGGTGTTCTACGCACGCCTCAAAGAAATTTCAACATATCGTAGAAGCCACCCACCTCAAAAAAAGTAGTCTGCAACTTATGATTACTATTATATAAATGTCAATATATCATCTTGGGGGAGGCTTATGTCCAACAGTGGACATCTTTCGGCTGATATGATGATGATGATATGATGATATATTGAACCTCAAGTCCTGAAACTTTAAAAGGTGTACGGGGTGCCGAAACCAACTCGCAGAGGCCTCTTAATTCATGAATCCCCAAGCGACCACCGGTGGCCGCGCATCTATTGTCTTACTATTGTGTCTCTAATTGACGGTATCTGAAGGGTTAAACCCTTAACCTTACGTGGTTTAATTATTATTTCCTTTATTTATATATATATATACTTATAAATTATATTTTTAAATATTTCAATATAAAAAAATATATATCTATAAAAAATAGTAGCCCATCGGTAACAGGGTCTAAGCTACCGGCGTTCAGGGCTCAAGAGAGAGGAACCTCCTGACTATACGAGCCGTGTCCAGTAGTACAGCGTTTTGAATCAAGCCCTTGACCCAGCCGCCTAACGAGAGCCTCCTAAAGTTTTGGTTATTATTATTATTACCTAGCCCATACTGTAGGTACTGTCTCGTTGTTATTAATTTCATAACTGAAAACTATAGCTATTATGACTATTAACCCTTCAGATACCGTCAATTAGAGACACAATAGTAAGACAATAGATGCGCGGCCACCGGTGGTCGCTTGGGGATTCATGAATTAAAAGGATTTAATAGTATCTCGCAAAAAATACAAAATACAAAACTAACTAGCTAAGACAATAAAAAAACTAGACAAGGGTAAACCATCCACTAACATACCAAAACCAAACAAGGGGGCTACAGCAATTGTCTCACCTCAAGTCTTGGACCATAAAAGTCGTTGGCAGACGAATAAAATATTAACATTGACTGCCCAGCCTGCCCACCCCTCGGCGGAGAGTCGTAAACATGCTGCAGTAATGTTCAGGGTGGAACTGCAAGGGGGTGTGTGGATGTATGGAGGATTTTTTTAAGGGAGGTTGTAGGAAAATTGGTTGGCTATGAAAAATGCTACAACTTCTTCAAGTCAAGAGTATAATATAATAAATTTTACTTGGATCAGTCTATCATTACTGACCGGACTATTGTAGCCAATAAGCCAGACATACTCATAGTGGTGATAAACCGATTGGCATGCCGCGCAATGATAGTCGATGTCCCCATCCCACATGACGAGAATCTCGTGAAAGCTGTGAAAGAGAAACAAATGAAATATCTCGACTTAGCACACGAGGTTGTCGACATGTGGAATGTGGACTCGGCTGTCATTGTGCCGATTGTCGTGACCGCCAATGGCCTTATAGCCAAAAGCTTCGACGACCATCTGTCGAAGCTGTCGTTGCGCGGTTGGATCAAGGGCTCGATACAGAAGGCAGTAATCCTCGATACGGCTTGCATAGTGAGGAAGCTCCTGTCTCTGGAGCCCTAACCACCGGTAGCTTGGATCCTGACCACCGACGGAAACTATGGTTTTATATTTTTAAATGATTTTTTAAAATATAATTTTGTTAAAAAATATTTATAAATGTAATACAATATGTGTACAAAATAAATAAAGAGAATAATAATAATGTTCACACTGCTGGGACTGAACCCTCCTCTCTAGGACAGAATGGGCCAAAATCCACTCTTCCGCATTCACTCTTCACTCTTCATTGTAGATCATTATGAAAATAAGTTAATCGCGAAAAGACAGTCTCGGTGATGGACGTGGTTGTAAAATATAAGATAAGGCAAAATTTGCATCATATTTTTTTTTCCGGTGGGCAAAAATCATCTTAATACAACCCCCGCTCTTGGGTGGAGCGGGAAATAGTGTCAGACTGTTACTGACTAAAAACTCACCCCGTTCCTTCTAGCCTTCATACCGGGGCATGAGCTTCCTTTCGGATAACCCTGGGCCCAGCAGGCTTCGACCCGGCTGGGTCCTTCCTGTTGAAATTTGCATCATATGATAACACCAGAACCTAGATTCTAAGCAAATAAATAAATCTATCTAAAATAGAAACTTACCGTCGCTTGAAATCGAATATGACCTGCACCCCAAGCCAAGTTGATAATCTGCAATCGTTAACGTTAGACTAAAACTAATCATTCGGGACTCAACGTTAAGTCACTTGGTCAGAACTAACAATAATAATAATATAATAATATAATAATATTCCACAACTATCACACAACGCCGTCTAGTCCCAAGCTAAGCAGAGCTTGTGTTATGGGTACTAGACAACTGATAAACATACTTATATATTTCTAAATACATACATATTATAGATAAATAACACCCAGACACAGAACAAATGATTATGCTCATCACACAAACATTTGTCCTGGGTGGGAATCGAACCCACGACCTCCGGCATAGCAGTCAGGGTCACTAACCACTAGACCAACAGGCCAGTCAGTAACAGATAGTAAATTTAAAATTATAGAATATCCTTTCTACAATGTTCAACACTACATCCTTTGTTATACAAATCCCACATTGTAGAACGAGCGGCCGGCTCTGGCGCGTCAACATGGCAACCAACTTATCGTTTTCTGCAATTGCTGACACCGAGGCGTTTGGAGAACAGAATTCGACACGAAACGTTTGTAACTTGGCTAGGGAGGCAGGTGAGAGTTGCAGGAATCACACATATGACTGGTTCTTGTTGCGACGCTGGACGGAAGCCGATGTACAACAGTTTTTTTTTTAATTTTTTTTTTTTAATAGCGTAATCAACATTTTAATGTTCCTATTGCTGGCATCTTCTCTAAGAGATTAAATGGGCCGTAATCCACCACGCGAGTGCAGTGTTTTTTTTAAATAATCCTTACTAATATTATAAAAGTGAAAGTGAGTTTGTTTATTTGTTTGTTACGTCTTCACTCCTAAATGGCAAAACCGATTTTGATGAAATACACGTACACGTGTAAAAAACACGGAAAAAAATAAAAAACATTTAAAAATATAAAAAATAGTGTCCCACCGGTTTCGGGAACAGGGAATTATTATTATATTATTATTATTATTATAGCTATGTTATATGCCTTGTACTAGGATTATCTTGATGATAATGGAGTGAACTGATCTGATAATGGAGCCGGAAGGTGGAAGGTGGACACGGGAACTTTACAATAAAACAATGTATCCTAGCAGGATTTGGTTTAATTGGAATTGTCATGAGAAAAAGTACTCTGGCTATAAGCGTATCGCTTCTAAAAAGTGGGAAATAAAAAACATTTTACAAAAAAAAACCGAAATTACTGAAAAAAAAAGTAAGAAACAATACCGAGAAACACCGACTTCCAAAATTAAAGTTATTTTGATCGTTTTAGTGGTTTTTTTTAGTGAAGTTATTTATTTTTACAACCTTTTATTTAGTTTCACCTGGCCTGATGTTCGTCTGTAATCAAATCTTGAAAATTAAATTTGACCCACTTCCCGGTTACCGATTGAGCTGAAATTTTGCATGCATGTGTAAATCAGATGACAACGCGAAATTATTACACAAGGAGCTGATCTGATGATGGAACCGGAAGGTGGCTATAGGAACTTGGTAGTTAAACGACACAACCCCATCGAGTTTGGCCATGTATTATTTGTCTTGACAAGTATTAATTATATAGGTATACCGAGCTATAAAAGAAAGTTGCGCCAGTTACTGAAAAGTTGAAAGGGGGTGACGTCCAAGACGTCACCCCCTTTCAACTTTTATGGAAAAGGAGAGATGAAACGCATATTGCTAAAAAAAGTTATGAGTTTAAATTTGGATGGATAAAGGGGGAGAGAGAGGCCAAAGAAAAGATGGATGGATTGTGTGAGAAATTATATGAAAGTAAAGGGAGTTGATGATAGCGTGACCAGTGACAGGACAGAATGGAAGAAAAAAACGTGCTGCTCCGACCCCAAATAAAAATGGGACAGGGGCAGGAAGAAGAAGACTGAGCTCTAAAACCTTGCTATGGAAAAATGATTTTCATTAAAAGTTTATTTTTGTTATAAAAATGTTTTTAAAATACTATCTAGGTGAAATTAAATCAAATTTTTGTAGAGGTATTTTGTAAGGGTTTTTTGATGGGTTTGTTTGTCCAGTTAAATGCAATACCTATATCTTCAAATTTTCAGTTCTAGGACATGACGGTTTCCTCACGATATTGTCTCCACTGTCCACAGCATAGACCTGTAAAATAAATCAATAAAATAGACGGGTAGACTTTACTTCAGAAATAAAATGGCTGACGGAAAAACTTTTCCAAAGTGACTGTTTTATAAACAAAGAGAACTGGCCTGACAGGCTATGTATTCATCCTATGTATAGTTTGTCTGTTCCGTGTTTAGACCACGCCTGGAATGGGCGGGGTTTCGGATGGGCGTGGTGGAAATTGTCCGAGATGTTGGTGTTGGTTGATGTGGCATTTTTGGGTGATGCAATGTGAGTGAGATGTTGATATTAGAATAGAATATAATAAACTGTATTGTACACCAAAAAAGTTACAATTTTATACATAAACTTGAATCTATGAGTATGTAGGATGTTGGTTCGTGGTATGTACCGTGATTGGTACACCTAAGTCTGAAGGAATGTCTTGAAGGAATGTTCAAAGAAACACTGGTTTCGGTATTGACAGTTTATTTTACTCACATACACTGTCACACGGTAATTTAGACCAAAAGAACATCGGCGTGTGGTCGGCTGGCGAGTATCGGAGCGACTGGTGATGCTACTGAGTTACGTGTCAAATGTCTGAGTCGAAATATTACAATGTAGTGTCGCTTCTAACCCTACAAGTACAATGGTGGTCTTATCGCTGACAGCGACATCTACCAGACAACCTTAGGATCGATCAAAAGGACTGAAATGATACAGAGGGTAGTCAGTGGTGTACTGCTAACGATGCGTACAGACTATATAACATAACATGTTATACAACATTGTTATATAACATGTTTCAGATAATGAGGACACTGAATGTTATAAAACATGTTATAATAACATGTTATTGATATGTACAACAATGTTATACAACGTGTAACGTTAAATGCGCAAAACCTCAGACACCCCAAATGATTTTTAATTCGATTGACCTAACTATGAGAGAAAAAAAATTAAAACACTTAGAACTTTTATTATCCCGTGTATGAGAAAATTTGATAGGATTACAACTTTTTGTGTTTGTTTACCTATTTCAGTGGCTTGACCTATTCATAAATAGATACTTTGGTCGTAGTTTTTAATAAAGTTTTTTTTTTAAAACCTAAATTAAAAAGTGGTTTAATTTATTTTGGTCGTTATTCTGATTAAACTAATTTCAGGTTTTGCGCATTTAACGTTACACGTTGTATAACATGTTTCAGATAATGTGGATACTGAATGTTATTAAACATGTTATTGATATGTACAACAATGTTATATACGGATAGCGCTGAAGAACGACAAACGACGATGGTTATATAACATTGTTATTGTAATGTGTACAGTATTGTTTTATGTTGCAATTTCGAATAATAAGGTTACATAATGTGGACGTGTTATATAACACAAGTTATACAACGTGTAACGTTAAATACGCAAAAACCTGAAAATAGTTTGATCAGAATAACGAGCAGAATCAATTAAACCATTTTTTAATATAGGTTACATTTTTGAAAAAAATATTAATTAAAAATATCGCCCCGTCTATTTATGAATAAGTCAAGCTATTACGTGCGCAAACCCGCCGAAATAGGTAAACAAACACAAATGGTTGTAGTCCAATCAGATTTTCTTATACACGGGATAATAAAAGTTCTTATATATGCAGATATTAATTTTAAACAAACTAAAACTGCACTTAAAATCTTTTTGGAGGTAGGCGGAACAGAGAGTAAAGTCCCACATACATCCTTTAAAAAAAAAAAAATTATGATGTTTTTCTTGCTGTTTTAGGTCAAATATATTAAAAATCATTTGGGGTGTCTGAGGTTTTGCGCATTTAACGTTACACGTTGTTTAATATGTTACATTGTCTGTTCGCACCGTTACAAATTGATCAAACACTAGATTAGCAAATACAGGGTTATTTGTAAACAACTGATAACCTCACAGGACTATGTTACTAACATCATAAACTACCCCGCAAATAAAACGAGATTAAAAAAAAAAAAAAAAAAACATCATAAACAAAAACTTTTGTTCTACGACTTTAAAAAAAATATCATATTTTAGTTCTAAATATAACGAAGTCTATGCGAAGCAAGTTATAGTATAATAGCAGAGAAGAGCGAGGATCGGGTATTAGGGGTGCTTGATGCCCTTTCGTCGAATCATATAAATGTAGGTAGGAATAGCAAAATACAGAGTTGAAATGTGTTAGATAGAAATCGGAAAAAGAACGAAATCTTGAAGGTTTGTTTTTGGTAAATTAATTATGTTTTGTAAAAAGTCATAGAACAAAAGTTGTCGTTTATGATGTTAGTAATACAATCCTGTAAGGTTGTTAGTGTTTTACAAATAATCCTGTTTTGTTAGGCTCCTGTTCGACAACTATTTCAACTTTTTTTTTGATGGGCAAAAATTATGCAATGACAACCCCCGCTCTTGGGTAAGGCAGAAGATAATGTCAGACTTTTACTGACTAAAAACCCAACCCGTTCCTTCTAGCCTTCACACCCTGGATCGAGTTCCCTTTCGGATAACCCTGGCCCTAGTAGGCTTCGACCCAGCTGGGCCCCTGCTGGTGGTAAGCGACAATGTGGTCGAACCCTGGGTTGCGACAGTCGCTGTCATTTTCGAATTTATGATAGAAAACTGTCATATCACTAGATACTTTTAGTAAGAAGACGCAAAAAACAAGAGTATTCGACATCTACCGGTATTTCGTATAAACAATGCAATTTTACTTGTTACGACAGTTCTGCTATGATTCCATAAGGAGTTTCATTCCATGTCTTCAAATTTCATCCCATCGACCAGTTGCTCGTCATCACCCGTTTATTCATTTCTTCGTAAGTATGTTGAAAAACGTCGTTTGATACACTTGCAAATTTGTAATTGACTCTCAGCTCCATAACACTCTCCTACGGCTCGTGCGAATCCCGCTTCAGTCACAATGACAAACTTTCTGCATTTGTATCAAAATGTAGGTACTATTTCAAAATCGGTCCATTGGTCCATCACAAATGACTAAAAAATCAGCGAATATACATAAAAAAAAACTGGGCAAGTGCAAGTCGGACTCGCGCACTGGGGGTTCCGTGCAAACTTCAATTCCCGAATAGAGTCTCGAAGATTTTTCTGAATTGCATTATTTTTTTGTGTGACGTTTGCAACAACAAATTTACTGTTTTAAGATTTATTCCTACACCTGTGCTACAAGACCTTGTTTTGAGCCAATTTTCAGGATACTGTTTCAACCGGAAGTACGAAAGATCTAAATTCATAGAATTTCGATGAGAATTTCTTTAAGTATCCAATGTATAATTTTTTGCGACATAAACGGCCGTATCTTTTTCATTCGTTAACTTAGAAGTTTGATTATTTCACAGCTTGAAGGGACCGCAGACTTGAAAATATAGTTTTAATTTCAATTCGATATCTCCAAGCATTCTTGAGATAAAGGGTCTTGATAAACAGACAGACAGAAGGACGGACGGACAATAAAGTGATCCTATAATTAAGGGTTCCGTTTTTTCCTCTTGAGGAACGTAACCCTAGAAATACATACAGCCGAAAATATACCCTCCTCCTTTTTGAAGTCGGTTAAAAAGGTGGTTTCAAACAACTTTGGAAGGCCTCCAACAAGGTGGTCTGATGACCTGGTGAAGGTTGCGGGAAACCGATGGATGCGAGACGCACAGGATCGATCATTGTGGCGACACTTAGGGGAGGCCTATGTCCAACAGTGGACGTCTGTCGGCTGAAATGATGAAGATGATGAAAAAAGTGGTTTTATACAACTTTGTCATATAACTCTTTCCCAACTCTGCTCACTATCTTCATAGCTCCGTACCAGTTTAAAGTAGGCGTCTCACCGCTGCCCCATTGGCGGCTAAAATGTAACACAAAAATCAATATTGTTTAGCCGCTCCATGAATGTTTGATTCCACCAAGTAGTACATTTTATTGCTCCCGGATCCTGGATTTATCATTACGACCTCACCTCAGGGGGTACGGCTGTGTCATATTTTTTCTGGTATTGGCAAAATAGGAAGTGGATTGGCATGGTTATGGAGGTGTAGAAATCGAAGGTGGGAAATTGGTTTTGAACATTTTTTTCGGCAATTTTTTTCGTAGCTTCTTACGTCTTATTTAGGCACTAGCTTTTGTATGTGGCTTCGCCTGTGTATATAAAGTATAGTCTATGCCACTCAGAAATAAAGCAGCTTTCTTTCGGTGAACAATTTTTAGCGATTGGATCAGTACTTTCAGACCGGGACGTAACACATCGGATCAACGCAGGATGGATGAAATGGCGACAGGTCACGGGAACCACTTGCGACCCACGGATGCCCCTCAAGTTGAAGGGTAAAATCTACAAGTCCGTGATAAGGCCTGTCGTACTGTTTGGATCAGAATGTTGGGCTGTGAAAAAGAAGGATGAAAAAATATTGCATGTAGCAGAGATGAGAATGTTAAGATGGATGTGTGGTGTGACAAGAATGGATAAAGTGAGAAATGAGTATATTAGGGGAAGTTTGAAAGTGGCGCCAGTGACAGAAAAGCTGAAAGGAAATCGTTTGTCTTGGTATGGTCATGTGAAAAGGAGGGACGAAACGCATGTTGCTAAAAAAGTTATGAGTTTACATGTGGATGGATGGAAGGGGAGAGGGAGGCCAAAGAAAAGATGGATGGATTGTGTGAGAAGTGATATGAAAGAAAAGGGAGTTAGTGATAGCATGACGAGTGACAGGACAGAATGGAAGAAAAAAACGTGTTGCGCCGACCCCAAATAAAACGGGACAAGGGCAGGAAGATGATGGGTCAGTACTTTCAGAGATTACCTCCTACAAACAAAAAAACAAAAAAAAAAAAAACTTTATTTCTTTATTATATTAGTAAGATGTCACTCAGGAATAAAACAGCATTCTATCGGTGAAAAAAATTTTGCAGTCAGACCAATACTTTCAGAGATTCATCCTACATAGGCCTTTTTTTTTGTCGACGGGGAAAGTCATCTTTGACGAAACCCGCTCTTGGGTGGAGCGGGAGACAGTGTCAGACTCTTACTGACTAAAAACCCCGCGCCGTTCCTTCTAGCCTTCATACCGGGGCACGAGCTCCCTATCGGACAACCCTGTCCCCAGTAGGCTTCGACCCAGCTGGGCCCCTCCTGCTGCTGACAACTCCTTGAGGCGCGCGGGAACAGTGCGCGCCGTCGACGTCTTGGACTCGGTCCATTACCGGACGATCGGACAGCGAGCTACCCATGGCTCGCCGTCCGCGAGCCCGCGTCTACATCCTACATAGGCCTCCAAGCCTCGCCACAACGACTGGTCTGGGGTTTTATGTTCCGACGGATAAAAAACAAAAATGCTTTTTTGTCACAGCACATGAGCTCTTATAAGAAGGTCAGAAGCTAGTGCACGGTTCCCATTAATCGTTTCCTAAATTCAAAATGTTCTATCATATTTCAGCTTTTCTACGTTGATGTGTCAGTGAGTCAAGACTTTTATACAGAAGGTTATAAACCTATTTTCGCAACATTTTTCAGTCATAATGATGACAACGAGAAGAGAAATTTTGGAAGGACTTGGGGGAGGCCTTTGCTCAGCATTGCGACAGTAATGGCTAGTAAAAAAAAAAAAAAATGATGACAACCCTGGTAAGAAATCGTTACTAATGCTGCCATCAGATGGACTGCATCATAACTAAGCGTGCAGCTGATATATTCAACTGCATGCATTCGTATCTGAATTTGTGTAGTTGACGCCACGAATCTAACACAGGAGCTCAGTGTAAGATTTGATCATAAAGAGCCTTAAATTTATTGACAATAGACAGGGCACATTGTTCGCTGAACAGATGGCCGTCGGGGCCTATAGATTTTTGAGTGGCGACCAAGTACCGGCAGACGTAGAGTTGGAAAGCCTCCTACAAGGTGGACCGATGGCCTGGCAAGGGTTGCAGGAATCCGACGGATGCGAAACGCACAGGACCGTTCATTGTAGCGACACTTGCGGGAGACCTACGTCGCACAGGACGTCTTTCGGCTGAAATGATGATGATGATCCCATAATGTCAATATTTGTTCGACGCGACCGACGCGCGTTATTTTCCTTGATTAACTGCGCACTAACTAGGCCTATGTAACTCTTTACTGAAATTAATACCAGAGTGGTACCCAAGAGATGGAAAAAGAAATAAAGGACGTCAGACGACACGATGAGAAGACGAAATAAAAAAAATTGGTTGGTCCAGAATGGACAAGAATAGCAAAAGACCGAGTAGAATGGAAAGCTTTAGAGGAGGCCTTTGTCGAAGGACAAGCTAAACCGGTTGCTAATAAATAAATATATAATTAGTCACACATATTAGTTTAATTAAGTATAATGAAAGAAAATAATACATTCAATTATGAACTAGTTTTAAGGCATGTAAATACTTATTCATTTTATTAGGAAAAGAAAAGCAATAAAGGCTATTTTTATTTCTTATTTATTTTTATTAACTCTTTACTGAACCGACACACTGTTCCGAAACATTTCAGTGTTCCGAAAGATAAGAACGTCAGTAGTGTTTCAGTCAAAAAGATTAAATAGATACAATAGAGCGACCATCAGAAGAAATGTCTTAGAAAAACTGTCATCCTATGCTTCAGTGAAGACGAAAAATATTTACGAAAATAAACTGGAGTTAGGTCCAGTCGTTTTGCCATAATACGATTTACAATGGTGCAATGCGCAACTCGGCATATTTCTACAAAAAATATTTTCTTTTGATGTGTAGGTTAGCGGACACAAACGCGACTTGACAGTCAGGTGACAGCGACTTGTTACTACTTTAGTAACAAGTCTCGGATAAGAATTTTGTTCGCTATGTCCTGTCTATTGGTAGTATATGTTTAATGTCTTTGGTTTCAGTGTTCCAAAATACTGCATTGGTTCAGTGTTCAAATTATTACAAATATACCTACATCATATGTAATAATTTGAACATTGAAACACTCTTTACATTAAAGTGACCTGCAGTCTTTTTATTAAAATTCAAATTAAAAATATTGTACCTAAATATTATAATTAACTAGCTTTTGCCCGCGCGGCTTCGCTCCCGCTCTTCCCTACTCCACCCTACTATACCCAACTCTACCCTACTCTATCCTACTCTACCCTACTCTACAGTATCCTATGTCCGTCACCTGGCTCTAAGCTACCTACCCACCAATTTTCAGCCATATCGGTACAGCCATTCTTGAGTTATAAATAGTGTAACTAACACGACTTTCTTTTATATATATTGATGACTTGAACTGAAAAGATCTGCTTAAAATTATTCAATATCCAATTAAATAAAACTGTTAGTGATAAAATATTTAAAAAGTTTACAAAATTTTTAGAGTGTAATAATGTTCGATTATTCTCATCATTATTTCAACTGAAAGACGTCCACTATTGGACCTAGACATCCCCAAGAGTTGCCAAAACGATGAGTCCTAATCTCGCAGCCAGGCATCTGGCAATCTAAGTTTGCCAGATGCCCGGAATATCCGGGATTGTCCCAAAATTCGACGCCTTATTCCGTGTCCAGTCATCATCATCTGCCTTTTTTTGTCGTTTCCAGTTTTTCGACCTATTGTCCCGGATCCTGAAAAATTTAATAATTTAAAAAAATAACAATAATTGATACGACGAGGTGGCAGGCAGCGAAAGGGTTTGCTTCAATCGCTCCGACTCCTGCCGAGTTATGTCACTCCTCTCTCTCCCTTCTTTTATCTGTAACTAGCGACCCGCCCCGACTTCGCTCGGGTAACAGTATTTCTCCACTATTTAATGTATGTTATTATACAAATAAACCTTCTTCTTGAATCACTCTATCTATTAAAAAAAACTGCATCAAAATCCGTTGCGTATTTTTAAAGATTTAAGCGTACATAGGGATATAGGGACAGAAAAAGCGACTTTGTTTTATACTATGTATTGATAATAAAATTATAAAGAAAAATAAAATGTATTTTCCTTTATATTCATAACTATAGCGGCATGGGATAGTCCAAGACTCGGTAAGTTCCGATCTGGCAACCCTGCAGCCATTGGATTCCCGTGACCGTCACCAGGTAATTGGTCCACTTTGTGGCAGCCCTTTTGGTCACATCGACCATCTGTTCGATGTGGCCAACGACCTCTATCGTGCAGACGTTAAACCTTTATTAAAACCAATTAATTCATGAATCCCCAAGCGACCACCGGTGGCCGCGCATCTATTGTCTTACTATTGTGTCTCTAATTGACGGTATCTGAAGGGTTAAGGGAGTCATGTTTTGACTGTCATATTTCACACTATTCCGTTACATAAAGTTTTGCTAATATTACCACTGTAATCTAGAGATTATAAGGAATAAACTAACGTGCATTTCATTGCTATACGCCACAATTTGTGGTGGGCCTATTCACCAAACAAAAATAACTGTCTCCTTTACTGTCTAGATGTTGGTATTGGTCTTCACTCGGCTACGCTCGGCCAACGTGTATGTGCAGGCTAAAAAAGTCTAAAACTTTAAGAGAAAGAAAATAATAAGAAATTCATGAAATAGTTCATGTTTTACGACAAGGTCCGTGCTGCAATAAAATGCATGCGACGCCGTTAAATATATCGACGAGGGGTCCTTACGAAGAACCACAAATGTTCTGCTGTGAGCCAGACATTTATTTACCTACGATAGTCACAAAGATAATAAAATATGTACACAATTGTTTTGGTAAGTACAACCACGTATTTTTTATTATTGACTTTCTTCTTCCTGCCCTTATCCCATATTACTTGAAGTCGGCGCAACATGTTTTTTTCTTCCATTCTGTCCGGTCACCCGTCAAACTATCACTAACTCCCTTTTCTTTCATATCACTCCTCACACAATCCTTCCATAAACACGTAAACTCAGAACTCTTTTAGTAATATGCGCTTCATTCCTCCTCTTCACATGACCATACCAAGACAACCGATTACCTTTCAACTTTTCAGTCACTGGCGCCACTTTCAAACTAATACAAATACAAATACAAAATATTTATTTTTCATCTAAAACATTGTAAGCATAAATAAATTGAGGCAGCCCCAGTAAGTTACAGTAGTACTTGTGTTGGGGCTGTCGCGCACTTCCCTTATCAGCTAACTGAACATGTTCTTGTTACATAAAATAAATCAAAAAATAAAAAGAGAGAAAATATAAATTAAAAATTAAAAAAAATTAAAAAAAATACAAAATAATACAATTATATACTTAATTCATGAATCCCCAAGCGACCACCGGTGGCCGCGCATCTATTGTCTTACTATTGTGTCTCTAATTGACGGTATCTGAAGGGTTAAGCAGCTCTCAGTGTGAAGGGTGTGTTCGTATGATGGTGTGAAAGTATGTGTGTAGGTGTGTTTGTGTGTGTGTGTGTGTATGGTGCAATGTTTTATTTCTTTAACTTATCCTTACCAGTATGTTTTCTGTTTCTTCATACGTCATGGATTTTAACCAAACAGTTATTGTTTTTTTACAGTCAAATAGTAGCAGAGGATATAAATATTAAGTTTGTAATTCAATTTATTATATATATAGGCGGATTGTGTAACATACTGACGTCTAGCAAATACTGTTCGAACTCTCGGGGAGTGAGCCACTATGTCACTACGTCTTCTGGTTTGTGTAGCTGGATCAAAAAATAAACATTTATGCAGGGTTAGGGTTACATCTTCTATACTTATAATAAATCTGTAGAGAGGTCAATTCTGTACATGAAATATATTTCCAAAATAACTATCAGGGGGTGATTAGTGATCGATACTGATGCTAAAAATGCAAACAGTAAAATTTTTGTCTGTCTGTCTGTCTGTCTGTCTGTCTGTCTGTCTGTCTGTCTGTATGTTCTTTATAGAAACAAAAACTACTCGATGGATTTTAACGAAACTTGGTACAATCATTGTTCATACTCCTGGGCAGGTTATAGTATACTTTTCATCACGCTACGATCAATAGGAGCAGAGCAGTGAAGGGAAATGTTGGGGAAACGGGAGAAATTACTCCATTTTTTAAGCTTCCGTCGCGTTTGCAGCCTTAATGGTTAAAGCTACACAGAAAACATGTATAACGGAAATGTTCTCCTCAAAATTATATAAAAAATGTCCCACGACAGCATACGTCTATCTTTTATGGTTAACTCACAATAACACGCGTAACTCCCGATAGCTTAGCAGTGCTGAGCTTTCTGTTTTTTGTCTACTCTTACGTTTATAACACTGAATGTCGCTGGCATAAGCAACAGGATCCGCGTACGAAGTCGCTGGCAGAAGCTAGTTTAATATATAAAGCTTTCTAATTGAAAGCAAATTGCTATCTTTATACAGCTCTGAGGTAGAAAACCTAAAGGACTTAAAATGCATCACCTTGATAAGCGATCGCAGAGCTCTCTCCAGGTCGAGAAATTTACTTTTGGCTGCGCCGCCCCATACTGGAATACAATAAGTTATTAACGATTGCACCAGTGCTGTATACACTTTATTTATAAACTTCCCCTAATATACTCATTTCTCACTTTATCCATTCTAGCGACACCACACATCCATCTCAACATTCTCATCTCCGTTATTGTTGACCACCATCTAATATTTTTATTCCTATACCTGGCGAACTTCGTACCGCTCAATGAATGTAGATTTATCGTTCGATATAGTCAACCGATTGCGATGAAACAAAGCCTAAGTAATATATTATCAAGCTACACACAATTTTAATGTATAAAAGTTATCTACATCTATGTCGAGAGCAGTGGTGGCCCAGTTGCTCACACCGCCGCCGGGATTCCGATCCCGATTTCCGGCCACGACGCGGGCTTGCGGACGGCGAGTCATGGGTGAGCATGAGCTGTCCGATCGTCCGGTAACTGTCCGGACCAAGCCCAAGACGTCGACAGCGCGCACTGTTCCCGCGCGCCTCAAGGAGTTGTCAGCAACAGCAGAGGCCCAGGTGGGTCGAAGCCTACTGGGGCCAGGGTTATCTGAAAAGGAACTCGAGCCCCGGTATGAAGGCTAGAAGAAACGGGTTTTTAAGTAAGTAAGAGTCTGACACTATCTCCCGCTCCACCCAATGGCGGGGGTTACTGGGGCCGGGGTTATCCGAAAGGAAACTCGAGCCCCGGTATGAAGGCTAGAAGCAACGGGGTGGGGTTTTTAGTCAGTAAGAGTCTGACACTATCTTCCGCTCCACCCAAGAGCGGGGGTTGTCATTGAATGAATTTTGCCCACCAAAAATTAAGTGGTAATGGTCAAACGGTACTTATTTCTTAGATTTGATGGCCTGTAATATAATTATCAAAATTTTAAATTGTTATATATAAATTACTAGCTTTCCGCCCGCGGCTTCGCCCGCGTGGACTGCAGTTTATATCGCGCGAGCAGAGACCCGTGCTCAGCAGTGGAATTAGGTAGCCTATGTGTTATTTCAGTGTCTCTTCTACCTACCTACCAAATTTGATCTAAATCCGTTCAGTAGTTTTTGCGTGAAAGCGTAACAGACAGACAGACAGAGTTACTTTCGCATTTATAATATTAGTAGGGATTGATATTTCACATGAAAATAAAAAGATACAACCAAACAGAACGAATCAAGGCAGGCATGCACATAACAATAGGCTACTGAACACATCATGACTGAGAGGGACTATATTTGAGCAGTGATTTGTCCAATAAAAAGTCTTTTATAGAGTAGTAGCACTTGTCTACTAATAGATCATGGAGACTCTTTTTAAAGTTTTTAATTTCCGTAATTATTCGAATAGGCCCCGGAATATTATTAACCCTTCAGATACCGTCAATTAGAGACACAATAGTAAGACAGTAGCGACCACCGGTGGCCGCGCATCTATTGTCTTACTATTGTGTCTCTAATTGATGGAATCTGAAGGGTTAAAGATGCGCGTAGCCATACAAAAGATACTTTCATGCATAAGATGAGTCTTACTAGTTACTGTACGCAATTGGTCTTTACGTCGTTTACGCGTGTAGTAATTATAAGTAGGTACATGTTAATATTATTTCTTACAAACACAGCGGCCCCAAATGTAGACACACGGCAGTGTAAGTACGTTTGTCTTTTTAAAATATGGCTTACAGGAAAACAAAACCGTCCTTTCTGGCGCAGTTGGATAAAAAAAGCACTCAAATATAAAAATCCTTTGTGTATTTTCCTGACACAAACTATTAAAATTCAACTGCCATCCCATTCCCCTACAATAAAACTTACAAAAAACACAGACTATTTGAAAATAATTTAAATTTTAAATTCTCTGACTGGCGATTAAAGTTCTAGACAATTTACTATTCCGAACGTTTTTCGAGTAATTACAGTTGAGTTCAGTGTTATTACATTTTTATTAAGAAATAGTTATGGGGATAACACTTGTTTTGGGACCTCGTTCCGCCTGTACTATTTGGAATTCCCTGCCTAAGTCTGTGTTTGCTATTTTTTAATCTCATTTTATTTGCGGGGTGTTTTCTTTACAGAATGTCACCCCGATGATTAAATATAAATATTTTGAATACATGTTTATTAGTCTACCCGCAACCTTATACCCCCTTTTTTACGGTGGGCAAAAATCATCCAATGACAACCCCCGCTCTTGGGCGGAGCGGCAGATAGTGTCAGACTCTTACTGACTAAAAAACCTACCTCGCGGAAGCTTGAGCCGCTTCCTTTCGGATAACCCTGGCCCCAGTAGGCTTCAACCCAGCTGGGCCCCTCCTGTTGCTGACAACTCCTAGAGGCGCGCGGGAACAGTGCGCGCCGTCGACGTCTTGGGCTCGGTCCGGACAGTTACCGGACGGCCGGACAGTGAGGTACCTATGGCTCGCCGTCCGCAAGCCTGCGAAGTATTCTTGCCTCATCTGCTAAAGGTGAGGCTAGAACACTATTATAGAAGCCCAAGTCTGTGTTTCCTGCTAGCTACAACCTAGGGGTGTTTAAGCTAAGAGTGAATAAGTTACTTCTAGGCAAGCGTGCTCCATCGTCGACCACATCATCGCTTACCATCAGGTGAGATAGTCGAATAATAAAAAAATGAAATTTAGTTATTTATACACAACTAGCTTCTGCCCACAGCTTCGCCTGCGTAGATAAAATATAGCCTATGTCACTTGGAGGAGGCCGACCGCATCATGCAACGGCGCTCTCGCCGCCGCCGCCGGGCTTTTGATCCCGATTTCCGGCCATCGTAGACGCGGGCTCGCGGACGGCGAGCCATGGGTAGCTTGCTGTTCAACCGTCTAGGAACTGTCCGGACCGAGCCCAAGTCGTCAACGGCGCGCACTGTTCCCGCGCGTCTCAAGGAGCTGTCAGCAACAGCAGGGGCCCAGCTGGGTCGAAGCCTACTGGGGCCAGGGTTAGTTCGAAAGATATCTCAGCTCAGGTAAGAAAGGCAACGAAGGAACAGGAGTGAGTTTTTAGTCAGTAAAAGTCTGACACTATCTCCCGCTCCGCCCAAGAGCGGGGCATGTCATTGAATGATTTTCCAACCGGAAAAAAAAAATTCTTAAGAGACGTCCAAGATCCTTGGAAATCTTTACATATACTTTCTGCCAAAGAATATAAATCTACATGTTTCCTATCTATGCCTTCAAATAAAACCCAGACACACAGACAAACATCTCCATTCTTCAAAAACAACGATAAAGCAACAAGTAACGCTAAACTAATAAGAAAAACGGTTGTATTTGTGTCTGTTTGTCGCAGTCGGCCGTAAGCCGCGCTTGGGTAAGCGGGGGTTGGAAATATGACGATAGTGAGGTTAGTGTGGATACGACAATCTCAGAAATAATATTTAATTAAAGAAACCAACAAATGCTTAAAGTAATAAACTTAATAAGAATTTATTTCAACTATTTTTTAAACAAAGCATTTTTTAAATAAATTAATTTAATGTGTATTCTTAATTGCACCAAAATAAACAAAAAATACAGGACAAACATTATTTAAAATAAGCGTTCGATAAGCTTATAGCATAGGCCAGGTTTTTAATCTATTTAAATAATAATAATCCTTATTTCTCTTTTTATTATTCCTTTTTTTTAAATACCGGCCTCATCTAGTTAAAAGTGACTGAAAACAAAATTGACGTGTAAAAGTGTTTTTATTTAACTATTTACAAAATAAAGATCATTTGTCATTAATTTATCAATAATTAGACCTACTATGAATTTTGTACATATCTGTAAGATACTTTTTTACAGAGTATCACCTCGCCAATGTTATTATTATTTTGTTGAAATTATCTTGTAAATAAGTCGTTGGTATGTTTATAGCATAACAGCAGTATAATCAGCTTAATATAATGTGCTTACTGTTGGAACTCAGGCCTCCTCTCTAGAAGAAGGAATGGGCCCAATGCAGATTTGTGGATACCACTTGTTTTCGAATTTTTGGTTCTAGGACATACTGGTTCCTTCACCGTTTTGAGAGCAGTGGTGATGAAATAAATAACAGCCCCAACTTACAAGTAGGTCGCTGGTTTAAACGCAAAGCCAGTCAGCCGCATTTTTTTTTATGTGTCTATACAAACCAAAAGAATATAGCAAAAACCGTTAGTTTCAAAGAATTTTAAGACACAGAGTGAAATTCGCTTGTGTCACTACGTAGATCACTTGTAAAAAAAAATCTGTCGTCTTATCCACATTAATCTACACTAGTCCGTACACCCGGCGTACCCCGGAAATCTGTATAAAATACCAATTATTTGTCGCTACCGGAATATTTAATAACACTCTTATACAGTTATATTAATTTTTATACTAACATTATACACTTTTTAGCTTTGTTTTGTTTCTGAGTTACTCACAAAGAAATACGATGTGCATTTGTTTTGGATTGTACTTTTTCTTTTATTTGTTTTCTGAAGTTTTTTAGATTTTCTTGAAGTTTTTCTTGAGTGTATGTAGATTGTTGATAGAGTAGGTTTTACTGGCTGTCAGGGTTTATAAGTCTATGCTACCATAGAAATATAAAGGTAACTGAAGGAACACAGATGGGTTTCACTGAGACTTCCTCTCGTTCCTCCCAGAGCAGAAAAAGACATTTATTTTATTTAGGATCTCCAACAAAGGATGTTTTTTTTATGATGGGCAAATATCATCCAATGACAACCCCCGCTCTTGGGCGGAGTGTGAGATAGTATCAGACTCTTACTGATTAAACACCCACTCCGTTCCCCCTAGCCTTCATACCGGGGCTCGAGTTCTCTTTCAGATAACCCTGACCCCAGCAGGCTTCCATCCAGCTGGGCCCCTGCTGTTGCTGACAACTCTTTGAGGCGCACGGGAGTAGTGCGCGCCGTCGACGGCTTGGGCTCGGTCCGGAAAGTTACCGGACGGTCGGACAGCGAGCTACCCATTGCTCGCCGTCCGCGAGCCCGCGTCTACGGTAGCCGGTTTGTCCAACATAGGATGTACAAAATATTTTTGTTATAATTGGTAGTTCTGGTATCTCCTTCACTTATAAGAGACCACAGCATGCACTAAGTCCTTTGTCTATGGGTATCTTACCTGAAATAAATGATTATTTATTACTAGATATCTATATATATAAAAACTAGCTTCTGCCCGCGACTTCGTCCGCGGAAAATTGCTTGTTTTAAAATAAGATTACACTCGATTAGACGATGCGCACGTTCAGCGCTAGATTCCTGAGCACGGGCCTGTGATGTTATGGCATTTTGCCTAGCGAGCCGCTGCGAGCGCTCAGCGCTAGTCTCCCTATCCCTTGTCTCAAAGACATGCTGCCTTAAATGAGATAGACGCTGCGCACGTTCAGCGCTAGATTCCCGAGCACGGGCCTGCGATGTTATGACATTTTGCCTACCAAGCCGCCGCGAGCGTTTAGCGCTTGTCTCCCTATCCCTTGTCTCAGAGACATGCTGCCTTAACTCAGATAGACGGTGCGCACGTTCAGCGCTAGTTCCTCGAGCACGGGCCCGCGATGTCCTCACATTTTGGCTAGCGAGGCGCTGTGAGCGCTCGGAGCTAGATTCTCTAGCGCGTGCTTGCGAAATATATTCTCTATTTCTCGAGAGGCGCTGCTCATTTTCAGGGGCAGATTCTTCCGTACGGCGTACTCGAGCGGCTCTTGTCTGTGATGTCTGCCGGGACAGTTGAGATTTCCTTTTAGGCATGCTCTCAACAAACTACGCACAGACTTGAAAACAATTATGAACAAAAGGAGAGCGACTCGAACACCGTCCGCCTTTACCAAAACAAAACAATCGTAATATCGAATAACTCGTATCGATTATTACGATAGAACGAAGTACGAAACTACGAACATACAAAAACGTACAACGAAATTACGATATTTTCGATTATGAGGTATCTATCAACAACAACAACCACCATACGAACGAAACAACCGAAACCAATAAGCAACTGACAGAAGAACTCCAACTAACGACAACGTGGGCATAATAATTCGAGAGGGTCATCAATCCACAGAAAGTCTTAACACCGCGATTCAGAAAAATTACGTAATTGCAGAACGCCATCTATGGGCAAAAAGGTGAAACGTTGGGCACGCCACAATTATGGCGGTAAGTCCCCTCTTTGAGGCGTGGCTGGAAAGGCCTCACGGCGTCCTTACCTTCCGCATGACACAGGTCCTCACCGAACATGGCAAGTTCGGGAGGTTCCTGCACCGAATTAAAGCGGAAGAGACGCCCGAGTGTCGCCACTGTGCGGAACGCCCGGAGGACACGGTGGAGCACACAGTCGAGGTGTGCCCTGCCTGGGCAGAGCATCGCCGTGCCCTCGTGGGGGCGATCGGCGGCGGACACCTCTCGCGGCGGGCTCTGGTTGAGGCCATGGTCCTTAGCGAGGAGGAATGGTAGGCGGTCGCCTCCTTCTGCGAAGCAGTAATGCTAGCAAAGGCGGAGGCAGACCGCATCAGGCAACGGCGCCCCCGCCGCCGCCGCCGGGATTCCGATCCCGATTTCCGGCCACCGTAGATGCGGGCTCGCGGACGGCGAGCCATGGGTAGCTTGCTGTCCGATCGTCCGGTAATGGACCGAGCCCAAGACGTCGACGGCGCGCACTGTTCCCGCGCGCCTCAAGAAGTTGTCAGCAACAGCAGAGGCCCAGCTGGGTCGAAGCCTACCGGGTCCAGGGTTATCCGAAAGGGAACTCGTGCCCTGGTTTGAAGGCTAGAGGAACGGGGTGGGTTTTTAGTCAGTAAGAGTCTGACACTATCTCTCGCTCCACCCAAGGGCGGGGGTTGTCATAAGATGATTTTTGCCCACCATAAAAAAAAAAAATAGGTAAAACGTCTGCACAATGAAAGTTACGCTAGGGGCATTTTGCGTTTTAGTAATTTTATATTATCTTCGAAACTGTATGACCAATTGCTATGCTGTAAATGGCAAATCTTATCTGTATAATGTTCTTGTGATACTGAAATAATTTATTGTCATAAGAATTAATATTTTGTTGCTCAGATAATCAACCAAACGTAAGTATGCCGAAAAATAATATTTTTAATGCAATAAAAGAAGTATAAAAGATGAAATATAAAAGATAGAGATATGGTACCGCGGACTTTTTTGTAGAAATAATTAAGACGAACCAGGTAGCCATACATTGTTTTTAATTTTAAGCAACTGTTTAGGCAGCGCACGCAAATAATTCTATTTTATGAGGTATTTTTTTCCGACTTGCCAGACAAAAGTTGTGATAGCTCGGTTAATATACATGCTATAGAAACAATTTATAGCCTATAGCACTCAGGAATAATGTAGCTTACTGCCAGTAAAAAAAAATTTAGAATTGGATTATTAGTTCCAGAGATTACCCCCTACATACAAACTTACAAACTTACAAACTTACAAATTTTACCTCTTTATAATATTAGTATAGATGACCCCCGTTTTCCGTTGTCACGACTTGGCATGAAAACGGCTTGACCGATTTGGCTAATTTTTTTTTGTTGTGATTGTTATTGTGAGGAGAAGGTTTTTATGGAAAAAAAAATTAGGGTAGTGTAGGGTAGAGTAGGGTAGAGTAGGGTAGAGTAGGGTAGAGTAGGGTAGGGTAGGGTAGAGTAGGGTAGAGTAGGGTAGAGTAGGGTAGGGTAGAGTAGGGTAGAGTAGTAGGGTAGAGTAGGGTAGAGTAGGGTAGAGTAGGGTAGACAACTCGGTAACTACTCGGGGAGTGTGCACTGGAGTTACACAATTTAATTCCACCAAGTCCGTTCCATCATCGGACCACAAGACGTACGGCGTTGCGCCACCGGTACATGGTGGACATCCCACCTATACGTACAAAGCGTTTTGGGAATACATTCATTATGCGTACAGCTAAGCAGTGGAATTCCCTGCCGGAGTCTGTGTTTCCTGATAGCTATAACCTAGGGGTCTTTAAGTCGAGAGTGAATAGATTGCTTCTAGGCAGGCGTGTTCCATCGTCGGCCACATCATCGCTTACCATCAGGTGAGATAGTGGTCAAACGTGAGCCTATACATTATAAATAAAAGAGTGCGTACAAACGTCGATTAGAAATTTACAATAAACTAGACAAATCTTGAATAGTCAAATAAAAATAAGCCAAATTAAATAATACTCGTAATAAAAATAGTCAATATACAATTCAAAATGTCCAAATATAATTCAATAAATCAAAATACAATTCAAAATGTCAAAACACATTTCAGAATGTCAATTTACAGTACCAATCTTAATTTACAATATTAATTCATGAATCCCCAAGCGACCACCGGTGGCCGCGCATCTATTGTCTTACTATTGTGTCTCTAATTGACGGTATCTGAAGGGTTAATGTCAAGTTACTAAACTAATGTCCATTTACGATGATAAAGTCCAATTGCGAGTTAAAAAACAAGTTTTTGTTATGAAAAACAAACGCCATCACCTTAATTTTAATACAGTCTGGTTGAGACTGGTATCTCCAGCAGACTTTGCCTAAACATATGGAATCATATTGCAGAGGTACATATCATTAGCCATTATGGGAACAAACTAGTAGAAAGGTAATTTTCTTTTACATTTTAAAATTGAATCTTGACGTATTGAGTCTGGATTATTGTGCGCGTTTCCACGACATCGTGACGTACGTTGAGTGTTCACCCTTACGTTGTGACACCTCTACCACAAAATAGATAGGTACAGAAGACAATCTCATGTATGTACTTCACTTTTTATACCTACGCTCGGTGGACGTACACTAATGAGCGTTTGAGCCGGAACTGTTCGGCGAGCGGGCCGAGGCGCTCCGATATATCGTGTCCGTGAGCGGTGTTTATGTGTGCGTTGCTCGAGCGCGCTTTTTATGTAGATTGACTTCTGTACCTATATATTTTGTGCTTTTGCGGTCTGAATTAAGCGATTTACCTCGTCATTAATACCGCGAACAATTTGCCTGCCTAAATATACTCTCACCTAAATATATTTAGGTGTCTTCAATACTAGAGTGAGTAGGGTTATAGGTAAACTAGTGCGATTCGCCGTGAACAATTGTATCACTGCTTAACATCAGTAGGATCATCTCTTATTTCATTAAGCCCCATGCGAACGCCGGCGTTCGCCCTGTCATTGTCTTTCTATTTGACGGTATCTGAAGAATTGTCAAAATATAGGAGTAAAACTCTTTATCTTGCTATTTTAATCCATTGTTTTTATTTCAACTGATATACTTAAACTAGTGCTTGACTGCTGTTCCATCTGATGATAAGTAGTTATGTTATCGTTGATGGTGAGGTGCACTAGTTTATTAAGAGCCTATTGGGAAAAATGCAGCAGAGATATTGTTCTAGTACTTCGATGTACGCGGTATAAACGACAAGGCAAAACGCTCAGTCCGGACCGTAAAGTTTTCAACAACTTAAGGGTAACATCCGCCAAGTCCGTTCCACCATCGGACCGCAAGACGTACGGCGTTGCGCCACCGGTACATGGTAGACATTCCACCCATACGCACAAATCGTTTTGGGAACACATTTATTTTGCGTACAGCCAAGGAGTGGAATTCCCTGCCGGAATCTGTGTTTCCTAATAGCTACAACTTAGGGGTCTTTAACCCTTCAGATACCGTCAATTAGAGACACAATAGTAAGACAATAGATGCGCGGCCACCGGTGGTCGCTTAGGGATTCATGAATTAAGTCAAGAGTGAATAGGTTACTTCTAGGCAAGCGTGTCCCATCGTCGACCACATCGTCGCTTACCATTAGGTGAGATGGTGGTCAAACGCAAGCCTATCAATAATAATAATAAAAAAAAAAAAAACATATTACAACTTCTCGTATTACAATGGAAATAAGTCCCGATTTTACGATAAAGCACGCACCCGCCATCTTCTAACACCATTTGGCGCTAAAACGGCTGTCATCTGTCAAAAGTGACAGGTCGATTTGGCGGGAACGCATAACCCTATCATAGACTGGAGCAAAGAGGCCATAATGTGATGAATGTAATTAAGTTAAATATTATTGGCTATGGTTATGAGATTTTGTGAGAAGATTATTTGGATCGTTTTAAAATATTGTCTTACAGTTGTTTGTAATGTTTGTGCAGTATTTTTTTTTTTTAAGAACTGTTGAAGATACAATCAAGACTAATATAAAATTTGGTTTTGAAAAGTTTTGGTACTAAAATACTTTTCAATAATGTTTTTTTTTTTTTGACGTAGGAAAGCAAACAATTTTTTCGGTCAAATATCAAGTACAAGCTTCTATTAGCGGTTTTGTTCGCTAGAAAATTATCTCAAGGGAATGTGCTTCCAAGATAAAAAGTGTGTCCTGTGTGCTATTTCAGAACATTTTTTTTTTTTTTTGTGATGGTAAGCGATGATGTGGCCGACGATGGAGCACGCATGCTTAGAAGTAACCTTTTCACTCTTGACTTAAAGACCCCTAGGTTGTAGCTATTATGAAACACAGACTCCAGCAGGGTAGGCCTACTTATGCTGCCCCCGTTAGTAAAAAAGACGCATCTAACATTTTTTCCAGAGTTGAATTATATACATTGCCGGAATCAGGACATAATGGCGCATCTGGCTGTATTTTTTATATTTTGCTAACTTTCTCCAGTGCGGTTTTAACACAAGGAAAAAAGGCCTGATTTCCCGTTTCATTCATTAAAACATTTTTTTTTTTTCGTTTTCGTATTTGTTAGATACGTCTTTTTAACTATCAGGGGCAGTATGTACCTACCAAGTTTCATCGACACTCTTTTAACCATTGCAGTATGAAGAAGTAACAAACATACGCACTCTTACAAACTTTCGCCTTTATAATTGTCGCTTTGATTTTGTAACTATGACGTCATTTTCCAAACTAATGCCTACCGACATTTTGATGTACCTACATAATCTACCAAGTACATTTACTAGATCAATCTAAATATAAACAGCTCTATTCATCTAAAGTAACACAAAACTACCCCCACATCACACCGCAAATTCGAAATCTAAACGCGACAACGGAACGCGGCCGCCGGAAACGTCCGACACCGCATTTCCGGTCAACCGTTAAATTTGAATTTCGAACTGATAGCGGCATTCCGCTGCAGACTTTTGTTGAAAGCGGACGTGTCGCCGGCTGCGGGAGATGCGGAAATTATCACGTGGTTTTGTTTGAAAATAACCTTTAGTTGTTGGATTTGTATGAATCGTTGATTATGGTTGTTTCAACTGTAGTTTGTTCATTGAAATAGACCGTAAGAATATAGTTTTACTGAGTTATTATCACTAATACAACCTTTTTAGTTCAGCAAACCCTATTAAATGACTTTTTAAATAAAATATCTATTCAAATGGATCAGGTGAACTAAGAAGGTTGTGTCGATGTTTTTAATGATTTATAATTCTGTAAATAAGTACGTGTTAAGGTCGCAAATCATATTTTAATCAACAAAAAACCTGATACAGGCCTGTAAACTGCAAAAAATATGATAATATAAATTTTGTGGGCTACTCTAGACAGTTCATCTTAAGAGCCAGATCCAATCCGAGATAGATTTCATTATTTTTCGTACAACTGCTCTAGAGTAATTATGAAGTAATTACCTACACATCTTTCTCCAGATATTTTGGAATCGCAGTTATCTTGTGGTTATTATCTAGGTTTTTATTGAAATTAAACCTTTGAAAATCTGCTATTTTCCGTGAACTTTATCTCTTCATAATGTACTCACTTTAATGGCCAGAGATCGTTGTAGATAGAGAAGTTTGGAAAGAGAAAGGAGAGACCTTTGCCCAGCAGTGGGACACACGATAGTATATTTAATATATTAAAAATATTTTTTTAAATATATGTAATATAAAATTAAAAAAATGTTCTGAGGTTTCTATAGAGAAACCCCACATTATATTTTAATTTTTTTTTTATGTAGGTATTTATTTCTTGGAATAAGCTTTGTGAAATATTCGAAGAGAATAAAGAAGGACAAAATTACTGAATGCCAATAGGGGTTCTGGCATTATCTCTATTTTTATATTGCTTCTTTAACATCTACATTTTTTTTTAACATTGCGTTGGTTTGCATTGGATACAACAGCAAGCTTTAAAACCACACTCAAGTTACCGACAAGCATTGAAGGACCCTCTTAACTCAAAGATTCTGTCCCAAATCAGCTCCATCACAATATAATATTCCCTGTATGACCTACATACACACCCTTATCTCTACAGGGTGTTAATTTAAAACACGTACGTCTATCTAAACAAGATGTGACATGTTATCAACAAAGGCGTCTGCAGTTCCGACGTTTGGCCGTAACGAATTGTGTTGAAGGGTGCTACTAAGGGTTGCTTGAGTTTTGAAGTGAAATATGAGTTATAAGTGAGTACTGAGTGAGTGTTTTTTGACTGGGCTGTTGAGTGTTAATTTAGTGGCCCTGACTGCTATGCTGGAGGTCGTGGACTTGATTAAAAAATCTGAAACGTAACAAATAGACCATTTACTGACACTTTTGAATTGACAAAAAATTCAGACAGTCAAAAAAAAGTGAAGTTAAATTGCACGTTCCAAAGCGTAGATCTCTCATGCAAGAAACTCCATGGACACTAAATCGTATTATGTGTTACATAAATCTTGGTTACAATATTCCCACCCAAAACAATATTTTTGTATGTTGCGCGATAATTCGTTCTGTGTCTGGGAGCTGAATGTTATTTACCTATAATATTGATAACATCTTTAGTGCTTAGAAATAAATAAGTATGTTTATCAGTTGTCTAGTACTCCTAGCACAAGCTCTGCTTAGTTTGGAACATTTCTTATTTTTCCGTGTAATTCATGAATCCCCAAGCGACCACCGGTGGCCGCGCATCTGTTGTCTTACTATTGTGTCTCTAATTGACGGTATCTGAAGGGTTAAGTTCGTGAAGTCTATCCTTAGATTCTCTGGTAGTTATCGCTGTCAGCGAAAAGACCACCATTGTACCCATAGATTTAAGTTTCTGTGAAATTAACTACCTACTATTTTGATGTCCAATAAAGTTTATTCTATTCTATCACTCTAAAAAAATTCGTAACAAAACTAACTTCGAGTTCCAACAGTACCACCCCTTACCGACGATATCACCACGTTTCCGGTACTACCCGTTTTGTTTCATCCCTCACCTACCCCCCATATGTTCGAATGTGGCCAGGTATTGTTGAACACCCCCTCGAAGATCGGCAACTGTCGGAAGATGGCGTGAGAGGATGTGTAACAAAATTATTATACGTGTTTGGTTAGTTACGATGTTTAATGAAGAAAGTTTTAACTGATTATGTCACAAGTTTTGAAAGATTTTAGCGTAAAAGCTTCATATCTTGATAAATTAATTATTTTTGAGGATTCCGTATCTCAAAGCAAAAAACGGAAGCCTTATAGGAACACTTTGCTGTTCGTCTAACTGAAAGAAAAGAAAAAAAGAAAACGTTTATGTGTACCTCACACATACATTTAAATTTAAAACAGTTGAATTAGGATACATTAAAAATACATATAATTTTGTATGAAAAAACAAAAAGATCACTTTAAAATTTGTGTAAGGTCAAAAAGGCGCCTAACTCAGCATATGCTGCGATATATATAGAGATAGATAACGCATATCTGTCTGTAAGGACCCTTTATCTCGGGTGCGCGCAGAGATATCGAGTTGAAATTAAAGCCACATAGGTACTCAGCTTTGCGATTCCTTTAAGCTGTAAAACAATCAAACTTAGAAGTTTGATTTTTAAATGACCAAAAAAAAGATACGGCCGTTTATGTCGAAAAAATAGTTATTTGTTATACAAGAGTGCTAAGTTGCTTTTTAACTGCGTGCTCAATTTTGATGACTGAGCAAGCGAAAGTTTTTAAAAATGAATCACGAGCGCAGCAAGTGCTTCAAAAATTAGAATCACGAGCGCAGCAAGTAATAGATAGATAGATAGATAGATAAATTCTTTATTGTACACCAAAAATAAAAATTACATAAGAAACTTAAAAATAATATGGTGTCACAATGGACGGTCTTATCGCTGAAAGCGATTTTTTACAGACAACCTTTGGATGGATTTGACCGAATCCTGAGCGTTAGCGAGAGAATCAAAAGAGCACGAGGTGAAAAATCTTTGCAGTTGAGTGCAACACGTAACTTTTCATCCCACCTCAGCGAGGAAATGACTAAATGCAAAAAAAGTACACCAAGAAGGTTCTGAGTCTGAGTTTTTAACAAATTTAAAAAAAAAAGTTGTATGACAAATTTGATACCACGGGGATAGAAGTAAATAGGTTTAATTATTTTTTGAATTCATAAAAATAGTGCACACGATATTCTAAATTCAATTTACTTTATCTCACTAGAGAATAAAAACGGCTTTTGCTCTCAGATATCAAAGAGCAAAAATGCTCTTTCCGAGATGGGGTGATGAAAAAAATATTTCGATACTCTCAAGGAAATCTTTAAGGCAAGATTGAATAGATTTCTTCTAGGTAAGCGCGTTCTATCGTCGACCGCATCGTCGCTTTCCATCAGGTGTGATAACGGTTAAGCATGAACCTATCAACAATTATTTTTAACGAAATTCATAGGGTGCTTTCCGTTGACACAGAATCCTGAAATTTGACAAAAATAAGGTCTTATAGCACCTTATAGGCGCCCTACATGAAATAAAATGTTTTTGAAATTAAATCAACCTGCAATAATCTAAGCTTCAGACAAATCAAAGTTAAATACAAACTCAAACTTAAAACTCAATTTCAAACCATATGCAGAGCAACAAGAGATTGAGTTCTACCCATCCTCTTATTACAATGGCGTGATAATAGTGTTAGTTAACAGTTCACAAGCTTGCCGCCAAGTGAATCAGTTATTTTAACTTATTGTTTTAAAGTTAGCTGCGGTTGGGACGACTAGGTAAAGTGTGGAGTTCGGCTAAATTTTTTTATTTATTCCCGAGAGTAGTTGTCATTATAATGTCCATCATAATTTCAGCCGAAAGACGTCCACTGCTGGTCATAGGTCTCCTTCAAATGTCGCCATAATGAACAGGTAAGTATGTCTCGCATCCAACTCTTTCCCACGACTCTATCCAAGTAATTGGACCACCTTGGGGACGACCTTCCAACAGATTGAAGAGTACGAAAGTACCTACAGCTTTAAAAAAAAAATTAAAGATGGAAAAATGACATAGGTGAAGTCAGAGCGAGGGCCTTTTTGCATAAATTCGAAAACAAGATAGTGACTGTTGCAACCCAAGGTTCCACTACATCGTCGCTTACCTTCTTCTTCTTCCTGCCTTTATCCCATATCACTTAAGGTCGGCGCAACACGTTTTTTTCTTCCATTCTGTCCTGTCACCCGTCAAACTATCACTAACTCCTTTTTCTTTCATATCACTCCTCACACAATCAATCCAACTTTTCTTCGGCCTCCCTCTCCATACATCGTCGCTTACCATCAGGTGAAATGGTCGAACTACCTATCATTTATAAAAAAAAAACCCTCGTTCTTAAACAGTCGGTCTTCTCGTCCGATTATAATTTAAGTTTCTTCAAGGCTCGAGTCAAAATATAGGCACTTTTGCATCACTGCTTACCATCAGGTATTGCAGTCAAGAACAAGTTTATATCGTCAAAAAAATAAAAAATAAAATATTTTCTTTAGTTATGTCCCAATTCCACAGTCACCCAACTCAAATCGCGAAGTAAAACATCGTGGATTCAATTTCCACCTGTCTATTGTTCAGCGTCGCCATTGTTTGTCCATAACTGTTGAGCTGACTGTACATGTACACTGTTCACTGTACAACGTGTTGCGGAATAAAACGACGAGTTTTGAAAATAGTTTGGTCTGAATGAGAACTGTCTCTCTAGTCAAGCTACAATCGTTTCGCTAGCTTCGAACGCTTCGAGCTGGTAACGCCCCCGAGTCTTTTGTTCTGACCACGTGATTGAGCGTTGAGATAATGTCATTCCCGTACGTTTGAAGTTTTGTACTAGCGTTAACGATTTCTGATTATCAACTAGGCTAGGAGTACTGAATATGATTTCAGGTAAAGTAAATCTTCAAAGATGCATTATTATGTAACTGTACCGGATTCAAGTGGAAGAGTCGCCCACTGTGCGAAACGCCCGGAGGACACGGTGGAGCACACAGTCCAGGTGTGCTCTGCTTGAGCGGAGCATCGCCGTGCCCCCGTGGGGGCGATCGGCAGCGGAGATCTCTCGCGCCGGGCCTTGGTTCAGGCCATGGTGCTGAGCGAGGAGGAGTTGCAGGCGGTCGCCTCCTTCTGCAAAACAGTAATGCTAGTACAGAAGGAGGCCGATCGCATCAGGCAACGGCGTTCTCGCTGCCAACCAGCACTGAGCCCACGTTGTGGATTACGGCCCATTCCCTTTCCTAGAGAGGAGACCTGAGTCCCAGCAGTGGGAACGTAAAAAGGCTGATTATGTATCTAAATATATTGAAAAGCGGCATTTGATACACATGGAAATTTGACACTGCAGTGCTCGACTAAATTACACCCGAGGCGGAATTCACTCAAGCCATAAAACGAATTCCACCTCGGTCGCATTGACAACCTTTTTGCACTTGTATCAAATGTACTCAAAAAGGGTTCGAATTTTGAATTCAAGATACCAGTCAGCTGGAAGGGGCTGTAGCCAGCCCTTCTATCCTAAATACACGGCTAGTATCAATAAACAATTTTATTAGTTTGTCCAAGCTGTTTGTAGTCCACACTATATACGAGTATTGTGATGTCACCTGACCGGGTCTGATACGTGTTTAGAATGGTTTTTATTAGTTTCTAGTCTGTGCTTTTGTTTTTCAAAATGGTGAAAGAAAAATCGTGAGGAAACTGACATGTCCTAGAAGCAAAACTTCGAAGACTTGTCATCATCATCATCATCATACCGTAGACGCGGGCTTGAAGACGGCGAGCCACGGATAGCTCGCTGTCCGACCATCCGGTAACTGTCTGGACTGAGCCCAAGACGTCGACGGCGTGCACAGTTCCCGCGCGCCTAAAGGAGTTGTCATCAACAGGAGGGGCCCAGCTGGGTCGAAGCCTACTGGGGCCAGGGTTATCCGAAAGGAACTCAGGCTCCGGTACGAAGACTAGAATAGGGCTAGGGTTTTTAGTCAGTACGAGTATCACTATCTCCCGCTCCACCCAAGAGCAGGGGTTGTCATTGGGTGATATTTGCCACCGAAAAAAAAATCACCATCATCATAATTTCTGCCAAAAGACGTCCACAGTCGGACAAAGGCATGCATCTACCATCCATCGGTTTCCCGCAACCACCAGGTCCACGGTCCACCTTGTAGGAGGCCTTCCATGATGATGATGATTATAATGCTTCTACAACATTATTTTTAGTTATGCGAAACCTGAATATAGTTTGTTCAGAATCAGTAACTGAATGGATTCCTTTAGTTTTTACATCGAGTTATATTTTTTCCCATAAATATTTAAAAAATGGTCACAAGTTAGACACCACCGACACTAAGTACAACACAGGTCACAGCAAGTCATAGCGGGCATTAGGCTCTAGCGCACAGCTGGATGCAGAACCCCAACCCCTCGGTCGCCCGAGTGGCCCGGTGACCATGTATTTATGTCGCCAACCAGGTACTATAACTTTTTTTTTCGATGGGGAAAATCATCTTACGACAAAACCCGCTCTTGGGTGGAGCGGGAGATAGTGTCAGACTTTTACTGACTAAAAACCCCACCCCGTTCCTTCTAGCCTTCATACCGGGGCTCAAGTTTCCTTTCAGATAACCCTGGCCCCAGTAGGCTTCGAACCAGCTCCCCTCCTGTTGCTGACAACTTCTTGAGGCGCGCGGGAACAGTGCGCGCCGTCGACGTCTTGGGCTCAGCCCGGACAGTTACCGGACGATCGGACAGCGAGCTACCCATGGCTCGCCATCCGCGAGCCCGAGGTACTATAACTGGCTTTCAACTTTGCGATTTTTCATAATGCAGTTTTGAAATTTTCTTCATAGACTCTACATAAAAATACTAGACAGGTGTTTCAGGTTTCGCGTATACTAAAAATAAGATTGTATAATAAAAAACCTATTTATAAAAAAAAGTAACTAACTTCCCTAAAAAATTGAATTGAATAATTTATTTAATTATTTATAGGCTTGCGTTTGACCACCATCTCAATTGATGGTAAGTGATGATGTGGTCGAGGATGGAGCACTTTGGCCAAGAAATAACCTATTCACTCTCGACTTAAAGACCCCTAAGTTGTAGCTATTAGGAAACATTTTGAGGAGTTCCCTCGATTTCACCAAGATTCTATTATCCGATCCCAACTTAGTGACTATGGGACCATTTGGGAAGCCCCTTTCCAACAAAAAAAGAATCTTTCAAATCGGTTGGCAAGCGACGAAGTTAAGCGCGAACAAACATTAAAAAACATCTGAATTGAGAACCTCCTCCTTTTTCAGAAGGAAAAATATTTTATTCGGTTAAAAATATTTTATTCCAATAAATAAGTCTCCTACAACTATCAAATTACAGCAACTAAATGATATTCATCAAACCGTTAACTTTAGAAAATTGAATGTCGTTCGCAGCCATAGAGGAATTGGCTACACGCCAATATTTTTGATACACCGCTCACCCCTACACTACAAAAGGTTTTGTTACCTACCTACAAGCACATTAGGATTGCCGCGATAATCCAGGCGACGAGGACTTAAGAAACGTATGGCAATTTCCAGGTCTTCGTTGGACAAGTTGAGGAAAATATGGAGTAATTGCAACATACACAACATTAGTTCTCATCATCATAATCATCATTTCAGCCAAAAGACGTCCACTGTTGGACATTTGCCTTCCCAAGTGCCGCTACAATGAACGGTCCTGTGCGTCTCGCATCCATCGGACTCCCGCAACCCTTACCAGGTCATCGGCCCATCTTATAGGAGGCCTTCAAACGCTACGTCTTCTGGTACGTGGTCGCCATTCCAGAACCTTTCGGCCCCAACGGCCATCTGTTCTGTGAGCGATGTGCCCTGCCCATTGCCACTTAAGTTTGGCAATTCTTCGTGCTATATCGGTAACCATGGTTCGGGAAGCTGCGTGGTATCTTCTCGTCCAACATACCAAAGTATCTCAAGATGAAAGTCTATGACCAGTATGTGTTGCCAGTGATGACAAATGGCTCTGAAACGTGGTCGCTTACAATGGGCCTCATCAGAAGGCTTAAAGTCACCCAAAGGGTAATGGAAAGGGCTATGCTCGGAGTTTCCTTGCGTGATCGAGTCAGGAATGAGGATATTCGCAGAGGCAAATAATTATTAAAACTAAAAGGTTCTATGCATATACCAACTAAAAGAAAATGTTGCGATTTTTATTTATAACATAGTCCAAAAAAGATTTACAATCCACGCTACGAAGTAAAGAGGCGTATGGCTATTTTCAGGTCTTCGATGGACAAGTTGAGGAAAATATGGAGTATTCGCAACATCTATATACTACTCTGTCAAGAAAGTACCGGGAAAAGATCAATAACACACAAAATGTCTGTTATTCATCCAAATTTATTTTATCACCTTCAAAGTATGCTCCTTTAGAAACGATACACTTGCGCCAACGAATAATCCATTCATCAAAACATTTTTTAAACGCTGCTTCCTGAATTGAGTTCAGTTCTCGCCGCGAATTCTCCTTTATGTCTTCTATCGATTGAAAACGGGTGCCACGAAGTGGTAATTTGAGTTTAGGAAAAATAAATAAGTCAGCAGGAGCCATATCTGGTGAATATGGTGGTTGCTGGATGGTATTTGTTGAGTGTTTGGTCAAAAATTCGTTCACAATGATAGCCTTGTGCGAAGGCGCATTGTCGTGGTGCAAAATCCAAGAATTTTCTTTCCACAAATCTGGCCTTTTTCGTCGAATTTGCTCTCTTAAACGCCGCATAACGCTCAAATAATATTCTTTATTTACCGTTAGACCTTCCGGTAAGAATTCAGAGTGCACAACACCGCGATAGTCAAAGAAAACAGTCAACATGACTTTGACTTTTGATCGACTTTGGCGTGGTTTTTTCGGTTTCGGATCAGTTGGAAGGCGCCACTTCGAAGCTTGTTGACTAGTTTGCATGTCAAGCTCGTAAACCCACGTCTCGTCACCAGTAACTTTCATGCGATTGAGTTTTTGGAGAAAATTCAGATCTTTTGGGACTAGCCGAGCAGCAACATGTTTCATACCCAAATGATTAGTTAAAATGGTACGGATCGACTCGTGAGATACAGAAAGTTCGGCGGCTACCTCTCTCAGAGTTGAATGGGTATTTTCAGTCACTATTTCCTTCACTTTTGCGATGTTAACTTCAGTTGCAGACGTTGACGGCCTACCAGAGCGAGGCAAATCTTCCATCACATCTCGACCGCTTTTGAACGCTTTGAACCACTCATAAGCACGAGTTTTTGATAAAGTCGATTCACCGTAAGCCTTCTGTAACATTTTCAGTGACTCCGAACACGAAATTCCATTGGCGATGCAAAATTTAAGACAAACTCTTTGTTCGATATTTTTGTCCATTATGAAATTCGCAATACACACTATATATGATATTACTAAAACCAGCACTGTATTTAATATAAATAACAGATGCAACTCAAACTCCGCGCCAAAATGGAAAACAGTTGTGCCAATCTAACAATTACAAAAAAACAAAAATTTGAATTTGGAACCATAAACAAATCATCCATTCCCGATACTTTTTTGACTGAATGTATATAAAAATGAAACCCGTTTTCCGTTGTCACGACATAGCATGAAAACGGCTTGACCGATTTGGCTGATTTTTTTTTTGTTGTGATTGTTATTGTGAGGAAAAGGTTCTTATGGAAAAAAAATAAAAATTAGGGTAGTGTAGGGTAGAGTAGGGTAGAGTAGGGTAGAGTAGCGTAGAGTAGGGTAGAGTAGGGTAGAGTAGGGTAGGGTAGAGTAGGGTAGAGTAGGGTAGAGTAGGGTAGAGTAGGATAGAGTAGGATAGAGTAGGATAGAGTAGGGTGGAGTAGGGTATAGTAGGGTGGAGTAGAGAAGAGCGGGAGCGAAGCCGCGCGGGCAAAAGCTAGTATACAATAAAAACCTAAAAAAATTATAATCGAATTCACAAAAAAAAATTGAATTTGAGGAGTTCCCTCGATTGCACTAAGATTCCATCGTCAGATCACAACTAGGTGACTATGGTACCATTTGGGAAGTATACCCTTTTCAACAAAAATTTCTAGTTTATCAGTTTTCAATTGTCTTTTAGTTCTCTAGTACTCATAACACAAGCTCTGCTTAGCTTGGGACTAAACGATGTTGAGTGATAGTTGTGGAATATATATATATAGCTCATAGTCCCATAAGACACGGTTCTAGAGTAAGACAATGTTTACAATAAAGACGTGTGGCACTCGGAGACTGCCGCGGTAAAGCTATTGCAAAGCATTTTTTATCAACTTTTAATTCTTTATTAGGTGATCATTATTTGTGATTTAGTGGGGGGTGTTAGGTTTTTTTCGTTACGGAATTTCTGGATTCGGTCTCCACGCTCAAGGCCCGCGATAGAAGCTATGCAATAGCTTAAAAAAAACGGCCAATACGAGTTGGACTTGCGCAAGAAGACTTCCATCCGCAGCAAAAAAATACAAAAAAACAATGGGAAAAAAGACAAAAATGAGTACATCTTTTTTTTTTAATTCGCATAAACTAGTGCTTGACTGCGATCTCACCTGATGGTAAGCAGTGATGCAATCTCTGATGGCGAGGCGCACTAGTTTATTAAAAGCCTATTCACTCTAGCCTTGAAGATACCCAAATTATAATCGGACGGGAAGTCCACAGCAGTCAAATTGTTCCATTCCTTCGACGTACGTGGCGGAATGAAGAAAGAAACGGATTCGAGGCGAAACGCTTAGTTTGGACCGTAGAGGTTTCAACAACGTAAGGGTGGATACTCATTGTACGTCGGGTTGTCCGATGGTAGAATTGAGATGACGGAATCAATTCATGCAATTCCTGCGCAAACTCGTTAAAAATCATCCTGTAAAACACCGAAAGGCTGGCTACCTTACGACTGTGCTGAAGCTACATCTACATATCAATTGTAACGTCTTTCTTTGATTTGTTACATTGAATTAATTGATTATTTGTTAAATTATTAGTGCCACTAGTCTAACGTATGAACTAATACAAACCGCGGCCGATGAATACTGTTTCACCGTAATACAGTTTATACCAGTACGGGGAACAGGGTGAATCAGTTCTGTGTGAGCTAACAATATGATTTAGCTAGTGAAGCCGTTTGTGATTTCGAATTGTTGTCTTCAGTGTTGTTGGCTGTGTAAGTACGCAAATAAACGTCTTTTTTTTATCTATAAATATAAATAAAAAAATGAAACAAAATCAATATATAATTGTATCAATGTCATCTTATATTCATTCATCATTAGCACGAGCGCACATAGAAACAAAACATACAAAATATTTCCCATAAACATATATGTTATGATACTAACGTCATCATGTTTCTGGCTGAGGCACATTTTGTCATACAAGGAACAATAGATCAAGTATATGGTGAACAGTAACGCGGATAGCATTGTCTCCAGGATGATGAGGGCCTTGGCGTAGTTCAGGAGACGAATGCTCTTGAACAAGCAGGCAGAAAGCCAGAGGATGCTGGCGAAGAAGAAGAGCCACATCAGAAGATGGATGTAAGTGAGGAAGGTACAGTAGTTGGGTACCCTTCTGCATAGTGTAATGAGCTGTCCATCAGGACCTGGAAGCAAAAAAATATTTATTTATTAAAACTTCATGCAACATAAAAGTACAAAGGCGGACTTAATATCAGAAATCAGAAACGTTTATTTCAATTTTTTTTTGTTATTTTTAGCCTCGCGTTTGACCACCATATCACCTGATGGTAAGCGATGATGTGGTCGACGATGGAGCACGCTTGCTTAGAAGTAACCTATTCAATCTCTAATAAAAAATAAAAAATTGGGAAAAATAGACCATTTACAGGCAGTTTTGAATTGTCAAAATGTCGGTCAGTCAATAAAGTGAAGCTAAATTGCACATTCCAAAGCGTAGATCTCTATGGAGAAGAACGTGCTAGAAACTCCATGGCGACTTCTTGATGGCGATGGTAGTCGTTATTGTTATCGGCCCGCGCTGAAAACCAGTGCTGTGGACTCGTCACATTATGCGTGTGGACACAGCATTTTGCTGAGCGTGCGGCCATTTTGCTCGAACGTGGCGCATATTTTTTTTTTTATTGTTATTACCTATTTTTATATTTTCATGTAAATTTTTGTGAAGAAAAATATAAAAATGTTTTATGTTAGTCTTAAATTTGCGCCTTTTTCGTGAAAATAAAATTATTTTCTTTCTTCTTTTTTTCTTTTTGGACACTCTTCTAAATCGTATTATGACTTACATGACTACACCATCATCTTCACCATCCTTATTTCATCCGAAAGACATCCAGGACTGCTCGTTCTGGCGAAGCTTGGGGAAGCCCCCCAAGTATCGCCACAATGACCAGTCCTGTTCGTCTCGTATCCATCTGATTTTCCCGACCTACACCACGTTGGTTCCACCTTCAATGAATTACATTTGTTTCAGCATATCCTGCCATAACTTGCCATGAAAATATATCCAACGTCAGTGTTGTCAATTATAGTAGGGTGAGGTGAGGATTTTACTTGAGCACGTCAGAACGCCCGAGTATTTTGTTTTTTTTTTTAAGCTGGGCAAAAATCATCTAATGACAACTCCCGCTCTTGGGTGAAGCGGAAGATAGTGTCAGACTCTTACTGACTAAAAACCCACCCCGTTCCTTCTAGCCTCTTCATACAGGGGCTCGAGCTTCTTTTCAAATAACCCTGGCCCCAGTAGGCTTCGACCCGATGCTGCTGACAACTCCTTGAGGCGCGCGGGAACAGGGCGCGCCGTCGACGTCTTGGGCTCGGTTCGGACAGTTACCGGACGGTCGGACAGCGAGCGAGTATTTTGTGGTTATATTTTTTTTACATTTTCGAAAGTTCTTAAGTGCACGCTCTTCTCCCCCACTAAAATTTTAAAACCTAATCTTTACATTGCAATAGGTCCCCATGGCACTTTAGTAACTGCGAATTTAGCATTCGTCCCTCCATATTCATCATCAGCCTTTTTAATGTTCCCACTGCTGGGACTCAGGCCTCTTCTCTAGGAGAGGGAATGGGCCGTAATCCACCACGCGGGCCCAGTGCGGGTTGGTATCACATGTCTTCGAATTTATTTACTCCCCTACTATTACAGAAGATGAGCTGAAGATGCGCCAAAGGAAGTCGCGCCAATGACTGAAAAGTTGAAAGGAAACCGTTTGTCTTGGTATGGTCATATAAAGAGGTGAGATAAAACGCATGTTGCTAAAAGAGTTATGAGTTTACATGTGGATGGATGTAGAGGGAGAGGGAGGCCAAAGAAAAGATGGATGGATTGTGTGAGAAGTGATATGAATGAAAAGGGAGTTAGTGATAGTGTGATGAGTGACAGGACAGAATGGAAGAAAAAAACGTGTTGCACTGACCCCAAATAAAAATGGGACAAGGGCAGAAAGATGTTGACTTTTACAGAAGATCAAAATCATAAACTTACCAGCTAAATAGTACGCCAAGCTGAGCACAGGACCAAGAGAAAATGAGACACAAAAACAGAATATTGATAAAAGAAAATTGGAGCTCCTCCAAATACCATTCAGTGGTGGAACCTTCGAAATTTTGTCTGTAAACTTCTTCCACATTATAACTGATTTTCACAATCACAACTTTACCGAAAAACACGGTGAAATATTTCGGAAGACATCTAGCTTATAATAAAAATGCGATATTTTTTTCACATTCTCATTATAGTTTATTTACAAGTCTGTTGACATAACTAAAGATTTTGACATATCTTTGACAGTTTAATTTTTTTTATAATTTTCTTTTTTGGACTAAGGACTATTAAAAATAAAATTGCTTTAAAACTATACCGCCTGATGGTAAGCTGTGATGCAATTGTTGATGGTGAAGCGCACTAGTTTCATCATCATCATCATATCAGCCGAAAGACGTCCACTGGACTTAGGCCTCCCCCAAGCGTCGCCATAAGGACCGGTCCTGTGCGTCACGAACAAGTTTATTAAAAGCCTTTTCACTTGAAGACTCTTAAATCGCGTTCAGAGCTCTTGAGCTGGTTTTCTTGCTCATGTTCCAAGTTACTTGTGGTCGATGCATCACTTTTTTTTGACATTCTATCCTGTTATCCTTCATGCCAGGCCTCCTCTTACTCAGGCCTCCTCTCTAGGAGAGGGAATGGGCCGTAATCCTCTGATTGAAAAAATTACTTTCTTTTCTTTCATATCCACGCTTTTCTTTCATATCACTCCTCATACAATTCATCCATTCATCAACGTTTGAAGTCATAACCCTTCTACACATGTATTTCATCTTTACTTTTTAGTATGGTAGGTATAATTACCACAGCTCTCAAAAAGTTGAAGGAAAACATCGTGAGGTAACCGGCATGTCCTAGAACCAAAAATTCGGAGACATGTGACATTCACGAACCCGCACTGGGCCCGTGTGGTGTATTGCGGCCCATTCCCTCTTCTAGAGAGGAGGCCTGAGTCCCAACAGTGGGAACATTAGGTTGTTTATGCTATGCTATGCTTATTTATTGTTGTAGTAGGAATAGATCTTTGACAGTAGTGGTAGTTAGACGCCAGAAAATTTGGTCATCAGTCTATCTTATGTATTTCATGTTTCCCAGTAACTGGGCTGTGGGCTTTGGAGGTCTGAAGGCAGTCCCATCCAGTTAGACTGGAAGCCGACCCCAAGCTAATTAGGACTGTCCGGACCGAGCCTAAGACGTCGACGGCGCGCACTGTTCCCGCGCGTCTCAAGGTGTTGTCAGCAACAGGAGGAGCCCAGCTGGGTCGAAGCCTACGGGCCAGGGTTATCCGAAAGGAACTCGAGCCCCGGTATGAAGGTTAGAAGGAACGGGGTGGGGTTTTTAGTCAGTAAGAGTCTGACGCTATCTCCTGCTCCACCCAAGAGCGGGATTGTCATAAGATGATTTTTGCCTATCGACAAAAAAAAGCTAGTTAGGAAAAGGCTGCATATGTTGCTTCAGTGGCAGTGGGCAGAGCACATTGCTCGCAAAACAGAACAGAACAGATGGCCGATGGAGCCGAAAAGTACTGGAGTGGCGACCGCGCACCGGAAAACGCAGTGTTGGAAGGCCTTTCACAAGATGGACTGATGACCACTAGGTCATCCATCACTAGGTCGCATCCACCGGTCTCGATTGATGCGAGACCTACAGGACCGTTAATTGTGGCGACACTTAAAGGAGGCCTATGTTCCACAGTGGACGTCTTTCGACTGAAAATGATGATGATGAAAACTACAATACAAAATAAAACAAAACACAAAGTGTTCAGCTCTTTTCTGAATCTGAATAGCACATACAAAAACAAACCCAAAATCAACAGATATAAAACACAAGATGCATTCAGCAACAAAGCTTCAGGCAGATCGGTGACGTCAGAATGGCCCAAACAGCGGACATCATGCATCGTACAATACACTAAGAAGTATAGACCAGTAATCCCAGCTGTCAACATATTTATAGACGTCATTATCATAAACCAATCAATTCCAGTCTTATAGTACTTTTTTGCCAAAATACAGGTGAGCAGAGAGATATTGTTTAGGAACAGCTGCCACATACACACTGACATTACGATTATGAGGTTCACGTAGGCTGGCTTCGCTATTTTTGTGATCTCGGTGTGTTTATCTGTGAAAAATAAATTACAAATTATTAGTAATCTACATTTACACTAAAATTTAAAAAAAAAAAACCCTTAAAAAAGCTGACCGTTGCCGGATTGACGCTTTTGAGATGTAGTGTTGGAGGAAAATGCTTGGAATCCACTGGTCAGAGCACCGTACCAACGATTCCATATTAGCCGAACTCAGGTCACCCATGAAACTCACCACCATATGCCAAAGAAGAATCTTTGACTTCTTTGGCCATATTGCCAGAAAGAGAGGTGATAACTTGGAAAAGTTGCTTCTGACGGGAAAAATTGATGGGAAAAGACCCAGGGGCAGGAGTCGATTACGTTGGTCAGACCAAATCCGTGCTACACTGGAGACCACAGTCTGCGACGCCATCCACATCGCCGAAGACAGGACAACATGGCGAAATATAGTCCATAAGAAGATTATTCGTCGAGATCACGACCCTCAGCATTGAGGATAAACGACGCAAGGAGGAGGGGACACTAAAATTATTAAGAGGGATTTTTTTTTTTTTTTTTTTTGTATGTTTGTAATGAATAACCACAAAAAGCGAAGCCGCATGGGTGAAGTCGCAGGCAAAAGCTAGTTATTAATGTATTATAAACTAGCAATCTGCCATAGCTTTGGCTTAGGAGTTAGAAATCTTTAAAATACTTGGCTTTTCTCTAGAATAATATGCAAGCAATTAAGTATATATCTACACCTTTCACATTTGAATCACTCTGTCTGTAGGTAAATTTGTATAAAAATTCCGTCCAGACATTTTTGAGTTTAATGGAGTCATACAAACAGAAAGACGCTTTGGAGACTTTGTTTTATAACATGTAAAGATGTGAAAGGAACTCTGTTTGTTCGGATGCCACTACAAACGTGCTGCAAACTTGACGGTAGACTGGACCATTTGTGGCGTCCATAACGCTATGTGTACTTGATTTCTCATAGAGACAGTAGACTTCTTATGTAAACTGATAGCCCTACATGGTCAAGTTTACCAGACGCCGCTTCAAATGCGCCGCAAACTTGTCGGCAAACTGGATCGTTTGGCGTCCATTAGTCGGAGCCATTTTCTTTTAATTAATTACCTTTACCAAATTAAAAAAGATGGATGAAAACAGATTCCATTTAGTGGAGACGAAAATGTTGAGATGGATGTGTGGTGTGACGAGAAAGGATAACGCGACTGAACAGTTGAAAGGAAATCGTTTGTCTCGGTATGGTCATGTGAAGAGGAGGGATGAAACGCATGTTACTAAAAGAGTTCTGAGTATACTTGCAGATGGATGGAGAGGGAGAGGAAGGCCAAAAAAAAGATAGATGGATTGTGTGAGGAGTGATATGAAAGTAGAGGGAGTTAGTGATAGTGTGACGAGTGACAGGGGAGAATGGAAAAAAAAATGTGTTGTACTGACCCCAACTAATATCGATCGGCGGCGGAGACCTCTTGCGCCAGGCCTTGGTTGAGGCCATGGTCCGGAGCGAGTGGCAGACGGTCGCCTCCTTCTGCGAAGCAGTGATGCTAGCAAAGGAGGAGGCCGAACGCATCAAGCAACGGTGCCCTCGCCACCGCCGCCGGGATTCCGATCCCGATTTCCGGCCACCGTAGACGTGGGCTCGCAGACGGCAAGCCATGGGTAGCTCGCTGTCCGACCGTCCGGTAACTGTCCGGACTGAGCCCAGGACGTCGACGGCGCGCACTGTTCCCGCGCGCTTCAAGGAGTTGTCAGCCCAGCTGGGTGGCCTACTGGGGCCAGGGTTATCCAAAAGGGAGCTCGAGCACCGGTATGAAGGCTAGAAGGAACGGGGTGGGTTTTTAGTCAGTAAGAGTCTGACACTATCTCCCGCTCCGCCCAAGAGCGGGGGTTGTCAATGGATGATTTTTGCCCGCCATAAAAAAAAAAACAACCCCAAGTAATATGGGATAAGAGTAGAAAGAAGAGGAATTACCTTTATCATATCCATAAGTTACCATAATTGTGTTCAGTGGTCCAAACATAAATGAAATATGAATTATAAAGATTGATAGACTCAGTGTAAATATGCGCCATGAATCGCGAGTTAATTTTAAACGGTTACACATGATTTTGATTTAGTTATAACATGTTATATTTTAGAAACGATGATAATATTTCTTATTGCAAAATATTATGGGTTTGATTTTGTCAGAATTTGACAAGTAATTCTTTTTTTGTTGTAAAATTTGAGCTAAGATATTTAAGTCATTCAGCCTAAAAACAATAAACTTTTTTTATTTTAATTTTAGATGGACACCAAATATAATGATTTTGTTTATTTGTATCCGAATTCGTTGGTACGAAATAATCTTTTGAAGGACCGTATCGATTAAAATAATGTAATATCCGTGATATATTGTGAAAACATTCCGAATTGATTTAGTTTCGGCGCAACAGAAAAAAAAAATGTAAAAAATATATCTGTCAATATTTTGTCAATTTTTTTAATAAACATTTAAAAAATATCTTTAAAAAAATAAGAAAAATTTACTACCTACGAGACCCTATACAGTCTAAAATAATTTTTGAACAAGAACTGTTGTTCACACGCACGTTCATTTTCCGCAAAAAATGGATTTAACAAGCAAATTTGCTCACTATGCACCTTGCAGCACTTGGAGAACCTACAACATTGTACTGTCTTTCTGTTGCGTTATAATTTCATTCTTATTTGGTGTTTTAAACGTTATGTATTCGACTTCAGGTGAGTTTACCCCTCGTACATTTCACTAGTAGTTATGTTACTCATTAATGGCTATATTTCACCAAGATGCCATGGCGGCGCGGCCGGCCGCCGCTACCAGCTTGGACGTGTGGTAACTCTGGTGTCTAGTTTGGTAGCTTAGAGCTATATTGCACCGAAACACCATGGCGGCGCAACTGGTCCGGCCGCCATGGTATCTTGTTAACATAACCCTTAGGGTATAATAATAATATGCCACAATTATCACACAACGCCATCTAGTCCCAAACTAAACAGAGCTGCTAGGCTTATGAGTACTAGACATCTGATAAACATACTGAATACCATTCATATTACCTATAGTAAATTACACCCAGACACAAAACAAATGAGCTCATCAAACAAACATTTGTCCTGGGTGGGAATCGAAACCATGACCACGCAGAACGTGCAAACCATAGCAGTCAGGGCCACTAACCACTAGACCACAGGCCAGGCAGGGCAGGGTAGGGGGGGGTAGGGTATTATTATAAAACAAAGTACTCCACCTCGTCTATTTCTGTTCCGTTTCCTTTCATACAGTATATCTGTACTCCGTAGGCAGGAGGAAGTATTTGTAGTGCACGGTTTGCGCTTTTTCGCAAACGAGCGTCGCGAACCTGGCAGGAACAGCGTGCGATCTTGAAATACATGCACGCTAGTAGTAAACATAGTTTTTTTTTTTTAATAATAAAATCTTTATTAAACCCTTATATTATTACATATTTTTGCAACAAGTAAATCTTAAATTAATAACTATGCTAGTATCCAACAAATAACTACGTGTAAAATTAACTATATATTAGGACTTATGAAACTAATACTTTAAACCTAAAGTTATGTAAAATTTGCGACTTTCCTGAGCTAGGTTTATAAAAACCTGTGTTTCAGGTCATCACTCGACGAGACTTATCATTTAAGGTACATGTATGTTTACAGACTTAAGAATAACAACTTATTAACTTAACCCTACACTCATACTAAAACTTCCAAAAGTTTATCTGTGTCTGTGTAATTTAATTTTAAAAGGTACTCTGATATCAGTGTACTACATTTGAAGTGATTTACGCTATATAAATCTAATAATTTGTTCAGCTTGTTGTACAAAAAAGGTCCTAAAAATACGTAAAATCTTTTAGCAAAAGCGTGTCTAGTCTGTTGTTTTTCGCATACCATATCTTTCCTCCTCCTGGTTGAAGATTCTGGGCGATAAGGATGAAAGAGGATAGTAATTTTCTTCTTCTTTCTAGAATCGAAATCATTTATTTCAAAAAGACCATTTGCAGGCACATTTGAATAGTCAAAAGTCGGTCAGTCCAAGAAAAGTGAAGCTAAATTGCACGTTCCAAAGCGTGGATCTCTATGGAGAAGAACGTGCAAGAAACTCCATGGACACTCTTTTAAATCATATTATGTGTTACATATTATGCTTGGTTACATACTTCTTGTTACTTTTTCTTTACAGATTCTCAAGGAAATATTGCAAAAGTGTGCAGGAATGAACCGAACTACTGTACTCTTCAAAGCTACGTGCACTATTTCATGTGGATCCCCTTCATCACCAGTCTTATTCTGTTCTTGGCTTGCTGGTACAACAGCACGATTCTCATACACTGCTGCATCGGTCTCATCATCGCAGACTTAGTGCTTTCGTTTAGATATAATAATGTGATAATGTAACTCCATCTGTTCTGACAAATAACAAATGCTTGCCCTGACTGGACATCAGCATCATCATCATCACCACCGATTTCCGGCCACCGTAGACGTGGGCTCGCGGACGGCGAGCCATTGGTAGCTCGCTATCCGATCGTCCGGTAATGGACCGAGCCCAAGACGTCGACGGCGCGCACTGTTCCCGCGCGCCTCAAGGAGTTCTCAGCAGCTGGAGGGGCCCAGCTGGGTCGAAGCCTACTGGGGCCAGGGGTATCCGAAAGGAAGCTCGTACCCCGGTATGAAAGCTAGAAGGAACGGGGTGGGTTTTTGACACTATCTCTCGCTCCACCCAAGAGCTGGGGTTGTCATGAGATGATTTTTGCACATCGAAAAAAAAAAATCATCATCAGCCTTTTTAATGTTCCCACTGCTGGGACTCAGGCCTCCTCTCTAGGAGAGGGAATGGGCCTTAATCCACCACGTGGGCCCAATGCGTGTTGGTGGATGTCACATGTCTTCGAATGTTTGGTTCTAGGACATGCCGGTTTCCTCACGATGTTTTCCTTCACCGTTTTGAGAGCAGTAACTGGACAAGTCTACTCAAATCTGTGTGGTTCTTTCCTCAAAAGACCATCCGAGACACTAACCTGCATGGTTCGCATACCTATGATTTGACCATTACATGTTCTTTACTGTATGGACTTTAAAAGAGACTTTGACCCCTGAGTTTGTTTCGGAGTTTCTTCTCAGGGTAGTCAGCTAGGAAACACCGGCCTCATATCGTTAAAACTGACTGAAAACAAAATTGATGTGTAAAAGTGTTTTTTGAAAAGCTATTTACAAAATAAAGATCATTTATCATTATCATTTATCTGCGTGCAATGTGCTCTGCCCATTGCCACTTAAGTTTGGCGATTCTCCGAGCTATGTCAGTAACCATGGTTCTCCTCCTTGGTTTTCTTGGTTCTCGCAGAACAGATAGTCGATAGGAACGAAAGGTTCTGGAGTGGCGACCACGTACTGGAAGATGCAGCGCCGGAAGGCCTCCAACTAGGTGGACGGATGACCTGGTCAGGGAATGGACTTCTGTCGGCTGATTGAATGTAACTCCTGCACCATCTATAGCTGGGTTTAAGGATAGGCAACATAGGCATTTGCCTATGGGCCGCCACCAAACCACAAAAAAAACAAGCTTATAATGAAAATCATTTCTTCATGGCAAGCTTTTATAGCTCGGTATACCTATATAATTACAATATAACACTCGTCAAGACGAATCATACGAGCCCAAACTCGATGGTGTTGTGTCGTTTAACTATTGGTAGTTATCACTAACTTGGTTTCCAATAGCCATCTTCCGGTTCCATGATCAGATCAGCTCCATGTCATAATAATTTTGCATTGTCATCTGATTTACACATACATGCAAAATTTCTGCTCAATTGGTATCCGGAAAGTGGGTCAAATTTATTTTACAAGATTTGATGACAGACAAACACCGGGACAGGTGAAACTAAATAAAAGCTTGTAAAAAATCAATAAAGACTTCGTAGAACCAAAACATACTGAGTTTTATTACAAACTAGCTTTTGTCCGCGGCTTCGCTCGCGTTAAATTCGGGGTATCACGGATCCCCTTTCAGCTTATTTTTTTCTGACATCTTCAACAAATATCATTAATGTCACTGCTTACCATCAGGTGGGATCGCAGTCATGTACTAGTTTATATCAGATAAAAAAAAATACACAGAAACAAATACAAAAACTTACATATTACAAATTATCCTTCCTCGAGAATCATGCTATCTAGTTGTGAAAACCGCTTGAAAATCGGTGCAGTAGTTTTTTGAGTTTATCGCAAACAGACAGACAGACGCAGCGGGGACTTTGTTTTATAATATGTATTGATAGTTGGCATAATAGCATCGTCAGCCTGTTTTAAAGTTTCCACTGCTGGGACTCAGGCCTCCTCCTGAGAGCAGTGGTGATGAAATAAATTACACAAAGTAGGTGCATGCCTGGCTGGGTTTGAACCCGTGACCTATACTTTGAAGTTTTGTTTCTATTCACCCTTGAGTGTCTATTCACCCCGTTTTACTGTACTATATTCTTTTAGGTGTATCGTTTACAAATATTAAAAACTATTAATACACAATTACAATTATGCCCTTGTTCTACCAAAGGTGCGATATTTTCTCACCGTTTAACCTTTCCTGGACTACCACAAATATTTCAAGATCAAAATTAGCCAAATCGGTCCAGCCGTTCTCGAGTTTTAGGGAGACTAACGAACAGCTATTCATTTTTTATATTTAGGTATAGACTAGCTGACCTGGCGAACTTCGTACCGCCTAACACTATATCTTTCAAAATAGTCAACCGATGGCGATAAAACAAAGCCTAAGTAATAAATCCAGTTATACACAATTTTAATGTATAAATAAAAGTTATCTTTTTTTATTTTTCAATATTATTGATAGGCTAAAGGAAGAAAAAAACGTGTTGCGCCGACCCCAAATAAAACGGGATAAGGGCAGGAAGATGGGCTCGCGGATTGCGAGCCATGGGTAGCTCGCTATCCGATCGTCCGGTAACTGTCCGGACCGAGCCCAAGACGTCGACGGCGCGCACTGTTCCCGCGCGCCTCAAGGAGTTGTCAGCAACAGCAGCCCAGCTAGGTCGAAGCCTACTGGGGCCAGGGTTAATCCAAAAGGAAGCTAGTGCCCCGGGGTGGGGTTTTAGTCAGTAAGAGTCTGACACTATCTCCCACTCCACCCAAGAGCGGGGGTTTCATAAGATGATATTTACCAACCGAAAAAAAAAGGGGCAGGAAGTTGACGATTATTATTGATAGGCTCGCGTTTGATCACCATCCCAACTGATGGCAAGCGATGATGTGGTCGACAATGGAGCACGCTTGCCTAGAAGTAACCTATCTACATTGATTTCGTACATTTTCCGTGATGCGCGCACAACTAAAAACTGCTACAGATCAATACATATTATAAAACAAAGTCCCCCGCCGCGTCTGTCTGTATATCTATTCATGATAAACTCAAAAACTACTGCACCGATTTTCAAGCGGTTTTCACTACTCGATAGCGTGATTCTCGAGGAATGTTTTAGTATATAATTTGTTAAGTTTTTGTATTAATTTATAGAAAAGAACCCGTGCGAATCCAGGGCGGGTAGCTAGTTTATTATAAGCATGGATTGTCTGAACGGACTGGTAGCTTTTGCACTCAGAATTTTAAACAGAAACGGACTAAAAAAACAGATGAGTTATTTTGTTTTGCTTGCCAAGGTGATATTAGACAGGGAGAATATTTCCGAGTCATTTAGTTAAATGCTTTGAACAACTGATTTAGCTGCAGACAGACGAACAGACAAATGAGTTGAGTACTTCATTACGAGGTACAGGCAACGGTAAAAGTGGACTTCAGAAATTTCATTTCGCTAATTTTTTGTTACATACTGTTATTAGGGAAAGTTTGAAAGTGGCGCCAGTGACGGAAAAGTTGAAAGGGAATCGTTTGTCTTGGTATGCTCATGTGAAAAGGAGGGACGAAACGCATGTTGCTAAAAAAGTTATGAGTTTACATGTGGATGGATGGAGGGGGAGAGGGAGGCCAAAGAAAAGATGGATGGATTGTGTGAGAAGTGATATGAAAGAAAAGGGAGTTTGTGATAGCGTGACGAGTGACATGAGAGAATGGAAGAAAAAAACGCGCCGACCCCAAATAAAACGGGATAAGGGCAGGAAGATGATGATGATTGTCACATTGCATGCAAAACAGATGGTCGATGGAGACGACAGGTTCTGGAGTGGCGACTACGTACTGGAAGACGCAGCGCTAGAAAGCCTCCAACAAGGTGGACCGATGACCTGGTCAGGGTCGCGGAAATAAGATGGATGCGTGACGCACATGACCGGTCGTTGTGGAGACGCTTGGGTGAGGCTTATATCCAACAGTGGACGTCCTTCGGCTGATATGATGCTAATTTTTTGGTTTAATCCTTCAATCACCTGTGTTGGATTTGTCTGACGAGTGTATTCGCGTCCTATTCGCCAGGGTCGTGTGTTAGCGACTGGGTACTCCATCTCGTTTAGCTCTTCAATCCCCATAGGTGACAGAAGAGCTGACGAGATGGAGTATTTGGTCGTGGATGTGCGACCCTGGCGGAATAAACGCGAGTGTTCGTCGGATATATCCGACGTAAGGGTAAAGGGTTAAAATGCTTCATGGATTATTTTGTATGTGTGTTATTTCGATTTGTATACCTAGCCTTTATTAAAAATGAAGTTTATATTTTGTAAAGTAAAACATTTCGGTTTATGCTTTGTTGGACGTTTTTCTGAATTACGTGATGTAGAAAAATAAATTAAAATGTGAAAACAAGATTTTTATTCGTATTTTTTAGTAGAAAATTATCTTAAAACAACTTACTCCAGGTATAAAATGCTGTTTGAGCCTGAGGGAATAACAAATAGGATGTTTGTTACTCTTTCACGCAAAAATATTGATTTTTTTTTCAGTACAATTGTTACTAAATTATTAACACTATCTTCACTTTTTTTAGATTGTGAATATTAACCAAATCTATTTGGTTAGACTCTATCTTTTAAGATGCAAGTTATATACTAGTTTATTTAAAAGATAGAGTCTACTATTGCATCACAATGAAAATATTATTTCCAAACAATGTATCCAGTGCAAAGTGCCATATTTTGTGAAATAAATACTTTTTTTCTTTTTTTATGGATTTTAATGAAATTTTACATTAATATAGCTTATACATTTTTTTTTTCGGTGGGCAAAATCATTCAATGAAAAAACCCGCCCTTGGGTGGAGCGGGAGATAGTGTCAGACTCTTACTGACTAAAACCCCACCCCGTTCTTTTATACCGGGGCTCGAGTTTCCTTTCGGATAACCCTGGCCCCAGTAGGCTTCGACCCAGCTAGGCCCCTACTATTGCTGACAACTCCTTGAGGCGCGCGGGAACAGTGCGCGCCGTCGACGTCTTGGGCTCGATCCGGACAGTTACCCGTAGGTCGGACAGCAAGCTACCCATAGCTCGCCGTCCACGAGCCCGCGTCTACGGTGGCCGGAATACATCAAAATAACATATATTGTAAGCTATTCGAAGTTCTAATCCTGTGAAAACCAAGACGTGGGTACCAGCTAGTATTTCTATATTTATGTTTCAACTGTATCCAGTACCGCCTCCCCTTGTACACAAAAGTATGCACAAAAATGTTCATTAAGCCGACTGTACGGTTAGACACAAAACGATAACAGTAACGTGCACGGTGTACAGTCAGCAGCAGTTTAGTGCATTGTTGTTCTGAAGTTGAAAATTGAAAATAACTGGCTGAGTAAGGGCGCGTTTTTACAAGTGTAATTTTAAAGTTTATTTACAATAGTATTAGAATTAATCCTTACTAATATTATAAAAGCAAAAGTGAGTTTGTTTGTTTGTTTGTTTGTTACGTCTTCACACCTAAATGGCAAAACCGATTTTGATGAAACTTGGTACACGGATAGACCATAAAATACAGAAAATAATCAATACAGAATAGGAAAAGTAATACGATAAATATCAAATCATTATAATAAACTAGCTGCTCCCGGCGGCTTCGCCCGCGTGATAGCAGAAAATTATCCCCAGGAAACATACTTCCGGAATAAAAAGTATCCTATGTCCTATTCCAGGACATGGTCTATCCGGGTACCAAGTTTCATTAAAATCGGTTTTGCCATTTAGGCGTGAAGACGTAACAAACAAACTCACTTTCGCTTTTATAATATTAGTAAGGATTTGATAAAGTATATAGGTATACCTACACATAATATAAAAAAGAGACCAAGTTGTTAAGATGATTCTGCTATATTTATATAAAATAATTCCGCATTTAGGTATCATTTTATGATTTGAATGTACATATCCCAAAACTGAAGACACCGATTTTTAACATGGTAGTTTATTTAATTCCAATCTAGAATTACCCGTTGCTTTTCCAAAGAGCATTGTATACCTTTAAACAGTCGGAGATATGCGGGCGGTAGATCAACACAGGCATTCAAAAATAAAACACGATCGCATTGAAAATCTACCTTTTTACTTGTTTCTGGAAATAATAAAACTGGTGTTAATAGTTATTTGTTAAACAAGAGTGCAAAGTTGCTTTTTAACCGCGTGTTCAATTTTGATGACCGAGCAAGCGAAGGAGTCTAAAATTGAATCCTGAGCGTTAGCGAGAGAATCAAAAGAGCACGAGGTGAAAAATCTGTGCAGTCGAGTGGAACACGTAACTTTTCATCCCACCTCAGCGACGAAATGACTACAGTGCGTTTCACTTAAGAAGTTACATTGCTGTCATGTTGGTAGCATTGAAAATAATGTTGCCATATTTTTAGCAATTAAATTACTTGATATGAGGGAGATTAACTAATACTTCGTTACTTTAACAATTGCCTTTTTTTATTGTTACTATTTTTGTATAAAGTATAGGGCGCTGGGCTCCATTCCGATTGTCTTACAATTCTTTCAAATAACGAAAACGCCACGCCACAGTATCGTTCCTCTCTATTAACAACTTCCTTTGAGACCTATTTTTCTATACTTATAATAAATCTGTAGAGAGGTCAATTCTGTACATGAAATATATTTCCAAAATAACTATCAGGGGGTGATTAGTGATCGATACTGATGCCAAAAATGCAAACAGTAAAATTTTTGTCTGTCTGTCTGTCTGTCTGTCTGTCTGTCTGTCTGTCTGTCTGTCTGTCTGTCTGTCTGTCTGTATGTTCTTTATAGAAACAAAAACTACTCGATGGATTTTAACGAAACTTGGTACAATCATTCTTCATACTCCTGGGCAGGTTATAGTATACTTTTCATCACGCTGCGATCAATAGGAGCAGAGCAGTGAAGGGAAATGTTGGGGAAACGGGAGAAATTACTCCATTTTTTAAGCTTCCGTCGCTTTTGCAGCCTTTATGGTTAAAGCTACACAGAAATCATGTATAACGGAAATGTTCTCCGATTACTATACCAACCGCAAATAATAAGTTGGTCGTAGGCTACATCACCCGCTGTGGAGTTCACTAAGGGGCGCTGCACATGGCTAAGATACTATAATATTTGGGTAAATAATATGTAGTTTCCGTTTTCTAAACATTTCGTAAATGGCGTTGGTGTCGAGTTATATCACGCTATGGGAACACTTTTAGGGAATAAAGAAAGGAGCGCGTTTTCCTATAGCCCATTTATTAATTACATCGAACAAGGAGACATTGGCACCATGTCTAAGGTGTTTGCACACTGTCACGCGCGTAAATGGAAGGGAGAGATCTGGAACGTCTCGAATCGTCTCGCGCATCACGTTGTTTTCCAGTCCCCGGGCTCTTAGAGTTCGACATCAGACGTTTCAGATCTTTGATTTTGACGACCCCGTTGTCGCTGGCATAAGCAACAGGATCCGCGTACGAAGTCGCTGGCAGAAGCTAGTTTTAAATAAAATCCCATTCCTCTCATAATTTTCCAAAAAGTGTTGCAGCTACCGTTAAAATCGATTTCGTTTCACATTTCGGGGAACAATTTTTAGAGTAGGTAGAGTAGGCAACTCTTTCCTTTTTTCCCTTCTTTTTGTGTAGACAGACAGGGGAGCCAACATTACGCCGATGTAACTTCTTAAGTGAAACCAAAGATTTTATACATCCTAGTACTAGATTGACTACGACAACCTCAAAAGCGTACCCGAAAAGGAAAGTCAGAAAGAGTCCTGTCATCTCGTTCTACTAGTGTGTCCATACACTAGCTACATACTGCGGGACAATTTTGCTCAAAAGTTAGTTAAAGATATTTATGATACATTAAAATAGACATGCAAGTTCAAAAACAATTAATATGTATAATAAGCTACCAAAAGGGAACTGTGAGTTGTCTCTGTAATGACTAGGAAATAGCTGATATCCGTATAGTATATATAATAGCAATATCCTCTTATGCGAGTATGAAATACCTACACTGATAAAAAAAATGCCTAATGTGTGTGTACCTACGTAAGACGATCACTTCTGAACGGCTGCACCTATCAGAATAAGGTTTGTCTGAAAGAAAAAACTAGTTAGTTTATAATAAAACTAAATTAAAAATAGACTGATGCGTGACATTTTTTTATTACGTTAAATTGCACTTATTAACTAACAAATAAATAATACATTAAATAAATAATCCTCGACTGGTTTATAAATTTATTTATAATAACTACTACTACTACTAATTATTGCCGATGCCCGTTAGCGCCACAGGGAATTTCCGAAAGGGATACCACGGTCCTGGAACACAAAGGGCAACTGAAGGACACGGGTAGGTATATTCAGTATAAACCTCAAATAACTTATCCCGCTCTAAGATGGAGCGTAAGGCGCTCTACCTTAGAGCAGGATAAGTTATTGGAAATTTTACCACATCAAAAAAAGTCTCCCACTATGTTTGTTTATCTATATCTGTTTGCAATCAACTCAAAAACTACTGAACAGATTTTTAACAACTAGATGGAATAGAATTAGGTTTTAGTGTTGATTTAACTTTATGAACTATTACATCTTCAGACTACAAATAAAACTGTTGCTGAAAAAAAAAATTTAATGGCACAACTTCAAAGCCATTGTTGCCGATGGTTCTCGTTTCTTGGAAATCTACAACAAAACATAAAAAATAATATATTACTAGTAGTTAACGGTTAAGCCACATACGTGCAGCATTGCGTGCGGCATTTATTAGGGACCTACCTCAGGACTAAACTTAAAGACAAGTAGACTATGATTTAAAATGAATATAATTCCGAATGTACTATATCGATGTGGAGAAGATTTTGGAGTGCACGCGCGTCGTTTTAAGAACTGGTCACAGATAACTATATACTGAATTGGTCCGAAGACACGTCCCGCATGCCGCACCTCTGGCCGCCGCTGCTCGCCGCTTTTCGTTGTGTCACGAGAGCAGCCGAAGATTGCCGAGCGGCCAAAGGCGCCCGATCAACAAAAAAGATAAAATTAGTAAAATTGGTACGCGCTTGATTTATTAAAAAAAAAAATTATTGAGCCTCCTCAGATATTTAGAAATTTGCTTATAATAATATAAAACTTGAACAGTAGACAACAAAATTTTATAAAATTTAGCACCCAGTCCGTCTTCTGAATCGTTTATGATGCCCCTTCTCTATGTATTTTTACAGGCAGTTAATATGTTTTAATTCCCGCATGAAATTCAAAACGATGTTTGTTGTCACCCTACATAAATATTTTGTAAACAAAACAGAAAACTTACCAAAAAAAACTAAATGCCACAACCAGGATACTCATCACTATTGCGAAACTTTACACAGCAACGTTTTGAACATCTTGCACACTTTATACTTTACTAAATATTGAGATAAAAACTTGTAACAATTAATTCATGAATCCCCAAGCGACCACCGGTGGCCGCGCATCTATTGTCTTACTATTGTGTCTCTAATTGACGGTATCTGAAGGGTTAAAAATACAACTTTGGCCCTATGAAGCATCAGCCATATTGGTTATTGATGTCAAATTCTGTCAAATTGAAACCTCCTAAATGTTGCCTTTCATAATTTTAAAATTACTACGGATAGCTACTATATCTAAATGAAATCATCATTAAATACAAGAAGAATGCGTATAAAATTTCAAGAAGCATTATTTGAAATAAAACATTTAGTTGCAATTCATTGTATGTTGCATAAACCTATCAAAATGCATGAACACGGACTATTTAACGATAACTGGAACAATCTAAAAACTACCATCTGTTTCTTATTTTTTTCTGGTATTATGTGAGAAAGGGACAGAGAGGATTTATCTTAGTGTCCTGCTCCAGGCCATTTTTCCCTTTTGCGTGTCAATAACACACATGAACTTAATGCTAATGAGAATAAAGAACACTTTAGCCAGTTTAATATTTCTTCGTAGTCAATCTAGTCTACTCTAGTAGGATATATAAAATCTTTGAGTGAAACGCACTGTAAATGCAAAAAAAGTACACCAAGGAGGTTCTGAGTCTGAGTTTTTAACAAATTAAAAAAAAGTTGTATGACAAATTTGATACCACAGAGATAGAAGTAAATAGGTTTAATTATGTTTTGAATTTATAAACATAGTACATGCGATATTCTAAATTCAATTTACTTTATCTCACTAGAGAATAAAAACTGCTTTTGCTTTCAGATATCGAAGAGCAAAAATACTCTTTCCGAGATGGTGGGATGAAAAAACTATTGGCACTTCAACTCTTCATTTGAATTTGTGGAAGACATATCACATTTTGATAAAAACACGCGCGAACTACTAATAGACCGCCAAACGCTGCAGTTCTTTTATATTTTAAGAATTTTGTCCTGAGAGCGTCCATAATTTGTATTAAACTATAAAACATAGCCTTTATTCGTCACTTTTAAAATTCTATGGAATGCAATATATGAATATTAGCTGCTCCCAGTGCGCGGGCTCGCGGACGGCGAGCCATGGGTAGCTCGCTGTTCGATCGTCCGGTAACTGTCCGGACCGAGCCAAGGCGTCGACGGCGCGCACTGTTCACGCGCGCCTCAAGGAGTTGTCAGCAACAGGAGGGGCCCATCTGGGTCGAAGCCTACCGGGGTCGGGGTTATCCGAAAGGAAACTAGAGCCCCGGTATGAAGGCTAGAAGGAACGGCGCGGGGTTTTTAGTCAGTAAGACTCTGACACTGTCTCCCGCTCCACCCAAGAGCGGGTTTCGTCAATGATGATTTTCCCCGTCGACAGAAAAAAAAAAAAGCTGCTCCCAGTGGCTTCGCCCGCGCGATAGTAGAAAAATATCTCCATTCCAGGACATGGTCTATCCGTGTACCAAGTTTCATCAAAATCGGTTTTGCCATTTAGGCGTAAAGACGTAACAAAAAAACAAACAAACTCACTTTCGCTTTTATAATATTAGTAAGGATAGCAAGGATTAGTTTTATTATATATAATCATCATCATTTCAGCCGACACGTCCAATATTTGACATAGGAAGTGTCCAAGTGTCGCTATAACGATAACATAACGTCATTTACATATATACATACGGAAAACATAAACCCCCCATAGTCGGTATAGTCGGGTAAAAACTATTTCAAGCCTGTTTTTCATTACACTTTTTCACAATGGTATATTAAGCCTGTCCAGGTTTTTATTCCGCCTGTTTTTTTAGTAATCTGTTATGAGTTCTGAAGTTCATTTCATGTGTGGTCAAGCGTGAGCTGTCCTATTGTACAATGGACCTTTTCAGTAATTTAGTTTTGTAATTTTTTTAAATATTTTTAGATTTTTTTTTGTTTTTTTTTTTTTTATAGTGATATTATACATCGTGTTTTAACATTGTGATAAATGATATTTATTTTGCAAATTGGTTTAAAAAAAAAACACTTTTACACCTTAATTTTTTTTCGTCAGTTTAATCTAGATTAGGCCGGTGTTTCCTAGCTAAGAAACACCGAAACAAACTCAGGGGTCAAAGTCTCTTTTAAAGTCCATACAGTAAACATGTAATGGTCAAATCACATGAGAACAATGCAGATTATTGTACCTACTTCTTTAAGGCGAGAGTGAATAGGTTTCTTCTAGGTAAGCTGGTTCCATCGTAGAGAGCATTGTCACTTTCCATCAGGCGAGGTAGCGGTCAAGCGCAAACCTATCAATCAACAATAAAAAAAAACCCTGCGTCTGCAAGTCCGACTCGCACTTAATCAGTTTTTTTTTTAAATCTGATAAGTATTTCCAGATCTCTCTTGTAATTAAATAGTACATTGTTACACTAGGGGTGAAAGTTACTATTATTTCGTCCCGAGAAGTCGCTAATTTGAGGGACTAAATAAGTAACTTTAACCCCAAGGTAAGCACTGTGCTTTTCATTACGAATACAAGAAGATAGACCTAGTTTTTTTTTTTAATAATTTGACAGCTGTTAGTTGAAAGTAAAACTCCCTAGGGATGAAAAGTGTGATACTTTTCAGCCTGCTCCTCAGGCAACTTCAGACCTACTTTCAGAGTATGAGTAATGAAAATAAAAATTACCTTTTTATTATACTACAACAGTTTCTAAAACAAACAAATAATAATAAAATCGCAATTGAGATTCGTAGCAAAGGCTGCTCGCTCATGGCAATGTTTCGTAGCACCGGCTCGTAGCACTCGCTCGTAGCCCAATTTCGTTGCATTGATCCGTAGCAAAATGTTGTAGCACCTAATAGTTCTACCTAGTAGCAATAGTAGGCATTAGTAGGTAATCTATATTATACAAGGTGTAACGTTAAATGCGCAAAACCTGAAATTAGTTTGATCAGAATAAAGAGCAGAATCAATTAAACAACTTTTTATAGTATATATTTTTTTTTTAAATCTTCATTAAAAACTTCGATCTGTCTGTTTGTCTATTGTATTCTTCGGTTTGTCTTGGTTCTGTCTGTTTATACGGGATAATAATAGTTCTTTTTTCAATGCAGATATGAATTTTAAACAAACTAAAACTGCTCATAAAACCTTGAATATTTTTTTTATGGTTTTTTTTTTCACACAATTTAGGTCAATTGAATTAAAAATCATTTGGGGTGTCTGAGGTTTTGCGCATTTAACGTTACACATTGTATAATCAGTCTGACAATGTTTCCACTGTTGGGACTTAGAATTTTTGCCACCATAGGCGCGGGCTATCATCATCAGTTCATCACGATCATCATTGGACCGCGCCTAAGACGTCGATGAGGCGTATAGTTTCCCGCGCGCCTCCTGGAGTTGTCAGTGTAGGTTGTAGGTGCCCAGCATGGTCAAAACCTTCTGGGGCCAAGGGACTACTTCTGAAAGAAAGATTCGGCCCCAGTACGAAAGGCAACAAAGGAACAGGAGCGGGTTTTTAGTCAGTAAAAGTCTGACACTATATTCCGCTCCGCCCAAGTTCGGGGGAAATGACATCCCCCAAATGTGTGATATTTCCACCTAATAAAAACACGGATAGATAGATAGTCAGCCATTTAATGTCCCCACTGCTGGGACTTGCTCCTCTCTAGAAGGGAGAGTGCACAGTATACTTAATTACATCAAACTTCATCAATTTCAAATTTCACAACGGATCCCCAATTGTAACAATGCCGCTTAAGTTTTTTAATATCCACCTGTATGTCGGAATGCAGAAAAATTCAAAATGGCCGCCAGCCTGCAAGTGTGCATCAAGTGTTTATGACCCTGCCATAGAGTGCGGAATCGTGGCGACTAGAAATGGCATTTACTCATAATTAAACATCAGATTATATCCATTTAATAATAATAATAATTTTCTAACAATCCGAAGTGTGACATTCACCAAAGCAAGCTGTTTTTTTAATCAAACATTAAATTCTCACAAACAGTCCTATTTAAAATATGTCAATGAAGACGAGACGCACAGTAACGTTCGTTGTGGCGACGCTTGGGGGAGGCCTATGTCCAACAGTGGACGCATATTGGCTGAAATGATGATGATAATGATGACAAATGTTAAAAAATAAAAGTCAATAAATTAAACAAAAAAAAAACAAATGTCCAAAAATGAAAAAAGTACATAATTTCGCAATTCATTCGATTTTTTAATTTATTACGTCCGAGATAGTTTCTGAATACTTTGCAAAATACTTTGTGTAATTTATATCATCACCACTGCTCTCAAAACGGTGAAGGAAAACATCATGAGGAAACCGGCATGTCCTAGAACCAAAAATTCACCAACCTGCACTAGGCCGGCGTGGTGGATTACGGCCCATTCTCTCTCCTAGAGAGGAGGCCTGAGTCCCAGCAGTGGGAACATTAAAAAGGCTGATGATGCTATAAAATAAATAAAAATGAAAACTAAATTTAAAAAATATATTTATAATTTAACAATACATTCGATATTTTAATTTATTAAGTCCGAGATAGTTTCTAAATCATGTTTGCATGATAATAAATTAGAAAGCAGTGGTGCTAAATCTAGCTTGAAATAAAGTATTGATTCTCAACTCTGTGGAGCCTACAGAAAGTATGCAACAATCCTAATGAAAACTGTTATGAAATTGTTAAAAAACTGTTGCGAAAATTGAGATCTGTATTGTTTTGAAGTATCTGCTGTTTTTGTAATGTTTTTTATGGATTGTTTGATGAAACTGATACGGTCCTGTACTGATGTATTACATTCTTCAATGCTTCGATGAATGGAAAATTGATGATGGGAATGTGAAATGTTCTTGTGCTTATTTCCTGCAATTATTTTTATATCAACGTCCCCTCCCGTTCCCGTCGTCCATCCCGAAGTGTCTGTGTCTGTGTTGTGAGATGAAGAAATTGAATTCTATAATTATCTTTTTCAATACACTTGCTCATAAAGTGGCTCTTATTGCACTGCACTTAGGTATATAATGGCTCTTGTTACCAAACTGTGACATTTTGATTACCATTACGCACTAGTGCTATAATGTGGTTAAAACCTTATTGTTCAACCTCTCCACCGCCATAATTTTATGACATTTATCGTAGATATCAGGATGGGTGCAGGTCGTCCCCTACGAGGAAAAAAAAATGGACGCCCATATGAAAACAGATTTTTACCGCCACCAAAGTTTACTAGTTATAAGTGTATTGAAAAACGACGTATGATACACGTGAGTAATAAATGATTACCGATCTCGGCTTTCTTAAGACCATCGCCAAGGCTCGGGTCTAAATATCGCCTCAACGGTAGTCACTAACATTACACACTTATATCATAATGTACAGTTATATAATGATAAGACTGGCCTGTTGGTCTAGTGGTTAGTGGCCCTGACTGCTATGCCAGAGGCCGTGGGTTCGTTTCCCACTCATGACAAATGGTTATGTGATGAGCATGATCATTTGTTCTGTGTCTGGGTGTAATTTATCTATATTATGATATTTAGTAATATATAAGAATGTTTATCAGTTGTCTAGTACCCATAACACAAGCTCTGCTTAGCTTGGGACTAGACGGCGTTGTGTGATAGTTGTGGAATATTATTATTATTATATCTTTACTACCTTTTGTTTGCGGATTTGCTCTCATCAACTGACTAGTTACCCTACCCTATCTAGTATCTAGTTACATACCCTACCCTACTTACCAATTGTGTTTTTTACGTCGAATATTCCTCCGCATTGCTGTCGAACGTTCGTTGTGGCGACGCTTGGGGGAGGCCTATGTCCAGCAGTGGACGTGTATCGGCTGAAATGATGATGATGATTGCTGTCGACATATTTTTTTTTTAATAATAATAATATTCCACAACTTTCACACAACGCCGTCTAGTCCCAAGCTAAGCAGAGCTTGTGTTTTGGGTACTAGACAACTGATAAACATACTTATATATTTCTAAATACATACATATTATAGATAAATTACACGCAGACATAGAACAAATGATCATGCTCATCACACAAACATTTGTCCTGGGTGGGAATCGAACCCACGACCTCCGGCATAGCAGTCAGGGTCACTAAAAAAAAAGAAAAAAAAGAAAAAAAAAAAAAAAGAAAAAAAAAAAAAAAAAAAGAAGAAAAAGAAGCTCTGTTCCCGTAACCTGTGCGGTACCGCACCGACTGGACCAAATATGCTGCTGCGTCCTGCTGTGCCTACGACGCAGCTGTATATTTCACGTCTACATTGCTCTACGAAGGTTGAGGAAGTCGTAGAGTATATGAAGATAAAAAGCAACTGGACTCTGAGGGTCGAAAGGCTGGATTCGCGCCACGACACCAACTTCAAGTCGTTCGTGATACGAGTTCCAACCCACCATCTGGAGACCTTTTTGAGAGAGGACTTTTGGCCGAGAGGTGTCGTGTATCGACGTTTCCGAGGTCGGCTACGCGACACCACGCAGCGGAACACGACGCCGATGTTACGTGTTTAATTAAGTTTTGTTGTTATGATATTTATTAGTTTATTATTTTATAAGATTATTTTATGTATTTTTTCTATGGGCCTTCGATGCCTGAAATAAATGGTTATTATTATTATTATTATTACTAACCACTAGACCAACAGGCCTGTCAAATGTACCCAAAAGATTGATGGTATTCCCAAGCTGTATGGCAATGCTTATCCTTTGTTCAAGGTAAAAACCAGCCTTTGGGTCACAATAGGGTTATCTGAGTTGCTATGGCCACCTTCTGCTTCCATAATCAGATCAGCTCCATGTCATAATAATTTTGCATTGTCATCTGATTTATACATGAATGCAAAATTTCAGCTCAATCGGTAACCGGGAAGTGGGTCACATTTAATATGCAAGATTTGATGACAGACAAACATCAGGACTGGTGAAACTAAATAAAAGCTTGTAAAAAGCCGACAGGCTAAAATCAGCCGCGATCCAATCTCACCGCAATACTAAAAAGTAACAAATCTTAGAGAAAATGTATACAAGGTGTAACGTTAAATGCGCAAAACCTGAAATTAGTTTGTTCATAATAACGAGCAGAATCAATTAAACCACTTTTTAATATAGGTTACATTTTTCAAAAAAATCTTCATTAAAACTTCGACCTGTCTATTTATGAATAGGTCAAGCCATCACGTGCGCAAACACGCTGAAATAGGTAAACAAACACAAATAGTTGTAATCCAATAAAATTTTCTCATACATGGGATAACATAAGGTCTTATTTCAATCCAGATATGAATTTTAAACAAACTAAATCTGCTCATAAAACCTTTAATTTTTTGTATTGTTTTTTTCTCACATAATTAGGACAATACACTACATGCCTACGTCTGGGTGCTCCTATTGGAGCTCCACATCGTTGTCAGTGCGGCGAAGCAGTCGACCGCCTCGGACACCATGGCCTATCCTGCAGTAGAAGCGCCGGTCGGATAGCACGACATGCCAGTATTAATGACATCATCCGTCGAGCTCTTGCCGCCGCCGGGGTGCCAGCTGTCTTAGAACCCAATGGCTTGGCACGCGACGATGGGAAGAGGCCAGACGGGATGACCATAATGCCTTGGAAGTTGGGTAGGCCTTTGGTGTGGGATGCAACATGTGTCGACACCCTTGCGCCATCCCATCTTCTTAGTACGGCGGGCTGTGCTGGTGCGGCTGCTGCAGGTGCAGAAAACCTCAAACGGCGTAAATATAATAACCTCATCGGAAGTTATATGTTTGAGCCGTTTGGGGTTGAAACACTAGGGCCATGGGGTCCGAGCGCTCATCGAGTTGTTCGAGATATTAGCAAACAGTTGGTCGACTCTTCGCGTGACCAGAGGGCTGGGCTTTTCTTCGGTCAACGAATCAGCATTGCCATCCAGCGTGGCAATGCTGCCAGCGTTCTGGGCACATTTCCCATTGACATCGATGTGGACGAATTTTTTAATGCCCTATAAGTTTCTTTTGTTTTTTACTCGTTTGTATATATTTTTTCTTTAAGTTTGTATAATTATATACCTATTAGTTTATAATTTTAATAATTAAGATATATATATGTATGTTAATAAAAACTCCCTATTTTACCATTAGGACAATCGAATTAAAAATCATTTGGGGTGTCTGAGGTTTTGCGCATTTAACGTTACACGTTGTGTATTATGGTATGAATATTCCAACCAATGGCACAAAACGTTTTAAGAACACGTTCATTGTACGTACAGCTAAGTAGTCGAATTCCGAAATATTTCCTGATAGCTACAACTTGGGGGTCATTAGATAGGATACTTAAGTCTGTTCCATCATGAGACCACTAGACGTACCGCCGTTGGTCACTCATAGGCGACATCCCACTCATACTCACAAACGAGTGTGTAGGTTGTCGAGGTGTGTAGGAACGTATTTATTGTGCGTACTGCTAAGGAGTGGAATTTCCTGCCGGAGTCTGTGTTTCCTGATAGCTACAACCTGGGAGTCTTTAAGTCAAGAGTGTTTATGTTTGTACGAGGTTATCTCTGGAAGTACTGGACAGATTAGATATATACATATGGAATGCAATAAAGTATTGAGTATTGAGTATTGAATATTGAGTATTGAGATAGCAAAATTTTTTCACCGATCGAAAGCTGCTTTTTTCCTCAGTGACATAGGCTGTATTTTATGTACGAGGGCGAAGCTGCTGGCAAAAGCTAGTATTTAATAAAAATACAAAAAAAAATTTAAGGTTCGACATTTGGGCTTGGAATAATAGTAATATCTAGTATTAAACGCTAGTTGAAACGAGAGAGAGAACTTAAGGTGGTGCATTATGACTCACATTTTCACTGTTTTTCATACAACCGCTCATAACTGATTATGACGTTATTACACATTTTTCATTAGATATTTTGGAAACACAGTATTTTGTGGATATTATCTAGGTTTCTAAAGAAACCAATTTCTAAATTTGTGTAAAACTAATCCAATAAAAACCTCTGAAAATATAGTTTGAAATTATAGTTTATATTTTGTATAAACTTTAACAATTCATAATTTGCCTAAAAATTAAAAAAAGTAAAACTATAGAAGCCTTGCAAATTTTATTAAGATTCTAAATGACGACAACATTTTCCAAAAACTTTTAAGGGTTTAAAAAAAAACAGCTATTTCCTGGAGCAAGTTTTGTGAAATTTTCGAGTAAATCTCGGAATTACCGAATAACAACAGAGTTTTCAGGCGTTATCTCTATTATTTTGCGTTGCCTTTTCGTCAAACATCGCGTTGGATCGCATTTAATGAAGTAAAAAGCTTTTAAACTATTTTCGATGTTTACGATAGTCGAGTGGAGAAGGACCCTCTTAAGAGTATGGGAAATGATTATAGTATAAATTATATCTATCTTTAGAAATATTTGGGATAATTAACTGAAAGTAAATACCTATCATCATCATAATATCAGCCGAAAGACGTCCACTGTCGGACATAGGTCGCAACGACCGGTCCTGTGTGTCACGCATTTTAATCTATAGCTGATTATCTTGTATATATTGATATAAACTATTGTTTGACTGGGATCCCACCCGATGGTAAGCAGTGATGCAATAGTTGATGATGATGCGCACTTGTTTATTAAGAACCATGTATGACAAAAGATGAATTGTATGGTTAAAGACTTTCAAAAACATTGATAAAACGATTAAAAACGCGCTCATTGATAATTCTACTGACTTTTTGTACTTTTTAATTTTCAATTCTAAGACAAACTAAAACGTTTTCAGCGACATCTAGTATCGAGTAGCGGAACTTGAGATTATTCTGGGTACAAATAAGTTTGCTGTATTTGAATGAAAATCAGGTAATACTGGATTCAAGATATTATTAAGCGCAATTTTGATTTTATTAACGATTTTAAATTGAAAACTTTGAATTTAATTTTCAACCCCTACTAGCGCCATCTACAATCGGGTAGCGTAAAGCACAAACGTAATAAAATATTCAGCGCGGGCAGAAAGTTACTATGTTACAAAAATTGGCAGGTTCAACTCAAATTCGACTTTATATTTAGAGTGGTAGGGTTAATTATTAATTTGGCAAATACATTAAGGAATAACATTGCTAAAATATTAATGCCAGTAGACGACTCAAATAGGTATATCGCTTTGCTTCGCCTATTGAAAACGAAAATTGTTGGAACTAGACATTAATTTAAATACACGTGTAAGATATCAAATACAAGTGAAATATATCTTAAGCCTAAAAACAAAAATAAAAATTTACCCAAAATCAACAAAATCATTTTTCCGAAAAATGAAATTGCACTGACGAGAGGAAAATCAATTTTTTTCCTGCGAATTTACATCTGTCAACCGCTGTGCAACCGAGGGAGACGGCGCATGTAACTCTATAGTGTATGAAAAGGACAGCAATATTCGTCGATATGGCATCCTGTGTGTGAAACAATAGAACATTTCGATTGAGACACGGAGATACACTGCGATACACAGCGTCGGGCGTTCCTCTGCCATTCTTGAGGACCACGCCATCTGTGTTTCTAGTTGGAAAACTACATGTTCTGGGTTGGTGTGCCGTATTCATAGGCCGGAGTATAGGATTGTGTGCAGTTTTTTGTGTGTGTGTGTGGACGGAGGGTTGAAACGGACGCAGCGAGGGGTAGTGGCAGCAAATAAAGCTTATTTTATACTTTAATTAATTTCGTAACGAGTGATTATGGCGATTTTGTTTATGTCTTTAGATAAATTGTATTTTTAATTACTATTTGAATAACTTAGAAATTAGGATCATTATCAACAGCCAATAAACCGTTTCTGCAATGCTGAAAAAGCACAAATATATATATAAAAAAAAAATGTTTAATTATTTATGTATGAGGATGGTAAGTGACAGTTTTTTTTAAATATATTATTACAAATAAATGATACAATACGCTAAACACTCATTTTTTATAAATTTTACTTCAAAGTACGTCATTTTGACGACAGCAGCTTTGACAGCACTCGCTGATTGTGATAGCTATGATATTTGTACATAAAATGTATTAGCGGTATTGGCGCCCAACACGGTACCAACAGAAATTGTTAAATCACGTAGAATAAGATTACCTTACACTGCTTAATTGTTGAGAATGTATATAAAAACTTATACATTCGGTTCTTATATAATTGGCATGAGAAACAAAACAATATAAGTAAGCAATATAGGTGTTTAGTGTTTATGTATATTGTTATTGGTATTATGTTTGAAAAAATAATGAAAGCGTTAATTTATTCTAGTCTTTTTTACAAAAAACTTAATTTAAGACAAAAATATGAGTTAATTAGTCAAAAGAAAGAAAAATGCTCTGGCGCTCATCGCGGACCAAAATATTTAATATTTTTTTCGTTAATTTAAAAGAAAAATACAGCGTAAATAATGTTTTAAATTCTAATATTAACAGAACTTCCTCATTTTCCTCAGACTACCCCGTTTATAAAGACTAATCTCAGGAACTGATTAACCTAATTTAATCAAAGTTTCACCTAAATAAGAATATTATTATTTATAAACGCAATCAGGGCAAAAAAAAATACAATACCCCAGAAAAAAGAAAAAAGTACCCAAAAATCTCACTAATTAAATCACTCGGATTAATACTAATTAATTTATTGTCAAACAGGAATTAAATTATTTTTTTAATATCATCTCATAAGCTTTGGGTGCTGATCGTACGCCTAATCTGCGCCACCCTCCCGTAATAGGCCATCTCCTCGTTGCCATAGCAACGGCAAAGATGGCCGCCGCCCCGTTACCTCTTCCACCCGCGGGTGGGTATATAAACGTGCCCTCGAAGGTTTTGGTCCAGAGCGCCACTACCTTCGCCAAAGGCGCGTGTGTCGCGTTTTTCTTTTCATTTTCCGATATTTCGCAAATTTTTATTTCCTACATTCTCTTCTTCCGTCTTCCCTCACCTTTACTACAACATTAAATTCTGTTTTTTTTTTTCCTCATTTTTATTTTGTTTTATTTTTTCTTTCCGTTTTTTTTCCTGTGGTCGGTGCGAAGCTGCTCTTCAAAGGTAAGTGCATTAATTTCCATGTTTGTTTCAGAGATTTAGGTGTTTATCTTAAATCCACGTCTCTGCCGGCAGAGTCTACATCATTTTAAAACACGTGCAAATGATTATCGATTTCGGTGCAGATGCGAAGGGGAGTAAAAATAGCATCTACACCTCTCCAAGTACTCGTACAAAAGCCGACTTTATACTGAAGATAGTAAGGTTTATTATACTTTGAAAGGTTCAGTTACTTACTGCTTTTAGGAGACTCGCGGGTCGGAAAATTAATATTAAGTCTTGCTACGATTTTTGCGCTGATCCTGATAGGCCGGTTATGTTTTCGTTTTTAGGATATTCTAAGATCTTTGGATAGCCACAGGCTGAGAATTATAACAAGCTTAGGCACAGGAAATGCTGACGGCGTCCATATTTTGCTAAATGGAGGGGATACACAGGAGTCTGTATTCTCGCGCCAACGTTAACTTGGTAGATTGCTCGCGCTGTGGCAGCCATTACTTCGCAAATTGTCAATCTATTAACATTTTAGCTGATAGGGAATTAGGAACGTAAATGTGATGTATTAGGTAAAATGATTTACTGGTACACGTGTGAAGACTATGTTCGAAATGGGACAGAATATAATAAATAGGCGTTTTCGGCGACTATTCTGCACATATAAGACGTTTCATTAAGATGGTATCTACGTTGCCTGAATAAAACAGGTGTACAAATGTTCCTTAGTACAGGAAAAAGCTTACATACATAAGATTTTCCTGCAAACACAACCTCAATATTGTAACTTAGGCCTCTATACCTAGGTAATAAAAGCAATAAGTTTCCTTAGAGACTTAATGAAACCAATAATTCAAACCCTGGGCGGGAAGTCATAATTTTCAAGTTTGTCGTTCAGGCCTAGATTCAAGGTGTGATCAATTTATACTCAAACTGTACCTCAAACTTAGGTATAGGTCCCTAAATGGACTTTAGATAATATGATCAAATCTTCACTTCTGGTATCTCTTTTCAATCAGTTTCAAACTTATAATACCTTTTTCTATCATCGGGATAGATTAAAATAGCTTAAAACCACGTGTCTGAATTAACACTCCCTATATAACGTTTCCATTTTCCTAAATACAGCATAATGATTGGAACTGATGAGTAAATTTTGCTCTATAATAAAATTTTAATGATCAATTTTGGTAAATTCAATCGAACATTTATTAAAGTTGAGTAAAGTTTAAAATGGCACTTCAGTAAAAGTCAAAATATGCTGTTACAGTTTTATAATAATTCTGGCAACAATTGGCAGGCTTAGATTTTTAAATTACTCAACTCTATTGAAAATTTCTGCTAATAGTTTATACCTACTTCACTGCCCTTTCTAAGAGACTAAAGACATATCTATTTAAAAACCCAAACCCAGAACTTAGAAATAACAAATGATAAGCACTACCTTATCTGTTATTTCAAATAAATATCTGCCTTTACAAAAAAAAAACAAAATATTACGCGTTTTAAGCTTGTAGCTCTTGTTAAAACAAAATTCGATTAGCAAGAGCAATTATTGTAATGCCTAAATTTTTAGTCTTGACCACGTGGCATTTCGATAAAGCATGACAATTGATCTTTTTAACAATCTCGCTGTGAGAGTATCACTTTATTTCGAACCCGAAGTATAATTTCAATTTAAGTCAACCAGTCAGAAAGGCGGTCAGTCTATTCCTAAATTAGAACAGATAATCGAAAAAGCTCTTCCAGTTTTGCGGAGGCGGTCTGGACTAAGTGTAGAAAACTTCTAGGCCTTATTTCAATTGATATTAAGATACATTTATCAACTATTTTCTTCGAGATAGTTGACTTTAAAAGTTACATCTTTATGAAGGTTTTAAGACACTACTTTTCAGCAGTATAATCATCTACAGGCACTTATATTTTAAGTTGGTAACAAGTCACATACTTTTAAAGTGGTATCATTAGAAGTATGTGACTCTATCCAACTATAGTCTTCTTCTTCTCGTGTCGATTCGACTCTCAAATTTTGTCCGACCAATATTTAGCCACCTGGACAGCTCTGTCGTTGGCTTCGTTTAAATCATTTAGGGAGCAGGTAGTTGTGCATGCTGGCAGGAAAGGAGATGGCACATATCCTGTGAAGAAGCTGCACACTGGCACTGTATTTGCAATGGGTCAAGGAATTTGGCCCCATTTTGCCAGATTATCTTTGCAGCGGCCAACCTGAGTCCGCAGTCGGTTAAGAGATTTCCAGATTGGCCACTGCAGTTCGTGTCCAATTATAGTAATTAACCTAAAATTTACTTGAACATGTAAATCATCAAAAAGACGAATGACGAAAGAAATTGGTATCTACTATACTTTTCACGAATTATAATTCATAATTAAAAGACCTCTTTATAAATATTAATCATTAATTTTATGTTACTAAAAAAGTAACACCGGTAACTAATCAACTAATTAATAAAGATGGATAACAAAATACCATCTCCATTAATACAAAATGGCACTTTTTATAACTTACAAATGTAAGCCTGCAAACATCAGACAAAAAGTACATTGAAAATACATTTTGTCCTACATTCTGTCGAGTTTGGGACTATGAATAGAAGACATAGTTACCAATATGGCGGTTCCCGTTAGCAGCAACTAAGATAATATTGCTAAGGGATAAGTTATGCATAAGTCAAGCTATAAATCTTGGTCAATTTCTAATAAGGCCTTAGCTAAAACACAAAGGGTAACTGAAAGAGTATAGGTGTGGTTATAGTCAGTCAATGTCCGACATCCCCTCTTACTCCACCCTAGAGTGGGGAAAGTCCTTACATGATTTCCCAACTAAAAAAAAATGATAGAACATTAGACAGCTTTACAGAGTCTGCAGGATTGTTTGAGAGTTACCATGGCCCTGGACTGCAAAAGACAACTGAAGAACTATAAGTAGGCTTTATTTAGTAAAAGTCTGATACTTGATTTCACTCAACTCAGAGTAGGAGGAATCATTTGATGACTACACAAGTAAAAAAAAAAACAATAGAATGACATTGATATAGAGCTGAGTAGACTCGGTACTTAGTCTATTAAAAAAATATACTACCTAGGCTTATGAAGTACAACATAGCACAATCAGCTTTTTAATGTTCCCACCGCTGGGACTCAGGCCTCCTCTCTAGGAGAGGGAATGGGTCGTAATCCACCAAGCGGGCCCAGTGCGGGTTGTTAAACGTCATAATGTCTTCGAATGTAGTAAAACTCGGAAAATATAATAATTTGTTGCATTTAAAATTTGAAATAAAAAGATTAAAAGGTCAAAAAGTATATTTTTTATTCAAATTTAAATATGTTGCTCCAAAAACGTTTGATTTCAAGACTATGAATACAACTTAGCACTGAAATTCATACTTAATAGGCATTATTAAGTTACTTAAGTACTTAATGTGAAAAAAAACCTAAAAAAGAGCTAATTATTTTTGAAATTTGCTCATTTGATAAGAAACAAAAATGATTTAGAGTTTGAATAATTTGGAATGGTTTCATTTATTTTATAAATAAAACAAAGTCTGACCCACCGCGTCTGTCTATCAGTTCACTATTATCCGAAAGGGAGCTCGAGCCTCGGTATGAAGGCTAGAAGCAAGAGTCTGACACTATCTCCCGCTCCGACTAAGAGCGGAGGTTGTCATTGGATGATATCCCTACCATAAAAAAAATCTGTTCACGATAAACTCAAAAACTATTGAACAGGCTTACACTAAGAGACATAGTGCTTCATGAGAAAGATTCAGGTGTATAAGACATGCATACAATATTAAAGAAAAGCCAAGAATGTTAAAGATTTATAACACTCATGCAAATCTGGGGCGGGTCACCAGTTCGCTGTATGATATTATAATGAGAATCCTAGGAAAGGTAGAATTAATCATTAACAATTTAGATTAAAATAGCAAAACAATATAATTATCAATCAATTCTAATCTATATAATATAAAAAGGAATAGCTGATCGTTAAGCTAGAATTACATTAGACGGACTCAAACGTGTAACACGCCTGATTTGTACGTAGAACGACGTCGCGTGGCGTGGATCAAGTGTAGCTCTACAAGTCTAGTTTCCATATAAAATGTATGGGAGCCGACGCGCCCAGATCGGCGTGTGTGGCACACGTGTGCGCAGTGTTAGCTTAAATCTCGCTGAAACTCGAGAACAGCTCGAATCATTTAGCTAATTTTGATTTTGAAATATTTGTGATCGTCCAGGGAAAGTTTAAACGGTAAAAAAAAAGGAAAAATCCGAATACAACACCATCTCTACTAAAACTGTAATTTTAAAATAGATTATACTGGTTCTAGTAATGCCAGTAGATTAATAATCATTTGACCGTTTAGCTAAAAGGTTTCACAAGTAATCACAAAATTATGACTATTAGGCGGTACGAAGTTCGCCGGGTCAGCTAGCATTCTACATAATTTGTATTCACTACATTCTGTCTAGTTTCTGGGTTATGAATAAAGTACATTAATAAATGATATACTCTTGGAGGTGGTAACCTTATTGTACTACTTCATCATGTCCCTAGCCTTCTCCCAACTAGCTTGGGAACATACACCACCCATACGTACAAAGCGTTTTGGGAACACATTCATTATACGTACACACGCACAGCTAAGGATTGGAATTTCCTGCTGGAGTCTGAGTTTCATGATAGAATAGAATAGAATAGAATAAACTTTATTGTACACCAAAAAGTAACACAGCTTATACATAAAATTAAATTTATGGGTACAATGGCGGTCTTATCGCTGAAAGCGATATCTTCCAGACAACCACAACAACAACAGCTACAACTTAGGGATATTTAAGTCAAGAGTGAATAGGTTGCTTCTGAGCAAGCGAGCTCCATCGTCGGTCACATCATCGCCTTCCATTAGGTGACATAGTGGTCAAATGCGAACCTATCAATCTTAAAAAAATTCGGTTTCCAGTCTAACCGAAAGCGGCTGGAACCCGTGTTTTACATGGAGCTACTGCCTATCAGACCTCCACAACCCAGTCACTGGACAACACGATACTCTTTGCATAGACTGATGGTCAGACTTCCTGGCGTCTGACTCCCTGTAACGACTGTCAAAGATCTACAAATGTCAACCGGGACCAACGGCTTTACGCGCTTTCGAGGCACGAGTAATGTCCTACAGTTCTGGGCTATGAATAGGGCACATTTATACTCACTATATGATATACTCTTGAAGGTGGTAACCTTAATATCTACAAATTAGTAATACTTAGTCTAACTGTTCAAAAGGGTATCAGGATTTTGAAGGTAATTACATCATCATCATTTCAGCCGACAGACGTCCACCGTTGGACATAGGCCTCCCTCAAGTGTGTCAATGATCGATCCTGTGCGTCCCGCATTCATCGGATTCCCGCAATCTTCCCCAGGTCATCGGTCCACCTTGTAGGAGGCCACTCTAAAACCTTTCGGCCCCGACGGCCATCTGTTCTGCGGGCAATGTACCCTGCCCATTGCCACTTAAGGTTGGTGATTCTTCGTGCTATGTCGGCATCCACAGTTCTCCTGCGGATATCTTCATTTCTGATTCGATCACGCAAGGAAACCTCGAGCCTTTTCCATTGCCCTTTGCGTGACTTTAAGCCATCTGATGAGGCCCATTGTGAGCGACCACGTTTCGGCACCATATGTCATCACTGGCAACACGCACTGGTCATAGACTTTCGTCTTGAGATACTGTGGTATGTTGGACGAGAAGATACCGCGCAGCGTCCCGAACGCCGACTAGCCGAGACGGATTCGACGGTTGACCTCTTTCTCGAAATTAGCTCTACCCAACTAGATTGTCTGTCCGAGGTAGAACATAATTTAGTCAGCTCTGAAATAAGTGGGGTTTACACAGTAGTTCTATCTCATGAAAACCGGGGTCTTAACAAATTCATGAACTCTATTTTACAACCTTTTTCTGGCAATAATTTTAAGTTAATAACATATAGCATAATCAGTCTTATAATGTTCCCACTGCTGGGACTCAGGCCTCTTCTCTAAGAAAGGGAATGTGGCCGAAAGGTTCTGGAATGGCAACCACGTACCAGAAGACGTAGTGTTGGAAGACACACAAGGTCAGCCGATGACCTGGTAAGGGTTGCGGGAATCCGATGGATGCGCACAGGACCGTTCATTGTGGCGACACTTGGGCGAGGCCTATGTCCAACAGTGGACGTCTTTCGGCTGAAATAATGATGATGATAACAAAGAATGTTGCGTTGAACATTGTAGAAAACGATAACAAGTCATTCTATCATTTTGAACGATGTGAACTTGGCTACGAGTTTTCTATTCGTTATTTCTGACCATGTGACTTAACGATGAATCCCATACATTTGATAAGTTTTCGACTAGCATTAACGATTGCAGATTATCAATTTGGCTAGGGCTGAAAGTAAAACACTGATAGTAAAGAAAATAAAAACAATTTCCTTCCAAAATAAACAGGAAGAAGAAGGATTATTTTATATGGTAATACCAATAGATTCTTGTAGAATATTTTATGTAAAACTCTTATAGATTGATCGGTATTGAATATCTGCCTATTTCGGTCCCCCTTGCTATGTTGCGCTCGTATTTTTAGAAGAGGGTAGGCAGAAAATCGAATCAAATTACAGTTGTGAAAATTATAGTCATAACACAAAATATATAGGTAGTCATAGCACAAAATAGATAGGTACAGAAGACGATCTCATGTATGTACTTCACTTTTTATACCTACGTTCGGTGGACGCACACTAATGAGCGTTTGAGCCGGAACTGTTCGACGAGCGAGCCGAGGGCGACGAGATATCGTGTCCGTGAGTGGTGTCTATGCGTGCGTTGTGAGAGTGCGCACAGTATGTAGATTGACTTCTGTACCTATATATTTTGTGGTATTAGTCGGTCTAAAAAGTCAAATGACTTGTGTAATTATTAGGGTAAAATGAAATCTGATGTAGTCAACACTGGTTCAATAATCAAGGTTGATTAAGAGATCTTGATCATTGTTTACTGATAGAAGAAACTTATAAAAAGTATCGAATAGAAGTATTTTTATAAATGATTTAATATTATTAGGGGACTTTCTAACAATAAAAATCGCAAAAGAGTTTTTGTTTATATAATACCTATTTCAGTCTCTTTAATGATTTTTTATTACAAAAGTAGGATACATTTGCAAAGATAATTATATATTTTTTTACTAACTGCTCCCAGCGGCTTCGCCCGCGTAATAGCAGAAAATTATCCCAAGGGAACATACTTCCGGGATAGAAAGTATCCTATGTCCTATTCCAGAACATGGTCTATCTGTGTACCAAGTTTCATCAAAATCGGTTTTGACATTTAGGCGTGAAGACGTAACAAACAAACTCACTTTCGCTTTTATAATATTAGTAAGGATTATTCTTATACCATTAAGTGTTATAAGTATCTAAGTAATAACATAAATCTAGAATCGTAAGAGAAATCTGATTCTAAATATTCTACTCCGCATATTGATACATCATCACTAGCCATACTACGATCAAAATCTGTTGTAGAACTATCATCATCTCAAGAAACAAGTGAATTATAACTAAAATTCGTGTTGCCAACAACAGATTTATTATTTCCTTCATAAATTCCCAAGTCGTTTGATTTTCTAGACAGACTATACGTATTCATACAGGCTAACCTTAAATTATCATCATCATCATCAGCCTTTTTAATGTTCCCACCGCTGGGACTCAGGCCTCCTATGCTATGCTATGAAGACATGGCAACAGTTGTAGGAGGTCTTTGCTGAAAATGAGATTCATACCAGTAACAAATACTAGTTGAAGTGAAACTTCTAATGCTGTTAACAATTCCCAAAATGTAAGAATATTAAGGTATGAAAATAAAATGGCTTGATTTTTATCATTATTATAAAGACATGGCTTAAAGGACTTTGTATCCAAGCCAACAACATTGACAAAAAAAAAATTGTGGGTTCTTTTTTTATTCGATATTTGACCGTTTTATTTTTTACTAGCTGACCCAGCGAACTTTGGGGCCAGGGTTATCCGAAAGGAACTCGAGCCCCGGTATGAAGGCTAGAAGGAACGGGGTGGGGTTTTTAGTCAGTAAGACTCTGACACTATTTCCCGCTACACCCAAGAGCGGGGTTTGTCATAAGATGACTTTTGCCCACCAAAAAAAAAAACCTAGCGAACTTCGTACTGCCTGACAGTCAATAAATGTAGTATATCTTTCGATATAGTCAACCGATTGCAATGAAACAAAGCCTAAGTAATATATCAAGATACACACAATTTTAATGTATAAAATTTATTTACATTGATTTCGTATATTTTACGTGATGCGCGCACAACTAAAAACTTCAACAGATTTTTTATAAATACAAATTATATGTTTTAAATTCAACATTAAATCTGTATTTTCTACGACTATTCAAAATTTCAGAGGGTTATAACACTCACTATGGGTCACGGGGTCAATGACCGATAGTGTAGAGGTACCTAACGGATGCTGGATCGATAGAGACGTCTGTGCCCGGCTAGTGAGGCGACAGGGGCGATGTCGATAAAATAATATTATATTATCGTTTATGATACCTGTATTTTGGGTGTTGTTTTTTTTTTAATTAGGCCTTAGTAATCTACACTATATATATACTAAGTAAGAGGTAAAGTTTGTAAGTTTGTATGTAGGGGGTAATCTCTAAAAGTACTGGTCCGATTGCTAAAATTTTTTTCACCGATAGAAAGCTGCTTTATTCCTGAGTGACATAGGCTATATTTTATGTTCGCGGGCGAAGCAGATATAGACTAATTTGTCAATAATTTTATATAAAGATACTCTTAGACGTATTTCTTTTGATTGGGTCCTTACCTATTAAAATAAGCCTATAACATCATCGACTATAACTGAACAAGTCTAAACTTTAGCCTAACCGTAGACTTGAGTATCTAGATTCAAGCCTTACCAATTTGACGTATAAATCTTGTTGGCAGACAGGCCTAAGTGGTCTGAACCTCCTTCTAACAATTATGAGGATAATTAATTTCATAGTTTGACTCGATTTAGGTATAGTTAATTTCTCTGCCTTTGTACTGATTTAGTAATTATTTATGATTTATTGGAGAATAGACTAGTTGCCGTAAAAAATGTAATTAGTCCGTCTTTTTTTTTAATATTATTGATAGGCTCGCGTTTGACCACCATCTAACCTGATGGTAAGCGATGATGTGGTCGACGATGGAGCACGCTTGCCTAGAAGTAACCTATTCACTCTTGACTTACCCCCAAGTTGTAGCTATCAGGAAACACAGACTCCGGCAGGGAATTATAGATTTAGATTTTTCAAAAATAAGGGACACGTATTTTTTTATTTGCAAATTAACCAAAAACCAAAAACCAAGAAAACCAACCAGCTGTGTTACTTTTTGGTGTACAATAAAGTTTATTCTATTCTATTCAACCAACCAAAAATTTTTTCGCACGGGGTGACGTCACACGTAACTTTAATGGGCTATATCTTTGTTTGTTTTTGTTTAATCGAAAAAAGAAAAAATACGTGTCCAATGTTTTTTTTATAATCTAAAATACGGATTAAATAAAATGTAGTTATCTTGACCCTGGAAACTACCCTATTGTCGGAAGTTTTTGCAAACATAATTGTTTTACGCATTTTTGGTCATAGCAATGGCTTTTTTTTTCTGCAGCCAGATAAAGTATAGGTCGTATTTTTAGGGTTCTGTGCCTCATAAGTTAAAAAACGAAATCCTTATAGGGTCACTTTCTTGTCTGCCTGTCTGTCAATACTCTTTATTTTGGGATTGCGTGGAGGTTTCGAGTTGAAATTAAAACCACACACTCAAATCTGCGGTCCCTTCAGTTAACAAAAAGCAAGATAAGGCCATTTATGTCGCACAAAAACATATATTTCGACGCTGTCAAAGGAATCAAAATTCATAGGGTACTTCCCGTTGACCCAGAATCCTGACATTTGGCATAAAGTAAAATCTTATAACACTGTTGTACAAGTAAATACCTGAAAACAGTACATTTGTAGTTACGTCACTTAGGTACGTCACAAATCAATCGCAAAAAAAAAAACTTTGCAATTCAGAAATATCTTCGTGACTTCATTCGGGAATTCTATTTATTTATGTAAGTTTGAACGGAACCTTCAGTCCATAAGTACGGCTCGCACTTGCCCAGTTTTTTTAACACTAAAGATATTTTAGTACTATCCCAATATGTAGGCCAAATAAAATAGAAATATCGACTCGTCCTATAAACAGCGAAATTACGCGAAAAATCCAACCTGTATTTTTCCGTGTCTTGAGAAAATTCTACTTTAATTCCTTGGGATTTGTTCGTTCCACATTTAGGAGTATCACTTACATTTTATTTACACTTAGTTGTTTTTTCTGTTAGAGCTCGGCTATTAGCTGTTCCAAGTGTTTTATGGTTCATTGTTTTCTTTTTGAGGTTAGTTTTTTTTATATCTTAGCAGTCCTACTTCAAATCTATAATAATCTACTCTAATGTAATAAAGAGGTAAAGTTTTTTTTTTTGTTTTCCATCGTCAGCCACATCATCGCTTACCATCAGGTGAGATAGTGGTCAAAAAAAAATTACAATCTCTGGAAGTACTGGTCCGATTGATAAAATTTTTTCAGCGATAGAAAGCTGCTTTATTCCTGAGTGACATAGGCTATATTTTATGTAAGCGGGCGAAGCTGACGGCAAAAAGTAAAGATTTTTTTCTGTGTTTAAACTTGCTGTTATAGGGAACTACTGGTTTGTTTTTTTTTTTTTTTGGCATTTCGTACCTCAAAAGGAAAAAATCTGAATCCAAATAGGACCACTAGTTACGTCGACGTTGCGCACTGGCGCGCCTTAATTCATGAATCCCCAAGCGACCACCGGTGGCCGCGCATCTATTGTCTTACTATTGTGTCTCTAATTGACGGTATCTGAAGGGTTAAGGAGTTGTCAGCAACAGGAGGGGGCAGGCCCAGCTGGGTCGAAGCCTACTGGGGCCAGGGTTATCCGAAAGGAAACTCGAGCCCCGGTATGAAGGCTAGAAGGAACGGGGTGGGTTTTAGTCAGTAAGAGTCTGACACTATCTCCCGCTCCACCCAAGAGCGGGGGTTGTCATTAGATGATTTTTGCCCACCGTAAAAAAAATAGGACCACTTTTTTATTCATCTGTCTGTCAAGACCCAAGTAGTAATATCAAGTTGAAATTAAAACCATATACTCAAATCTGCGATCTCTTGAAGCTGTGAAAAAATCAAACATCTAAGTTAACAAAAATAAAAGATACAGCCGTTTATGTCACATAAAACGTGTATTTAGACGCTCTCAAAGGAATCTAAATTCTTAGGGAACTTTCCGTTGACCTAGAATCCTGAAATTTGGCATAAAGCAAGGTCTTATAACATAAGTATAGGAAAAATCTGAAATCTATAAATTTGTAGTTACGTCACAAGAAAAAAATATTTTTTCAAACAGGATAAATCTTCGTAACTCAATTCGGGAACTGATCTGTTATCATAGGTAAGTTTTTTATTTATGAAAGAAAGAAAGAAAAACATTTTATTTGCCGCAGCAGGCAAATTGTTCCAGTCCCTCAATGTACGTGGCATAAACGAGGAGGCAAAACGCTTGGTCCGGACCGTAGTGGTTTCAACAATGAACCCGTTACGTGTAAGACCAAGGTTTTCCAGTATCTTAGGCGCTATTTAATACACAATATATTTGGCAGAAATCCAGTTGGTTCGATCAAATTTTAATCAAATGTTTGTGCCTCCACAAATATTTGTGGCGAACGAGAAAATCAATTTAGCGCAGAAGGTGGCTGATATTAAACTAGATTATTTCAATCAAATGGCGTACCTTTAGCAAAAATAGTTTTTAGCATAGCTTAGTCGGTCTTATGTTCCCACTGCTGGGACTCAGGCCTACTCTCTAGGATAGTGGGCCGTAATCCACCACGCGGGCCCAGTGCGGGTTGGTAGATGTCACATGTCTTCTAATTTTTGGGATCTAGGCTAGGAAACAACAAAAAATATCGGCCTTGCCATACAAGTTGTCCAATCAAGCTTATAATTTTGTATGGTAAGGCTGATTTTTGTCAGTTGTTGGTTCAGTTTCGTCTACTGAGTAAGCCCTTAAAGTTTGCGGAGGGCAGTCCCTTACACCCTGTATATACGACAGCCCGAAATGAGCTATAGCCATAACACCCGGCCTGGCCGGAGGATCCTCCCTTTTCAACGTAGATTTTCGGGACTTTAGTCTCACAAATCATCATCATCTTCCTGCCCTTGTCCCGTTTTATTTGGGGTCGGCGCAACACGTTTTTTTCTTCCATTCTGTCCTGTCGCTCGTCACGCTATCACTAACTCCCTTTTCTTTCATATCACTTCTCACACAATCCATCCATCTTTACTTTAACAAATCAGAAACATTTATTTCAAATAGACCAATTACAGGCACTTTTGAATTGTCAAAATATCAGTCAGTCAACCAAACAAGTGAAGCTAAATTGCACGTTTCAAAGAGTAGATCTCGGTGGAGAAGAACGTGCACAAAACTCCATGGACACTCTTTTAAATTATATTATGAGTTACACGAATATTTGTTACATATTTCTTATTGCTTCTATTATGTGAGCACAATGAAGATAGGTAAAAACTGAACTGGACCCATTTTGGTGCAGCCGTTTGGGCTTTGTGCTGTCACAAATAAACAATTTTTCTTTCTTAATAACAATAAAAAAGAAATAATAAAAATAAAAAACATAGAAATTGAATTAACCCTTCAGATACCGTCAATTAGAGATACAATAGTAAAACAATAGATGCGCGGCCACCGGTGGTCGCTTGGGGATTCATGAATTAAGGTGATGCATCTCTGATAACCGATTATGACGTTATTACACATGTTTCATTAGATATTTTGGAAACACAGTAAAACAGTCTTATGAATTTCTAAATTTCTTTTCTAAATTCTAGGCTTCTATTGAAATCAATTTCTAAATTTGTCCAATTTGACTAAATTTGTAAAAACTAATCCAGTAAGGATTAGTTTTACACAAATTCCTATTTTGTATGAACTTTGACACTTCATAATTTGCCTAAAAATTTAAAAAGTGACAAAAAAAAACTATAGAAGCCTTGCAAACTTTATTAAGATGACGCCAACTTTTTTCAAAACCTTTCAAGAGTTAAAAAAAAAAAAACAGCTATTTCCTGGAGCAAGTTTTGTGGAATATTCGTGTAAATCTCGAAATCACCGAATACTAACAGAATTTTCAGGCGTTATCTCTCTTTTTTGCGTTGCCTTTTCGTCAAACATCGCGTTGGATTGCATTAGACGATGTAACAAGGTTTTAAACCATTTTCGATGTTTACGATAGGCGAGTGGAAAAGGACCCACCTAAGTCTCTGTTCCGCTCACCTCCAAGAGTTTAAAATATGATCACAATCATCTCGCTTGAATCCCCAATACCATCAACTCTCTCACAGCTGACTGCTACTGCCCACCTTTCTACACCTTCTCCATTAATGGATGGATGGATGGATGGATGTACCTATTAGTAATTTTCAAGTTATTACCTTCCCTGATGGACTCTCGCTTACTAAGAATAATTTAATTGAAAAGTATGGCGTCAAGGCTCCGGCTAGCGGAATCAAATTTAATTTTCTTAACGGCGATGGAGTTAGGAGACCACCCTATCATCTTATAGGTTTTAAGCTACGAAATTTTGAGTGATGAAGTGGTAATCGAATTATGAATAGGGTTACCTTCAAAAATATTGCTGAGTCAAGATTGAATTGGTTGTTTTTTATTATTGGCTAGCTGACCCAAACTTCGTACCAGTCAATGACTGTATATCATTCGATATAGTCAACCGATTGCGATGAGACAAAGCCTAAGTAACATTTATTTTATCAAGTTATACAGAAGTTCTTCTCCATAGAGATCTACGCTTTGGAACGTGCAATTTAGCTTCACTTATCTTGGACTGACTGACATTTGACTATGCAAAAGTGCCTGCATTTGGTCTATTTAAAATAATTTGAAATGAATAATTATCTACATAGATTTCGTACATTTTACGTAATGCGCGCACAACTAAAAATTTCTATATTTTTATTATATGTATAGATCGATTCGCGTTTGACCACTACCTCACGTGATGGTAAGCGATGATGTGGTCGACGATGGAGCACGCTTGCCTAGAAGTAACCTATTCACTCTTGACTTAAAGATCCCTATATAGATTGCAGCTATCAGGAAACACAGATTTCAGTGAAGAATTCCACTCCTTAGCTGTACGCACAATGAATTAGTTCCCGAGATATTTTGTATGTAAGCATCTCCGCTTTACTCTCTCTTAAATAGAAAGAAATACAAGTAACTTACTTAATATTACTTAATACATCATCATCATCATCATATCAGCTGAAAGACGTCCACTGCTGGACATAGGCCTCCCCCTAGCGTCGCCACAACGACCGGTCCTGTGCGTCACGCATCCATCGGATTCCCGCAACCTTGACCTGGTCGTCAGTCCACCTTGTTGGAGGCCTTCAAACGCTACGTCTTCTGGTAAGTAGTCGCCACTCCAGAACCTTTTGTCCCCATCGACCATCTGTTCTGCGTGCAATGTGCCCTGCCCATTGCTTAATGCATAGGCTCAAATAATAAACAGCGAACCATTAAAACACATTTTGTAGATTCGCAATATACTTCTTACACGGTTCACACGTGTGCTACACACGCCGATCTGGGCGCGTCAGTCTCCATACAATTTATATGGCAACTAGACTTGTAGAGCTACACTTGAACCACGCCACGCGACGTCGTTCTACGTACAAATCAGGCGTGTTACACGTGTGCGTCGGTCTATAAATGTAGTTCTATCTTTAATAAGGAGCTTAACCACTTGAAAAATAATACCAAAGAAATGTCGGAAACGGCTGAAAATCATCTATATTTCTTCATCACTAATATGATAACATATGGTGCCGAAACGTGGTCGCTCACAATGGGCCTTATCAGAAGGCTCAAAGTCACCCAAAGGGCAATGGAAAGGGCTATGCTCGGAGTTTCCCTGCGTGATTGAATCAGAAATGAAGATATCCGCAGGAGAACCAAAGTTGCCGACATAGCACGAAGAATCGCCAAACTTAAGTGGCAATGGGCGTGGCACATTGCTCGCAGAACAGATGGCCGTTGGGGCCGAAAGGTTCTGGAGTGGCGACCGCGTACTGGAAGACGAAGCGTCGGAAGGCCTCCTACAAGGTGGACAGATGACCTGGTGAAGGTTGTGGGAATCCGATGCATGCGGGACGCGCAGGATCGATCGTTGTGGCTACACTTGGGGGAGGCCCATGTCCAGCAGTGGACGTCTGTCGACTTAAATGATGATGATGATGATGATGAATGATATATAGAGGTAAAGTTTGTTTTTTTGTTTGTAGGAGGTAATCTCTGGTCCGAATGCAAAAAAAAATTCACCGATAGAAAGCTACCGTAGACGCGGGCTCGCGGACGGCGAACCATGGGTAGCTCGCTGTCCGATCGACCGGTAATGGACCGAGTCCAAGACGTCGACGGCGCGCACTGTTCCCGCGCGCCTCAAGGAGTTGTCAGCAGCAGGAGAGGCCCAGCTGGGTCGAAGCCTACTGGGGACAGGGTTGTCCGAAAGGGAGCCCGTGCCCCGGTATGAAGGCTAGAAGGAACGGCGCGGGGTTTTTAGTCAGTAAGAGTCTGACACTATCTTCCGCTCCACCCAAGAGCGGGTTTTGTCAAAGATGATTTTCCCCGTCGACAAAAAAAAAAAAACCGATAGAAAGCTGCTATATTCCTATGTCACATAGGCTATATTTTATATACGCGGGCAAAGCCGCGGCAAAATCTAGTATACAATAAAACTGTATACTTGTTTGACAGCGCAGTTAATGTTAACCAACTTATGAAAAGGGGTGTTCTTAATTCAATTTGTTCATTTTCCACACCTACCCGCTCTACGCTGTCAATTAACGTTGTGACAATTGATTTTTCACGCCTAGCTAGTGTTTTTTGTTCGGTTTTGCTTGAGTATTGTTCGTTATTTTTTGTGTTTGCAGTAATTTACACGTCCACACTAATATAATAAAGAGGTAAAGTTTGTTTGTTTGTAGGAGGTAATCTCTGAAAGTACTGATCCGATTGCGAAAATTTTTTCCACCGATTGAAAGTTACTTTATGCCTGAGTGACATAGGCTATATTTTCTGTACGCGGGCGAAGCTGCGAGCAGAAGCTAGTTTTTTAATATTTTTGTTTATTGACTTATTATATTTTAATTATGAGGAACCATGCAGATTGGAGTCTAAGATGGTCTTTTGAAATAAGAACCACACAGATTTGAGTGGACCTGTCCAGTCAGTGCAAGCATTTGTCAGTATTGGCATAGCTCAACTCGAGGACTACTAAGGAGCTCAACGACTTGACGAACAATACCAAAGAAAGGACATAGAAATGATCAAATAATAATGTGATTATTAAATTCTTATTAGTTATCAACGTTATTAAAATTTTATCTCACGAAGATATAAAGTTCCAAAATTTTTACAACTAGCTATTGCTCACGACTTCACCCGCGTACTTACATAAAATATAGCGTATTTCACTCAGGAATAAAGCAGCTTTCTATCAGTGAAATAATTTCTGCAATCAGACCAGTACTTTCAGAGATTACCTCCTACAAACAAACAAACTTTACCTCTTTATAATATCAGTGTAGATTACCTACAGCAAAATACCTTCACAAATTTAATGAATCTCCTAACAAAAACATCGACACATTCCCCCACCCCTACGCAGGCCCCCCTTCATATGCCATGCACATTCCTGTACGCACACATCGACGCTGTGCGCTAGTGTGCGTGTCTTCAGAGAGGGGAACGTTAACATATTATTTATGTTACTCACCTTCGCATCCTTATCCGGCAGAATTAGAGCAAAATACCGCAGGGTTATGATGGTTTTTGTTCCCGAAAATATTGCATAAAAGTCTTCGTGTCACATTCTAATTTGAAGTAAAGTGAAGTCGGATAGTAGCTAGCTAGATCACTACATAGTATAAAACAAAGTCGCTTTTCTGTCCCTATATCCCTATGTACGCTTAAATCTTTAAAACTACGCAACGGATTTTGATGTGGTTTTTTTTAATATATAGAGTGATTCAAGAGGAAGGTTTATATGTATAATGTTGCACCCGAGTGAAGCCGGGGCGGGTCGCTAGTATAATATATTTGCCTACTGTGGTCTTCCCGTCCAATTATAATTTAGGCGTCTTCAAGGCTGTACTGAATAATCTGTTATTAGTTTGGCCTGTTTATTTAGTGGTTAGTGGGCCTGACTGCTATGCCGCAAGTCGTGGGTTCAATTTCCACCCAGGTAAAATGTTTATGTGATGAGCATGATCATTTGTTCTGTGTCTGGGTGTAATTTATGTATAATACGTTCGTACGTATGTATTTAGAATTAAATAAGTATGTTTATCAGTAGTCTAGTAATCATATCACAAACGCTGCTTAGCTTGGGACTAGACAGCGTTGTGTGATAGTTGTGGAATATTATTATTTATTAATATTATTGTAGCCATCATCATCTTCCTGCCCTTATCCCGTTTTATTTGTGGTCGGCGCAACACGATTTTTTCTTCCATTACTAACTCCCTTTTCATTCATATCACTTCTCACACAATCCATCCATCTTTTCTTTGGCCTCCCTCTCCCTCTCCATCCATCCACATGTAAATTCATAATTCTTTTAGCAATATGCGGTTCATCTCTCCTTTTTACATGACCATACCAAGACAAACGATTCCCTTTCAACTTTTCAGTCACCGGCGCCACTTTCAAACTTCCCCTAATATACTCATTTCTCACTTTATCCATTCTCGTCACACCACACATCCATCTTAACATTCTCATCTCCGCTACATGCAATCTTTTTTCATCCGTCTTTTTCACAGCCCAACATTCTGATCCATACAATACAACAGGCCTTATCACGGACTTGTAGATTTTACCCTTGTAGCCAAAAGTAGAAAAAAATAGAAATCCCAAATTTGCCAAAATTGGTAAATTAATAATTGAACCAATGATTTGTAACAGTCGCTACTAAAATTAACTACAAACAGTATTTTTCCATTTTTTTGTTTGTAAGTGGTTATTTCTGGAAGTACCTATTTGTCCGATTGCTAAAATTTTTACACCAATAGAAAGCTGCTTTATTCCTGAGTGACATAGGCTATATTTTATGTACGCGGGTGAAACCGCAGGCAAAAGCTAGTAATCTAATAAAAACTACAACTAAAAAGCTATTAAAGAAACAGCCATATAAAAAAACTTAACAAAACATTTTTATAGCGCACAGCTCTCGCAAAAATTCTAAGACGGTATAAAAGAGGCGACAAGCTTTCTCCCTTTCCAAATTACAGTCCAACACAATGCGGCGTCCCCTTTTGAACCCCGGCCAGGTAAATGAGAATGCAGAACAAGCGATTAAAAGATAAATGTATTGTGTAAAAAATATATATAAAAAGTATTAAGAAATATACGTAAACAGAGAAATTTCTTTGTCAAATTTTTTTTTCAAAAGACTTCTTTATCATTGTGCTTCATTTGTTATTGCTGTTGATGTTTTTTAATCTGTGTGCCATGATTGATATGTCAGTTGATGTGAATTTAATTGCGTTTTTCGGGTCTCTGATTGGTCTGAGTCTACAATACCTACAGATTTCCATGGTAGACATTCCACCCATACGTATTATAGTGTTTTGGGAACACATTTATTAAGCGTACAGGTTAAGGAGAGAAATTCCCTGCCGGAGTCTGTGTTTTCTGATAGCTATAACTTAGAGGTCTTTAAGTCTAGAGTGAATAGGTTACTTCTAGGTAAGCGTGCTCCATCGTCGGCCACTTCATCGCTTACCAGGTGAGATAGTGGTCAAACGCGAGCCTATGCATAGTGAAAAAAAAAAATAGTGCTCCTATGACGAGATCATATCGACGTATAGTAAAGCAATATTGAGTATACTTTACAGGGCAGTGATTTAAAATTTAATTTTTTAGAAAAAAAAATGTTAGAATTGACGGATAACACATAAATAGATACAATACATATATTAAATTATAAAAATACTAGCGACCCGCCCCGGCTTCGCTCGGGTAACAGTATTTCTCCACTACTTAATGGATGTTATTATATGTACATATAAATCTTCCTCTTGAATCACTCTATCTATTTAAAAAAAACCGCATCAAAATCCGTTGCGTAGTTTTAAAGATTTAAGCGTACATAGGGATATAGGGACAGAAAAAGCGACTTTGTTTTATACTGTGTAGTGATGATACATCTGTATTATATTAATTACTTTATGAGATGTTAGAGAGATCATTACCTTCTTTGACTAGCTTTTTGAAGATGGATATATTTTTAGCATCACAGACCTTAGCTGAAAGTGAGTTCTACAGTTGTATCAATTTTTTTTTCTGTCGACGGGGAAAATCATCATTGACGAAACCCGCTCTTGGGTGGAGCGGGAGACAGTGTCAGAGTCTTACTGACTAAAAACCCCGCGCCGTTCCTTCTAGCCTTCATACCGGGGCTCTAGTTTCCTTTCGGATAACCCCGACCCCGGTAGGCTTCGACCCAGATGGGCCCCTCCTGTTGCTGACAACTCCTTGAGGCGCGCGGGAACAGTGCGCGCCGTCGACGCCTTGGCTCGGTCCGGACAGTTACCGGACGATCGGACAGCGAGCTACCCATGGCTCGCCGTCCGCGAGCCCGCGTCTACGGTGGCCGGAAATCGGGATCGGAATCCCGGCGGCGGCGGCGGGGGCGCTGTTGCCTGATACGGGCTGCCTCCTCCTTTGCTAGCATTACTGCTTCGCAGAAGGAGGCGACCGCCTGCCACTCCTCCTCGCTCCGGACAATGGCCTGAACCAAACAGTTGTATCACATGAAAAAGGAAGAGATCTTTATTACCATTTGACATTAAAACTAATTCCATAAAAACTGACTGACGTTACTAATATATTAAGAGGTAAAATTTGTAAGTTTGTATGTAGGGAGTAATCTCTGTATTGGTCCGATTGCAGAAATTCTTTCACCAATACAAAGCTGCTTTATTCCCGACTGACATAGGCTATATTTTATGTATCTATGCAGGCGAAGCTGCGGGCAAAAGCTAGTATAAACAACACATTATAAACAAAAATAGACACAATAGACCTATAAGAAAATTATATCTAGTTAGAATCACCAAAAAAGTCTTGGATGAAAGGAAAAAGGCCACTTATTTGTCCTGTCATTACATATAATTATGACGTCATCAACCTATCACCCTTTGCACTCATGTATAATGTTTCATTTCCATTACACTGTAATTTTTTCTCTTCATTTTCTAACTAGTAACCATGTCCTATATAATCAAATGGCTAATTTATGAATTTTTCCTTAGAAAAATATTCTTTTTTTTACAGTTCCGTACTTCAAAAGGGAAAACGGAACCCTTATAAGATCACTTTGTTGTCCGTCTGTCTGTCTGTCTGTCTGTCAAGACCCTTTATCTCGAGAACGCGTGGAGGTATCGAGTTGAAATTCAGACCATATAATCAAATTAGCGGTTTCTTTAAGCTGTAAAAAAATCAAACTTTTAAGTTAACGAATAAAAAAGATACTAAAAGGCTAACCTACCTACTACATTGTTATATAAGCACCCCATTAAATTCCCATAAAAACGTATAAATGCCACCATGACATTTCCAAAATGGCGTCAACCCCATTACCGAGTTTGCCATTGTTAAAACTATGATATTTAAATGTCATCTAATGTCAAATACTCCCATAAGAAATCAGTAATTTCTGAAGCCTACCATGAGCTCTTAATGCAATTTATTTGACGACCTAAATTGGGCTGTTAAACGGATGCATCATGCGTCTCCATTTTTTAAATTAAGTAGTACGAAAAAAAATGGGGTTTTATACGTAGTAGTTACTGATCAGTAAAAAAAAGGAATAAAATTGTTTACTAAAAGTCTTATTTGGTAAATTCATAATTAAATCTATCATTTAAACAGTTAGGTACTACTAGAAAATACTACAGCAGTGTTTTTTTCTATTTTGATCGCCATTCATTCATTCATATCAAAATAGCTTGTACAATATTGCCATAAATTAAGTGATATTTTGGGATATGGTTGTTTAGGAGTGGGTTTTGGTCAGTAAAAGTCTGATACGCCCCTCTCGCTCCGCTTTAGAGCAGAAGAAGTCATTAGATGATTTTACAACCCAAAAACAATAGTAGATAGGTAGAGGTACTAAACTCAATATTCATTCGCCAAAACGCATCTTAAATTCCTGCAGGAAGTAAATATTTCTACATTTGTATTCGGAATTTCCTATCTACGAACTGACAGAAATATCAACTAAATACCCTAAACAATCAATGCGGCCATTCCGACCCGAAATTATTCGCTAAATTGCCCGCCAAACATTTTTACCTACAATAAATCAACGTACATTCTTCGAACAAAGCTATTCGCGCTATCCGCCGCTAGATGGCGTTGTACACAAATTCTGCTGCCAACTATTCTGAATGGCATACTTCGCGTGCCCGTTTAGGCCAAAACTTTGAAATTATGCTATAAGTCTATAGATGCTTTAGACGTCTAAGTTTGTAAGTTTGGCAACAGTTGATTAAAGTTTTCCTTTAATACTTACGTTGTTGTGTTGGCAGCAATGGCTGGAACATTGTGGTTTGCTGAGATAGCAAAAATCGGATTTGTGGTCTGTTTAAGGATTCTGTTGTGGTTTCTGATTCTGTTTGTCGCGATGTGTGGTTTCAGATATTATTTAAGTTAGTTTATGTTTTGCAAAACTTACCTTAATTTATTTTGTGAGCTTATAGAACTTCAATTAGAAAATGAAAATCATTTCTATTGATCTTGACTTAAGTATTCATGCCATAGTTTAAAATTAAATTTGAAAAACAATTTTCTTTTGATGACAGTTATAGACATAGAGTTCCAAGCGTTCCGTAATCTTCTGCCAAAATTTGATAACATTTTTACACAATATGTTGTGTAAAAATGTTATAAATTTTTGGCAAATTTCAATACCTAAGTATTGAAAGCGTGTTACCGTGGTTATCATTTTGCCAAAAAACGAAACATAATTGCATAATCAGCCTCATAATGTTCCCACTGCTGGGACTCAGAGCTCCTCTTTAGGACAGGAAATGGGCCGTAATCCTACACGCAGGCCCAGTGCGGGTTGGTGAATATCACTTCGATTTTTTTAGCTCTAGCCCATGCCGGTTTCCTCATGATGTTTTCCTTCACCATTTTAAGAGCACTGGTGATGAAATAAATTACACAAAGTAATGCGCCTGTCTGATTTTTAATCCATAATGTACCTACAACTAGTAATTTGGTGATTTTGCCACTCGGCAAACACTGCTCTACTCGGTCAAGAAAAAAATACAATTTGAAAAAAAATTAGCATAATCACAATTTACATTTTAACTTTATAAGTATTACAATAAGTTTGTCAGATATTATTACAAAGTAGCTTGTTCGAACCCGAAGGTCGACTTGGAGACAGTAGCGAAAATCAAACACTGGACTGGTAACTAATCGCGTATATTGAAACTTGTCCCGAAGTAACCGAACCGAATCACAATGTTATACTGAACTCAAAAAAACCATTTTCTTAGACGTACCCTATGCTACACGCGGTAACGAAACCATAGCGACTTCTAATTCGACGCCAACGCCATCTATCGAGTTGAAGGGTACTAAATTACCCATTATTAGTCGCTATGATTCCGTTCCCTTTTATTAAATCTGAACATAGCTTTAGCCTGCGGCTTCGCCCGCGTACATAAAATATAGCCTATAGGAATAAAGTGGTTTTCTATCAGTGAAATTTTTTTACCAGTAGGTACTTTCAGAGATTACCTATAAACCTATAAACAAAAAAACAACCTTTCCCTCTTTATTATATTAGCCAAGGTATTTTTAAGAAGCAAATTCCAAAAGGTACCAAATAAATAATAATAATAATAATAATAATAATAATCTTTATTTCACTCTACACAAAGTATACACATAAGTTTATAATAAAATAGACATGCATATAAAACTTTGTGAGAGTCTGGAGTCCATACTAGGATACCCTGTGTGACGGATCACCAGGCTCTCACCCCAAAATGCCGATGATTAATTATAATAATAAAGCAACATACTTAATTCTAAACAAAACAAAAAAAAAAAAAAGATTTTTGAACATTACATAATTTAGTGAGAACACAGACAAAAATATAATAATACTATTTTTACCTTTATACACCGAAATTAACCTATTGAATGCTAATCACTTGTAATTAGTACAGTTATGTCGCACTGTGGAACTTAAAGCATTTAATATATTAGGTGTAGTGAAAAGTGGTTGTAGTGTGAGTGCGAGCGAGTGCGTGTATGGTGTGTGTAGTGTCTTACGAAGTTACGAGGGAACAATGAGTAACTGTTCAGTGGCGTCGTAATCTAGCTTTTGTAACCAGGCTGAGAGTTTGGTTTTGCAAAGTTTTTTTGGTAGGGAAATCATTCATTTTATTTCAAAACAATATCCGCCATCTTTTACAAACCAACCAATAAGAAAGACTTCCAATCTGAACGTTCACTAATGACATTTGCGCTTCAAATGTCAGATTTCCCGCCAAAACCGATATGAACTGTCAATCACGCCATAGGGAGGGTAATCTAGAGAAGCCATTTTGAAAGGCCGTTTTTTTGCGGTGATTTGTTAAAAAGATCTTTGTTTGTTGGTTTGATGGTCAAATATAGGTTTTTATTTGTGAAATCTGGAATTAAAAGTCCTGCAACATAAGTATATAATTTATTTTCTATCAAACTTTCATCTCATCAACAATAATTTCCTACCGGACGTTGTAGGCATGGACCTAAAAAAAACCTTTTTTTTAGGTCTTTTTTCTTAGGGGCTTTTATAAATCATAAAGAAAAAATCGATATTATCAAAGTAAAGTACTGAGAATATTTAAAAGTTTTATAGATAACATATCTTAATTCGTGATAATTATCTCTTTTTAGAGTGTAATAAAAAAAATGCACGAACATTAGCAAAATATAAATCAAAACAACAGTTGAATACAACGCCATCTTTTATCGAGTAGTAAAACCTCATTGTTGAAATATATGAAGAAACATTTACAAAACAATATTCAGATAAAACCTAAACATGGTATCATTTTAATGTAAATTCTTATTCTTGTCAAACATTCCCGTAAATGCATATCGGCTTCCACGCGAGTAACTTCGCTTGCAAATGCATACCGCGAAAGATTACAAGAATACGCGTATAGATGTTATTTCCAACCCGGTGAACACGCTTGCCTATTTTAAAATATATAAAATGATAACTATTCTTGCAAACAAAATGTTGAATGACAAAAAGAATATCTTGGAGGCGCCGGGTATCGATCCCGGTACCTCTCGCATGCTAAGCGAGCGCTCTACCATCTGAGCTACGCCCCCGGTTAGAAACAGTTTCGAAATAGTTGATCACTATCACACACTTACTATTTCTTCATGCTTTGTTGCTATTGGTCAATAATTTAGAAGTTCTAAATATGTAGAAACATATATACAATATTATTTTTAGTTTATGCGAAACCTGAATATAGTTTGTTCAGAATCAGTAACTGAATGGATTCCAATCGTTTTTACACCATGTTGTATTTTTCCCAAAAATATTTTAAAATGTCACAAGTTGGACACCACCAACACAGGTCACGGCAGGTCATAGCGGGCATTAGGTACCAGCAAACAACTGGGTGCAAGTGCAAAACAACCCCTCAGTCACCTGGATAGCCCGATAACTATGTATTTTGGGTGTCTTAGTAAACTTATGTGATTTTTCATGATATAGTTATGAAGTTTTGTACATAGATTCTTTACATAAAAATAATAGACACATGTTTCAGGTTTCGCATATACTTACTAAAACTAATATTGAAAACTGGCGTTGTTCAAGATTAAACCCCAAACAAGAAAAATAAATTATTTTAACCAAATTAAATTAAATTGAATAAAAAAAATATAACGACAAAATTATAAAATAAAACTTTCCATTTTCAAAGTCCAGTCGGCAAACTTCGCTCGAACCCGTAAAAGTTCGTCACAATACTGAAATTTCAATCGACGATATTTTCTAAAGTAATACAAAACTACCAATTACCTACAGGTACTCTTCTATTTCTCGAAACACGAAACCCCTTGAAAATTTGCAGTTAGTAATTAAAGTTCGCGAAAATGTCGCGTAATTGGCGACAGATTTCGTAAAAAAAGGGGGCGACAAAGAGAAAAAAAGTCCAGTTTGTGCGCCGTTCGTTAAGCGGTCGGAAGCGGTTTGAACCGGTTCGAGCCGGTTTAGGGCTGGCAAGTTTGAGTTTGAATTTAGTTGATTAGGCTCCTTTGTTGTTACCTGGACTTTGAGCTGGCGGTTTTTTTTTAATTTATTTGAGTTCTCATTGTGTGGGAAAGGAACTTATTTTGGATTTAAGGACTAAGTAGAGATTATTGGCTGGTTTTTTTATACAAAGTGTAAGGCATTTTGTACAGATCTTCGTAAATTTCAAGAGGCTTGCTCAGTAGACGCAATTAAACAACCTTCCACAAGATGTTTTCTGGGACCGAAAAAAAAATCGGCATCTCCATATCAACAGTTGGCCAGTATGTATGGAGTTAGATAGAATTTTCGTAATTTGTTTTTTATTATTATTGATAGGCTAACGCTTGACCACTATCTCACCTGATAGTAAGCGATGACATGGTCGACGGTGGAGCACGCTTGCCTAAAAGTAACCTGAACGCTCTAAATTTAAAAAACTCTGGTAGGGAATTCCACTCCTTAGCTGTACGCACAATAAATGTGTTCCCAAAACGTTTTGTGCGTATGGGTTGGATGTCCACCATGTACCGGTGGCGCAACGTCATACGTCTGGTGAGCCAATGATGAAACGAATTTGGCTTAGTAGGGCAGAATAGTTATAAAGATCTTTACAAGATAGGTGCTATAAGTAAAAAGGTTTTTTTTCAATTGATATAAACTAGTGCTTGACTGCGATCCCACCTGATGGTAAGCAGTGATGCAATCGTTGATGGTGAGGCGCGCAGGTTTATTAAGAGCCTATTCACTCTAACCTTGAAGACACCTAAATTAAAATCGGACGGGAAGACGGTAGCCGGCAAATTGTTCCAGAAATTTTGTCATAGTATATTAATTATCTTCGCAACCATCGATATATATATATATATATATATATATATATATATATATATATATATCGATGGTTGCGAAGATATATATATATATATATATATGTACTACGCACTAGATTAGGCGTGGCGAACGCTCACTTCAGCCGATTCAGGTGTAATGTCGACTGTACACCTTGAACATTACACTATGTTGAACGAAACGCGTAAGTGCCACGAAATTCATGATGTTTAAGACATTTGGTCGCGAAAAAAGTATCCTCTGAAAGCTATCTTAGCGCTGCATGTTTTAATAATTCTGTTAGACGACATAATGCCATGTAGCGCTGCAGCGAACTTTTGTTTTAACTTTTCAGTATTTTGACAAATAGTTTCAATGCAAGGGCTTGTCTATCACTAGAATATAAGTCAATATTCGCAACCCTTATCATAAAAAAAACACACTAACATCGACCACAACACTAATTCCAACATTTGATACTTTAAAGTTAGCAAAATTGAAAATTAGCAACGTACCAACATCAAAGTACCATTGAAGTCCGGTTCGAACCAGTCTGAAGCGGTTAAAACCGGTTATTACCCGGTTTCCACTGACCACAACGGGGTGTAGGGCGTCCATGCGTTTTTATGGGGACAGGACGTTTTAATGCGGTCATTTTAAATGTTTGAGGTATAAAGATAATGAGGTTTTCGGGTTAAAGGGGGTGAAATTGGGTAAATAAAGGGGTGGAAACGGATGTGGGGATGAAGGTGGGTTGTTGGGGGAAGGGATGGGGTTTTCACATGATTGTTCTGGTAATTATGTGTTACAATTTGCAACATAGCATTAAAGGGATTTTCTAATAGGGATTAGCAAGAAGGTTAGGCGTTATCTTTTGTAATTTATTGTGAGGGCAGAAAAACATGTTTTCTTTCTTTTTCTTTTTGATTAGGCTGGTTAGGAGCTTATGTTAATATTATTGTATGGTTTTTTATACAACAATTAACAGAATAATATAAAATTAGAATTGATTAGTTAGAATAGGCCGCTGTATGGAATTCAGCTATTTTTAAAATACCTAGATATTATTTTTTTATCAATAAATTAAATTCAAAGATATTTTATTTTGATAAAATTAAATGTTGTATACTAGTGCTTGACTGTGATCTCACCTGATGGTAAGCAGTTACAATTCTAGTCAGGTACATGTTATATTTTTGCTAGCTTCTAGATCTTTCCCAAACAGTAAACTTACCTTTCAAAGCTACTTCAACTAAAATAGATACTTTTTATATATTACTATTTAATTACATTTAAAATTTTAAAAATCTGATTAGCAACTGCATTGCACCTGATAATCTTTAATATAGATAGCACAAATATTATAAAGCCGAAAGTTTGGTTGTTACTTCTCCGTGCTCGTACAAGGGTAGACCATATCTTGGGAACATAATTATAACAGAGATATTTGTAATACATATCATGATTGAAAATAGTGTCCATGGAGTTTCTTACACACTTTTCTCCGTAAAGATCTATGATTTGGAATATGCAATTAGTATCATTTCTTGACCGACTTTTTGACATTTCAACAATATCTATAAATAGTTTGTTTAAAATAAAATGCTGCTTAAATCTTTGGGCTGAAATAACTCATTTAATTTTTTTTTTATCTCAAAAATGTGTTTCCTTGCATTAATTGTCTACTATCATAGATATAACACAAATATTGCACACTCCACCCCACAAATATCTGACAAAAATAATTTATACAGTGTGTAATGTAACTTACATTTTTTAATTCAAAATGTTACATAATCAAACAACCAGACTCCACATCAATACTTAAAAACCAGGAAACGGGCTCAACAGCTCAACAATAGCTACGTTTTTATCTTTGTCAGGAAATATCCGTTTCGCAACATGCTCCCCCTACTCACAAGGGTTACTCACACTCCCCCTTCTATTTACAGAGGCTGCCCACACGAGATCATGCGGCTAGGTGAGTCCAATTTATTATTTACCATGCACTGAGATTTTTTGCGGAAGAGTTGCTGACTTTTTTTTTTGTATTTTTTTTTTGTTTTTTGATGTTGCCCGTGGTGAAATTGTTGGTGAATTGGAAATGAGAATTGTTAGTAATTTATTTATTACGGTTTTAATACATAAACTCGGGTTTTTTTTTTCTAATGAAAGCGATGTTAGGTAGAGAAGTTTTTTTGTGATATTTATTAAATTAAATTATCTACTATTCTATACTAAATAGATATAAATTCTATTAGAATTCTATTAGTATTTGTTAAAGTCCTTATCTCTAACTACAAAGTAATCTTGTTATTTGCAGTAAAAACACATGTATTTTAGCAAAAAACAAAATTTGAGAACACAAAAACATCACAATTTTTATTTTTTTGTTGTAATAAAAAAAAAACAATGAATAAACGAATCTGAAACTGAATCTGAAAAAAAAACCTGGACAAGTGCGAGTCGGACTCGAGTACGCAGGGTTCCGTAGAAAAAAACGGCAAAAAAATCGCGTTTTTTGCATATAAGCCTCTTGTATTTGTTGTTATAGCGCCAACAGAAACACATCATCATCATCTTCCTGCCCTTATCCCATTTTATTTGGGGTCGGCGCAACATGTTTTTTTCATTCATATCACTTCTCACACAATCCATCCATCTTTTCTTTGGCCTCCCTCTCCCTCTCTATCCATCCACATGTAAATTCATAACTCTTTTAGCAATATGCGTTTCATCTCTCCTTTTTACATGACCATACCAAGACAAACGATTCCCTTTCAACTTTTCAGACACCGGCGCCACTTTCAAACTTCCCCTAATATACTCATTTCTCACTTTATCCATTCTCGTCACACCACACATCCATCTTAACATTCTCATCTCCGCTACATGCAATCTTTTTTCATCCGTCTTTTTCACAGCCCAACATTCTGATCCATACAATACAACAGGCCTTATCACGGACTTGTAGATTTTACCCTTCAACTTGAGAGGCATTCGTGGGTCACAAGTTGTTCCCGTGACCTGTCGCCAACAGAAACACATAATTTGTGAAAATTTCAGCTATCGCGATTCTCGATATACAGCCTGGTGACAGATAGACGTACGGAACGACAGCGAGGTTTTATTAAAATAGTCTCATTTTTACCTTTTCGGAACCCTAAAAAAATGAGTACAAATTCTACCAAAAATATTATCTGTGGAAACATTTTATATTATCTGGCAACATTTACCTCAGTATTACGTCATATCCTGTCCACGGACTCTTGTAGTAGTCGTACTGTTATCGTGTCGTTTCCGTACCCTTTAAACAAGGGTTTACGTATATTTTATTGTAGATCCGCCATCTTTAATTTAGATAAGTTTTAATAGAATCCATTTCATAGAACATATTTTTTCTTTTTGTTGAAATAAGTTAGTAAGTTGCGTTCAAACCCAGCCAGGCGCATTACTTTGTGTAATTTACTTCATCACCACTGCTCTCAAAACGGTGAAGGAAAATATCGTGAGGAAACCGGCATGTCCTAGAACGTAAAATGCGAAGACATGTGACATCCACCAACCCGCACTGGGCCCGCGTGGTGGAATACGGCCCATTCCCTCTCCTAGAGAGGAGGCCTGAGTCCCAGCAGTGGGAACATTAAAAAGGCTGATGATGATGAAATAATTTGGACCAAAAAGTATATGAAAAGGGGAAACTGTGTAAAATACATTTGACTTCACCTCCATTTATATTTAGTTTAACCACCAAAAATACAAGGTGTAAGAGACAACCCTCCGCAAACTTTAACCCTTCAGATACCGTCAATTAGAGACACAATAGTAAGACAATAGATGCGCGGCCACCGGTGGTCGCTTGGGGATTCATGAATTAAGAGCTTGCTCAGTAGATGAAACTGAACAACCTTCTACAATACTTTTATCAGAAAACAAAAAAAAAATGGGCCTCCCAATACAAACTGTCCAATAAAGTTTACAATTTTGTATGGTAAGACTTTTTTTTTCATTTCCTGAAAAAAAAATCCTCCAACCCGCACTGGACCCGCGTGGTGGATTACGGCCCATTCCCTCTACTAGAGAGGAGGCCTGAGTCCCAGCAGTGGGGACATTAAAAAAGGCTGATGATGATGATGACAAACTCTCAACTGCCATGCTCATGTTTAAAGTTGTGCCATTGCCGGCAATATTGCCGGGAATATTGCCCGATGTACGAATATTGGTGGCAATATTACCAGCAATATTCCCAGATTGCCAGCAGCGGCACATCTCTACTCATGATGTCAAACAAGTTGTAACTCAATAAAAATGCTCCTTGGTACTTTGTCGATTAAAATTTTTACACTCTCACTCATCCAAGAGCGGGGAGAGTCATTTGATGGTTATTAAATCACATAGTGAATACGAATGCAGATCAACGTTTGCCCCATCTCCATAAGAAGCGCCCTTTGCCCCGTCCTAGGACAATTACAAACTGACATTAATATTAATCAATATTGTAAGTTATCATTATTAGGTGTACCTACTATCAGGCGTACACAGATGTCTGTCATATTTCGTCATAATATGTCAATGAGATAACAGAGTTACTGTAGTAGAGATAGTGGTTCTCAAGCTTGGATTTTATAGAAAACTAGCTTTTGCCAGCGGCTTCGCCCGCGTACATAAAATATAGCCTATGTCACTCAGGAATAAAGCAGCTTTCTATCGGTGAAAAAATTTTAGCAATCGGTCCAGTACTTCCAGAGATTACCCGCTACATACAAACTTACAAACATACAAACTTACAAATTTTACCTCTTTATAATATTAGTATAGATTTACACTTTCCTCGCCACTTCGTTCGCGAGAATATTTTCATAAAAAATTTTTTTGGGGTTGTTATAATTTACTTACAATAATAATGATGGTCTTTATTATTTACTAAGGGGATGCAATTCGACATATATTTTCACTGATATGATTTAATTCATGAATCCCCAAGCGACTACCGGTGGCCGCGCATCTATTGTCTTACTATTGTGTCTCTAATTGACGGTATCTGAAGGGTTAAAAGAGTATCCATGGAGCTTTTTGCACGTTCTTCTCCGTAGAGATCTACGCTTTGGAACGTGCAATTTAGCTTCCCTTTTATTGAACTGACCGACATTTGACTAAAGTGCACATTTGGTCTATTTGAAATAAATGATTTTGAACTGTTTTTCATACAACCGCTCTTACGCGATTATGACGTTATTACACATTTTTATTAGATATTTTGGAAACAAGTAGATATATTGTGGATATTATCTAAGCTTCTATTGAAATCAATATAAAAATTTGTGTAAAACTAATGCAGTAAAGACCTTTGAAAATCTGTATAATGTACTCAAAAATTTTAAAGGTCAAAAAATTAAAATCCTGAATGAAGATATTTTTTTTTCAAAAACTTTTAAGTGTTTAAAAAAACACGCACTTCCTGAAACAAGTTTTGTGAAATATTCGAAAAAACCTTTCACCGATAGAAAGCTGCGTTATTCCTGAGTGTTATAGGCATATTTTACATACGTGAACGAAGCCGCGTGCAAAAGCTAGTATCCTACAAAACAACAGCTACGCTAACATAAAAAGAAAGATACAGTCCAAGTATTGTGTACTCCAATTTTCTTAAATTTACTTACCTGCTCATACATAAAATTTTGTAGCCCCACAAATCCCTTACAATAATTATCGTAAAGGGCTTTCCAATTACATCCGCTTTTATCGATATTGTTATCCATAAGGATTTGAAGGGGGGAGGGGGAGAATAATCGTGGATGGATTGTTTTGGATGGTGGTGTTAAAAGGGTTCATCTCTACTCAGTAAAATTCTTAAACACATACAACGCGTTCCAAATGAGAATAGGATTGATAGCCATGTTGTTACGTCACGATTTCGAAGTCTGACGCTATCTCCCGCTCTGCCCAAGACCTGCGGTTGTCATTGATTTTTATTTTTTATTATTGATAGGTTTGCGCTTGACCGCTGTCGCACCTGATGGAAAGCGACGATGCGGTCGACGATGGAACGCGCTTACCTTGACGAAACCTATTCACTCTCGACTTAAACATTCCCGGGTTGTAGCTATCAGGAAACACAGACTCCGGCAAGGAATTCCATTCCTTAGCTGCACGCACAATGAATGTGTTTCCAAAAAGATTGATGATTTTCCCACCTAAAAAAACTGCCCTAAAGGATTTTTTAAACTACGACCCCTCAAGTGATTTTGAAAATACAGCCCCTAAAATGATTTAAAAAGTTTTAGCCTCTCGAGTCTAACTCCTGATACCAAACGCAAAAGATAAAAATAAACAGATATTTATTTGGAGCCATGTGCAAGGTTTCTCTCCTAGAGAGGAGGCCTGAGTCCCAGCAGTGGGAATAATAAAATGCTGATTATTATAATCACGTAAAAACGGTTGTATGAAAATGTATCCAGGGTTGGGCGCTCTTAACATCTAATATTCACCCACAAATACATTCATCCAGGAAAATTGAAATATAAGGAAAAAAAACACCAGTTTCTCTTTATTAATACATTTTTATACCCACACCATCCTTTAGTTATTACACGATGAAAAAAAATACCTCATCTTAATGAAAACACCTACTGAGTTTTAATATTAAAACTAGGTAATTTCTCTGGTTTTTCTTGGATAATTTGCTGTTAAAACATGCTTATTATAACCTCATTTTTATGGTTCTGTACCTCAAAAAGAAAACACGGAACTCTTATAGGAGTTTGTTGTCCATCTGTCCATCTGTTTGTCTCTTTGTCAAGACCCATTATGTCAGGAACGCGTGGAGGTATCAAGTTGAAATTAAAACTATATATTCAGGTCTGCATAATCTTGAAACTGTAAAAAAATCAACTTTGTAAGTTTACGTGAACAAAAGATACTTAGATAGATAGATAGATAAAACAATTATTTAATGCAACACTTAAAAGTAACAGAAAGCATATGAAAGCACAATAAAATTGCAAAAAAAAACTAAGCACATAAATTAACCAAAAATTATTAAGTAAATAGAAAATGTAAACAATCACGGACATCAATGTTACGAGTACTTTGAATAACATACAAAACAGAAAAAAAAACACGTTAAAAAACTTAACTTTAAAAACATACTTCAGTTTATGAGGCAAAAAAACGTACATTTCGACCCTCTCGAGGAAATCAAAGTTCATAGAATAGAATTCAGAATCCTCAAAATTTGACATACAGCAAGTTACTTGTGCTAACAAGTATAGAAATAAATCTGAAAACTTTAGATTTGTTCTTACGTCACACATTTTAATTTTTGCAATTCGGAATAAAATCTACAGATTTATCCCTTACATTAAAGTCAAAGTCAATATATTTTATTTCACATAGGCCTACTTGGGCACCTATAAAACGTCAGAAGCTAGTGCACGGTTCCAAATTGGTCGTTTCCTATGGAAAAGAACCGGCAAGAAACTCCATAAAACCTCCAACCAACGTCATTTGTCCATTTACAGGCACTTTTGTCAATCTACTACCTATTTTTCCGCGGAAAAAGCCGCTGGCAAAAGCTAGTTTTAAACGTACAGATTAAAAAAGTCAAACAAAGCCTACCTTTTTGCTCACCTCACAGCTGTGACGTCATCGTTATTACGTCACAAGCATACATTATGCCTTATTAGAGCCGCTGAACACATTTGCAGAAAGACAAAGAGCTGCATTAAAAGATCATACCATGGTATGTAGGTCGGTGGGTGCGGGCTTGGTGATAGGAGGAGCGGGCAGCGACGAATACGGGATTAACAAATGTGTTTTTTTCTTTGTGAGTGGCCTTGCAGGTCAACCTATGAGGTTGTCGTCTGCTTAACCGATCTTGCCTGTGGCGGCCCTGATTATAATCAAGGCCTCCAGCCAGGGCTTACTTAAAAACTACTTAAAAACTAAGCGACAACGCTAAGGACACCCCCTGTGGGGTACGAGCCTCGGCTTAGGGCGTCGCTGGGGGAGGGCAGCAGAGGGACGGGCTGGATCGAGCAAATGAACAAATGTGTCTTACACCTTAGATTATATACCTCTAGATAGAGCCATGAGACTGTAGAAAAATGCGGAAGTGAGGTGCATATATACGAAATAAGTAAGAAAATTGAGACAAAACATAGCATGCTTTGTCTCATTCGGCGTGCCGGTTTTTTGCTTGGCCCACTGTGAAAAGTGAGCCAAGTAAAGGCACAGCTGTAACTGCCACTGAGAGATAATTAAAGTAATATTTTTAGTGTATATAAGAGAAATAGCCTCTCATAGTCAAGCTTTTAGTGTATTTCAGTGGTCATATTTAAGGATAATTTTACGTACTAACCTCATTGAAGCTAAATAGTGCACTGCTGTATCATGTGCGGCCACTCTGTGGCTATATCATTCTATAGGTATTGAATCTAATGTCTTACACTAAAGTTAGAACTACGCTGCGCACACGTGTGCCACACATGCCGATCTGGCCGCGTCGGTCTCCTTACATTTAATATGGAAATTAAACTTGTAGAGCTACACTTGATCCACTCCATGCGACGTAGTTCTACGTACCAATCTGGTGTGTTACAACTGTGCGTCGGTCTAATGTATTTCTAGCTTAAGAAATCAGTAATCCGATTTTTTTTAGGATTCTGAGTCAACGGGAATGAATTTTGATTCTTTTGAGAGTATCGATATACATAGCTGAATCTTTTATTTTTAGTAAATTTAGAAGATTGATATTTTTACCGCTTCAAGGGACCGTATACCTGAGTATATGGTTTTTATTTCAACGCGATACCTCCATGCGTTACCGCAATAAATGTCTTGACAGACAGAGAGACGGACAGCAAAATGGTCCTATAAGGGTTCCGTTTTTTCCTTTTGAGCAAAGACATTAAATTTGTATCTCTTTAATCTCTTTGCTTTTGAGGTACGGAACCCGCTATTACAAATGTGCGCTCGCTACCCGCTCCGCTCATCACTAAGCTTTCTCCCCACTTTACATCCCAAGAGCATAATGCCGACACAGCTTTCCAGCAAACATTGTATTTGCTTTACCTCGTCCTAGGTGTGTTGCCAGACGGAAATATTGCTTTTTTAATGTAATTTAATGGTTTAGAGATGAGAATTTGTAGCACAGTGGAGTGATATTTAGTATTATTTAAATAAAAAGCTGTTTTTTTGTGATAATTTAATTATCTATTGATTACAGTGAGCTGTTACAATTTAAGATTTAAGTAATTGCACATAATACTATCATCATCATCATTTCTGCCCAAAGACGTCCACTGTTTGGCCATAAGCCTCTCCAAAGTGTCGCCACAATGAACGGACCTGTGCGTCCCGCATCCATCGGATTACGACACCACTCTTACCAGGTCTTCGGTCCACCTTGTAGGAGACCTTCCAACGCTACGACTTCCGGCACGTGGTCGCCATTCCAGAACCTTTCGGCCCCAACGGCCATCTGTTTTGCGAGCAATGTGCCCTGCCCATTGCCACTTAAGTTTGGCGATTTTTCGTGCTATGTCGGCAAACCTTAGTTCTTCTGCGGATATCCTCATTCCTGATTCGATCACGTAAAGAAACTCCATAATACTATACAGGGTTATTTGTAAAACACTGGCAACCTCTCAGGAATAGTCCTGAAAACACTAACAACCTTGCAGGACTGTATTACTAACATCATAAACAACAACTTTTGTTCTACGACTTTTTACAAAACATAATACATTTACCAAAAACCAACCTTCAAGATTTCGTTGTTCTATCTAACACATTTCAAACTCTGTATTTTGCTATATCAACCTACGTAACCTATAATACCTATTATAGTTTAAAATGCACACATGTGACATCTACCAACCCGCACTGGGCCCGCGTGGTGGATTACGGCCCATTCTCTCTCCTACAGAGGAGGCCTGAGTCCCAGCAGTGGGAACATTAGAAGGCCGACTATGCTATGCTATGCTATGCTAGGTACCTTTAACACAATTACATAGAACGTTACATTTGAAATCCTACAGAACACTACAGAATTAGATTACTTTGTCTCAAAGAGTTTTTAGGTAACAATTCCTTTATAATTTAACAAAATATTACCAAAAAGCGTGGCTTTTCGTGTTTATAAATAAAAAGAAACCTTAAAAAAAACTTTTAACACCAAAAAATTCACAACACAAAAAAAAACTTCAATTATTTTTTTGTGTTTCAAAATTTCAACCCCTTAACAAAGTTTTACCCCCGATTGGTTCAACCCATTATTAGAGAGTTGCTTTCAACCCGCAAGCAAAAAAAGTAAGTAAAGTCTAACTGTTTTGAAAGTTGGTAACATTGGAAGACACTCAACTTTGTAAAAAGAACATGGAAAAGGACTTTTTTCTCGACCGCCTATTGGCTATCGCGTTTTTTTTTCTTTTTAAAGTTTTATGGAGATTTTTTTCTGAAAAGTTTTGTTTATCGCCGGCCTAAGCCTATAAAAACATAAAAAACATATTAAGCCTTTTTAATATAAAAATAAATCTGCATTGTCTTTGCCCAATGAGTAGAAGCGAATTTTTTTTTATTGTTGATAGGTTATGATATTTAATAAGTATGTACCTCACGTAACTTATAATCAATACATATTACAAAGGAAAGTCCCCACCGCGTCTGTCTGTCTGTCTGTTCGCGATAAACTCAAAAACTACTGCACCAACGATTTTCAATCGGTTTTCACCACTCGATAGCGTGATTCTCAGGGAAGGTTTTAGTTTAGAGTTTGTTAAGTTTTTTGTATTAATTTCTGAGTACATTAACGAAATTTGTTGACGATGTCGGCAAAAATAAGCCGAAAGGGGAACCGTATTACCCCGAATTTAAAGCGAGCGAAGCCGCGGACAAAAGCTATTATAATTTAAAAGAGTGTCCGTGGAGTTTCATGCACATTCTTCTCCATAGAGATGTACGCTTTGGAACATGCAATGTAGCTTCACTTTTTTTGACTGACCGACATTTTTTTTTTATTGTTGATAGGATTCCTTTTGACAATTCAAAAGTGCTTATAAATAGACTGTTTGAAATACACGTTTCTGATTTCTGATTACTATTTTGGGGTCAGCTTCCGGTCTAACCGGATTGAGATGAATACCAGACTTGCGCCCTACAACCCAGTAATTCGGATTCGGAAACACAATACCTTTTTTATATGATACTAACTTTTGTCCGCAGCTTCGCCCGTTTACATAAATTATAGCCTATGTCACTCAGGAATAAAGCAGCTTTCTATCGGTGAAACAATTTTTGCAATCGGACCAGTACTTTCAGAGATTACCTCTAAAAAAAAACTTTACCTATCACTACATAGTATAAAACAAAGTCGCTTTTTCTGTCCCTATATCTCTATGTACGCTTAAATCTTTAAAACTACGCAACGGATTTTGATGCGGTTTTTTTTAATAGATAGAGTGATTCAAGAGGAAGGTTTATATGTATAATAACGTACATTAAATAGTGGAGAAACACCCGAGCGAAGCCGGGGCGGGTCGCTAGTTTATAAGATAAGTGTAAATAAAATAGTGCTTGACTGCGATCCCACCTGATGATAAGCAGTGATGCAATCGTTGATGGTGAAGCACACTAGTTTATTAACCTTCCAATCGTGTTAATTAGAGATACAATTGAAAGACAATTGGTGCGCGAACGCCGGCGTTCGCTTGGGGTTTAATGAAAGAGTCTATTCACTCTACGTTGAGTTTGTTTCGGTGTTTCTTCTCAGGGTAGTCAGCTAGGAAAGACCGGCTTTATCACGTTTGAATTGACGAAAAAAATTACGAGTTTTTTAAAAATGTATTTGCAAAAAATAATTAAGATTAGAGTACGAGGAGTGGCGACCTCGTACTGGAAGACGCAGCGTCGGAAGGCCTCCTACAAGGTGGACCGATGACCCGGTGAAGGTTGCGGGAATCCGATGGACGCGAGACGCGCAGGATCAATCATCGTGGCGACACTTGGGGGAGGCCTATGTCCAACAGTGGACGTCTGTCGGCTAAAATGATGATGATGGAATGATGAATTAAGATTCCTTCCAAAAACATTGAGAAATACAGATCACAAAACGTGAATTCACATAAATCAAATTCGGCACATAAAGACTGCTGCCCATACCAATCCCGCTTGGCAACAGACACTTCATGAAATAATAATAAGTGAATAAAACTCCCCGGTCCGGTAGCACACGGCAGCTGCAAATTTCAACCCCCTAGCCCTCTTTTCAACCCAACAAAGGTACAAAATTGTATGACAAATACCGCGCAATGTTCAAATTGTTCTCTTAAACATACATTGAGAAATTAATTTTTATTAAAATACTCACTTTGATGTTGTCACTTAAGCATTTTTTAGGTTATGTTAAAAAATTTCGCTGTTTGAGTAAACGTTGTGACATAAATCGCTGGCTGCTTAAGAATTTTTTGGGTTTTTCGTTTGTTATGCTTTAGAGTGGGGGGGATAGTTTACACTGCATTGTTTTTCAACTAGTTCTTGAATAAAAATGCAGTTTTTCATCTAGTGCTTGACTACCGGGGCCGGGGTTATCCGAAAGGAAACTTGAGCCCCGGTATGAAGGCTAGAAGGAATGACGTAGGGTTTTTAATCAGTAAGAGTCTGACACTATCTCCCGCTCCACCTAAGAGCGGGTTTTGTCATAAGATGATTTTACCCATCGAAAAAAAAAAACTCTAGTGCTTGACTGTAATTCCACCTGATGGTTAGCAGTGATGCAATCGTTGATGGTGAAGCGCTCTAGTTTATTAAGAGACTTGAAGACAGCTAAATTATAATAGTACGGAAAGACCGTATTAAGCAAATTGTTTTAAGATAAAACTACACTGCTCACACGTATGTCACACGCGTCGATCTGGGCGCGTCTGTCTCCATACATTTGATATGGAAACTAGACTTGTAGAGCTACACTAGATCCACGCCACGCGACGTCTTTCTACGTACAAATCAGGCGTGTTACACGTATGCGTCGGCCTTATGTTGTTCTAGCTACACTGCGCACACGTGTGCCATATACGCCGATCTGAGCGCGTCGGTCTTGATACATTTTATATGGCTACTAGACTTGTAGAGCTACACTAGATCCACGCCACGTGACGCCACGTTGTGTCGGTCTACCTAAAAATCAGGCGTGGGCTACGTGTGCGTTGATCTAATGTAATTATAACTTTATTGTAGCTTTTAAGATGTTTATTGTATTCAATAATTATTACAGTAAATTAATAAAATAATAATAATAATAAAACCCTACGCTTCTTCTTCTTCTATTCGTGTCGATGCTCTCAAACTACACTTTTTCTGACCAATATTTGGCAACCTGTACGGCTCTATGGTTGGCCTCGTATAGATCCTGAAAACTGCACGCTGATTACAACTAACTAAAATATGGCGTCAAAAAAACTCTTCCACATCGCTGTCGACTGGTAATGTGCCCAAAAGACTGGCGGCATTGCCACGCTGTATGGCAATACTTATCCTCTGTCCAAGATAAAAGCCATCCCTTAGTCTATCTATATTTTAGACTGGAAAGTAATCAATAAAACACACCATAGGCAGAACAAGGCTATAAACAGAGATGATGTAATAATCCCCACTGATTGAAGGGTGCTTGAGGGGTACTTGTGATAGTATGACGTCATCAAGAAACATGAGATTTTAGTAAATATGGCTGTTCATTACTTGCAACCCTTTTTTTCTCTGTAGGGTATTATGTAATAATTTCTCCCTCTCTGGGTGGAGCATAAAGGAGTGTTAGACGTATAACAACTAAAATCTATTTCCTCCTTTTTTTCTGTTTTAAATATTTTTTTGTAAATTTTTCGTGTTTTCTTTTTCTTTTTTTCCTTAGTTACCCTGCATTGTAAAGGCTGTGAATCACACTTACACTTATTTAAAACCTATTTGCAAAATAAATATAATTTACTAGCTTTTGCCCGCGGCTTCACCCGCGTACATAATCTCAGGATAAAAAGTATCCTATGTGTTGTTCTGGGATATGGTCTACTCGTGTACCAAGTTTCATAGAGATCCGTCCAGTAGGTTTTGCGTGAAAGAGTAACAAACATCCATACATCCATCCATACATACAAACTTTCGCATTTATAATATTAGTAGGATAACTGATTTTTTTAGTACAATATAAATGGCGATTAAAAACTTTTAGAAACGCTGTATTTCGCACGACGCTACGTGATTGGTCGCCCGTTCAGACGACACTTCTATCCACGCAACGCTGTATCGTGAAAAAGCGCTTTAGGGTCAACAATTATTATTTATGCGATTTCTTTTCATTGAAAGAAAATTATGCATATTTTTCTAAGTTCAATTTTCGAAGTGGTAAAATATTTAGAAACTGTGAAATTTAAAAGCAAAATCAGTCTAAATATTAATGATAAAGTAAATGCTAGTAGGATTCCATAAGAATTTATGTACCAGCTATGAAAATATGTAAGTATAAGAACCAAAATGATTCCTTATTATTGTAAAAATAACTGGACCTATTGATTTTAATAGGTTGATACAAAAAAAAAATGTAATTCATAAAATTTCTGAACTAAAATGACACTTAAAACTATATCTGTTTCAGCAACTAAAAACCAACAGCGTCAACCAAAACAAAATATTCAATTTAAACTCACCAAACGAACGTTTAAAATTCAGCCATCAAATTCGAAATTCAAAAGTAAAAATTAAATTGAATCGCGCCGCTGTCTAAAGCGCTGAAAGAGCTGCCAGCACATGTCACCCGATTCCTCCCTCGTTCGACTATTTCTGATAGTCATTCAACGCTCCATTCAAATTACATTTCAGTGCGATTTTGCTCTCCGCGAGCGTTGGACGTACGTTCCCCACAAAATTTACAAATGGCATATTTTTTTTCAAAATTAGAACGTTAGAACCCATTTCGCGCGCGTGTGTCAGTTTTTGACGTATTCCTCTCAAAATGGCGGGCGTATAGTGTTTTTTTTTTATTTTTTCTCAGATGCGAGTGTTTATCGTTTGTGCCTGTAATAATAGTAGAAAACCGGTGAGTAATGTTTCCAAAATAGTTTTTATTTTGTTTGTAATTTTTTTAGAACGTTCACGTGCTGTTGCTGGGCAGTTGTTTCAGATTTTCGTGTAGTATGACCGTGCGTTCCGCGTATTTGGGACATTTCCTAATTATAGTAATTGACTGGTTAGTCATTTTAATAGTTTTCCTGTTTCGTGTCATACATTTTTGCAACAATATTTGTACTGTTTAACTACGAGATTCACTTTTTAACTCATCATTTTTCTTAGGTATTTTAGAATCATTACTGTTGATTTTTTTGTACAAGTAAATCAACTTGCTCAGTCATTTTAAACGATTTAACAAAACTAAATACACCAAAATGTTTCCAATAAATCTACTTGTCTAATACCGAATAATTATTTCAATATTTTCATTATTATTTTAACTCAAACATCGGTAAACAGTGTCAATATTTCGTACACAGTATTACACTGGTCCACGCCTTATTTTAGTATGTGATAGGTCTCTACGAATTGGACTTAAAAGAGGTTTTATTTAATGCTAGCTTTTGATCGCGGCTTTGCCCGCATAATAAAGTATGGCAGCTTTTTATCGGTGAAAAATTTTCGCAATCGTACTAGTACTTGCGCAGAGATTATCACAAAAAAAAAACATAAAACTAAAAACTTTATGTCATTAGAATATTACTTTATACAATTAATTGGACATAAAAAAGGTTTTATTTAATATGGCACTATAGTATGGCCATTTGAAGAGTAGGGATGAAACGCATGCTACTAAAAGACTAAAAACCTCACCCTGTTCTTTCGTGCTTTCATACCGGGGCTGGGCTGCCTTTCGGAGCTAACGAAAGAGAGCGCCGTTGCCTGATGCGGTCAGCCTCCTCCTTTGCTAGCATTACTGCTTCGCAGAAGGAGGCGACCGCCTGTGGATAAGTCATTGATGATTTCCCACAATAAAAAAATCTAATGACACATTTCTATTCAAACTTCTTCGAGCATATATTAAATAACTATCTCAATACTTAATTTTGCTGATTTGTCGTCCAATTTCTCAGAATGGCGCCTCCCAGTCGCCTGTCATTTCTTGTCCTTCAATATTGTACTCTATGTGATATGTGATATTGTGTGTATAGTAATGCAATCCGCATCAAGTGTTTAAGGTCCAGATTCCTTTGAATTAGAGGTTGTTTGTGTTAATTTGTTTTCTTGTATGGAATGTTGAGAGGGTCTGTTTGAATATGAGTGAAATTGATGGTCGCAGTATTATTACAATTATCTTGATACTTGTTAGATGTTTGACTGTTTTCCTTGATTTTAGACTACCTTTTGCTCGCGGCTTCGCCCGCGTTTTATATAGACTAGGTCACTCAATTGTCAGCAAAAAGTTGAACCTCAGCAGTATCAAAGAGGACCGGACTTTGGCTTGCCTTCCAAAAAGGAACCCCGGGGTGCTGGAACGCAAGCCAAAAAAAGGAATATAGGAGTGCGTTTTAGTCAGTAAAAGTCTGACACGCCATCTCACTCCGGCCTAAAGTGGGAGAAGTTATTCAATCATAATAAATAGCAAGCTGTATGTTCTTATTAACCTTTTAAAAACATAAAGAAACAATAGAAAGACAATAAGAGAGCGAACGCAGGCGTTCACTTAGGGTGTATTGAAATAAAAACCCCAATTCGTCTGAAACATCACTAATATTGTCAAATAGTTCATCCACCTCTGTTCTATTGACCTCACAAGTTAATTAACTAAGAGCCATTACATCTCATTAATATAATTAAACACACCACGTATCAATCTACCCTCACACAATACCGTTCCTAATTTCAAGAGATTCCACCCAAAACATGAGACCTTTGTGACCACAGACCACGGAACTAATGCATTGGCTACTAAAAATGCTGAACTCGTTAAAAACTAAAAGGCACGTTTTGACATTTGAGAAAGGCCCTAGAATGTATTTATTATATTCTTTACTAGCGACCCGCCCCGGCTTCGCTCGGGTAACAGTATTGTTCCACTATTTAATGGATGTTATTATACATATAAACCTTCCTCTTGAATCACTCTATCTATTTAAAAAAACCGCATCAAAAGCCGTTGCGTAGTTTTAAAGATTTAAGCGTACATAGGGATATAGGGACAGAAAAAGCGACATTGTTTTATACTATGTAGTGATTGTACACCACACAAACAAAATACAGGGCAAACATTATTAAAACTAAGTCATCTTATCATTATGAATATTATAACTTAGATGTCTTCAAGATTAGAGTGAATAGGGTCTTAATAAACTAGTTCGCTTCACCATCAACGATCGCATTAATGCTTGCCATCAGGTGTGATCGCAAGCAATAGTTTATATCAGTAAAAGTTTAGACAAGCTTAGATTAAATCAAAACAGTGGAAGATAGGTGACTCGCCTCTAGCGTATAAATTAAGCTCCCATGGCTTAATTTCACTTAGTCGCAATCGGCGAGTGACATTTAAAATGCCAAACGGGCGTGTTACGACAGAGGATTGTTTGCAATTTTAACGTCAAATGAATATGTTTACGAAAGTTTTATTTCGGAGAGAGCGAGTAGACCCCAAGGTTTTCTGATTGCGATGTAACGTATCTTCTCTTTATAATATATCAATAGTGCCGGGTCTATCCACCTATTTGTTTCTTAACTCTGCAAGCTGCGACCCCAACGTGTACTCTTTTTTAATTTAACCTCTCTCCCTGTTTTATAACAAATAGTTGAATGTTTAATTTCAAAGGAGGCATTTGGAGTATGCTAGCGGGACGAGAACGATGTGAGGGCGTGACTGGGACGTCGTAGAGACGTGACGGTAGCCTGCGAGCCGTCGATGATATCGGGTGAGAGTTGAGAGTGAATGAATGTGTCGTGTAATGAACGAATGTGTAGTGTAGTGAATGAAGTACTGTTGGTTGTTTAGGTAGTGGGGTTATTATAGGTTTTTAGCGAGTTGAGAATGAATGCACAAAATAGATAGGTACAGACGACAATCTCAATACTTCACTTTTTGAGTCGGGACTGTTCGACGAGCGGGCTGAGGCGCTCCGAGATATCGTGTCCGTGAGCGGTGTCTATGTGTGCGGTGCGAAAGCGCGTTCTGTATGTAGATTAACTTCTGTACGTATTATAATATATTGTGATGAATGGATGATAATACGGGTGAAAGTTGAGAGTGCACGAATGTGTCGTATAGTGAACGAATATATTAGTGAAGTGAATGAATGAAGAATTTTCGTTTGGGCAATAAAGTTATTCCATATTTTTAGTGCATTGAGGATAAATGGATTATCATATGATACGAGGTTTTTTTTTTGGTGGGTAGAAATTATCCAGATGACGTCATTCACCATGCCAATATGTATTGGGGGTCTTTAAGTCAAGAGTGAATAGGTTACTTCTAGGCAAGCGTGCTCCATGGTCACCACATCATCGCTTACCATCAAGTGAAATGGTGGTCAAATGCGAGCCTATCAATAATAAAAAAAAAATGCAGTTAAATATATCGATTGCGCGCGGTTGCTGCGATGCAGTCCGTCTGATGGCAGCCTTATTTCTAACGAACTCCAAATTCCTTCTCAGAGTTCTAAGTAAATAATTAAAAATATAATTAGTGAACTCAATATTACTACAAAGATTATTATTTATCCCGCGTCCTTTGACCCAACTGATAAGAAGTCGTATGAACGTATTTTTATCGCCAATTAATGATTCAATAAACTAAAAACTTATTTTGTTCATTATTTTTTTTAAATTTCGAATTGTATTTGACCGTTACACTAATTCTTTTCCGCCAGTGTTGACACGTGGTGGAGATTTTGTTCTTTATTTAATTTGAATAATAATTCTGAAATTGGATGGGTAATTTATCCTAGAAAAATAATAATCTTTTTGGATTTTTTATAAAAATAAATCTTTACTTTATTAAAGAAAAAATAATCCTGATTCTAATCATTTTATTAAGTACTAGCGACCCGCCCCGGCTTCGCTCGGGTAACAGTATTTCTCCACTATTTAATGGATGTTATTATACTCGTACATATAAACCTTACTCTTGAATCACTCTATCTATTAAAAAAAACCGCATCAAAATCCGTTGCGTAGTTTTAAAGATATAGGATATAGGGACAGAAAAGCGACTTTGTTTTATACTATGTATGTAGTGAAGAAGTTTTGCATCACATTGTAAATTAAATAATTTTAAACCAGTGCCTTCATACATAGTTGATGTAGGAATTTTTGGCGGGATTTAGCGCCTCACCATCAACGATTGCATCACTGCTTACCATCAGGTGGGATCGCAATCACAGCACTAGTGTATCAATAAAAAAAACCTTATTTCTAAAAACGCCTATTTTATTTTTATTATCTGGCTACAAAATCATAAATAATATAGACCACTCATCCAATCTAATAATACCGGTCAACATGACCCCCAACGACCCCTTCTTTCAAATCAATGAGAAAACAATTTGTAGTAACGTCCACTCGCTCCCCATGGAATCTGCACATAGGCAATTATACTCTTTTCCCATGCCTCCATGGAAGTATGGCCCCCATTGTGTGACCACGTGTGCAGCAGATGTGCGCCCGAGTTTATTTTTGTTACTATGGTAGCCATGGGATTTGAATTTCGAAGACGTGGTTGAGTTCGTGGAATGTGGCCAGTTTTGAAAAATGTGTACTGGTATTTTTTTGCGCGTCTAATTTGATGGGTAGTAGTTTTTGCAATAAATGATATTTATGTTTGCAAATGATGTCATATCTTAAAAACAATACTTGAGAAAAAAAAACAGCTTTCTAAGTTCAAAGCTGGGCGTTGATAAATCATTGAATCAGACTTTTTCTTTTTTAAATTTAAAGATATGAGTGATTGGTCACGATTTTACGCCACTTCTGTCTGATGACATGTTTTTGCAAATGGTACAAAAATAACTTTATACACTAGTATTTTATAGTTTAATATGTAGACAAACAGAAGAAAATGAGTACAATAATAAATACATACTTAGACTAGTTATTGTGAAAAAAAACCAATCAATCAATGCTGTGATGATTCAACCAGCTTCTTGCAAAAATATCTAAAACAAACAATAATGGATGGACTTTTAATACCTTAAATACCTCATTTCGCCTCCTAGTACGATTCTAATTATCAAACAAATGATAATATAATCTACTTTATTACATAATTCTTGATAGTGTCAGTGCAAATTGTTAGATGTTATTGTTAAATAGTTCATTCGCAGTATTAAACAAGATAAGAGACAGCTGTGGCTGAATCAATGTGTGAATCAACAGCGCCATTTTTATCTGCTTGTGGTATGTCAGATTGGCATAAAAGGCATTGTATTGATAGCAGTTTCTCCATGGCTCACAGGCCACAACCACAAAACGCCGCCAACAGCATATTTTCTATAGTTCTCATACATTTTATATGGTTTCGCCGTACACGGTTGACGCCGGTGGCCGCCACATGCTACAAATCGCCTCTGCCCGGTTCTTGTGGCCACTAAACGCCGATACAAAACGCCTTCACACGCGCATTTAAACCATCTTTGTCAGAGTCTATCATGATACTGCGCGAATGCGTTAAAAAAAATAGTAGCCGCTGGCCACAAATGGCAGACGCGTACTTCAGCTTCCTTTGTGGTCGCTATTAGTTTCTTGTGGCGGTTTTTGTGGCTGTCGCGTGTGGTCCACCCTTTCCGTGCCCCAAAGGAGGTACCTTAACCTTGTAGTCAGTTAAGCTTTTAGTTAGCTCTGGTTAGAGGCTTTAATTTTTTAATCAACTTCATAGGTTGACCTGAGAGGCCACACAAAAAAAGCAGTTCCTCCAGAGCTGGAAATTTGTTCGATAGAGTTACTGTAGCCTTGAAACACTGGTGGGTTTTGATCAGTAACTCTGACACTTCCTCTTACTCGGCCCAGAGCGGGACAAGTTATTTTATAAGTTTTCAATAAAAAGCAGTGACTGTCTTTATATTCTAAACAGTAAAAGCATTCCTTTTACCTTTTTTTCTGGTTTACAGCTTTGTTTTATAGTAGCTCAAAAAAAAAACTGTTTGGTTACAGTTCTTAGTTATTTTTATTACCTAAAGTTAACACTATTGCACAACTTAACCATAAATTTTGGTTTCATTAAATCGTTTTTTTTTATATATAAACTTATAGACTAAAAACATTTTCTTTTTTTACAACGGTAATGAAAATTGCTAATAAACAGCTTCCACGTATATCTCTATCTAGCTACAAATATCATCAAGATATAAATTAATTTCAGTAGTTATATTAAAATAATGAATTGCATCGAATAGAAAGAAAGAAAGAAATAACAAATATAAAGTTACGTGTGATTGTTTTCAAAATATGCCTTGCTTAAGATATGTCACTTACTCAGCATTATGACATAACACATCTAAACTCATTTTCTATAAAAAAAAAAGTGAAACTACACCCAAAAAAAATACAAAAAAAAATTGAAGGCGACCTCACAAGTCACCACGAAATATTGTAAATTTGTCCCGCAGCTGACCCAAAGCGTGGTCACCGCACATCTTGTCGCCATCCTTCCAGCAGCTGTACCATTCAACATCCGGGTCTATTGTGGGCCCCACAAAAGGACCATATTTATCCCTGTGTTATTCAAAATCATGCTCAACCTATTCTGTTTAGGGAGATTTTTTTTTTAGATTGGTACAATGTATGGTAATTGGTAGTTTTCTTGTTAGTAATAACAACATTATTTTTGAAGTTATATTATTTTTTATTGTTCTTAAAATAGAAAAAACTATATTGTATACCAAAAAAGTAACAATTTTACAGAAATTTATGTCTATGGGTATAATGGCCGTCTTATTGCTGACAGCGATATCTACCAGACAACCTTAGGATGGACTATAAGAACTTTAAACTGAAAAAAAGGGAGTTAGTCTGCGGTGTATTGCTAGCTAATATTAATAAAATAGAATTTTTAAAACAATACATAGCTATATCATATAAAAGACAATAAATATGCTAACAAAATATGTATACAACGTGTAACGTTAAATGCGCAAAACCTCAGACACCCCAAATGATTTTTAATTTAATCGAACTAATTCTGTGAGAAAAAAAAGCATTTGAAAAAAAATTGAAGGTTTTATGTGCAATTTTAGTTTGTTTAAAATGAATATATGCATTGAAATAAGAACTTTTATTATCCCGTGTAAGAGAAAATTTGATTGGATTACAATCATTTGTGTTTGTTTACCTATTTCGGCAGGTTTGCGCACATGATGGCTTGACCTATTCATAAATAGACAGGGTGACATTTATATTGCAGATATTTTTGAAAAATGTAACCTATATTAAAAAGTGGTTTAATTGATTCTGCTCGTTATTCTGATTAAACTAATTTCAGGTTTTGTGCATTTAACGTTACACATTATACATACAGTATAACCTAAGCTACCAAACTAGACACCATACAGACACCAGAGTCGCCACACGTCCGAGCTGGTCGCGCCATCAAATTGTTTGCGCAACCAAACGGACACCAGGTGAGTAACTCTCTATAGAGCTGTATACATTTTGTTGGTAGCGGCGACTGGTCGCGCCGCCATGTTATCTCGGTGAAATAAACTCCTTTGGGTTAGTTGGATTAACTCTAGGGTAGCTACTCGAGTTATAAAAGAACGACCCTGGATAGCAACTCTAGTCTACTCTGGTTATTTTTGAACGCAGGGCAGTTTAGAGGAGAGAGTGACTTTTACTGACTAAAATCTACTTGAGTTCCTTCATTTGCCTTTTCCGTCACGGTAACTCTTTTGAGCAGTGGTGGCCGAGAGGTAATGGCTCCGATGTACGCCCAGCCAGGCGCATTACTTTGTGTAATTTATTTCATCACCACTGCTCTCAAAACGATGAAGGAAAACATCGTGAAGAAACCGGCATATCCTAGAACCAAAAATTCGAAGTCATGTGACATTCACCAACCCGCACTGGGCCCCCGTGGTGGATTACGGCCCATTTCTTCTCCTAGAGAGGAGGCTTGAGTCCCAGCAGTGGGAACATTAAAAAGACTGATGATGATGATGATGAACTCTTTCGAAGCATCTCGCCAATAACTTCAGACTAAAGTAAAAATGTCAAAATATCCTATCAATCATATTGAACAATATTTTGAGTGCTTATATCGAAAATTTTTTAGCAAAATCATTGTCTAAATTAAGTTAATATAACTTCAATTTGTCGTAAGTGGTCCGCCCATGGACTTTTGAATAACCACACCCTGATGTGGTACAAGTGACAGACGACTGGCGTTCTTTCGTCACCTCCTTGCGTCGTATTCCTCAACGCTGAGGGTCGTGACCTACCTCCTTCATCACTCTAACCCTGATAATATTCCGCCATCTGTTTCTGTCTCTGGCGGTATTGACATCGTAGAGCCTGCGTGACCTTCTTTTGACTGCATTTTTTTTTATCAAGCCTTTACTTTCCCACTGCTGGGCAAAGATCTCCAACTTCTTCCAAGTATTCTTTTCTCGAGCCTTCTGTTACTTTTTTTTAAACTAGTGCTTGACTGCGATCCCACCTGTAAGCAGTAAGCAGCACTAGTTTATTAAGAGCCTATTCATTCTAGCCTTGAAGACACTTAAATTATAATCGAATGGGAAGACCATAGAAGGCAAATTATTCCAGTCCTTGGATGTTCGCTTTATAAACGACTAGCTTTTTCCCGTGGATACAAAATCTAGCCTATGTTACTCACCCAGACCGACCGAGTCCAACGCGCCCAGATCGGCGTATCTGGCACACACACAGAACAGATGAAAGAGGTTAGAATGACCATGTGGGTGGAGCATGCGTGCCACAAAGTAGAGCAATGCTCATAGTTCAACTACCAATAGCAAACTTGCGATCTAAGTGTACGTGGTCTGTTAGTTGCGTAATGCGCGTTCGTATTGGTTTATTGCCTGTAGTGGAGTTAAAGGGTGGGAGATAAGCCGCAACACTCGTTGTAGTACAAATCGGAAAGTATTTCCTTTCTAACCTTTTTCATCTTTTCTGTGGGCACACGTGTGAGCAGTGTAGCTCTTCTTTAGTCCGAACCGTAGAGGTGGCCTTTTTATAATGAGGACAGATATTATTCCTAAAACGCTTCAACTTATGACTAGGACCAGAGTGTATATGCTAGGATCAATAACTGTGTATAAGGGGAAGAAATACTGATCGACAGAACATCAAGCTTTTAAACATGGCAGGATAGACAGAGTAATATATTTTCTATAAGAATTTGACACTGGTTTAGAGATAGCACCAGGGCGTAATGGTCGAGTAGAGAGCAGAGGTGGCCGTGTGGTCCAACAGCCCCGACTTACCGAGTCCAAACCCTGCCAGGAACCATCATTTCAGCTGATAGACGTCCACTGTTGGACATAGGCCTCCACCAAGTGTCACCACAATGAACGGTCTTGTACGTCTCGCATCCATCGGATTCCCGCAACTTTTACCAGGTTATCAATCCACCTTGGATGCGGTCGCCAAACCAGAACAGTCTCAGCCCCAACGACCATCTGTTCTGCGAACAATGTGCTCTGCCCATTGCCACTTAAGGCGCATTACTTTGTGTAATTTAGTTCATCACCACTGCTCTCAAAACGGTGAAGGAAAACATCGTGAGGAAACCGGCATGTCCTAGAACCAAAAGATTCGAAGACATGTGACATCCGCACACACTGGGCCCGCGCGGTTCATTTTTGTGTATTATGGCTCATTCCCTCTCTTATAAAAGAGGCCTGAATCCCAACAGTGGGAACATTATAAAGCCGATTATTAGTATAGCTGTAGTTTTCTGCCATTTTTGCTAAACTAGACCTATTTGGCGCAGGCGTGGGACACACAATGTTAGTTTTCTTTTTTAATCTTAAGTATTTACATGTTGTTTCTGCATTTTCTGTCCCAAATAAAATATTTTTCTTCCCGCCTTTCTTTCTTTTTTTCATCAACACTCTGTCTATTAGTGAAAACTGCATGATAATCTGTTCGTTAGTTTTCGAGTTAACCGCAAACGTACAGACCGACATACGCAATAGGGAGACACATTGTTTTATTTTATTAATAATGTACAGATACATGTAGTATATAGATAGATTAAGTACCTACATCTGGTTAGATTTGAAGCCCGATCTTGAGAAAATATGTCAGATATGATGACATAACGAATACTAGACAAATATGGCGGCTGATGACGTCATACGCAGCTGCCATTACTATTTAGGTTCGGCGCAAACGGGCTACCGACCCCAGCTACCGGTGGATGTCGCGCGCTACCGCCACACTTGTGTCAGAAGCGAGCGACAGCTACCGGTGATCGGAAGTCGTCACTTTTTATAACTCGCTCCCTGCTGCGTAGGCTTACGACGGGTAATATAAATGTATTTACATACATTTATTGATACATCGTGCTTTTTAGATCGTGCGTTTGTGTCGCGTGTGATACGTAGAACGTCTAACTGGCAACTGGGGTAAAAGTGCGACAGTGGTAGGTGTCACGGTTTTGTCTCCCGTAGCGACCACAAGTTGCGAGTTGCGGACACTGCTACAACGAGTGGCCGTCACTGCATACACGTGGGTGGCCCGTCTATCAATACTTATATTTAATACTACAACGAGACAGTTTGTTTTTTTGTTTATGGGGGGTAACCTCTAAAAGTGGTCCGACCGCGAAAATTTTTTCACCGATAGAAAGCGGTTTTATTCTTGAGTGACGTAGGCTGTATTTTATGTAGGTACGTGGGCATAGGTGTGGGCAAGATCTAGTACAAAATAAATGAAAAAAGTGTGTTAAGTCGCTGTCGCTGGTCACCAGCGGCTGTCAGTGGCCCGTTTGCGCCGAGCGTTAATGATTTTTATAACTAGGTAAGTACTCAACATTCCCAAGTTGTTTTTTTTTAAACAATGACGACATGCAACAATCTGTTTATATGTAGATTACTTCATAAATAATTATGGGAATTTGTGATCGGGCCCAGCAAGGCCGATTCGTACTAGAGCCATGGGAGGACTTCTGAGTCAGTTAAAATCTGACACGCCTTCCCGCTCCGCCTTAGAGCGAGAGAAATCATTGGATGATTCCCCACCAAAAAAATGACAACCCAGTAACTGAAATTACCCAACAACTCACAGTATTGAAAACGAAACCTATAAGTACCTACTTACACATTTATTGTTGACTAGCTGCTCTCAGCGGCTTCCCCCGCGTGATAGTAGAAAATTAACCCAAGGGAACATACTTCCGGGATAAAAAGTGTCCTATGTCCTATTCCAGGATATGGTTTATCCGTATACCAAGTTTCATCAAAATCGGTTCTTGCCAATTAGGCGTGAAGACGTAACAAACAAACTCACTTTCGCTTTTATAATATTAGTAAGGATAGGTTTGCGCTTGACCGCTATCTCACCTGATGGAAAGCGACGATGCAGTCAACGATGGAGCGCACTTACCTACCTAGAAGTAACCTTCATTCTTGACTAAAAGACCCACAGGTTATCATCAGGAAACACAGACTCCGACAGAGAATTCCACTCCTTAGCTGTACGCTCAATAAATGTGTTCCCAAAACGTTTTAAACGTGGTGTGGGTTGTATAATCGCATAAAAACTCAAACTATTACAAAATGTCAGCCTAAAATTGAATATAAGTAATATAATATCAAATAAAAGATAAAATTATACAATGCTACATTTTGACAGATAAGCGGTGGCCTTCGCCCAACGATAACGCCAGCGATAGCTCTTTGATATTACTGGATATTAACCAATGTTAGATCAAGCAAAACTAAATATACACATCCCTATCAAAAAACAGTGACAGAAAAAAAAATAAAGAGGCTGCACAGTTTACTACCATTGCTGAAAAAAAACTTAAACTGTCAAATAAACGTCAAATTTTGAAAAAAGAAAACTGCTGTCATTTCATTTTGAAGCGACGTAAAAAAGGAGTGGGTAACGATTCGGACAAAATATATTCGGAAACAGTGTCCGAATCAACACATTTGGATTTTTAAATTTGTTCATTGGGAATTTGGAGAACAACAATTTATTGAAGCTGTTTAGATAGTCAGATAATAACAGTTTTAAAATATAGGCTAAACAATTTATTAAATAAGTTCCAGCCTAAAATAATTTTGACAACGCTTTTTTCCCTATCTACTTGTACACTAATATCTATTATAAAGAGGAAAAATTTGTATTTTTGTGTGAATGTTTGTAATGAATAAACTCAAAAACTACTGTGCCTATTTCAAAAATTCTTTCACCTTTGGAAAGCTACACTCACCTTGAGTAACATATACTTTTTTGCCCGTGCGAAACCGGGATGGGCCGCTTGTACTATATTTTAAAACTTTTTTCTGACTGTTCCAAACAGTGCCTAAATCGTCAGTAACACAATATCATCATCATCATATCAGCCGAAAGACGTCCACTGTTGGACATAGGCCTCCCCCAAGCGTCGCCACAACAACCAGTCCTGTGCGTAACACGAAAAAAGAATATTCATCATCATCATCTTCCTGCCCTTGTCCCGTTTTATTTGGGGTCGGCGCAACACGTTTTTTTCTTCCATTCTGTCCTGTCACTCGTCACGCTATCACTAACTCCCTTTTCTTTCATATCACTTTTCACACAATCCATATTTTTTCTTTGGTATACATCTCCTCCTTCAAAAAAGAATATTATTTCATGAAGATATGTTTTGCGATATTATACGTATCTTTAAAAGATATTGCAACTTACAAACTAAAGGTAGGTATGATATGAATCGAACCCTATTAAAATCAATAAATTTATCCAAGAATACTTTGACATTGCAATGCAATCGGGGACGTTTCATCCAAAAGGATGGCTTGATTGTAAGTACAATATATTTTTCAAGGCACTTTAGTACTGTTTATTTCGATAAATGGATGTTTTCAATAGAATAGAATAAAATAAACAACACAAACAACAACATTTTTTTTAACTAGCTATCCGCCTCGGCTTTGCACGGGTTTTTTCTAGAAATAAATACAAAAACTTAACAAATTATATACTAAAACCTTCCTCTAGAATCACGCTATCGAGTGGTGAAAATCGCTTGAAAATCGGTGCAGTAGTTTTTGAATTTATCGCGAACAGACAGACAGACACGGCGGGGGACTTTTTATTTGATTCAATTGTCACAAATGTGTCTTTTTTACCTTGATTGATTATTTCTATTATTTTAACTATTTGCTATTTCGATTATTTATATTAATTATTTTGTTGCTTAGTAATTTATTTTTTTTGACAAATTACTGAGAAAACAATATTATTCATCCTGAAATAAATTCTTTTTGTTATGTAGATCGCGTTAGGAACTCGTGGTAGGTATGGCTTTAAGTCCAAAATTTTGTATCTTATCCCTGTTACAAACATTCAGGAGAAGATTTCGGTAGTATTTCTGGACTTCAGTGGCAGTTTTATTCGCAAATTGACAACACTAAAGAAAAACATTAGTGTTACCGCGTATTACGCAGTATATTTTGTTATTTAGAGCAAGATATTGCGTTTAATAGTAAAAAAAATCAACAATACTGACATTTCGTTATCTATTTTCGTTTTTATCATTGAACAAGCAACATTCATTCATTAGTTTGGGTATGTTATAAAGGATAGTAGTCGGTTATCATTCCAAACGAATTCTTGAGTAAATTGATAATATTCCAGCAAATTTGACATTATAATGACAGCTACTGTCTGTGTTTTTATTTGTTATTGTTTTTGACTTGGATACTAAGTCTTTTTACCGATGTCTTTTTATGAATAAGTAATGGGTTTACCATTAGAATATGGATGTACTTACTAATGTTTTTTGTAGTATTTTACAGCAAATGTATCTGGTCAACAATTCAATAAAATTCTCAGTTCCATTTTACTGTTTACTGTTTCAAATTTTCAATGATTCCACACATTCCTAGGTATAGTCAAGTCCAATACGTATTCATCAATTTCACATCATAATACCCATTTTAAATCAACTTGCGAATTATTAACCCTTCAGATACCGTCAATTAGAGACACAATAGTAAGACAATAGATGCGCGGCCACCGGTGGTCGCTTGGGGATTCATGAATAAACCAGCCACTGAACTTTACGTAAAATAATACCGCCAAAAACTCCCCAACAAAGTGTTGTCAGAACGTATTTAAGAAAAAATAAAAAAAAAGTGAACGCATTATTTGACATCTATGTTGAAACCGGAGAAAAGAAGTTCCTTTTTTAAATTGAAAGGAGGTCTTCATCCTTATTTTTTTTAAATTCGTCTTTCCGTGTCGATATTGATGAACTAGCTTTTGTTTTGACAACCTGTACAGCTCTTTGGCCCCGTAAAGATCCTGAAAAGTGCAGGTGGTGTGCCACAGCTCCACACTGGCATTTTTTTAAATAGATAAATGTAGATAATTTACAATTTAATGACAGTAGCTGCACATATTTCTAAAACTATCGAATTTATTGTTATAAACCATTCACCATCGGACAGTGTATTTTTAAAAGCTTAGACCCTACATAATTTAATACTATATGATAATGATACCAAGCTAAAACCCACATAAAGAATTGTTGCCATTCACAAAATTTAAAAACTTCCTACTTCGACCTCCTTTGACAGATTCTATACTCGTTTTTTCGGCTAAGCCCAAATGAGAGAGCTCTTGAATGTATTTTGAGGGTGCAAGAGGGAATCCAACCTTTGTGGGTTTTTCTTTTGTGAACTGGATATTGGATACAAGGATAGATCTATTTATAGAATCTGGGAGGTAATGTGAGAATAACTTATTACTTGTGTTAGGTTTTGATACGAAATCAGACTTTTTAGTTATAGAAACAGAGGTGTCAAAGTAAAATGACATCTGTCTGTGTTTTTTTTGTAATGATTTTGACTTGGATACTCAGTTCTTTAAGACTGTCATAAAGGCAGTTACACATTTTGAACGTATTTCGCTATTCACTGCAGTCGACTAATTGCGCTGAAAACACTAATATGTATTTGTAACAAAACAAACCTATCTGTAGCAAAGCTGTCGATGTTGCGTAATGGCGGGTGACAGTTTTCAGTTCTCTTATTCAATCGGCAATCGTTGAGGTAAGACGCACAATTTGTCTCTTGCATTATTATAGCGTTAGGTAGAAAGTAGGTATGTATAAAACCATAAATTTAAAAACAGTGTCCATGGAGTTTCTTGCACCTTCTTCTCCGTGAGGTCTATGCCTTGGAATGTACACATCATTTTTCTGACTAACTGACTTCTTGACATTTCAAAAGTGCCTGTAAATGGTTTATTTGAAATAAAATGCTTTGATGAATTGCTTTGCAAAGAAACCTTTAAAACTATGAATGTCTAGCAGAACTACGATTCTCTAGAAATTTAATTACATTACATTGGTTTCTCGCAGAACTTTCAAGAACTTTTGATTTCACTATTTATAATAATAAGGTAGATATTATATTTTTTGCAGCATAATCAACGCTATTCAAGTTAGTATTTTTTTAAGTATTTTTAAGTTTGTTGAAAAATTTAACTGCATTTATGACAGGGCAAGCTTAAAGGACTTAGTATCTAGATCCAAATCATTACAAAAAAAATGCTTTCATGACAGCTGTCATTTGATTTTGACACATAAAATAGGCGCAAACATCTTATTTAAGTGAAACGCACTGTAACTGTTATCGCAAGGCAATATTTATTTTCATGTAGCTGACTTTTAATATAAACAATGAGAAAACTATGAGAAGCTGACTGACTGAGATTTGACACTTATTAAAACATTTCTTATCGATAGTTTTGACTGGAGAATTTGCTGAATAAGATTTTTTGTACAATGAAACGACAGTTCATACGTCAGAGGATGTGAGAGAGTTTTTAATGGCGTTTCGTCCGGAATCAAGTTCTGTAACAGTTTTAATTATTCGTTTATTAATTAGTGGATGTTGTGATGTAAAATTTGTGTAGTTTTGTATCTCATGGATCTGCTGATGAAAAATTATAGGAACTGAAATCTGAAGTTTTATAAGTCTGTATGGGAGTTCCAAAAGGTCAGAAACTTTTTGGAACTCTCATACACCACGCAGGCCTAGTGCAGTTTGGTGAATGTCACATGTCTTTGAATTTTAGTTCTAGGACATGTCGGTTTCCTCACGATGTTTTTCTTCACCGTTTTGAGAGCAGTGGTCATGAAATAAATTACACAAAGTCATGCGCCTGGCTGGGTTGCAACCGGCGACCTACAATTCGTTAGTCGGGGCGGTTACTACGCGGCCACCACTGCTCATAATGTATTACAAGCTTGTATATGTGTATATGAATTTAAACCAGTTTGCAAATTCGACAAATCAATTTTCGCAGGCACTTCCCTCAAAGTCCCAATTGAAATACGATCAACACAGCTTTGCAAAACACAATATAGGTAACAGCTGCACAAATCACAATAGTTAGGATTTTATTGTTAAACCAACAATGGTAGACCTCTTTAGTAACGGCATTTCGGGGGTTGCCATGTGCAAATATTATTATTAGTTTTTTTTTTGAGTCTGGCAATATTGTCGTTGCGTCAAACTGGATTTTGGTCTGTCTCGTGGGCTATTGTAGCCTTTTTTTTTGAATTTGAATAAATTTTTAGCAGCTGCTTGTTACTTGTGTGATCAATATCTTCATCTGCCATTTCTTTCCGAACTATATTGAGCTTATTTTTTTTAATGTGTGAAATAGAGGAAGCAGTCATTAACCCTTCAGATACCGTCAATTAGAGACACAATAGTAAGACAATAGATGCGCGGCCACCGGTGGTCGCTTGGGGATTCATGAATTAATTCATTACACCCCAAGCGAACGCCGGCGTTCGCGCTGTTATGGTCTTACTATTGTGTCTTGAATTGACGGTATCTGAAAGGAGTGATTTCTTTGGCTCTAGGGTGGAGTAAGAGAGCGTGACAGACTTTAACTAACTAAAACTACACCTGTGTCCTCCAGTTACCCTTTGTTTTCTAGGACGACACCACGGTTAGTGTGACAGGGGTAGTGTAAAAGTCACGGGTAATTAATAGTGAACCCGGGGCCCTGAGACAAACGCAAAGAAGGAACAGCAGAGGGCTTTTTGTCAGTAAAAGTCTGACATACCCTCTCGCACCGCCTAAAAGCCGGAGATGTTATTAGTTGATTTACCCACCTAAAAAAAGGACCACAGGTTCTTTTCAGTAATTCCCCGCGGCTTTATTGTGCAGTAGCTTTTGTTCGCAGCTTCGCCCGCGAATATATAATAGTACATTATGATATAAGTGTGTAATGTAAGTGATTACAGTCGAGGTATTTAGACCCGAGCCATAGCGAGGGTCTTAAGAAAGCCGAGAACGGTAATCATTAATTACTCACGTGTATCATACGACGTTTTTCAATACACTTGGGAATAAAATAACTATAAAACTAGTAAACTTTGGTGGCGGTAAAAATCTGTTTTCATATTGGGCCCCCATTTTTTTCCTCGTGAGGGACGACCTGCGCCCATCCTGATGCGATAATGTAATAAAATTATGGTGGTGGAGAGGTTGAACAATAAGGTTTTAACCACATTATAGCACTAGTGCGTAATGGTAATCAAAATGTCACAGTTTGGTAACAAGGGCCATTATATATCTAAGTGCAGTGCAATAAGAGTCACTTTATGAGCAAGTTATTGAAAAATATAACTTATGTCACTCAGGAATGATGCTCTGGTACATCGAAGATTTTTTACTTTGCATGTGTGCGTCGCGTACTTCAGTGGACGCATCAAGCGCGCTGCCACCCGTCGTATTGCTGCAAGCAATTCGATTTTTTCAAAGTGCTATTAACAATTTTCATATTTCATACATTTACCTTTTCCGATAATTTTAATTGTGTTACATAAGTTGGTTTTATCCTGTTTACAAGGAAATAGGAAAATTTGTAAAAATTTAAGAGTGTATTGTTATTATTTTAAATACTTAGCAACAGTAAACAGTATTTTTGAATATTTCGAGAACTCCTAGTTACTACATGCCTACGGCCCATTAGTTTACTTGCGGAAAATAATCTCTGAAAGTACTGGTCCGATTGCTAAAATTTTTTCACCGATAGAAAGCTGCTTTATTCCTGAGTGACATAGGATATATTTTATGAATGCTGGCGAAACCGCGGGCAAAAGCTAATCATCTATACCTACTAATATTATAAAGAGGTAAAATTTGTAAGTTTGTATGAAGGGGGTAATCTCTGGAAGTACTGGTCCGATTGCTAAAATTCTTTCACCGATAGAAAGCTGCTTTATTCCTGAGTGACATATGATATTTTATGAACACATGCAAAGCCGCGGGTAAAAGCTAATCATTTATTAACAAGAAACAATAAAACTAAAATCCTATTTATATAAAGTCAACGCAGCAAATATCAATGTCATACGACCATCGCCCCGTTAGGAACGCCATTAACCAGAAAATTGGGGTCAATTGCTGTTTGCCCATTCGCCTCGTTACGACGGCCATGTTTGAAATAATTTGGAAATGGAACGCGTTTCGGCGGGAACGTCCTCTATTGGCTGTTTGGGCTTTGTGTTTTTTTTTTTAAGTGGACAGGGAATGGAGTGTCTGTCGTGCGAATTGTTAGTGTATTCGTCACCAGATTTTTTTTTCTTTTATTTAGGAATATGGTACAGTTGTTTTATTACATGTGGATGGATGGAGGGGGATAGGGAGGCTAAAGAAAAGATGGATGGATTGTGTGAGAAGTGATATGAAACAAAATGGAGTTAGTGATAGCGTGACAAGTGACAGGACAAAATGGAAGAAAAAAACGTGGTGCGCGGACCCCAAATAAAACGGGATAAGGGCAGGAAGAAGATGATTGGATTTTATTTTTTATATGCTGCCGCTCATTGTAAGATAGTGGTTTTCAGCTGCATCAGGCCATAAAAAGATTAGGCAGCGAAACTTATAATATTATTTTTGTTTGTACGATATTATGATTGAAAATGTATGGACGAAGGTCTTTGCCCAGCAGTAGAACTGATAGTCCCATAGCTGGGCAAAGTAAAGTGGACGTATTTCTGCTGAAATGCCATCATCATTTCACTAATATTATAAAGGTAATCTCTGAAAGTGCTGGGCCAATTGCGAAAATTTTTTCACCGGTAGAAAGCTGCTTTATTCCTGAATGGCATAGGCTATATTTTATGTATGCGGGTGAAGCCGCGGGTAGAAGCTAGTTTTTACTTAAAAATCGTGTCCCTGACTACAAAACTTTACGAAGTGAGTTAATGATGAATGATGACCTTCATTTGTTTTTCATTCAAATGTTTTATATTCTATTTTGATCTCAATGCAATTTTGTGTCGAATTTTTTTTGTTATTTTTGTGTCCAGGTTTCATTGATGAATGTGTCTATGGAATAAATAAAACGTCGCAAAAAAAAAATTGGGGTACATGATTTGTATCCGTCACCACCAATTCAATATCAACTTTAGTTATGTGCATTTTAAGTTGAATTTTAAGTGACTATTTGTATCAAAAATAACCTTAGAAGAAGTATAAGAAGGTTGCAATGGAATTTGATATTTGTTTGTGTTCCAAATTTGAAAATTATCTTGAATTAAAAATTCAATACTACATATTAGATATTTTTTTTTAGTAAACTCCAAACACCAATCACTACATAGTATAAAACAAAGTCGCTTTTTCTGTTCCTATATCCCTAAGTGCGCTTAAATCTTTAAAACTACGCAACGGATTTTGATGCGGTTTTTTTTAATAGATGGAGTGATTCAAGAGGAAGGTTTATATGTATAATATTGGACCCGAGCGAAGCCGGGGTGGGTCGCTAGTTATTAAATAAAAAGCAGTGATGAAATGGCCAACTATATAATTTATGGCCGTCACCACCGAGCCTGAACTGAGACTAAGTACCATGATAATCCAAATAAAAGCTAAGTTTATTAAACTTTCAAATAAAATAACATTAAAAACTAAAAACCGTTGAAAAAACTATAAAATATCAATCTACAAACTGCCAGTAGCATTCCTTTACAATTTATCTGAGCCGCCATTGATTCCGATTTCAAATCTTGATTCTGTTGCCGACGTACGGACGATATGGCGGGAATCTAACCGATACGATTCCGCCATGTTGGATTTTTATATTTTAAACTTTTTATTTTATAAAATAAGTACTTTTCTTAATCTTTATGATTTAGTATTATTTATAGGAAGTTTTTAAACAGTTTTGTTTTGTCGTTAGACCGCATACATCGAAGGACTGGAACAATTTGCCTGCTGTGGTCTTCCCGTCCAATTATAATTTAGGTGTCTTCAAAAGTAGAGTGAATAGACTCATATTAAACTAGTGCGCCTCAGCATCAACGATTGCATCACTGCTTACCATCATGTGGGATTACAGTTAGTTTGTTTATTACATATCAGTTAAAAAAAAAACTAACATAATTCTGCAAAATCAAAAAATTCCACGAATAAAAAAAATTACATCAACTTAACCACAAAAAAGCTTCCCATCCGGTGGCTACAAAACATTTTGATATTACAAAATATGTTTAACCGAAGTCGGTCAAAGATAGCAAGGGCTGACCTCGAACCGATAACGGCTTCGATTCCAGCCCAAACAAATAATGTTGCCGCTTGGAATAATTAGAAATCCGAATAAACACACGTGGCCCTTAACACCGGAACCTATTAAAAAAAAAAGAAATATCTGTGTCAAAAGGTTCCTGTCATTTAAATGTCAAAATAAAACGCATTTAATACCATTTACGCATTTTTATAAGTCTGTTGAACTAATTTCTAATTGATTTTGATTGAAAGATTATTTTTTTGTCACTTAATGATAAAAGTGCCTGTTGAATTTTTTTTTAAATGGTCCTAGTTTTTCAGTTTATTTTACTAATATAATAGGTATAATATAATAACCTACAACTATCACACAACGCCGTCTAGCCCCAAGCTAAGCAGAGCTTGTTTTATGAGTACTGGACAACTGATAAACATACTTTTATATTTCTTAATACGTACGTATTATAGGTAAATTTCAGACAGACTACAAATGATCGTGCTCATCATACAAACATTTGTTCTGTCAAACCTAACATTTATATAGCTATATAAAAATGAATCCCTGTTCTTACCCTGTTAGAGATGGCTGCTATAAAACATTTCGCCCTAAGCAACATCTAGGTACAAGCGTTTACATAAAATCCCGAAACTTAAATAAAATAAACAGACAATTTTAAATTAAAAAGAGCCAACAATAGCCTAGCCAACTACTTCGCTAGCAGCTACTCGAGTCCCGACCTCTGTCAAAGCCAACCTCTTCAAACATAATCTAAAAAACTCTTATAATTACTGCTTCTTTAAATATGCGCCAAAAAACGGAAAAAAATGTAAATAAAAACCAATGACAAAGCGCGATCATATCGTGAATTCGTGAAACGACCTTTTTAATTAAAAAAAAAGAAGTATTATTTTCAAAATGGCGGCCGCATTCGAGATTCGAATTTTGAATGTGTTCTTTTTTTTTTAAGAAGCTATTGTCAACGGTTTTAAGGTAAGTAATTGCTTTTGTTTGATTCGTTTTTTGAATTGCGATGTTGGAATAATGTCTTTTACTTCTTAGCTGTGGTTTTTGAAGGGTTATTCTGCGGTTCTTACAAGTTACGAAACGTTTTGTTACGAAAAAACGTTGTCGGTTATAAACCCATTCTATTAAATGCCATGTAGAAGCAGTCTTTTTGGCTTCGTCGTAAGATAAACTTTTTGACTATGGAAAAACCTATTAAAAATCGTGGAATCGCAGTCAAGCACTATTTTATATCAATTTTTAAAAAAATACAATGTTCATCACAATTTGAAATGTCCCCTTTTTAACAGACTTCAAAAAAGAAGAAAGTACAATTCGGTTGTATTTTTTTTTTGAAGTTTTAGTTGCTATTTTTTGTTTTTTTTCGGGTCGATAGACAGCCCACAACAATTCGTCCTCTCGTCTTTCTTCCCAAAATGAGTCTAAAATAATTCCTTTCCAATTTGAGATTAATAAGTGAAATTACTCACACCGTTCGTGTTTATTTTAAAAGCTAAATGAAATATGGCCGCCGCTTCACTGAGTAAGAATGGCTATTTGTAACTTTCTATAAGATTATTAGCTATATTTCTTTGTTCATTAACTTTTATACTTAAGCACAGATGTTACTTTAATTATGGTTTTTCGTTACTCATTAATAATTTCAATATTTTGAGGTAAAAATATTATTTTGTATTATTATAGCAAAGTACAGATTATATGAAGATTTTTGTATTCTACATAGTTCTTTAGACAGTTCCCAATTTAAAAAAATATTAAAATCATGTATAAATGAAATTCATAAAGTATTTTTTTTTTAAAGAGGAAAGTTTATACCTAAATCAAAATTTACGTCCTTTTAAAGTAAAAATAATTTAAAAAAATCTATTTCAATATATATTTTTCTTTATATTGGCTACAGTTACAGTTTGGGTCTGGGTGTCTTCTGTATGTGACTTTTCGATACAGAAGTAATTCCAAATATGAAGCAACGTTTAAAAAAAAAAGAACGAAAACAATTTCTAAATTCAAATGTCAATCTCCGTAAAAGAACTAACCGTTAAAGACCCATAGACAATCGAATTGTAATGTTTTAAATACAGAACGCAATGGCGGACATCCGTGGAAGTTCAATTTGTCGGCGGATGAGGCCAATCGCGTTCGTTCCCGCGTATGCTGACGCACGCCGAGGCACAAACTTAGGTTAGGTGTGATAAAAATGTACCTAACTATTATTTAAATTGTTGTGGTCATATAGACTTGCTTTAAAATACATTTTAGTGTGTGTGTGAGAGCAGTGGTGGCCGAGTGGTAACGGCCCCGACTTACGAGTTATAGGTCGCGGGTTCAAACACAGCCAGGCGCATTACTTTGTGTATTTCATCACCACTGCTCTCAAAACGGTGAAGGAAAACATCGTCAGAAGACCGGCATGTCCTAGAACCAAAAAATTCGAAGACATGTGTCATTCACCAACCCGCACCGGGCCTGCGTGGTGGATAACGGCCCATTCCCTCTCTTAGAGAAGAGGCCTGAGTCCCAGCAGTGGGAACATTAAAAAGGCTGATGATGATGATGATGTTGCGGGTGACAGCTGTCAGATTCATACAATGCTACCTCTCCTTTTCTCACATCTTAAAGATGCATATTATCATCCTATGCTATGTAAAAAAACCTTACTACTAGACACTATAGTTAGTTAGATAGCCCATTTATTTCCCACTGCTGGGCGAAGGCCTCACTCTCCCTTTTCCACACACGTCTGTCTTCGGCCATTGCGGGCCAGTCCCTCCGTTAGTTATCAAGCTCATCTCTCCACCTTCGCCTTGGTCTGCCGCGATGTCGCCTTGCGTTCAATGGAACCCAATAAGTGGCTCTTTTAGCCCACCGCTCATCCGACATGCGGCAAACATGTCCGGCCCAATCCCACTTTAGAGTGGCAGCTTTTCGGGTAACATCTTTGAACTTAGTTTTAGCGCGCAGTTTTGTGTTCCTTACGCGGTCGGAAAATCGAACACCCAGGATACTGCGCTCCATTAAAAAATAACGGATAAAAAATCTTTATGAGCTAGAAAAGTACCTATCTAAAGGAAATAATCAGGGCACTATTTCCTTACTAATTCACCCGTTTCCGAACATAACATCCTTTTAAATCTCCGATCACTAGAAAACATAATTCAACATGCATTCACAGTATTGTAATCCTGAAATATATTACAAAATGATCAATGAAATGTCTTTAAAAGAACATAATCTTACCATCTGGCCCTCAAAAGCAAGGATACATGAATCATAAACATATGTAAATGTTTTAAGAAAATACAAACAACTAAAAAAAAAAACAGTTGAAATTCAACAAAAACTATGACACATACAGCTCCAAACAATTCAAAAATCGAAGCTTACTTTTGACAGAATAAGATCGGAATCGTAACGGTCGTGTTCGAAATTTAAATTTTAAATTCGAATATGGAACGTTTTTGATAAAGACGCGGTTGTTTGGTTCAATGCTAGTGTTGTACTGTCCCGATTTGTTAATGTGTGCTGTTACCATGTTTTAAGAACGATTTGGGAGAAACTGGCGCATTATGAACTTGCTTTTGAATGACATTTTATTTAATTCCACCAAGTCCGTTCCATCATCGGACCAGAAGACGTACGGCGCTGCGCCAGCAGTACATGGTGGACATCCCACCCATACGTACAAAGCGTTTTGGGAATACATTCATTATGCGTACAGCTAAGGAGTGGAATTCCTTACCGGATTCTGTGTTTCCTGATAGCTATAACCTAGAGGTCTTCAAGTCTAGAGTGAATAGGTTACTTCTAGGCAAGCGTGTTCAATCGTCGGCCACATCATCGCTTACCATTAGGTAAGATAGTGGTCAAACGTGAGCCTATACATTATAAAAAAAAACATTCTAGTGATTTCAAAATCAATGACTGGTTAACCGCCTTTCATTAACCGTCTTCAAAAAACGGGGAGGTTCTATTTTCGACGGATATATTTTTAACCAACGATTTCTTCATGATTTCTGAACAGATTTGTTTTTTTTTTTTGTTATTTGAAAGAACGTACTTGTGAAGTAGTCTCATTGCTAATAAGTCAGGATCTGATTATAAAATCAGCCTTACCATACAAAATTATAAACTTGATTGGACAGTTTGTATGGCAAACCCAATTTTTTTATTTCGTTCCTTGAAAAAAAATTTGTGGAAGGTGGTTCAGTCTTGTCTACTGAGCAACCCCTTAAAGTTTGCGGAGGGCTGTCCCTTACACCTTGTATATTATAAAAAATAAGTTAAAAAATAAACTAATATCTACCAATTTATACATTCGACCTCCTAACATGGTCACCCTGACTAATTTAGTCCTATATTCAATGCCACGTGTAAAAAAGATTTCCGTTTATTTGTCATAGATCCTTATCGAATCATTTGAAAGGTTTTCAATACCCTACTTTGTATACAGTATAATTTTTTAGGCCACTTTGGTATTACAAGATGACCTGTATATATATATTTTTTTTAATGGCTAGTACCAAGTTTGGCCTAGTGGTGTCAGCCCCGACTTACGAGTTGTAGGTCGCGGGTTCAAACTCAGCCAGGCGCGTTACTTTATGTAATTTATTTCATCACCACTGCTCTCAAAACGGTAAAGGAAAACATCGTGAGGAAACCGGCATGTCCTAGAACCAAAAATTCGGAGACATGTGACATTCACCAACCCGCATTGGGTCTGCGTGGTGGATTACGGCCCATTTACTTTCCCAGAAAGGAGGCCTGAGTCCTCATCTCTTCGAGGCGCGCGTAGAACACCACTCAGCGAGTGTCGACTTGGGCTTGATCCTTACTGGCTTTTTTTATGGTGGGCAAAAATCATCCAATGACAAAGCCCGCTCTTGGGCGGAGCTGGAGATAGTGTCAGACTCTTACTGACTAAAAACCCACCCCGTTCCTTCTAGCCTTCATACCGGGGCTCGAGTTCCTTTCGGATAATCCTGGCCCCAGTAGGCTTCGACCCAGCTGGGTCCCTGCTGTTGCTGACAACTCCTTGAGGCGCGCAGGAACAGTGCGCGCCGTCGACGTCTTGGGCTCGGTCCGGACTGTTACCGGACGGGTAGCATACACTTACAGTTTTACAATAACTACAGAATTTGGTTTAGAATATGTTAAATAAGTACGTAGACTTTATTTAAATTTCAATTCATGTAATGTCAAATGTCATTCGGTTTTACGTCATCGCATACATAATGGGCGCCTTTATGAAACTCAGATAATGTATTTTACTCTGTTACCATTATCTAACGAATTTAAATTATAGTAAGTCTTCTATCCGATAGGATTTCTCTAAAGATGTCCATAATATAGGCCTCCCCTAAGGGTAGAACCACATTGCTCACACGTGTGCCACACACGTTGATCAGCGGTGCTATTCTCTAAGGAAATAGCCTTGGGCGCAGCGCTGGCCGCAGCGACGAGTCGAGAGCGCAGTATAGATATCGGCACGGATCTTGAGCGCTGGCTTCAAGTTGCGCAGAAGTCAAGTATTAGGTCTCTTTAGTGGTACGAAGTGCGACGCGTGGGCGGGGAGCGTCAGTGTTTGGCTCGCCGCGCCATCGCGTCATAGACGTCTCACGTGATTCGTTCCCTGCGCTTGCTGCATGTATCTAATAACGACGACGATTGGCTCGCCAATGTATGGAATGCGCAAAGCAATCCCCACTCTGGCGCCGAGCGCTCAATATCCGTGCCGATATCTATACAGAGAATTAACATCCTAATGTATAGGTAGTAGGTACATTGGATTGTGTGAAGACAATCTCATGTATGTACTTCATTTTTTATACCTACGCTCGGTGGACGCACACTAATGAGCGTTTGAGGCGGATCTGTTTGACGAGCGGGCCGAGGGCGAGGAGATATCGTGTCCGTGAGCGGTGTCTATGTGTGCGTTGCTCGAGCGCGCTTTGTATGTAGATTGACTTCTGTACCTATATATTTTGTGCCAAGACCCTGGAATGTTGCCCTCAAAAAAAAATGCCCAATGTCAAACTAATTTACAAAACTCTTTATAACAATATTTGTTTATTTATGAAACCATTTCCATCTTTACAGATGTGCACAAGAGGCGAAGTTTTGGAGATATCCTGTTACAAAAATGGCCGACGTCTCTGTAAGTATTGAAACAATAAATAAATATCTTATTCTCGACTAAATTCCATCATCTTTGAAGATCAGAAAAAAAAACAAGTTTTTTTTGTAGGGTGTTAAAATACACAGTTCGTCAGTCTGTCTCATGAACCATAATAGCTAGACAGTTGAAATTTTCACAGATAATATATTTCTATTGTTGCTATAACAACAAATACTAAAAACAGAATAAAATTAATATTTAAATGGGATATTTAACTAAAAACAAAATCAAATATGACGTCAAAAAACTCCTCCGCATTGCTGTCGACTGGTAATGTTCCCAAAAGACTGGCGGCATTGCCACGCGGTAGTGTATGGCAATGATTCCTCTGCCCAAGGTAAAAACCAGCCCTTAGGTCACGCCAGGACTACTAAGGAGCTCAACTAAACTTTTAGAATATGTGTTTACTATGTTATATGTTGTATAATATATAGGTATTGTATCAGCTAAATATTTCCTGTCTTTTACCGTTTATTAGTAGATACCGTTCCCTTAAGTAAAAGATATAGGAAACGCTAGAAATGGCACTACTCCAAATTACATGCCATTAAGTTGGGAAAACTGTGTCTTTGAAATCCAGAATGGTCTTGCAATTGGAAAGGTTTATAGTATCATACTTAAAAAAGGCTAAAAAAACTTTAAAATAATATCAACCTTTGAAAATCTTTCGCGGACTTAAGATCCAATATGTCCCCTAGATGGGGCAGAGGGTGTAATAATATTTATAATATTCCACAACTATCACACAACGCCGTCTAGTCCCAAGCTAAGCAGAGCTTGTGTTATGGGTACTAGACAACTGACAAACATACATATATATTTCTAAATACATACATATTATAGATAAATTAGACCCAGACACAGAACAAATGATCATGTATCCACAGTAGACACCCATCACGACCAGTCTTAAGCTTTACACTTCACCTCATCATCATCATCATTTCAGCCGCAAGACGTCCACTGTTAGACATAGGCCTCTCCCATGTCGCCATAACGACCGGTCTTGTGCGCCTCGCATCCATCAGATTCCCGCGACCCTCACCAGGTCATCGGTCCACTTTGTGGGAGGCCTGCTAACGTTACGCCTTCCGGTACGTGGTTGCCACTCTAGAACCTTTCGTCCCCGTTGACCATCTGTTCTGCGAGCAATGTGCCCTGCCCATTGCCACTTAAGTTTGGCGATTGTTCGAGCTATGTTCGTAACCTTGGTTCTCCTGCAGATATCTTCATTTTCTGATGTGATCACGCAAGAGAACTCCGTGCATAGCCCTTTCCATCTTTGAGTTTGAGTCTTCTTATGAGGCCTATTGTAAGTGACCACGTTTCGGAGCCATAAGTCATCACTGGCAACACGCACTAATCTTGAGACACTGTGGTGTATTGCAGCTTCCCGAACGCTACCCAGCCGAGTCGGATTCGAAGATTGACCTCTTTTTCGAAGTTAGACCTACCCAACTGGACTGTCTGTCCCAGGAAAACGTAGTCGTCCACAACTTCAAGTGTAGAGTCTCCGATCTTGATAGGAGTGGGCGCTACATGGTTGTTTAACTTGACTTTGGTTTTATCCATGTTCATTTTAAGTCCCACTCTTTCGGAAACTCTACTGAGATCACCGAGCGTTGTATTGAGCTATCTCGGTAACCGTGTTTCTCCTACAGATATCTTCTTTTTTGATGTATTTCACGTATCTCTTCCATTCTCTCTATATCTACAATTACCACGCCTGACAGACGACCTTACCGCTGTGTCGTTTTCAGGTCACCGTCCGATTTCATACTTTCACATAAAGACAATATTTCGCTTGTGTTTCCTAGGTGTGGGTACAGGTGATAGTAAATCCATTTTATACTAGTTTTTGTAAACGACTTCATTCGCGTAATATCGATTATAGCAGACGAGAAGTTGGACAAAGTAAAAGTTTAATTGGACTGGCCTGTTGGTCAGTGGCCCTGACTGCTATGCCGGAGGTCGTGGGTTCGATTGCCACTCAAGACAATATGTTTATAAGCATGATCACTTGTGCTGTGTCTATGTGTAATTTATCTATAACTAGCGACCCGCCCCGGCTTCGCTCGGGTGTTTCTCCACTATTTAATGGATGTTATTATACATTTAAACCTTTCTCTTGAATCACTCTATCTATTAAAAAAAATCGCATCAAAATCCGTTGCGTAGTTTTAAAGTTTTAAGCGTACATAGGGATTTAGGGCCAGAAAAAGCGACTTTGTTTTATACTATGTAGTGATATATATGTTTTTAGAAATATATACGTATATTTATCAATTCAGCTGTCTAGTACTCAAGCTAAGGAGTGGAATTCCTTGCCGGAATCTGTGCTTCCTGATAGCTGCAAACCGGGAATCTTTAAGTCAAGAGCGAATAGGTTGCTTCTAGGTAAGCGCGCTCCATCGTCGACCGCATCATTGCTATCCAACAGGAGCAATAGCGGTCAAGCGCGACTCTAAGATAAAAAAAAAAATGCTAATCATTTTAAAACACCCACTGAACGTCACTCGAAAAAAAATCTGCCAAAAAGGTTTTTTTTTTCGAGTATGAGGTCGATTTTCAGGTGGATAAACCACTAAAACCCACTTTAGCTTAATGTTTTTAGTTTTTAAACCACCTGGCAATCGAAAATACCAAATAAATTGTTACCAATTGTATTTTGTTCGTCATTCGGTCATTCCCCTGATATTTGGCTTGTTTTCACAAATATTGGTGGTTCCACAGTAAATATGGAGTAATTGATTGATGAAATTGGGTTAGGTATATTGATTTAATAGGTAGGTATTATTTAACGTTTCTGTATTGCCCAGTTCAATATAATAAAGAGACTGCTTTTTCACTCGCTTATAGTCAACATCGAGCATGGTTTAAAAGCTTGTTTCTACATCTAACGCTATCCAACGCGATGTTTGACGAAAAGGCAACGCACAAAAGAGAGATAACGCCTGAAAACTCTGTTAGTATTCGGTCATTCTGTGATTTATTGTTAAATATATAATGTTAACATAAAAAATGAAAACATATATTTTGTTATCATTTTGAAATAGGTATATTTTCTTTTTACTTGCTGTTATAGATGAGCTCGCGTTTGACCACTATCTCACCTGATGGAAGCCAACAATGGAGCACGCTTGCCTAGAAGTAACCTATACACTCTTGACTTAAAGATGCCTAGATTGTAGCTATCAGGAAACACAGACTCCGGCAGGAAATTCCACTCCTTAGCTGTACGCACAATGAATTTATTCCCAAAACGCTTTGAACGTATGCACGCATTTAAATAAGAAATTCAATGTTTCAAAATGACTCGCGTCATACACATTTTCATACATAAAATTAACGTCAGATTTAACAACCGTGTTGTCTGTCTATCAAAAACATCTTTATACATTATTCACATAAATACTGCGAGCTACCCCCCTACCTACCCCCTCGGGCTGAGACGTAGCGTAATGAATTAATTAAACACTTCCACTCGACTGAGAAGTCTGATGGGAAATTAGCGCGCTGCTAACGCCATCTAGCGCGGAGTAGCGACAACTTTTTTGTTCATAATTTCTTTCGTTTTTTTTTTTATGAAACCATTAATTGGTCGTCTTTTACAGGAAACTATTTTAATTGTGTTATCGGTTTTCTATATTTAATTCCCGTTGGAATTGGCTCATCGAATATTTTTATCCCTTCGAATCGGTGTAGTTAGGAAATAGGTTACGCCATCTATCGGCGAGTAGCGACAACATTGACCCTAATTGAAAATAATTTGGTAGTTTACTAATCAAAACTGCCCCTATGACTCATCATGAGCTTAACGTCAGTAACGCGATCAAACACCCCTAGCCCTTTAAAATGCGGGCAGGACCCCTATTTGAAATGATTACTCAATTTTTTTCTACCCTTGTATTCGAGTAATTACAATCAGAGGGTTGCAGTATGAGAGATCAGGGTCATCATTTAGATTTATTAGTGATTGATCTTCCATTTCGATATTGTAACCAATTTATGTATTCAATTATTCTGTTTGACAAAGTGTAATATTCCACGACGTTTAGTTAAACAATTCTTCACTAGATGGCGTTAGTAGTAGCTTCACTTCAAATATCTAGCCACATTGCCATCTGGTCATTTCTCGCTTATAAACCATCAAAATTCATACACAGCTTCTACAATCTAAACCAGGTTTACGTAGTTTGATGTTGTTCATTTATTATTCTGTTGTCTATCTACTCTGTGTATTCCCTTGCTTATTTCTAACGATACCTTTGGGACGGCCGGTAACTCGGTTTGGTTCATGATTAGAACAAAACTAGTCAAAGTAATGTTGGTGTATATTAAATTGGGATAAGACATTATCTAGATATTATGATCATCTTTTGAAAATATATGATAAATGATATTTATTTTGGTAGGTTTATTAAAAATACTCTTTTTACTCGTAAATTTTCGTCAATTAAAACTAGATGATAACGATATAATTATATTTTCTCTGTATTATTTTCTATTATGACGTGATAGTGCAATGTTGGACTCGTGTATAATGCTACCTCTCATGCATGAGTTTGTTGGGTTGTACTTTTATAAATTAATCTAGAACATTACTGACGCACGGGTGCTTCAGAAAGCATGTAAAGCCGTTGGTCCCGGTTGTCATTCATAGATCTTTGACAGTCGTTTCAGGGAGTCAGACGCCAGAAAGTCTGACCATCAGTCTATCCAAGGAGTCACGTGTTGCCGAGTTACTGAGTTGTGGAGGACGATAAGCAGTCTCTCCACGTAAAACACGGGTAATCAGTGGAATGCAGTTAAACTGGAAGCCAACCCGTCAAGTTTTTGGTTATTTTTTTGTTAGTAGGAGATAATCTCTGAAAGTACTGGTCCGATTACGAAAATGTTTTCACCTATAGAAAACTGTTTTATTCTTGAGTGACTTAGGCTATATTTTATGTACACAGCCGAAGCCGCGGGCAAAAGCTAGTGCTTTATGTTTTCACTTGTTTAAAGGGTCTTCCTAACAAAATATCTTCGGTTCATCAGCTCCCAATCTCACAATATCATCTCCCAAATGAAGATGACAAGCAATTATTCTCTGCTAACCCCTATTTAACCTTAGGCGTGAATATACACACTTAATTATAACGGTTTCACCCTAAACGCCATGCTGCAGGCATTTTGAAATCAACACGGAATGAGGGCCAGCCCTAATGGGGATTCACACAATAACAATTGTGAAGGTGGATAACGTTTTGAGGGAAACAGTATTTTTTTGCATACCACAGCTGTGATATTATTTTGAATTTGTGTTCGTATTTCTGTAGGTTATATCCTTTAAAGATAAAATATCTACGTGTTTTAAAGATGATGATAATTATGAAGACGTACAATATCTGTCCTCTGCGATTGTGAGCCTTTGCCTTGCTCTACCGCAATGTCGCCTTGTGTTTAATGAGACTAAATAAGTAAAAAAAAAGGAGGCCTTCGCCTAGAAGTAGGACATAATATGCCAACGTCCACTACAACGGAAGTACTTTGACTTGACTAGTGAGGTTGTCAATACGAGAGATGTGAACTCGGCGGTTATTGTACTTAATATTAACAATAAACCTTTCAGCTAATAGCTGAATAGCCAAAAACTTCTACTAACATCTTAAGAGACTTTTAAGGCTTGATTTAGAAAGACCGCAGTTAAGCACTAGTTTATATAATTTAAAAAAAACGAATGATAAACAGGTAAAATTTGTTTATTTATGTTACGAAAAACAAATGTCTGATCGAGTTACGATTTTTGTACTTATAAAATAGGATAATTTAGTCACAGAAAAATGCAATTTCTAAGGTCTTTAGCAAGTTCTTTTCTTAAATTTCTACAGATCCAATTATCTAAAAAATTCTCAATGTAACCAACATACGAGTATCAGCGCTTTTTAAAAAGAACATCGTAATTGTAAACGAGTCTTTTTTTGCAACATTATTTTTTTCCTCCATAATTAAAAACATATTTATGACGACATCATTCTACAAAAAAAATATGACCAACTATTAATATAACTACTGATCTAATAGAATAGTTACTATTAACATATTTTCATACATACTTATTAATAGCGACAACCTATTTTCGCCAAAAACGCATATTGTCATTTACGATATTCTTCCTCAAAAGACTCGATATTCGTTGCTTTACAAAAATCTACAGATTAGAATTATCTTCAAAAAGCTAGCCTTACAAATCGCACTCGGAAAAAGAACCTAAAAATACGGCTTTTATAGTTACATTTTAAACAGACAGCCTAATTCTAGTTGCATCTCAACATTTTCTACAAAATTTCCCTCCATCTGTTTTTCTCGCAAGCTCAAAATGACCAACAAATTCCAGCATTGTCAAGTAACCTGAGCTCAAAGCTTACATTGTAAACGACACGGTTACCTGTCCCCCTATTGTCCTCCATCCCCCGTCCATCCCCCGCTATCCCAAGTTTTGTTTGTCCACGCTTTCGACCGTAATCATGTCGTCCTGAGTAAATAACATAAAATTTAATACACTGCCTGGTGTTGAGTCGTTATCATCCAAACCGGAGGAAGTAGGTTAGTGGTGTTTGAATTTGAGCTTTTTTTTCTGGTGAGAGATAATTGGTGAGGCTGTTTTTGGTTTAGTAATTTTTTGGTAGTATTATTCTCTGAAAATCTTTGTTCAACGTTAATTTGATCTTTAACTAGTAGTGGTATCAAATAACTTAGCGTGGGATTGCGTCTATAATTTTCAGCTACAACAGTCATTGTTAGATCTCTGCTGTCCTGCTTAAGGATATGTGACCCTGTAATTCCTCGCCACATATATTATTACCACTACAGACTAACTAAAAACTACAGTCATTTGTATTGTAGTGTTTACAGCTTAACAAATTATCTTTTCTTCTTCACACATTTTCACCAACAATCACGTAATTTTACTAACTGCTGTGTGTTTGTCTAGTCTCTCAATAATATTAAAGTGCTAAGTGTGAGTGATTTTATTTTGCTTTAATGCTACTGACTCGTTAATAGCATTCAGTGCTCCAATTGATCAGCTCCTAGCTCTTAACCAATCAGATAGACAAAAGCTATAAACGTTACGTAAAAACAATCCGCTTTAAACGTTTACAAGAAACAGTTTACGATCTCTACCCTCTTTTCCCTCCTAATTTCCAGAAAAAACTTAAACCATGCGCTCTAAAACACACAAAAAAAGGCTGTACATCTTCCCTAAACTCCTAGTACCTATTTAAATCACTTACTAAACATTTTAAGCTTTAAAACACATAGTATAATCCTGCCGTAATTCTGGTGGTCGGCTTAATCAGTTGGGCTCAGGTGCTAACACATAATTGCGGTAACGATACGCCCCTGCTAATTACGAGAAACAAAGCAAATAGTACACAAAACCTTTGTGTTGTGGACTTATATGTGTTTAGATTTTTTTGTGAGGCTTTAAAGTTTCCTTGTCCTGTAAATTGTAGGCTTTATAGGTAGTAGCTATTGAAGTATGGTATGGTTGAGTTTTCATCGTCATTTTAGGCAAAATATGTCTTACTGATTCATATTAGTTTCGCAGTTCCATATATTAAATACAAATAACAATTTCACTGTAGCTTCAATTATCTGTATTTTGCCTGTTAAATTAAAATTCACGCACGCTTTTGAGCGTTACATATTAAACGCATACATGCAGGTAGCAATCTCATACCCAAATGTAATAAAATTTGTTCACTATAATCCAAAATTTCACGTGGAACACGCTCTCAAATATCAGCGAGTGAGTGAACTCAAAAAAACAATGAAAAACAGATAACAAGGGGGAATCTTTTGTTTCAAAAACCATTCCAACGGTTAAAAAAATTCGTAAAATTTTTCTTCTCGCAATCGACGATGGAAGCAGAAATGCCTTTCATGTTTCTGTATCGGGTTTTTTTTTGTATCACGGCACTGATTTTTAGCGAATGAAAATGCTTTTTCAGCGACCCTCCATCCGTTTTAGTTCTTTCATTCGTCTGCATCGGTTGTATAATATCTGTCTCGTCCGTAATGAGATTACGGTGGCGCTCGCAGCGGGGAGTAGCGGAACTAAAATTTTATTATTGATGACGCTATGATGTAATTGGATGAAATTGTGTGTTTACGAGTTAATGAGGTTGGCTGAGCGCAATGTTATACAATGGGGACGTGATTGATAGTCGGTGCGTGTGTGCACTTCGCTTTTATTAATTTTCGCGCAGCCGCGGGATATAAAATACAGCAACATATTTTATTTTGTGCCTATATTTTTTACAGAATGCTTTGAATACTTTAAATGGGAGTACATACCTAGACTATATACCTTAACAATCCCCATTATAACTGTACTAAACTAACTGCCCAACGTATAACAGCATAACAAATCAAAAGCTCAATTACAGAACCACTAAAACATTAATGCTAACACCATCTACCGTGGAGTAGCGTAACAACAGCTTCCCCAAGTCCCACACAGATGCCGCTGTACACAATCGACAAGACGTCAATACTAACCCCATGCATATTTTAGAACATAGAACGCATCATATCATGTTCCCTTAGCGGGATATATCATCAAAATTACTAACGTTTCGTCCGGAATGACTTGTAAAATATTCAGCAACAAGGTAACGGCTTTTGTGCCCGCCTTAATGAAGTATAGACAGAGTTTGGTTAACTTTTTCTCGCGGTCTGTTATTTATTTTATCTGTGCTAGTGTTGTTAGGTTGGTAGTTTGGCGGGAATATTATTTTTGTTTTTGGAATTGAGTGTGTATGAATATTTCAGTGGTTGGCACTGTGGGTAGAGTTTTAGTAATGGATTTCGTTGTTGGAGTATTTTCATTGATAGTGCTATTAAAAATATAGTGAATTAACTACAAAATGATATTCTGTTTGAATATTTAGTTGAGATGATTTACTTGGAATCTGGAAAGTAGTCGGCTGCTGAACACAAATCCCCTCAAATTATAGTCATAAAAAACTGACCATTTGCATCTCGCATATTTTTACATGCCTAATTATTTACAAACCGAACCTTCGGTAAAACTAAGGTACACTTGCAATTATTTCAATTGTAAATAGGTCACCTTTATTTTATGATGTTTTTGCATTCAGAGTGGAATTAATCTTTAAGTTCTAAACTCTTATATGAAAAAAAAATCTATTTTAGCTATTTTATGCATATTGTAGGAAAGATCATTAGATGATTTCCCATATGTTGCTGAAAAGGTTTTTTAAATCATTAATACTGTAATTTAAGCAATCTTAGGCAAATTTTAAGAAGGTGCGTTAAATAAAACTGATTACAAAAATACAAATAGTTATTTCTACTCACTATTTAATATACCCTTAAGTGCCTCTTTAATTTACAGAAAATGTCATAATAATTATCGTAAGTACATAAATCAAATTTTTATTACGTTTTTAATATTTTCTTGTCGTTTATCCAAATCGTAACATCATTAGGAGTTCTTTATGATACTTACGAGTAAATTTTATTGCTTTTCGTGTAATCATTTGAAGATTTTATGACATCATTAATGGTAGGAATCAGCAATCATTTAATGGTGATATTTATAGATATTTGAGTTCGCATCGATTAAGGAGACATTTATTTTTAATGCGATAGTGATTATAATTTTTATTACAATGCAGAAGAGTTGTTATAGGAAACGTTTTTTTTTTTTTAATTTGATTAAAATTTTTTGGAAAGATTTTTTTAGTAGTATTTCAAATAAACTTAGAATTAATCTTAAGGGTTTGGGATTTTACCAACATACAAAACATTTTTGGCCTTTCAGGGTTGATTTCTGCAAGGGTCATAGAGAATTTCTTAAAAGGGAAGCTGTGGTCCTAGAACGCAAAGAACAATTGAAGGGTACAGGTGCGATATTAGTCAGTAAAAGTCTGATTCGCTCAAGCTTAGAGCAAGAGAAATCATTAGATGATTTCCAACCTTAAAAGTATCTTACATACCATATCTGCAGCTATTCCTATACACTCTACTCACTTATACATATACTCTATTGACTTCATATATCTTCATATCTTTACATCTTGCTTAGAAACTTAACACACATTCTACATATCTACACTAATTCTATCCTAGACCAGTCCAGTGCTTTAGACGTCTAGATCTGCAGCTAGTAAATCTACAACCCCACAATAATCATAACAACCACCCCATAACCAATGACAAACTACGCTATCACCTTCAAAATTACATCCCCATCATATCTACACAATACCGACAACCTCATAACAATCATGCTAGCAGTTCTGGAGATGTAAACTCACTCGTATATACAATACAAGACATACACGATATTAAACTTTATCTACTCGACGTAAGGTTCTAATTTGAGTGGGTGTTTCTCACAAAAGGTTTTGGACACATCAATTGATATCTGCCTCGTGCAATACGGAGTGGTACAGACAAGTTTGTTTATGGCTATGTATGGTCAGCAGAACAGGCTGGAGGTCGTTATAGTGGATAAGGGGGTGAGCAGGGATGTGAGGTCTGGAGTTTGGTACCGCTATTTGATTTGGATGTGGACTTGCAGTTAGAATAGACTTGAATTGTTAGCGGTTAGAATATTGTTTTGTGAGGGGTTTTAGTTGATGCTTAGTTTTATATAATAATTATATTCTACTATTTTAACACAACGCCGTTTAGTCCCAAGCTAAGCAGAGCTTGTGTTATGAGTACTAGACAACTGATAAACATACTTATGTATTTCTAAATACATAGATATTAAGATAAATTACATCCAGACACAGAACAAATGATCATAAACATGTGTCCCATATATAGTTTGTTTATTTAATCATAGGTGAACCAACAGCTATAACAAAAGGATAACAACAGTAAAAAAAAAATAACATTTATAACAGAGAATTTACAGGCACAGATATTTTTAACATTTCTCTTAATTGCCTGGAACTAAAGAAGCTGAAGGTTGAATTATAACTTAATTAAAACTTACTTTTTCATCACTTTTCAAACTGATAATGAAATATTATTAAAATAAATTCCGATACAAGAATTTAAAAGGCATGTATTTCTAACGCGTCTTTCCATATTAGGTGTTTATTGTTCTTTTTTTACAATTATATTACATTATCGACGCTATAAGTCTATTGTAAAAAAAAACAATTATCTAAAGAGTTAGATATTGTTCGTGTATAACTGTTTGACGCAAAAAAAAATGGTTACAATAAAACTTTATGCACTAATATAAAACACTGTTTAAAGTCGGATTTGATGACTTAGGCAAAAGTTTAACTTTAGGGTAGTATATGGTCGCCTATGACAATGATGAAAACGTTTTGGTAACTAAAAGGTATTTACTTCCAAAACGAACGAAAGAGGATGTAACCTACAAGCCAACAACCAATTCCACTTTTCTATTATTATGAGCTTAGATAAACACACGTTTTAAAGATGTCTGAAATATTTTTCACAAGATAAATACACAAACAAAGACGCCACCAAAATAAATATAACCGTTGCTATGAATATTCTGTTGTCCTTACCAAACACTGTGGACAGTGCGTAATGGGTATTTATTGAGTGCAGCACCATCTGTCGGTGAGTGGAATAGCTAATGTTGTGTGCTACTCGACAATAGATGGCTCTAGTTTGTGTACGATTAAATATTTTATACGATTATGGCGTTTACTTTAGAAGCTGAGTTAAGTGGGTTGGATTATTATGAGTGTTTGTATTTATGATGTTTTGTGTGCATTATTTAGTTTTCTTATAATCTTTTCTGCCTTTTCTTCTAAGAACGCGGTATATTATATCTACTCATGATTTTAGTTACATTTACCTGTAATTTGCTGTCATTAGCTTAAACTGTGTGGTGTTTATTTTGGAATTAAATTCTACTTTCAGCATATAGCATAGTATCAACGTTATAATTTTCCCACTGTTGGGACTGAGGCATCCTCTCTAGGAGAAGAAATGAGCCGTAATCTACGCCGCCAGTCCAGTGCGGGTTGATGGATGTCACATGTCTTCGAATTTTTGGCTCTAGGACATGCCGGTTTCCTAACAATGCTTTCCTTTACCGTTTTGAGAGTAGTGGTGATGAAATAAGTTACACAAAGGGTTGCACCTGGCTAGGTTTGACCGCGTCGAGACCTTTACCACTGGGCCACCGTTGCACTTCAGCACATTAATTCATACACATTTAACTAATGCCGTCTAAATACATCCAAATAAGTAGTTTATATATAATATTCGTCTACAGTAGTACATAAATTAATATCTCATATTCATATCAGTATTTCCTACAACCCAGGTATCTACTTAGTTAGCAGATAAGTACTTTCAGAGATTATCTCCTTCAAACAAAAATACAAACTTTACCTCTTTCTAATATTAGTGTAGATAGCATAGAATCAGACTAAAAATGCAATATCAGTTGTAAATATTTTGGCAAATGAATAAATTGTTCACAGTGGGTTTTTTTCAATCATTGAATATTTTTAGACAAATATTTTTGCGATATGAATAGTTTTTTCATTGTCAATAGGAATAATATTTTGATACAGCGTGAGTTATGCTATTGAAATTTGTTTTTTTTAATTGGTGATAGGTTCGTGCTGACCAAACATGTTGCTGAGGGATTTGGCGTAGTATTTTAAGGTCGGCCGCCAGCCTGACACCAATGACCAATGAAAATGTTAAGATGGATGTGTGGTGTGACGAGAAAGGATAAAGTGAGAAATGAGTATTTTAGGGGAAGTTTGAAAGTGGCGCCGGTGACTGAAAAGTTGAAAGGGAATCGTTTGTCTTGGTATGGTCATGTAAAAAGGAGAGATGAAACGTATATTGCTAAAAGAGTTATGAATTTACATGTGGATGGATGGCGAGGAAGAGGGAGGCCAAAGAAAAGATGGATGGATTGTGTGAGAAGTGATATGAATGAAAAGGGAGTTAGTGATAGCGTGACGAGCGACAGGACAGAATGGAAGAAAAAAACATGTTGCGCCGACCCCAAATAAAACGGGATAAGGGCAGGAAGATGATGATGATGATGAGGTTCGTGCTGACCACTATCTCACCTGATGGTAAGCGATGATGTGGCCGACGATGGAGCACGCTTGCCTTGAAGTAACTTATTCACTCTTGACTCAAAGACACCTAGGTTGTAGCTATCAGGAAAACACAATCTCTTGTGATTGTTATGCAAATGTATTGCTAATTTCAATGGCGAAATTTAAAATGAAGTGCCATTTGTACCAAGTGTACGTTATAGGGTCTTTTACAAGAGAAATAATTACGTCTGCCATAGTCAGAGATTTTTGTTTAGGTGGGAAAATCATCCAAAGATATCACCCTCTCTTGAGCGGAGCGGGAGATAGTGTCAGACTTTTACTGACTAAAAACCCAGTCCTGTTCCTTCGTTGCCTTTCACACCAGGGCCGAATCTTCCTTTCAAAACAAATCCTTAGCCCCAGTTGGCTTCGAACCTGCTGGGCCCCTACGGTTTGCTGATAACTCCTTGAGGCGCGAGTGAAACGATATGCGCCGTCGACGTCTTAGACTCAGTCCGGTCGGTTACCGTCACACGACGAGCTACCCATAGCTCGTCGCCCGCAAGCCCCCGCGCCTACACTTCCTTCTCTTCGTCAATAAAGCAGGAAGAAATTTTTGTGCTATATTTCTGTTAGAGCCAAAAAAATATTGCTCTTTAAAATAAATCTCGGGATTTGAGGTATATACACCTTTTTTTTCGCTGTACGAAATCGATATAAGTACATGAAGATCTCTACATAGGTACTAAGAGAGGTTTTCCCAACATTCAACCGCTAAGGAAATGAAAAAGAGGCCAAAAGTCTGTACAGAGAAACTGATAATGACGCAGGAAAAGCCGCTCGCAGAAGCTAGTTTCATATAAAATTGTATTCCCAGCATTTTCAAGTACCCCCATTTAGTTTAAAAGAGTTACTTAATTAATAATAAGTGTACAAACTGCGGGTAGAATTAAAAATTGATTTAGTGCTGTTTCGCCCCAATAATGTTTCTAACGACCCCCGTTTGGGTCATTTGGGGGCTTAATAACGGCCTCTTATGACTTTCTGTCACTGCTAACTACCTCATGTTATTAATTGGCGTGATAATATTAGATTTTTTTTCGGAGAAAAATTACGGTAGAGATTTTTGAAAATGATTTTGGTAGTTAAAGAAAAAATGGTACTACAATTTTGACTGTGTTTTTTGCTATGGATATTTATGGTGAAAATACCACATTTTTACCGACTTCCCAAAAAGAAGGAGGTACTACGTTTGGCTGTTTGTATGTTTTTTATTTGATATAAACTAGTGCTTGACTGTGACCCCACCTGATGATAAGCAGTGATGTAATCGTTGATGGTGAGGCGCACTAGTTTATTAAGAACCTATTCACTCTAGCCTTGAAGACAACTAAATTGTAATCGGAAAAGAAAACTGCAGCAGATAAATCGTTTCAGTCCTTCAATTCACCCAGTATAAATGACAAGGCGAAACGCTTAGTTCGGACCATAGAGTTTTCAATAACGTAAAGAAGGATACTCGCCGTACATCGGGTTGTCCTTTGGTAGAAAAGAGATGACGGAATCAAGTCATGCAATTCCCGCACTCAATTCACACTCCAAAAAAGTCATCTATATAATTATGTCCTTGACTTCATAGAAATATCTGAGTATTCCAAATTACCTGCAGTATCTAACATTTGAAGATTTTCCTCCACCAAATAATTGTTAAACAAATATCTACTAAACACGCGTTTATAATTTTGAACAGTAGGTATATTAAATTAGAAGTTGAAACTGTCAACGTATACAGAAACCTGGGTTTAATTCCAGGGGTTTAAGCAAATATTTACTCCCCAATATGTTTACAAGTATCACTGACCTTTCATTTTCAACATACCAACCTAATAATGTTGACTAGTTTCCGAAAATCCGAATTTCCGCGAATCATAGTTCACAGGCGTGGTCTCCCACTAATTTTCGCCTTTCAATTTAACTTGTAAACGCTGCCTGAATTCATTAATCGTACTGAACGTTCATAACTGAACTATAGTAATTTTGAACGGCTCCGTGACTGATGGGAAGGGGCGCGAGAGGTTCAGAATTCAATTCCCAGTCAGCAACTGACAAGGGTACAGCTATCTATCAACTTTTGTTAATGGCGCCCAATTGGGACTGTTAAATTTTGGAGTTAGTTAAGAAGAAAAGTGTCTTTGAGAGGTTTTGTGTTCATTTTAAACTATGTTTTTAGATTGATAATTTAATGGAGTAATCCATTAAATTATCAATCTAAAAACATAGGTTCTTCTCCAAGTTCCGGTTGAAATAAAAACAACTCTTTAACTGCTTAAGACATCGGTAAAATAAAGAAAATCTTCGTCTACTCAACTATTGAAGTCTTAGATTAAGAATCCAATTCTCAGTCAACAACTGACAAGGATACAGTTATCTATCAACTTTTTTTAGTGGCGCCCAATTGGGACTGTAACTGTTAAACAATTTGGCGTAATCAAGTCGAAAAGTCTTTGAGACTTTGTTTACTTTAAACCATATTTTTTGGTTCATATTGTAATGGAATAGATTTATAAATGACTAATTTCTAGAAGTCCCAGTCCAAATAAAAACCAAACTGTGAGTGCGCGTAATGGCGCCCAATCGGGACTGTTAAATTCTTTTGAGTTAGTGAAGAAAAAAAGTATCTTTGAAACTTTGTGTTCACTATAAACAATATTTTAGATTGATATCGTAATGAAATAGGTTTTTAAATAACTAGCTGCTACCAGTACCGATTGTAATTAGAGGTAGATTTATAAATGACGGACTTTGCAAGGCCCGGTCAAAAAAAAAACATAATTTCTCTCATTTTCCACAAAATAAAAAAAAATACTGATTCACTCAACGTTAGGTTTAGAATTAAATTTCCAGACAGCAACTTACAAAGATACAGTTATCTTTCAACTTTTGTTAATGGCGCCCAATTGGGACTGTACATTATTTTTAATTTGAAAAAGAGGAAATTATTATTTACGACTTCAATAAAAAGCCCTAATCTACTCAACTGTTAAAACGTTATTCATAAACATACAAACTTCCACCTTAAAATTATAAAGTATTTTTCCCTTTAAATTATTCATCTACGGCTTTCATACGTTCTTATTAATATCTGCTAGACTTAGTAAGATAAGTCTTGTACTATTAACTTCAAGTCTTGAATCTTAATTGCCGACAGAGAGGTGCTCATTAATCCTTAAGATTCAAAACTAATCCTCTAGTCAAATTTCTCAAGATATTGAAATTCATCACAAGGATATACAAGTAACTAGATATGTACATTACAGACTTATCAATAATACTTAACTGGCTGTGTTTTCTGATAGTTTCGGCACAAAATATATAGGCACAGAAGTCAATCCACATACAAAGCGCGGTCTCACAACGCACACATAGACACCGCTCACGGACACGATATCTCGGAGCGCCACGGCCCGTTTGTCGAACAGTTCCGGCTTAAACGCTCATGAGTGCGTCCATCGAGCATAGGTATAAAGTGAAGTACATACACGAGATTGTCTTCTGTACCTATCTATTTTGTGCCAAAGGGAAGATGATGGTCATCCGCGATCAATGAAACATTTCCATCACTTCAAAACGAATTTGACACGTCTCAAATCATAACAAATTATAACCACAAAACGCCTTCAATTCTTTAACCCTCAAAAATCAAGTTAAAATTGGCGTGCAGTCCGGCCGACTGGTCAAATGGACCACGTTTAGATTTATGAGCGGTGGTCGGCGACCACTCCAGCCAAGCGTTAATCTGGGGTCTAATCGACCGGGCCCAGCGCGTTCCGCGAATGTACCAATTGATTTTTTTTCTGTAAGGCGAGGGTAGGATATGATTTTTTTACGAAAATCGTGGAAAAAATATGGTGGCATATACAACATAATTTTTAGTTTACGCGAAACCCAAAACACGTGTCTAGTTTTTTTATCATGTTGCATGAAGTTTAATAAATAAATAAATCTATGTCCAAAATTTCATAACTAAATGTATCGCATGAACTAAAAATTATGTTGTAAAATGTTATACAATAAAAATAATTAAAATAGCAGATCATAAACAGTATTAATTTATAAAAACCAAGGTAAAAAAAAAAATTACTGTACAAGCAACGTTACATGTAACATTTTAGCGCTGATCGTCGTTTCTAGCGCTACTTTATTTGTACTAGCAATCAAGCCTACAACAGCTCATTGACCTTAGTTTACATAATCAAAACTAGACAGAAGTATGAATTTTCTCTCTCCATCTTAATATCTATAACACAAAACCTTTCTGGTTCTATCGACAATGTATCACTATCTCCAAAAAAAACATATCCTATTCGCCCTCAATAAAATCTTAACATCCATTTCTATCAATTAACAAGATACCCAAGCCCCGACATCGTAATCTTGATTCCCATCGTCTGCAACATGCCACCAGCAGACCCCAAGGGGTCTCCAATGACACGGAACATGAAAAATTTCATCCCCTCCCCACCCCTCCTTCTCCCCCTTTTCCAAACATAGTCCAGTGATTTTATTTTTATAAATTGTGCCGGCTGTGTCGTCGACGTAATGTCTAAGCGGTTCTGTTTTATATTGGAGTGTAATAAAATAGTTATTTGTAGGTTTTAGATTAGTTTTCTTATAGTTTATGAGGTCTGATTGTGAGTTATATTATAATCCATTTAAAGTTTATACTTTAAGAGTGAGAGAGACCTTATGGTCTCACTGCCTTAAAATAGATAGGTACAGAAGACAATCTCATGTATGTCACTTTTTATACCTACGCTTGGTGGGCGCACACTAACGACGGTTTGAACCGGAATTGTTCGACGAGTGGTTCGAGACGCTACCGATACATCGTGGCCATAAGCGGTGTCTATGTGTGCGTTGCTCGAGCGCGCTTTGTATGTAGATTGACTTCTGTACCTATATATTTTGTGTCACTGCTTTCTGAGAGCAGTGGTGGCCGTGGTAATTGCTCCGACTTACGAGTTCAAACCCTGCCAGGCGCATTACTTTGTGTTTTATTTCATTACCACTGCTCTCAAAACGGTAAAGAAAAACATCGTGAGGAAACCGGCATGTCCTAGAACCAAAAATTCGAAGACATGTGACATTTACTAACCCGCACTGGGCCCGCGTGGTGGATTACGAACCATTCCCTCTCCTAGAGAGGAGGCCTGAGTCCCAGCAGTGGGAACATTAAAAAGGCTGATGATGATGATGACTTTTCTGCAGTTTAGAAAAATTGAGGTTATGTATTGTTGAGGCGAATTTGTTCTTTCATTTCATATTTGGAAACATCAATGCAAGAGATCTTTAAATCACAAACTGCTGTATAAAGATATACACAAGCTTAGGTAAAAACAAATGAAAAATAAATATAGAATAAACAACATTTATGGACAACTTTCCCAAAATAGGGATAAACGAAAGGAATTAGACGAGGCTTTTACCCAAAAGGAGTTCGTGTTAAAGGAACAGCAAGAAAAATATAATATAACAAAAATATTATTATTATTGTGGCGACGATACAAATAATAAATGATTATTGATTATTGACGCTTGGGGGAGGCCTAAGCCCAACAGTGGACGTGTATAGGCTGAAATGATGGTGATGATGATGATGAAACATATTATAATTATAAACTAACCTAGTTAAGTAAGAAATCTACTAATATTTTGAATTGTAAACACACTTTTATACTGAAATAAAAAAGCTTTTATTTTATAGAAAACTAAAACATAAATTAAGGAAACAATATACGGAGCTCTAACTTGAGAGTAACTCACAATTGACCTCGCAAGATATCTTAAAGAAAACCACACAATACCTTTATATCACTCATAATGATGCTCATTAAAATACTAAAGAAAAAGGGAGAAAAAATCCACAGCTTTTTTTGACAAATTTAATTAAAAGATGACTGCTAGTACAATAGATCCCATGTTTGGGCGCCATTTTAGTTGTCGGCCATTTTGTGTTTTTATTATAATTAATTGTCGTTTCTTTGTTTCAGGTACACGACTGTTTACTATAAATTGGATTTTGTTTATTAGACATAAATGTTGATTATACATACAATATTATTTTTAGTTTATGCGAAACCTGAATATAGTTTGTTCAGAATCAGTAACTGAATGGATTCCAATAGTTTTTACACCGTGTTGTATTTTTTCACAAAATTATTTAAAAAGGTCATAAGTTGGACACCACCAATACTAAGTACAACACTAGCCACGGCAGGTCATAGCACGCATCAGGAACCAGCAAACAACGCCTCAGTCGCCTGGATGGCCAAGGTTTATAACTTTGTAATTTTTCATGATACAGTTATGAAATTTGTACATAGATTCTTTCTGTGCATAAAAATACTAGACACGTGTTTTGGGCTTCGCATATACTAAAACTGATGTTTTACAGACCGACGCACACGTGGGCTGCACCTGATTTGTACATAGAGTTGCGTGGCGTGGATCTAATGTACAGTGCGTTTCACTTAAGACGTTCCTTTGGCATAATGTTGGCTCCTCTGTCTGTCTACATAAAAAAGAAGGGAAAAAGGAATGAGTTGCCTACTCTACCAAAATTGTTCCCCGAAATGCGAAACGAAATCGATTTGAACGGTAGTTGCAGCACTTTTTGGAGAATTAAGAGGGGAATGGGACTTTATTTAAAAAAAGCAGGTCTAAAAGGACGTTGTTATAGAAAGATACGATATTATGGCATGGCATTTTCGGTATTTGAAAATCGGAATGGAGCCCAGCGCCCTATACTTTATTCAAAAATAGTAAAAAGAAAAACAAAAAAAAAACGCAATTGTTAAAAGTAACGAAATAGAAGTTAATCTTCCTAATATTAAGTAATTTAATACTAAAAATATTGCAACACTGTTTTTCCGTATGTCCAACATTACGGCAAAGGAACGTCTTAAGTGAAACGCACTGTAGGTACCTCTGTTAGTCTAATTGCCATTTAAAATGTAAGGAGTCCGACGCGCCCAGGGCGTACGTCATGGCCCATGTCTAATTTAGTCTAGCTGATATTACCGGAAAATTGAAACCTGTAAGATTGTAAAACATTGTGAGAAATTGTAAAATATTTTTCTAATTAAGACACGGTTCGTGTTACTTGTACCTCTGTTTGTGTGTTAGCTTCTCACCACGAGATGGCGCTATTTGTACAATCCTTTGTGAGTTTGACTCTCACCACAAGATGACGCTACTTGTACCATCGTTTGTGAACTTGCTTCTCACCAAAAGATGGTGCTACTGGTACCATTGTTTGTGATGTTTGACTGGATTATAATCTTTATAAACGAAGAAAGAAGAGATCGAGATCTAGAAGAGTGTATTGTGTCATGCCCTTGTCATTCTTCTTGCCCGTGTGCGTAATACTACTGGACGGAGAACTGATAAGGGCATGTCCTGTACAAAATCGTCGTGGGAAAGGCGTTTTGAAGATTACTTTCTGCGTGCTATATTTTTTGTGTGTATTTATTTGTTATTTTCAAACAATTATTATGCTATTCATCATCACCTTCCTGCCCTTGCTCCATGTTATTTGGGGTCGTCGCACCACGTTTTTTCTTCCATTCTATCCTGTCACCCGTTATGCTGTCAGTATTTTCCTTTTCTTTCATGTCACTGTTCACACAATCCATCCGTCTTTTCTTTGGCCTCCCTCTCTCTCTTCACCCATTCACATGTATAGATACTCATTACTCTTTTAGTAACATGCGTATCATCTCGTCTCTTTATATGACCATACCAGGACAAATGATTCCCCTTCAACTTTAACGTTATACAAATAAAGTCAAATAATTTATTTGCATTTGCATTATGTTAATGTTTTTGTATATTAATATTTTTAACCATTTAATATAAGAAGCAATCAAAACCATTTTATAGACATATACTGATTGAACATTTTACGGGATAGTATGGGCTAACTCTAAAGATAATAATAATGATATAATATTCCACAACTATCACACAATGCCATCTAGTCCCAAGCTAAGCAGAGCTTGTGGTATGGGTACTAGACAACTGATAAACATACTTATATATTTCTAAATACATACATATTATAGATAAATTACACCCAGACACAGAACGCTCCGCCCAAGAGTGAGTTTTGTCATAAGATGATTTTCCCCACCAAAAAAAAAAACCCAGACACAGAACAAATGATTTTCTCATCACACAAACATTTGTCCTAGGTGGGAATCGAACCAACGACCTCCGGCATAGCAGTCAGGGTCACTAACCACTAGACCAACAGGCCAGTCTAAAATATTATAATATAATACTTTAATGGATTATAAATAGATTATTAATTATAATAGATCTTTTAACAAGCGGTATGCAAGTTTATAACGTACTCAGAACGTGATTGGCTTCCATAGGGAAGAGGCATTACGTACTTAAAACGTCATCGGCTGTTAAAGTGTTAAATTTATATCTAATAATATTAATATTTTGTAACTTTACTGTTTGTATAAGTTTGTAAAAAATATTGTCATTATGTGCCTATTTTAAAACTGAATTATTTATGTTTAAATTGGTTAAATATAATTAAATAAAAATATTTTTATAGGTACACCTATTAAGGAAGAAAAACACTATCTAAGACTACTTAGGGAAGCGTCATTGGATGACTAAAAACCATTTCATTTTTAGTCATCCTATTGCATTTTCCTAAGTTCACATCATTTGTCAAGAACCAACAACCATATTGAGGAAGAGAAACGCCATCTAAGAAAACTTAGGGAAGCGTCATAGGATGAATAAAACGTTTTTGTTTTAATCATCCTGTTGCATTTTCCTGGGTTCACAACATTTGTCAAGAATCAACCACCATCGAAGACGAAGACGCTTGCTTCTCACCACAAGATGGCGTTACTTGTACCATTTTTTTTTAATTTTCGATTTTACGGTAACTGTCAAATTTGAAATTTAAATTTATATCTAATAATATTAATAATTGTAACTTCACTGTTTGTTTAAGTTTGTAATTAAATATATTGTGCCTTTTTTAAAACTGAATTCTTTATGTTTAAGGTGGTTAAAAATATAATTAAATAAAAATATTTTCATAGGTACCCATATTGAGGAAGAGAAACACCATCTAAGAATACTTAGGGAAGCGTCATAGGATGACTAAAACGGATTTGTTTTAGTCATCCTGTTGCATTTTCCTAGGTCCACATCATTTGTCAAGAATCAGCTAACATCGCAAATGAAGACGCTTGCTTCTCACCACAAGATGGCGTTATTTGTACCATTTTTTTATTTTCGATTTTACAGTAACAATCAACTATTCAATAACTTAGGGCCAAGTTATTTATTTATAATTAACTAATGTACACTATAATAAACTAATAGATTATTTTCGGTAAACTGTTACATTAAATCATATAATTATTGTGTAATTAGGTGTTTTATTTGTAAATATAATGTTAAATATATTGTACTAAAATGTACTTAAGAATGTGACAACATCTTTCACTAAGACAATAATTTTGATTAGATTAAATTAATCTGGTTTATTAAAAAAATTAAAGCATTGTATTTCAAGTGAACCATTTATAACCACTTTTGAAATGTCAAAGAGTCAGTCAGACAAATTATGATAATCACAATGTGTGACTTTCATAATTTCTCTGACTGACTCTGAAATTAAATTATGATATGAAATTATGATAATCACGCATTCTTGCGTTAAATTAATATAATAATCAAAATCTTTATTTTACAGGAACTTTTGACATGATTTAAATACTAGGTTGTTGTCTATAAAACTTACAGCTAATTTAAATTTATATCTAATAATATTAATATTTGTTACTTCACTATTTGTATAAGTTTGTGAAAAATATTATCATATGTGCCTATTTTGAAACTGAATTCTTTATGTTTAAGTTAGTTAAATATAATTTAATAAAAATATTTTCATAGGTACACCTATTGAGGAAGAAAAACACTATCTAATACTACTTAGGGAAGCGTCATTGGATGACTAAAAACCATTTCATTTTTAGTCATCCTATTGCATTTTCCTAAGTTCACATCATTTGTCAAGAACCAACAACCATATTGAGGAAGAGAAACGCCATCTAAGAAAACTTAGGGAAGCGTCATAGGATGAATAAAACGTTTTTGTTTTAATCATCCTGTTGCATTTTCCTGGGTTCACATCGATTGTCAAGAATCAACCACCATCGAAGACGAAGACGCTTGCTTCTCACCTCAAGATGGCGTTACTTGTTCCATTTTTTTTTTTAATTTTCGATTTTACAGTAACTGTCAAATTTTAAATTTAAATTTATTTCTAATAATATTAACACTCCAGTAGTCGCGCGTTCTACAGTTGTAGAACACACATACATTTTTTTTAACTCTGAGCGTAAATCAAAGATCATTTACGCACATACTCTCAGTATTCCTCTACAACTAGGTAAAGAATATAATTAGTGTCCTTACGGCGACGAATACAGCCGCATACTTCAGTAATTTCGCTCCGAAAGTGCATTTCTACCATTGTAGAGCGCGCGACCACTCACGTAATATTTTTATTGTGCGTTGCGGTCAATGTTTGTGAATTGTAAGTATGTTTGTTACCTTATATTGGCTATTACTATGACGTATGTTAAAAAGTGTAAGGTTAGTGTAAAACCAGATGACAATTTTTCTCAGATCAATGCACATATGGAGCAGATAATAGAATTTATCGGTAGTTTGAAGATGAAAGCACTGATGACAAAGATATAATTGAAAGTGACACTGATGGTGCACGATCAGTAGAAAAGGTTGCTTGCAGGAATCTTCACATAGTACGGATACAGAGCAAGAAGGAAGTAGCACAGGGTCGGACTCGGAAAATCGGGAACGGAACTGAATCTGAAGATGATGTTCCTCTAGGTTCGGCACTTATAAAAAGTGGGTTTGTCCGGACCACCAAATTTTTATATGTCTAGAATGCAATAAAAATTAAGACACGGAGGTAAAAAGCATAAGCGAATAGTTAAGATGAGGATTAGAAACTCAAGCCCCAAAGTTTAACCAATTTTTAAAAGTTTTTGTAGAAGTCTGATTTTAAGTTCCTTTTATTTGTAAATGATAATGTTTTGTTTTATTTAGTTTTATAATAAAGCTATTTAAAATATGACGTAAACCTTTTTGTCAATTTATATAACTTTCCCTTATAAATCCTACATTAAAAGTGTTCTACGTATGTAGAGCGCGCGCGCACTTACGTCCCAAGTATAGGCGCGCCTACTGGACTGTTAATAATTGTAACTTCACTGTTTGTATACATTTTAAAAAAAAATGTATTATATTTTGCCTCTTTTAAAACTGAAATTTTTCATGTTTGAGTTGATTAAATATAATTAAATAAAAATATTTTCATAGGTACACATATTGAGGAAGAGAAACACCATCTAAGAATACTTAGGGAAGCGTCATAATATGACTAAAACGGATTTGTTTTAGTCATCCTGTTGCATTTTCCTAGGTTCACATCATTTGTAAACAACCAGCCACCATCGAAGATGAAGACGCTTGCTTCTCACCTCAAGATGGCGTTACTTGTACCATTTTTTTTTTAATTTTCGATTTTACAGTAACTGTAAAATTTGAAATTTAAATTTATTTCTAATAATATTAATAATTGTAACTTCACTGTTTGTATAAGTTTGTAAGAAATGTATTATATTTTGCTTCTTTTAAAACTGAAATTTTTCATGTTTGAGTTGATTAAATATAATTTAATAAAAATATTTTCATAGGTTCAACTATTGATGAAGAGAAACACCATCTAAGAATACTTAGGGAAGCGTCATAAGATGACTAAAACGGATTTGTTTTAGTCATCCTGTTGCATTTTCCTAGGTTTACATCATTTGTCAAGAACCACCTCCATCGAAGATGAAGACGCTTACTTCTCACCATAAGATAGCGTTACTTGTACCATTTTTTGTATGTTTGATTTTAATATAATAATAAAAATCTTTATTTTACAGAAACCTTTGACATGATTTAAATACTAGGTTGATGTGTATAAAATTATAGCTAGTTTAAATTTATAGCTAATTTAAATTTATATCTAATAATATTAATAATTGTTATTTCACTGTTTGTATAAGTTTATAAAAAAAAAATATCTTACATTTTTATTTTAAAACTGAATTCTTCATGTTTGGTTGGTCATATATGATTAAATAAAAATATTTTTATAGGTTCAACTATTGAGGAAGAGAAACACCATCTAAGAATACTTAGGGAAGCGTCATCGGATGACTAAAAAAACACTTTTTTTAGTCATCCTTTTGCATTTTCCTAAGTTCACATCATTTTTCAAAAACCAGCAACCATCGAATATGAAAACTCGGCTTGCTTCTCATCACGAGATAGCGTTACTTGTACTATTTTTTATGTTCGATTTTACAGTAAATGTAAACTTTAAAACCAATTGAGGCTATTGGTTACCTCTAATATGTTTCCTGTTTACTTTATTAATATATAAAAAAAAATTACAGAAACCTTTAACATAACTTAAATACTAGGTTGATGTGTATAAAATTACAGCTAATTTAAATTTATATCTAATAATATTAATATTTGTTACTTTACTATTTGTATAAGTTTGTGAAAAATATTATCATGTAAGCCTATTTTGAAACTGAATTGTTTATGTTTAAGTTGGTTAAATATAATTTAATAAAAATATTTTCATAGGTACACATATTGAGGAAGAGAAACAGCATCTAAGCATACTTAGGGAAGCGTCATAAGATGACTAAAACGGTTTTGTTTTAGTCATCCTGTTGCATTTTCCTAGGTTCACATCGTTTGCCAAGAACCAACCACTATCGAAGACGAAGACGCTTGCTTCTCACCTCAAGATGGCGTTACTTGTACCATTTTTTTAATGTTTGATTTTACAGTAACTGTCAAATTTTAAATTTAAATGACATGGCCGGAATTAGTAGGGAGCTGTGCCCAAACTAAAAATATTCATGTACACAGACAAACGGTACATCGTTTTAAAGCTTAAAGGTTCGGCTTTAGAGTAGTTTAAGTTCTATGACCAGAGAACAGGCGAGAGACACTATAAATAAGATTTCAAAAGAAACGCCTAATCATTTTGAATAGCAATGATTGACATCAACACAACATTTGATTTACAAAAACACGTTAAAGTGACAGTGACAGTAAGTTAGTATGAGAACGCATTTCAGACTTCGGGTAGGTATCATTCTTTGAAAATGAATGAAACACTACCAGTGATACATATTCATAGAGGCAATTATTGGATTATGAGTAAGAAAATCAAAAGACCAAGTAAAACGTAATCACATTGATGTATATTGGTAATAGTCATTTCAACCGTCGACATAAACAAGCTGCGATTTTGAAGAAGAGCTCGTCATCATACTGATATTTTTTGATATTTAGGTGAATTTGAAAAAAATATACAATTGGACATGCAATAAAACACTAAAAACATAACACTTGAATTTTTATTTAGTCATATAAATAAGTAAGTACCTACATACATTTGCTTAAATATATTTATTTCTTAATATTTTAACACAATATCACTACAATAATCACTCAGACAAGACACATTCAATGTTTTCATCCACTCTTAAATCTCGAAAAGAAGAACTAGCCAGCTTCGAAGATATGTTATCAAGTTTAGTATGAGGCTAGTGACGTTATATTTGCTTGATTAGTAACTGGTTGAATCGAAAGTAGTTCAAGCAATTCCGATTCATTTTTCCTGTAGTTCTTCAACCTGTTTATGTATATTAGCCAATGTATTTTGTAATTACGGTGTTAAAGTTCTTACAATTTGCCTTCATATTCGATTATAGGGCACACTTCAATTCAGGCACCTTGACTTCATAAGCGTCTGAATTCAAATCGTAAACAAACCAATTCAATATGCACAGCTCAATATTAATTCATGAATCCCCAAGCGACCACCGGTGGCCGCGCATCTATTGTCTTACTATTGTGTCTCTAATTGACGGTATCTGAAGGGTTAATATTAGAAGCGTAAAGGAAAGTCCGTTAAAGGATAGCGTGCTAAGTTTAAAAATCCAATACAGTTACGAAAACACAAAACAATAATTTGTTGTAAAATCGACGCAAGACTGACACACAGTTTTGACAGTTTAGTTTAAAGAACAGAAATGTCAAAAGACGTTTGGTTACACTCTTGGAAAATATTGTCGATTCATAATGGAAGTCCATCAAGACACGCGGCAACTCGACAAATGGTGTCTGCGATAATCGTGAAACCGTTAACTTTTTTGAGGTTCCTTAGAAATATAATTCTGGCATTTACGGGTGTTTTATATTTTAGTTTTACCTTCAGGCTTACTACAGACCTACAGAAATGGTCTGATGCGTATAACCAAACGTGTCTACGTTTACGCCATGATTGCAATGATACAAAACGACATAAAAACAATTAACGCACATATTTTTTTGGGATTATTTCTCGCATGTTCTAGAAAAATGTGATTGATGTAAATTATTTATATTTATTTTATAAGATTTTTTTATAAAATCATAATGAATGTCCGTGTGAATTGATTTGGGCAGGATCCGGCCATGGCATTCATTTCTAATAATATTAATAATTGTAACTTCACTGTTTGTATAAGTTTGTAAAAAATGTGTTATATTGTGCCTTTTTTAAACTAAATTCTTTATGTTTAAGGTGGTTAATTAAAAATATTTTCATAGGTACACATATTAAGGAAGAGAAACACCGTCTAAGGGGCCAACCATAAGACCTTAAAGCAGTATTGTTTTAATCTTACTTAGGCTTTTCGTACCATGACGCCTTCAAAACAACCTTATTACAATCTTAAAACAAGCTTGTTTTCTTAACGGTTTTGTGACGTCAATCTTAAAAAGTTCATTCTTTTCGTACTCTGACGGCATTTTTGACCGCTAGCGGTATTGTTTTTACGTCAAATTAGCTGGAGTAAAAAAGTTGCTCGGACGCAGCGGATTTATTATTGTTTTCCAAATAAATACTATTTAAAGTGTTTTTCGTGACTTAAAAAATATTTAAAACTTATTTTGATGCCTAAGGCCTCATTTACGGAGACGCGGGGCGTCGCGCGTTGCGTTGAGCGGCGCGGCCCGCACTGAATATAAATATATGGCGTTGAAGCTATTTTAGACGCGTTTGTTTGAATTAGGGAGTTTTTTGCGGCCGAGCCCGCGGATGGCACCGACGCGTCACGCTCGGCGTTTATCGCGGCGGCGCACGCAGCGGCAATTCTCGATGAAGTGACAACAGTCGACACGTGCGCTCCCATCTCTCGCCAACATAAAACTAGTCGATTTGATCGAGGCGAGCGTGCGCCGCCGCGATGCCCGCCGCGTGCTTCGCTACACGCTAGAGGATTCGCCGCGGGCGCCGCGGCGGGCACCGCCACGCTTCCCGTCTCGCTTCTCTATGAACATGGTCGTATATTGCTATAAGTTTGTGTTTACGCGTGCGATGATGCGTGCCGCTTCACGCGCCGCCCCACCGTAAACAGAAAAAACGTCCGACGCGCCGCGAGACGCCACGCCACACGCGACGCGAGACGCCCCGCGTCTCCGTAAATGAGGCCTAAAGGTGTCCATTAGTGCACGAACAACAAGTTTAGTTCACTGGAATACACTGTTTAACTTTATCTTGATTCTATGATGTCCATTTACAATAAGTTTTTTAGCTTATTCGCTTCGAACACCAACCTTGAAGGCAGATTACTCTAAATATAAGCACTTGAAAACTATTTTAATAATTTAAAATCGGTTCGTACTCAAGAATAGGGATGAAACGTATTTACGCTACCAGGTTTTCATACCAGGTATTTACTTCCAAGTACGTACACCAGGTGCCGACCCGAAATACTTCCAAGACTTTAAAGTATTTTATACGGCTACTCGGATTCGGTCCGATCGGGGCTAGACGCGCGCCCGCCCGAGTCCCTGATTCGTGAGTCATGACGTAACTTCGAACGTTGCGCGTCGGCTCGCTTCGGCCGCGTTTGGGTCTCGATTACTCTCGAACGATTATGCTCCTTATTTGTAAGGTTTTACGACACAATGTGGCATGAAAGTATTTTACTTTAATGGTTTGTCTTTGCAAGTATTTATTTGTATACGGGGTTGTGCCCCAAATTAAATTAATACCTGGATTTCGTCCCTGGTATTTTTACATACTCGTACTTGCAAGCCCTGGTATTGATACTTGCAAGTATATCTCATCCCTACTCAAGAAATCAACACTGACAAGCACTGACAAGAATCTTGTTATGTAAACATACGTTCCGATTCACACTAGCGTGCAACTAAATTAAATGTTAACGTAGTCCCCCGTAGCTATTTTAAATTGTTTTCCTACTTTATTAATGTAAATTTTTGAAAATTATTACTTCCTTTTTATAAAAGTTACTTAGATCCTTTTAAAAATATTTTTTAACAAGACATTTTTTGAGTTAAATGTATTCTATTGGTTTACAATGAACTTGCGATACGGACAAACATCTGAAAGAGACAACGTTATACAGATCTATATAGCGCTTATCTTTTCTGTTTAGCAGGGAATAGACAAAATCTTTAAAATCGTTCGTTCTTTCCTAGCCCCTAGCAAGAATACAATCATACTGAGTGATTAAGTTCATGGTACGAAATGAAGTAATATTACTTTATTATGGAAACAAAACGTTCCTGCAATAAGATTGTTTTGTAAATCTTTATGGTCGGCCCCTAAGTATACTTAGGGAAGCGTCATAGGATGACTAAAACGGATTTGTTTTAGTCATCCTGTTGCATTTTCCTAGGTTCACATCATTTGTCAAGAACCAACCACCATCGAAGATGAAGACGTTTGCTTCTCACCACAAGATGGCGTTACTTGTACAATTGTTTATGATATTTGATTTTACAGTAACTGTCAAGTTTTAAACCAATTGAGGCTATCAGCCACATCAAATATTTTATTTTAATGTTCGATTTTACAGTAACTGTCAAATTTTAAACCGATTGAAGCTATTGGTCACATCTAATATGTTTTCTGTTTACTTTCTTAATATATTTTTTTTATTTTACAGAAACTTTTAACATGACTTAAATACTAGGTTGATGGGAATAAAATTACAGCTAATTTAAAGTTATATCTAATAATATTAAAATTTATAACTTCACTATTTGTATAAGTTTGTGAAAAATATTCTCATATGTATATATGTTTGGATTGGTTAAATATAATTAAATAAAAATATTTTCATAGGTTCACCTATTGAAGAAGAGAACACCATCTAAGAATACTTATGAAAGCGTCATTCGATGACTAAAAAAACAATTTTTTTAGTCATCCTTTTGCATTTTCCTAGGTTCACATCATTAGTCAAGAACCAGCAACCATCGAACATGAAAACTCGGCTTGCTTGTCATCACGAGATGGCGTTACTTGTACCATTTTTTTATGTTCCATTTTACAGTAACTGTCAACTTTTAAACCGATTAAGGCTATTGGTCACCTCTAATATGTTTGTCTGTTTTCTTTCTTATTATTTTTTTTTTTAATTTTATTTTACAGAAACCTTTAACATGACTTAAATACTAGGTTGATGTGTATAAAATTACAGCAAATTAAAATTTATATCTAATAATATTAATATTTGTAACTTCACTATTTGTATAAGTTTGTGAAAAATATTATCATATGTGCCTATTTTGAAACTGAAATCTTTATGTTTAAGTTGGTTAAATATCATTTAATAAAAATATTTTCATAGGTACACCTATTGAGGAAGAGAAACACCATCTAAGAATTCTTAGGGAAGCGTCATAGGATGACTAAAACGAATTTGTTTTAGTCATCCTGTTGCATTTTCCTAGATTCACATCATTTGCCAAGAATCAACCACCATCGAAGATGAAGACGCTTGCTTCTCACCTCAAGATGGCGTTACATGTTCCATTTTTTTAATGTTTGATTTTACAGTAACTGTCAAATTTTAAATTTCAATTTATTTTTAATAATATTAATAATTGTAACTTCACTGTTTGTATAAGTTTATAAAAAAATGTATTATATTTTGCCTATTTTAAAACTGAAATTTTTGATGTTTGAGTTGGTTAAATATAATTAAATAAAAATATTTTCATAGGTTCAACTACTGAAGAAGAGGAACCCCATCTAAGAATACTTAGGGAAGCGTCATCGGATGACTAAAAAACCACTTTTTTTAGTCATCCTTTTGCACTTTCCTAGGTCCACATCATTTTTTAAGAACCAGCCACCATATTGAGGAAGAAAAACAGCATCTAAGAATACTTAGGGAAGCGTCATAGGATGACTAAAAAACCAATTTTTTTAGTCATCCTTTTGCATTTTCCTAGGTTCACATCATTAGTCAAGAACCAGCAACCATCGAACATGAAAACTCGGCTTGCTTGTCATCACGAGATGGCGTTACTTGTACCATTTTTTTATGTTCCATTTTACAGTAACTGTCAACTTTTAAACCGATTAAGGCTATTGGTCACCTCTAATATGTTTGTCTGTTTTCTTTCTTATTATTTTTTTTTTTAATTTTATTTTACAGAAACCTTTAACATGACTTAAATACTAGGTTGATGTGTATAAAATTACAGCAAATTAAAATTTATATCTAATAATATTAATATTTGTAACTTCACTATTTGTATAAGTTTGTGAAAAATATTATCATATGTGCCTATTTTGAAACTGAAATCTTTATGTTTAAGTTGGTTAAATATCATTTAATAAAAATATTTTCATAGGTACACCTATTGAGGAAGAGAAACACCATCTAAGAATTCTTAGGGAAGCGTCATAGGATGACTAAAACGAATTTGTTTTAGTCATCCTGTTGCATTTTCCTAGATTCACATCATTTGCCAAGAATCAACCACCATCGAAGATGAAGACGCTTGCTTCTCACCTCAAGATGGCGTTACATGTTCCATTTTTTTAATGTTTGATTTTACAGTAACTGTCAAATTTTAAATTTCAATTTATTTTTAATAATATTAATAATTGTAACTTCACTGTTTGTATAAGTTTCTAAAAAAATGTATTATATTTTGCCTATTTTAAAACTGAAATTTTTGATGTTTGAGTTGGTTAAATATAATTAAATAAAAATATTTTCATAGGTTCAACTACTGAAGAAGAGGAACCCCATCTAAGAATACTTAGGGAAGCGTCATCGGATGACTAAAAAACTACTTTTTTTAGTCATCCTTTTGCACTTTCCTAGGTCCACATCATTTTTTAAGAACCAGCCACCATATTGAGGAAGAAAAACAGCATCTAAGAATACTTAGGGAAGCGTCATAGGATGACTAAAACGGATTTGTTTTAGTCATCCTGTTGCATTTTCCTAGGTTCACATCATTTGTCAAGAATCAACCACCATTGAAGATGAAGAGGCTTGCTTCTCACCACAAGATGGCGTTACTTGTACCATTGTTTATGATATTTGATTTTACAGTAACTGTCAAGTTTTAAACCAATTGAGGCTATCAGCCACATCAAATATGTTTTGTGTTTACTTTCTTCATATTTGTTTAATTCTTATATTTTTGCAAACTTGACCGTATGCATATGCATATCACGTTTAGATTACTATTATTTTGACAGAGAAACAGAAGTTTATTAAGATGACATTTTAGTTGATAATTTATAATCATTTGAATTTATATAATTTTTAATTTGTAATAATTTTTAATCTACTTACTCTATAAGAATTTGCATGCCGTAAGGTTGAATGTAGTAAATACCAATCACTTATACAGGGTTAAGGGACAGCCCTCCGCAAACTTTAAGGGCTTGCTCGGTAGACGAAACTGAACAACCTTCCACAAGATTATTTTTCAGGAAACGAAAAAAAAATCAGCTGCAGCATACAATATTATAAACTTGATTGGACAGTTTGTATGGAGAGTCCGATTTTTTTTTTCCTGAAAAAAAGTCTGATGGATGGTTGTTCAGTTTCGTCTACCGAGCAAGCCCTTAAAGTTTGCGGAGGGCTGTCCCTTACACCTTGTATACCATCTCGCATTTGTACCTACATTGTTAGCAAATAAATATCTGAATCTGAATCTGTGCATATGCATTTATCTCTTAAATTATAATTGTGAAAAATTGTTACTATAAACATTGTTATTATAAAAATAGTTATATAATATCTGTTATCGTTATCTGTTGCCGCTATGACAGCAAATGCTAAACAAAAAACAATTATGTCTCCCTTCGTGCGCGAGCCCAACTCACTATTTTTTTTTAATGTGTTTGGAGGTATGCGGAACAGAGAGTAAAGTCCCACTTCCCTCTTTTGAAAAGGGAGGATCCTCCAATCAGACAGATGTTATAGTCTGGTGGGCTACTGCCCGATAGTTGATTTCGGGCAGTCATATATGCAAAGCGCGCGGAAAACTTTGATTGAGCGATGCAGGATTTCGTATTCTCTTCGTAGTTCTTATGTGGCGTCATAGATGTCGCTACATGTGTAAATAAATTTTAATAAATACCTAGTATTTTTCCAATGTTTGTTTATTGTTATAAATGTTGTACTTGTATTAGTTTATAAGAAACTGTAATATGTTAAAACTGAGTACTATGTTGAGTTTTTATAAAAAATAAAGTTTTTAATATCCTCATTATACTGTTTTTTTTTTTCACATACACAAACCCAGAGATCTATCTTTTTCTCATTTCTGCAAAAAGACAAATAGAATCATAAAACCCAGCACATATATTATGATGCTACTGTCTATCTTTTTGATGTAATATCTTTTTCATAATACATACACCTACAGAACGCTAGACTTACAAATTGAGAGAACAAATTAGACCACTCACTCACTCTCTCTCCCACAAACTCACTTACACCACACACTCACACACTCACTCGCTCGCTCTGTTGCTGACTCATATTGGCATGTTAGTTTAGCCCTTCAGATACCGTCAATTAGAGACACAATAGTAAGACAATAGATGCGCAGCCACCGGGTGTCGCTTGGGGATTCATGAATTAGTGGTCGGTAGTACCAACTGCTATGCCGGAGGTAGTGGGTTCGATTCCCACCCAGGACAAATGTTTGTGTGATGAGCACAATCTTGTTCTGTCTCTGAGTGTAATTTATCTATAATATGCAGTATTTATAGAAATGTATAAGAACCTATGCAGAGAGTGTCTAAAAAGGAAAACGACTTGAGTAATTATTAAGATATAATGAAATCTGATGTAGTCAACACTGGGTCAATAAATCAAGGTTGATTAAAAGGTCTTGATCATTGTTTACTTACATTTGATATTTTTTATAAGGTTCTTCTATTAAGTATTTTTAAAATAATTAAATATACAAAATTCCCAAGTCGTTTAACTTTTTAGACAGTCTATAGTCAACATTGGTTGAATAATCAAGGTAGATTAAGAGATCTTGATCATCAGGAGGGGCCCAGCTGGGTCGACGCCTACTGGAGCCAGGGTTATCCGAAAGGAAGCTCGAGCCTTGGTTTGTAGGCTAGAAAGAACGGGGTGGGTTTTTAGTCAGTAAGAGTCTGACACTATCTCCCGCTCCACCCAAGGGCGGAGGTTGTCATAAGATGTTTTTTGCCCACTGTAAAAAAAAGATCTTGATCATCGTTTACTAGTAAAATCTTATAAAAGGAAAGTATCGAATATATTATTTTTTAAATGATTTAATTATTAGGAGACTTTTCGATAAAAGTAAATTAAAAAAAAAAATCGTTTAGAATATACCTATTTCAGTCTCTTTTATAATAATAATATTCTTATTTCAAAAGTTACCTATTCACTTTTGACTGGCCTGTTGGTCTAGTGGTTAGTGGCCCTGACTGCTATGCCAGAGGTCGTGGGTTCGACAAATGTTCATGTGGTGAGCATGATCATTTGTTCTGTGTCTGGGTGTAATTTATCTATAATATGTATGTATTTAGAAATATACAAAGTATGTTTATCAGTTGTCTAGTACCTACCCATAATACAAGCTCTGTTTAGTTTATGTTTATCACACAACGCCGTCTAGTCCCAACTAGACGGCGTTGTGTGATAGTTGTGAATAATAATTATTATTATATATTATTACTCATTATTACTAAAGATCAACATGTGTTGTTGCTCAACAAGAGCTAAGCTAAAGCTCAATAAGTGTTGCGAAGTTTAATTAGATGGATGACGCTCGTCATGAACTCATCGATTATATATCGATGAAGAAAATTCCGATAATGAATACACACAGAAGAAGATTAATACTGACGCTATTATTAATTAAAAAAAGACATTCCAGACCTTGCATGTGTCAACACATTTTTTTTTACGGTGGGCAAAAAACATTTTATGACAGCCCCCGCTCTTGGGCGGAGCAAGAGATAGTGTCAGACTCTTACTGAATAAAAACCCACCCCGTTCCTTCTAGCCTCTTCATACCGGGGCTCGAGCTTCCTTTCGGATAACTCTGGCCCCAGTAGGCTTCGACCCAGCTGGGCCCCTCCTGTTGCTGACAACTCCTTGAGGCGTGCGGGAACAGTGCGCGCCGGCAAACACAACTAACTTAGCTTCGCATATTTTAGTTAGCTCACATAGCTTAGTTCGCATAGCTTGCGGTCTGCACACAAGTATTTATATCCGCAGGAGAACTAAAGTAGCCGACATAGCACGAAGAATTGCCAAACTTAAGTGGTAATGGGCAGGGTATATTGCTCGCAGAACGGTAAGAAAGGTTCAGAAGTGGTGACCACGTACCAGAAGACGCACCGTTGGAAGGCCTCCTACAAGGTGGACCGATGACCTGGTGAAGGTTGCGGGAGACCGATGGGTGCGAGACGCACAGGAACGTTCATTGTGGCGACGCTTGGGGGAGGCCTATGTCCAACAGTGGACGCATATCGGCTGAAATGATGATGATGACACAAGTATGGAAAACTGCGTCAGCTATGAGAGTTGATCTAAACTAACTTAGCTTAGCTCTTGGTCTGTGACCAGTATAAAAGAGTTCTGAGTATATATATGTGAATGGGTGGAGACGGAAAGAGAGGATAAAGAAAAGATGGATGGATTTTGTGAGGAATTATAAATGAAAGAAAATTAAAAAAAACCCCTGACGCAAAAAAACTATAAAAAGTAAAAAAATAAGTTAGTAAATTACTCTTTCAACCTTTTAACGTCATTAAAGGAATCTATAAATATATTTAAAAGATGAGTGTCACTAAGTCGGGGGACCGCAATATGAAAATTATTTATTTTACTTAAACGAATGACAAATCTTCATAAATTGTATCTAAGAACCATCTCGGTAACGTCAGCTTTCAAATAAAAAAAACCGCATGCAAATCGGTCCATTCACTTAGGCGCTATGATGCCACAGACAGACACACAGACACACAGACACACAGACACACAGACACACAGACACACAGACACCCTAAACTTATTATAACACTCCTCTTTTTTGTCGGGAGTTAAAAAGGGAGTTAGTAATAGCGTGACGGGTTTTTTTTTTAGCAGCGGTCGGTCTACTCCATTACTAGCATTACTGCTTCGCAGAAGGAGGCGACCGCCTGCCACTCCTCCTCGTTCCGGTCACCGAGATACCCTCGCGGCGCGACCAGTCACCGCTACCAACAAAATGTATACAGCTCTATACAGGGTTATTTATAAAACACTGGCAACCTCTCTGGACTATGCTACTAACATCATAAACAACAACTTTAGTTCTATGACTTTTAAAAAAATATCATAATATAGTTCATCAGATTTTCATACAAAAATAAAAAGATTTAAATTGAACGTTCAAAATGTTACGAAGTCTATGCTGGCGTATCAATTTTCTAGTGTGATGAGTACACGAAAATGGTGCGAATGCTTGCTAGGTATTATTATTTTTAAGATAAGGGGCTATGCATCTCCCGTAGTGTAGGAGATGTAGTCACTGCGACCTAAAAGATCTATTGTGACTCGCCACCTTGTTAGAGTAACTCTTTTAGCCGGGAGGCTTCCAAGAAATCTAGAATACTCCTAGCTTTAAGAGTTTTAATCTCCTCGCTTGATAGGTAAGTGTAATGACAATGTTTTGGAAGCCTGCTTACTATTACACTATGAGAACAGTGTGCAGGAGGCGTAGGTAGGTACAGCAAAATACAGAGTTGAAATATGTTAGATAGAACAACGAAAACTTGAAGGTTTGTTTTTGGTAAATGTATTATGTTTTGTAAAAAGTCTTAGAACAAAAGTTGTTGTTTATGATGTTAATAATATAGTCCTGCAAGGGTGTTAGTGTTTTACAAATAACCCTGTATAAGTCAAACGACTTGGGTAATCTAATCAATTAATCAAATTCTTGAAATCTGCCCCCCAAGCCAAGTTACAACCATTTAGCTTGCGTCGAACGCTTCGAGTTGACCTTGCCGCCAATTTTTTTGTTCTGACCACGTGACTGAGCGTTGAGAGCGCGTCATTCCCGTACATTTGAAGCTTTCTACTAGCGTTAACTATTGCAGATTAGCAACTTGGCTAGGGGTACTGATGTAGTCAACACTGGTTGAACAATCAAGGTTGCAAAGAGATGATCATTGTTTACTAATAGAATCTTATAAAAAGTATTGTAAGTAATATCTATACAACTTGTAACGTTAAATGCGCAAAACCTCAGACATCCCAAATGATTTTTAATTCAATTTATCTAATTATGTGAGAAAAAAAAAATATTTAAAAAAAACTAAAGGTTTTATGAGCAGTTTTAGTTTGTTTAAAATTCATATCTGCATTGAAATAAGAAGTTTTATTATCCCGTGTATGAGAAAATTTGATTGGACTACAACTATTTGTGTTTGTTTACCTATTTGGGTGGGTTTGCGTACGTGATTGCTTGCCTATTCATAAATAGACAGGTCGAAGTTTTTATTGAAGATTTTTTTGAAAAATTTAACCTGTATTAAAAAGTGTTTTAATTGATTCTGCTCGTTATTTTGATTAAACTAATTTCAGGTTTTGCGCATTTAACGTTACACGTTGAATATAACAGATTTTTCAATTCGTTTAAAAATGTCCAAGTCATTTAATTCATGAATCCCCAAGCGACCACCGGTGGCCGCGCATCTATTGTCTTACTATTGTGTCTCTAATTGACGGTATCTGAAGGGTTAATTGACTTTTTAGACAAAATATACCACCATCAGCGAGACATTTGAGTGAGCATGACCAATTCTCAACTATACGAAAGAACCAATGGAAAACCCCAAAATTCTGTTGTGGTGTATGTTACCATGACAACCAGGGAACAACTCCCATGGGTCTTGGTTTAATCCAATTAGAGTTAAGTGGGTGTGATTAATCTAAGGTTTTGTTCCACTGGGATTGGTGGAAGTCGTCCAATCAATTCTTAAGATAGCCATGCCGCTGGGATTCCGATCCCGATTTCCGGCCACCGGAGGCGCGAGCTTGCGGATGGTGAGCTATGCTATAGGTAGCTCGCTGTCTGACCGTCCGGCAACTGTCTGGACCGAGCCCAAGTCGTCGACGGCGCGGATTGTTCTCGCGTGCCTCAAGGAGTCAGCAACAGCAGGGGCCCAGCTGAGTCGAAGCCAGCTGGGGCCAGGGTTAGTTCGAAAGATAGTTTAGCCCCGGTACGAAAGGCAACGAAGGAACAGGAGTAGGTTTTTAGTCAGTAAAAGTCTGACACTATCTCCCACTCCGCCCAAGAGCGGGGGTTGACATTGGATGATTCTTGCACACCGAAAAAAAATGGTACTAACAAAAAACACTCATCAACTTTTGTGTAGGTACTTCTTTAGAAAGTCCAATAGACTGACGACACGTTAATATTATAGCCAGGTATAATCCCAACAATATCATGTATTTTATGTAGGTACTTGTATACTTAAAAATCCCCCTACATAACTAATAATATAATAATAATATTCCACAAATATCACACATCGCCGTCTAGTCCCAAGCTAAGCAGAGCTTTTGATATGGGTACTAGACAACTGATAAACATACTTATATATTTCTAAATGCATACATATTATAGATAAATTACACCCAGACACAGAACAAATGATTATCCTCATCACACAAACATTTGTCCTGGGTGGGAATCGAACCCACGACCTCCGGCTTAGCAGTCAGGGCCACTAACCACTAAACTAACAGGCCAGTCTATTAGCTCATGACTTATATAGTTTTGTGTATGTAAAAAGGGGCGAAAATTATCTGTTCCTGACTCCGTGCATGATACAAATTACGTAGAAACATAGCAACAAATTTTAGAACCACTAAAAGATCATTATAAGTGCTGAAGCATACAGTCATACACTACAGGATAATTTTGTTGCTTGAATCAATAATAATAGCAATTTTTTTTTTTAAATAAAGCCCCCGACGCATAAAATCTATAAAAAGTAAATGAACTGGTTAAGAATCCTTTTCCACTCGCCTAATCGTAAACATCGAAAATGGTTTAAAAGCTTGTTACTTCATCTAACGCCATCCAGCGCGATGTTTGACGAAAATGCAACGCAAAAAAAGACAGATAACGCCTGAAAACTCTGTTAGTATTCGGTAATACCGAGATTTTTTCAAATATTTCACAAACTTGGTCCAGGAAATAACTGTTTTTTTTTAACCCTTAAAAGTTTTTTACCGACTTCCCAAAAAGGAGGAGGTACTACGTTCGGCTGTTTGTATGTTTTTTTTTTTTTTTTTTGTATGTTTGTTCGTCGAATACTCCCCCAAATGTGGACGGATTTTCAAAATTCTTTTTTTGTTCGAAAGTAGATAGTTCTGAGGTGGTCCCATTATCACCAAATTAGGATCTGATGATGGGATCTTGGAGAAATCGAGGGCAACCTTCAAATTTTATAGGCTCACTTATTGATTTTCGCATATTTTATGAAGTATCTTGTGTATTTGCGTATGGTCGTCACCATCTCAGGTAGCTGGGCTGATGATGGAAGGTACAACTCCTTAACGGTAAGAAGTTACTCGAACAGGCAAGGACTGTTTTAGTAAATTGTTTTGATGTTTGATAGGGCATTTGCCACAATTGGTCTCATGATCATCAAGTCATGACCTGATGCTGCAGTCAGGATAGTCTGCAGAGTACCTAAGTCCTCGACAACAAACAGCAGATATATCGAGTTTAGGCTCATTGAAAACGGCTCGATGTGTGGATAAACGTACTGCTAATAAAGAACACCGAAGTACATAGAGACCTGATGCTGAAGCCAGGAGCATCAGGAAAAGTACAAACCTTGAAATTACAGCACCGTAGTCGTGTTTGGGCTCATTTTAAACAGGACTAAATTTTAAGTTCATTGCAATGTTGACATAAATCATCTAGTCTAATGACTGATTGAAAGATTTACCTTTCGGCTTCATCATCAGATCAGTTCGATATATCCTTTCTCTCTCCAGCATCTAGTCTAATGACTGTTTGAAAGAAGAGGGGGAGAGGATATATCGAACTGATCTGATGATGAAGCCGAAAGGTAAATTAATGTAATCTAACCGTGTTTGGGATTATTAGAACCGTTATGAGATGCGCTCTGACTATAAGGTATTTAAGTTTGACTGAGGGGTACTTTTTAGTGGTGGTACCATAACTAAAAAGTGTAAAATAAAAAAAACTTTTTACAAAAAAAATATAACCGACTTCAATGATAAAAAACACTGAAAAGTATCAAATAACTTTAATTTTGGAAGTCGGTGTTAAATAACGAAGAGACTAAACTATTATAGAAACACCGACTTCCAAAATTAAAGTTATTTGATACTTTTCAGTGTTTTTTATCATTGAAGTCGGTTATATTTTTTTTGTAAAAAGTTTTTTTTTTAAAAGTTGTCGTCATTTAAAATAGAATCTTAATAAAATTTGCAAGGCTTCTATAGTTTTACTTTTTTAATTTTTAGGCAAATTATGAAGCGTCAATGTTCATACAAAATAGGAGATTTTCAGAGGTCATTACTGGATTAGTGTTACACAAATTTAGAAATTAATTTCAATAGAAGCCTAGATAATATCCACAAGATACTGTGTCTCCAAAATATCAAATGAAAAATGTGTAATAACGTCATAATCGGTTATGAGCGGTTGTATGAAAAACAGTGAAAATGTGTGTCGAGATGCATCACCTTAAGACAAGTTTTATGAGCCCAAACTCGATGTGTTTACTACAAGGCATTCCAGGGTTCTCGTCACCATGAAAAATATTTAGAACTGGCTAAGACGAATCTAATGAGACTAAACTGCCACAGCCAACAAACGAGCTGCTGATCTTGAACACCTGAACAGATCTTCATAAAATTTATCTAAGAACCATCTCGATAACTTCAGCTTTCATATGAAAAAATCCGCATCAAAATCTATCAATTCGTTGAGGAGCTACGATGCCACAGACAGATACACAGACACACAGATACCTCCCACTTCTAACACCCCTCTTTTTCGTCGGGGATTAAAAATTAGAGATCACTCTCCAAGTCTCACCAATAATTACAGCACCAGAAATAGTGCGAAATAAATTAATTTTGTACACTTCGACACATTCATTAAGTACTAAGCCCCAGGGCAAACCAATGATAATATCAATTAAATTCAATTACAGCGATTCTCACTTTAATTGGTTGTCAATTTAATGGGTTTCGGCCGTAGGGGAGAAATTATTGCAGTCTATATTGGTCAACGTGTGTTTTGTTGCCAACTAGTGTTATCAGGCGACTTTGCTTGTTAAACATCCACTGGTTGAATATTGAGAATTCTTTTTAGAGTTGTATGATATTTGTGAACCGTGATTTTTGCTTGAATTATCATCATTTCAGCTGAAAGGCGTCCATTGTTGGACGGCCTCCCAAGAAGTTTTTTTTTTGTGTAAGCGGTGTTGCCATATACCTATATAACTCCATATAATGTTTTAATAATTGTTTTTACATTACCTACATCTCACAACATGGCAAATCTTTTATCAGGCACTGGTCTGCATGGTTCTCATATGATTTGACCATTACATGTTCTTTACTGAATGGACTTTAAAAGAGACTTTGACCCCTGAGTTTGTTTCGGTGTTTCTTCTCAGGGTAGTCACAGTCAGCTATGTTTCCCGGCCTCATCTAGTTAAAACTGACTGAAAACAAAATTGACGTGTAAAAGTGTTTTTTGAACGCACAAAATAAAGATCATTTATCACGTAGGTATTAAAAGTGCAAAAACTAAGGTGATATAAGTATTATAAACCACGAATTATAGGGCTTATTAGAAAATGTCGTATTATTATTTAGGTAAAGTCACAATTCTTAATTAACTTATGAAATTATGAAAATATTTTATTGATTATGAATGAAAGAATGGCGATAAAAATGGAAAAACAGTACGCGTAATATCTTTTTAGTAGCATGATTGATTCAATTATGATTTTGCCAATTATGAAAATTTTTGTGGACATCGCATGTCGCTTTCGCGGTAGACCAAGAAGGAGATGGCGGGACGACTTGGATGTCTTCCTTGGGAATTGGAAAGAAGTGGCTCAAAACCGGGAACATTGGAAAGAGTGGAGGGGTCCCAGCAGTGAGACAGTATGGGCTAGATATAATTATTTTGGGATTACGGGTACTGATTCGGGGGTCTACTCGCTTTCGCTGAAACAAAACTTTCGTAAACGAACGATATTCATTTGACGTTAAAATTGCAAACAATCCTCTGTCATAATATTTTTTTTTTCGAAACATAACTAATTAGAGTAGATTTAGAGATTCGGTACGTCAAACAATCTTTGTTCGTGCGAAATTTCGAGAACGAAGGTAGGAAACACACGAAATTTCAACAGAAACTTCGTTTTTCGGAGAAAGCGAGTAGACCCCAAGGCCCCATTCTTTTTTTTTGTCAAAATTTAAGTAAGCCAAATTGCAGATATTTATTTTTTCGTTTTGCTCTCGTCAGTTTTAATCAGTCACTAAAAAATATAATTTAAAAAAGTATAATATTTACAAACAAACAAAACACGTGGTATTTCCTGTATATCTTAATGTAAAAAAAGTATTCAAAATAACATTTTTGAGACGACGAAACACACGCCACACTTTGACAGACAGAACACAAAAAGGCAAAGAGCTGCTCAAAAACTATGTGGAATAAAAAAATAAAAAAACAATAATAATGAATAGAAAACGGTGAATGAAAACATCGTGAGGAAACCGGCATGTCCTAGAACCAAAAAGAAGACTTGTGACATCCATCAACCCGCACTGGGCCCGCGTGGTGGATTACGGCCCATTCCCTCTCCTAGAGAGGAGGCCTGAGTCCCAGCAGTGGGAACATTAAAGACGCTGATGATGATGATGAATAAAAGAATGGTGTTCTGTTCCAAAGACTGACTCATCATCCCTAGCTTTTTCCCAAATAAATAACTTGGGGTCGGCTTCCAGTCTAACTGGATGCGGCTGAAACCCGTGTTTTACATGGATCGACTGTCTATCAGACCTTCACCACCCAGTTACTGGGCTACACGATACTCCTTGGACAGAGTGATGGTCAGATTTTCTGGTGTCTGACTACTTATACCGACTGTCAAAGATTTACGAATGACAACCTGGACCAACCACTTCACGTGGTTTCCGAAGCACGGGGCGTCAGTAATGTCCAAGATAAACTTAAAAAAGTACAACCAAACAAACTCATGCATGAGAGGCATGTAGGGCCAGATTTAAGCTTTATACAGCGCTCACTACAATATAATCAGAAATATGTTATTTCAAGGAAATAAGTAATCTATCATTTAACTTACTAATAAAAATCCAATAAGTTTGAAGAAATTAAAATAAATTAAAAACATTACAAATTCATTTAAATCATTTAACCCTTCAGATACCGTCAATTAGAGACACAATAGTAAGACAATAGATGCGCGGCCACCGGTGGTCGCTTGGGGATTCATGAATTAAAATAAATTAGAAAAGAAAAAAAAGAAAAAGCTTTTTAAAAGGTACAGATTTAAGCTCGTGTAAAAGCTGTGTAACTATTTTGATACCTATACAATAAAGTTAGTGCCATTCTGTCCATAAATAAAATGGAGAAATTAATAGACATAATTATCAACGCACAGCCGAAACTATTGGATCTAGGAGCGTGAAATTTTGTCTCACGAGGGTTCCTTTTAGGACGAAAATTAGCAATAAGAGAGGGTTTTCCAAAATTCACCCTTTAAGAGGATAAAACTGGGGTCCAAAGTATGAAGAAATTTGCTTTGACGCGGCCGAAGCCGCTGGCTTAAAAAAAAAAAATTAGTAAAGAGTTTTTTTTTAATCATAATTCTGGTACTATTTTTTTTTATTGTTGATAGGTTTGCGCTTGACCGCTATCTCACCTGATGGAAAGCGACGATGCAGTCGACGATGGAACGCACTTACCTAGAAGAAACCTATTCACTCCTGACTTAAAGATTAGCGGGTTGTACCTATCAGAAAACTCTCCGGCAAGGAATTCCAAGTTTACGTACAATATCTATGGGTCTTCTTCTTCTTCCTGCCCTTATCCCATATTACTTGGGGTCGGCGCAACACGTTTTTTTCTTCCATTCTGTCCTGTCACCCGTCAAACTATCACTAACTCCCTTTTCTTTCTTAACACTCCTCATACAATCTATCCATCTTATCTTCGGCCTTCCTCTCCCTCTCCATCCATCTATATGTATACTCAGAACTCTTTTAATAATATGGGTATTCAATAAAATTCCATTCTATTCCATATAATTGATAATGTGAAATTCAAGAGCCAAGAGGCATTAAAGTTTTCTATCACATTATTAAGACTAACAACCAAAAATAAATTTGAAAGGACACTATGACATTGTGCAAAGTCACATTAGACCCCAGACTTATTGAAGACATTTTAAAATATATTAAAAAAGAAAAAATATTTCTCACTAAAGCCGCAAACTAAAATCATTATAAGTTATACAACATCGCCACGGATTCTTTATTCGAAAAATCCCCATCCGACTTCCAAACGCCTAGGGCTGTACCAATTAGAGACTTCCGCTTAGCGAGGCATTGTTGTCGAGCAAGAGGCAACCCTGCGACAATATTGTGTAACTATTGATATGCACGAAGTATCTATATTTACTTGGCTGAAAATATTTTTTTAACTTTTGAAAAAAAAACTGCCATGATTTTTTTTTTTTAGATAAAAGCAGCATAGCTTGGTTTTAAAGTTAGATAGGTATGTATGTTTATGTTACCGGAAAATTGTAAACGCCCGTAAGATTGTGAAAAATTCCACAAAATTGTAAACTATTATTTCATCTTGTATCGAGAAAGAAAAGGGAGTTAATGATAGCGTGATGAGTGACAGGACAGAATGGAAGAAAAAAACGTGTTGCGCCGACCTCAAATAAAACGGGATAAGGGCAGGAAGATGATGATGATCGAGAAATTAATATTTACATCTAAATCTACACTAATATTATAAAGAGGTAAAGTTTGTTTGTTTTTTTGTTTGGAGATAAACTCTGAAGTACATATAACAGCGATTTGTTTTTTCACTGATTGAAAGCTGCTTTATTCCTGAGTGACATCGGCTATATTTCATGAACGCGGGCAAAGCCGTGAGCAAAAGCAAGCTTATAATCACTTGTGACTATAACGAAACGTAGAAAACGTAGTGAATTGTAATTTAGCCTATTTTAAAATTTAATTTAATTAAAGGCAAATAAATTGTGCCATTGTTTGTTTTTTCTTAAATACGGGAACTACATTAGACCGACGCAAACGTGTAAAACGCCTGATTTGTAACTAGAACGACGCCGCGTGGCGTGGATCTAGAATAAAATAGAATAAACTTTATTGTATACCAAAAAGTAACAGAGCTTATACATAAAATTACATAAAATTAAATGTATGGGTACACACTGCTCACACGTGTGCCGCACACGCCGATCTGGGCGAGTCGGTCTCCATACATTTTATATGGAAACTAGACTTGTAGAGCTACACGTGATCCACGCCACGCGACGTCGTTCACGTACAAATCAGCGTGTTACACGTGTGCGTCGGTCTAATGTAGTTCCAACTTGAATATATCTACTAACACTCATACTCGTAGATACACAGGTCTTATTTCTATATGACTTACTGCTCCAAATGCAAATGCAACTGTGGAGGTCTACTTATTCACTACTACAGTACTATACAACAGCGTGGCTATTTGCGTTCTGTGAAGATGGAGTATTTCGCAGGTAATAGTATAAAAGGTTTCCGCCGGAAAATATACAAATATGCAAACTTTCGGCATTCACTCCATATTAGAGAGTAGTGTTGGGACAGTATCGATGGTTAAGTAATCGATAGACTGAGCCTAAAAAGCCCTTTTTGTGTCAGACTTCTAATGACTTAAAACCACTGCTGTTTCTTCTTTGCCTTCAATTTAGGGGTCACCCATGGTCCCAGTAGGCTTCGACTCTGCTGGGCCCCCACGGTTACTGACATCTCATTGAAGCGTGCGTGGAAAACTACGCGCCGTTGACGATTTGGGCTCGGTCCGGACGGTTACTAGGCGATCTGACAGCGAGCTACCCGTTGCTCGCTGTCCGCAAGCCTGCGCCTACGGTGGGGACAAGACAACGTTGTGTGATTGTGTGCAAGTTGTGGAATAATATATTATTAGTTTCTTACCGGTTATTTTCGATAGGAAACGACCAATTGGTAGCGTGTGCTAGCTTCTGACATTTTATAATGCTCATGAAGACTTATCAACACTAATGTTATAAACAGGTAAAGTTTTTTTTTTTGTTTATATGAGGTAATTATTTCTCTGCTTTATACTTGAGTGACATAGGCTATATCTTATGTACGCGAATGAAGTCGCGGGCAAAAACTAGTATGAAATAAAAATGGATTTGAGTTTGGACTGTACATGAAATCAGAAACGTTTATTTCAAATAGATCAATTACAAGCACTTTTGAATTGTCAAAATGTCGGTTAGTCAAACATACAAATGAAGCTAAATAGCACGTTCCAAAGCGTAGATCTCTATGGAGAAGAACGTGCAAGAAACTCCATAGACACTCTTTTAAATTATATTATGATTTACATGAATCTTCTTTACAAGAACTTTATTATCATCATATACAAGGTGTAACGCTGAGAAGTGATATGAAAGAAAAGGGAGTTAGTGATAGCATGACGAGTGAAAGGACAGAATGGAAGAAAAATACGTGTTGCGCCGACCCCAAATAAAACGGGACAAGGGCAGGAAGATGATGATGACGAGGTGTAACGCTAAATGCGCAAAACCTGAAATTAGTTTGATCAGAATAACGAGCAGAATCAATTAAACCACTTTTTAATATAGGTTACATTTTTCAAAAACCAATTCATTAAAAATGTCGCCCTGTCTATTTATTAATAGGTCAAGCCGTCATGTGCGCAAACCCGTCGAAACAGGTAAGCAAACACAAATGGTTGTAGTCCAATCAAATTTCGTCATACACGGAATAATAAAAGTTCTTATTTTTTGATAGCAATAAAAAAAAAAAAATTTTTTCTATTTCAGTTCAGATATTAATTTTAAACAAAATAAAACTGCGCATAAAACCTTTAAAGATTTTTTTAATGTTTTTTTTTTCACAGAAATTAAATTAAAATCATTTGGGGTGTCCGAGGTTTTGCGAATTTAACGTTTCACGTTGTATGTGTTAATAAATTGTTTTGGTTTACGATACTTAATGAATAATATTAATAAAGAACTAAAAATATAAAACAGTAATTATTTATATCGATAGCTACAGTGTCCCACCACTACCCCTCGACCTCTCAACTACGGGGCGCGTTCGCAAAATATTTTCATTCACAATTTCAAAATAAAAAAGTAATATTTTTTCCATATTTTTACACTTTGCCTGTCTACAAACACTTGTTTTGAACTAAAATTTTAAGTTAAAATATATTTTTTATCAAAGAGTTTGTAGATATTTTTATTTGTATAAATACTTGATATTTTTAGTTCATACATTGGTATTGGAACTATTTTTGATATCTGTGAGCCTGGTACCTTTAGCCTATATATAAAGAACTATTCATGTTGGAATATTTTTGGCCCATCAAAGTCCACTCTTGGAAATGGGACTTATAAAAGGTGACCTATTTATAATATGGTAAAAGGGAGATCCAGTATTTTTATCCAAAACGATTTCGGTAGTCTTCTTTATAATACTACTAGTTTCTGTTAGTGGCTTTGCTTGCGAGATATATTCCAAGGAAATTTACTCCTGGGATAAAAAGTGTCGGATTAAGCTAGAGCGAGGCCTGTAGCAAGTTTGATCAAGGGGCCCCGGCTGTAGGCCTAAAGATACACACACTCAACATAATTAGACATAGCGTCGCACTGGTTTTTTTTTTCTATTGGGATTAATCATCTTATGACAACCCCCTCTTATGGGTGGGGTGGAGATAGTGTCAAACTCTTACTGACTAAAAACGCACCCTGTTCCTTCTAGCCTTCATACCGGGGCTCGAGCTTCTTTTCAGATAACGCTGGCCCCAGTAGGCTGCGACCCAGCTGGGCCCCTGCTGTTGCTGACAACTCCTTGAGGCGCGCGGGAACAGTGCGCGCTGTCGACATCTTGGGCTCGGTCCGGACAGTTACCGGACGGTCGGACAGCGTGCTACGCATGGCCCGCCATCCGCAAGCCCGCAAGGAAGATATATCTAGGAAATCTATATGTTATGCTAATCTTTTTTTTTGGTGTTCAAATATCATGCAATGACAGCCCCCGCTCTTGGGTGGAGTGGAGATAGTGTCAGACTCTTACTGACTAAAAACGCACCCCGTTCCTTCTAGCCTTCATACCGGGGCACGAGCTTCTTTTCAGATAACCCTGGCCCCAGTAGGCTGCGACCCAGCTGGGCCCCTGCTGTTGCTGACAACTCCTTGAGGCGCGCGGGAACAGTGCGCGCTGTCGACATCTTGGGCTCGGTCCGGACAGTTACTGGACGATCGGACAGCGAGCTACCCATGGTTAGCCGTCCGCAAGCCCGCATCTACGGTGGCCGGAAGTCGGGGTCTGAATCCTAGCGGCAGCAACGAGAGCGCCGTTGCCTGATGCGGTCGGCTTCCTCCTTTACTAGCATTACTGTTTCGCAGAAGGAGGCGACCGCCTGCCATGATTTTCCCACCTGAAAAAACGACTTGATCCGGACGGTTACCGGACGGTCGGACAGCGAGCCACCATAGCTTACCGTCCGCAAACCCGAACTTACATCGGTTAAACTAAAGATTAAGCATAGTTTAAGCTTTAACAGTAACAGTAAACCGACACCCCTTAAAACGATGGTTAAAGGCCAATATTACAAAACTAATTACGTTTCTTCTCCATAAACATAAAGCTGTATAATTATAACGCAAGTGTATAAATATGTATAACCGTAAAAGCGACGTTTACAAGAGAAAGGACGAGTCACTCAAAGTGTATTACGGAACACCTGAGCCGGGCCGGTGGCACCGCGCTCACTACAGTTAGACGACGGTAGTTACCTGCTGTTTAACTGTCGTTAAGGTTATGGTGGGATTGTCAGATTGTGAGAAGGCGACATTTGATCTGACTGTGTTTGGCTGTAATGTCGGTGTTGCGTATGGAGTTGAAATTAATGTTTATTGGATAAGCATTAGATATGCGTATGTTTTCTTCCTGCAGCTCTAGGTAGGTACTTAGTGCTTGCTATGCTCGACGATTCCTTGCTAAGGTTACTAAAATAGCCCCTTGAATAAATAATATTATTCCACAACTATCACACAACGTCGTCTAGTCCCAAACTAGGCAGAGCTTGTGTTATGGGTACTAGACAACTAATAAACATACTTATATATTTCTAAATACATCCATATTATAGATAAATAACACCCAGACACAACAAATGATCATGCACATAAACGTTAGTCCTGGGTGGGAATCAAACCCACGACCTCCGGCATAGCAGTCAGGGCCACTAACCACTAGACTAACAGGCCAGTCAGAGTAGTCAAACTTAGGCACATTGCTCGCAGAGCAGATGGTTGGTAGGGCTTCCTTTAATAGGATGGACTTGATGTGAGGGTTGCAGAAACATACAGGACCTGTTGTCGTGGCAACTTTAGGCGAGGAGACCTTTTTTTTTGTCGTCGGGGAAAATCATCTTTGACAAAACCCGCTCTTGGGTGGAGCGGAAGATAGTGTCAGACTCTTACTGACTAAAAACGCACCCCGTTCCTTCCAGCCTTCATACCGGGACTCGAGCTCTTTCGGATAACTCTGGCCCCAGTAGTCTTCGACCCGGCTGGGCCCCTGCTGTTGCTGACAACTCCTTGAGGCGCGCGGGAACAGTGCGCGCCGTCGATGTCTTGGGCTCGGTCCATTACCGGACGATCAGACAGCGAGCTACCCATGGCTCGCCGTCCGCGAGCCCGCGTCTACGGTGGCCGGAAATCGGGATCGGAATCCCGGTGACGGCGGCGAGGGCGCCGTTGCCTGATGCGGTCGGCCTCCTGCTTTGCAAGCATTGCCTCCTTCTGCGAAGCAGTAATGCTTGCAAAAGACCGCTTGCCATTCCTCCTCGCTCCGAACCATGGCCTCGACCAGGGCCCGGCGCGAGAGGTCTCCGCCGCCGATCACCCCCACGAGGGCACGGCGATGCTCTGCCCAGGCAGGGCACACCCCGACGGTGTACTCCACCGTGTCCTCCGGGCGTTGCGCACAGTGGCGACACCCGGGCGTCTCTTCCGCTTGAATCCGATGCAGGAACCTCCCGAACTTGCCATGTCCGGTGAGGACCTGCGTCATGCGGAAGGTAAGGACGCCGTGAGGTCTTTCCACCTACGCCTCAAAGAGGGGACTTACCGCCATAATCATGGCGTGCCCAGCACTGGGTTGCGATAGCCGTTGACGCCATTTCACAGACGAGGAGACCTGAGTCTTGCAATCTTTCAGTTAAAATGATGACGATTTTGCTACAGTTTTTTTTCTCTTTCTTTACAATACAAAGAGGATAAAAACTTTTATGCAATGGAACGCATATCAGTCACATAGAGTCTTTTACAGTAAAATGTAAAAACAAAGCTTAATTCATGAATCCCGTAGCGACACCCGGTGGCCGCGCATCTATTGTCTTACTATTGTGTTTCTAATTGACGGTATCTGAAGGGTTAATTAAGCTATGAGCAGCCTCAGAATTAAGTGTCGTCAAATATGATGAAACATTCCAATATCGTACATGTCATCAATAGATGAATAACATCTTCTCAGTGAAACTTCTCACAATTTCATGAATTATTATTTTTATTAAAAAAGCAAACTTATTGAGCGGCATATATTCAGCCCCCTTAGCCAAGTTACAAACGTTTCTATTCTATTCTCTTGTGTCGAACGCTTCGAGTCGGCCACGCCTCTAATTCTTCTTGTTCTGACGTCATCTCAACGCTTAGTCACGTGGTCAGAACAAAGGAATCGGAAGCGTGACCGACTCGAGGCGATCGACAAAAGAAAATTGAAATGAAACGCTCATAACTGGTCTAGGCCTGCAGATCTCAGTCTGTGAGCCGTTGCTATATACTTTCTGCTTAATCTTGTGTTACAAAACCATATGAAGAAGCTCCGAAACTATAGACCTTTAAATTGGTTTAGTTAATTGAGTAATGTTTGGGTTGCAATTGAAATAAAAATGGAATGAAATGCACAAATACCTTAAATAGTTTCTAAAGAAAAAAAAACCTTAGTTGACCGCTGATTAAACCGATGTCACCAAGTTTTGGTATAACCGACCCTCTGAAATGTCGCTACGCGTGGAAGATGGAAAAAGTTCACGAAAGTTTTTGTTACGATATTTATTTAGACCATTAATTAAACATAAACAGAGGACCGATGTTGTGTTGCTGCTGTGGTGTTATACATATAATATCAGTGGTGTTCACTTTCTTCTTCTTCTTCCTGCCTTTATCCCATATTGGCTGGCCTGTTGGTCTAGTGGTTAGTGACCCTGACTTCTATGCCAGAGGTCGTGAGTTCGATTCCCACCCAGAACAAATGTTTGTGTGATAAGCATAATCATTTGTTCTGTGTCTGGGTGTAATTTATCTACAATATGTATGTGTATTTAGAAATATATAAGCATGTTTATCAGTTGTCTAGTACCCATAACACAAGCCCTGCTTAGCTTGGGACTAGACGGCGTTGTGTGATAGTTGTGGAATATATATTATATTATTATATATTACTTGAGGTCAGGGCAACACGTTATTTTCTTCCATTCTGTCCTGTCACCCGTCAAAAAGATGGAGGAGTGGCAGGCGCTCGCCTCCTTCTGCGAAGCAGTAATGCTAGCAAAGGAGGAGGCCGACCGCAGCAGGCAACGGCACCCTCGCCGCCGCTTCCGGGATTCCGATCCTGATTTCCGGCCACCGTAGACGCGGGCTTGCGGACTGCGAGCCATGGGTAGCTCGCTGTCCGACCGTCCGGTAACTGTTCAGACCGAGCTCAAGACGTCGACGGCGCGCACTGTTCCCGCGCGCCTCAAGGAGTTGTCAGCAACAGAAGCCTGCTGGGTCCTACTGGGGCTAGGGTTATCCGATAGGAAACTCGAGCCCCGGTATGAAGAAGCTGGAAGAAACGGGGTGGGTTTTTAGTCAGTAAGAGTCTGACACTATCGCCCGCTCCAGCCTAGTGCTGAAAACAGTTCATTGCGTGCCTAAAAGCGATGAGATAAAAGAAAGTTTAAGTTTTATTAAGTCCGCCTTTGTACTTTTATGTTGCATGAAGTTTTAATAAATAAATAAATAAATAAATAAAGTTTTCAAGCAAGTGTATTGAAAAAATATTTTTCTTTCTTAATTATACGAGAATTCAACCTCGCGAAACACAACATGTTAAAACATGACATCTTTAAATTCTAATAACTATTTTAAAGCGTTGCCTACATGAACTGAAAGTCGACAGAGTATTTTTTGTTACCTGTGTGTGTATTGCCTAATTTGGCACGTTTGTATGCGAGGGCACGACGATAGGGAGATGTGTTAGTGGAGCGAGCAGCGGTTTGGATTTCCTCCATTTTGTTTTGAGGACTGTAGTTTTAAAAGGGTTTAATTTAACGTATTACAGCCCTTGGGTCACGCGAAGAGTCAACTAAGCGTTTAGATAAATCTTTAAAAAGCATATGAGCACTCGGACCCCACGGCCCAAGAGTTTCAACCCCAAACGGCTCAAAAATATAACTGCCAACGAGGCTGTTATATTTCCGCCGCTTGAGGTTCTCCGCAGCCGCCGCGGCAGCACCAGCACAGCACGATGAGCTAGGAAGATGGGATGGCGCAAGAGTATCGACAAGGGCTGGCTTCTACCTCGGTCAGAGATTAAGCATTGCCATACAACGTGGCAATGCCGCCAGCCTTTTGGGCACACCTCCAGTCGACAGCGATGCGGAGGAGTTTATTGACGTCATATTTAGTTAGGCCTTTAGTGTATAATTATTTTTAGTTATTTAAGTTTATTTTATAATTTAATTTTCTCTATTGACTTAAATAAAACTCTGTACGTATTACGTACTAGCTTTTGCCCGCCGCTTCACCCGCGTACATAAGCCCAGGATAAAAAGTATCCTATGTGTTATTCTAGGATATGGTCTACTCGTGTACCAAGTTTCATCAAGATCCATTCAGTAGTTTTTGCGTGAAAGAGTAACAAACATCCATACATCCATCCATACATACAAACTTTCACATTTATAATATTAGTAGGGTGTAAGAATTATAAGATACACTACTATTAAATCATTTCTTTTTTAGGGTTCCGTATCTTAAAAGGAAAAAATGAAACCCTTATAGGATCACTTTGTTGTTCGTCCGTCTGTCTGTCTGTCAAGACCTTTTATCTCAAGAACGCGTGGAGGTATCGAGTGGAAATTAAAACCATATACTCAAGTCTGCGGTCTCTTCAAGCTGTAAAAAAATCAAACTTCTAAGTTAACGAATAAAAAAATATGGCCGTTTATATCGCAAAAATGGAATTAAACAATCTAATTCCACCATGTCCGTTCCATCATTGGACCACAAGACGTAGGTACGGCGTTGCGCCACCGGTACATGGTGGACATCCCACCCATACGCACAAAGCGTTTTGGGAACACATTTATTGTGCGTACAGCCAAGGAGTGGAATTCCCTGCCGGAGTCTGTGTTGCCTGATAGCTACAACTTAGGGGTCTTTAATTCAAGAGTGAATAGGTTACTTCTTGGCAAGCGTGTTCCATCGTCAACCACATCATCGCTTACCATCAGGTGAGATAGTGGTCAAACGCAAGCCTACCAACCCGTAAGCACATACGAGTGGGATATCTACCATGCCACTACCACTCCTCCTCGCTCCGGATCATAGCCTGTACCAAAGCCCGGCGCGAGAGATCGCTGCCGCTGATCGCCCCTACGAGGACACGACGATGTTCTGCCCAGGCAGGGCACACCTCTACCGTATGCTCCACCATGTCCTCCGTGCTGACAGTTAACATATAACGTTTTTATTTTATTTTTCCTCCTCTTTTTGCTTGACACTGTGTCAGCTACCTTTGCTGTCAATACCTAAATACAGATGTGGCTTAAACTTAAACATATCACATTATATAATAGAGATAACATGACTGTTAAGTTATTTAGTTATAACTATCTATACTTAGTCCGGACCACAGAAAGGATGAAAGAGATTAAAAATATTTTTCGATCGGTACCTACTACAACCGACATAGCTCGAAGAGTCGCCAAACTTAAGTGGCAATGGGCAGGGCACATTGCACGCAGAACAGATGGTCGTTGGGAACGAAAGGTTCTGGAGTGGCGACTACGTACCGGAAGACGCCGCATTGGAAGGCCTCCAACAAGTTGGACCGATGACCTGGTCAGGGTCGCGGGAATTCGATGGATGCGTGACGCACTGGATCGGTCGTTGTGGCAGCGCTTGGGGGAGGCCTATGTCCAGCAGTGGACGTCTTTCGGCTGATATGATGATGGTACTACAACGAGTATCGCCGCTTGTCTCCCACCCTCTAACTCCACTACAGGCAATAAACCAATACGAACGCGCATTACGCAACTAACAGACCACGCACACTTAGATCGCAAGTTTGCTATTGGTAGTTGAATTATGAGCATTGCCCTATTGAATAATGCCCCATTGCCAAGCGTGCCACCAATGGCATGCCAGTTATAACCTCTTTCAACTGTTCTGTGATCCTGTACATTGAAGGACTGGAACAATTTACCTGGTGCGGTCTTACCTTCCGATTAGAATTTAGGTGCTTGCAAAACTTGAGTGGATAGGCTCTTAATAAACTAGTGCACTTCACCGTCACGATTGAATCATCAGGTGGGACGCGTCAAGCAAAAAAAGGATTTAAAAAATATATTTTTATTTCTTGATACTTTTTCTGTTACCTGGCGTTTCAGTTTCGGTTTTGGGTCCGCCCGAACCGAAACTGAAGAAGGATCCGAACATTAAGTTTGGTTATCGTTTTGCTATTAGCTACAAATTGCGTATGTATTTTTTAAGCTATTGCATGGCTTCTATCGCGGGCCTTGAGCGTGGAGACCGAATCCAGAAATTCCGTAACGAAAAAACCTAACACCCCCCACTAAATGGTTGTCATGGCAACTTGTCAACTTCAATCATAAATAAAATAAATATATAATTGTAATTGCATAAGTTGATATAAAATGCTATGCAATAGCTTTACCGCGGCAGTCTCCGAGTGCCACACGTCTTTTTATTTTTTAATAAATATAAACCAGTGCTTTTTTCAGTCGGTCATAGTCATAACTTATTTCAGCTCACCCACACCACCACCACTTTTTGTAGGACAGATAATTTTGTAGATTTTGTATACTTGTAACATTGTTCTGTATTTCTGACCGACTTGTTGTAGGACGTGTGCGTTGCATTATTGCTATCAGTGTGTTCTATTTTTCTCCTACAAAAAATCAGCCACCATTTATCGGACGCGGGCGAGTAGCTTAAAGCTGCAAGTACAGAACAATGTTACATTTATATACAAAATTGGCCCGATTATCTGTCCTACAAAAAGTCTGACGTGGGCGAGCAGCGTTAAATTGTTAAAAAATCAAAGATCTGAATTGTCATTTAAGAAAGACCTTAGAATGTAACTTGGAACGAAGCCGAAAGAAACAATAATATAATAATTAATTACATTAAATGTTTTAATGTAATTAAGTACAACGTTATGTAATAACGTAATAGTTTATATTACGGTTGCATAACGTAAATAATAAAAATATCAAATGTGAAAACGGGCTTTTTATTTTATATCAACTTTAATATCTGCACACAAAGCCAGCCTAGACTTTAGCAATCAAACAAAACCTAAGTCTCATTCAAATCTTAGGCAAACAACTTCAGTGTACGATGCGTTTCGTTTACATTCATTTCCATTCATTCATTCACTCATATCAGAGCATTGTGCCACTGAATGGGAGCGAGCTATCAAATTGTACGGAGTCGTCGTGCATTCTCAATAATGGCCGGATCATGAGATGTAATACGGATATGTTGCTGTCAAAGTAGGAAATCTGACTGTTTTAGAAATGGACGTTTTTTTTATGGTGGGGAAAATCATCCAATGACAATCCCCGCTCTTGAACGGAGCTGGAGACAGTGTCAGACTCTTACTGACTAAAAACGCACCCCGTTCCTTCTAGCCTTCATACTGGGGCTCGAGCTCCTTCGGGTAACCCTGGCCCCAGTAGGCTTCGGCCCAGCTGGGCCAATGCTGTTGCTGACAACTCCTTGAGGCGCGTGGGAACAGTGTGCGCCGTCGACGTCTTGGGCTCGGTCTGGACAGTTACCGGACGGTCAGACAGCGAGCCACCCATAGCTCGCCGTCCGCAAGCCCGCGTCTACGGTAATAATGGACGGGACTGGTAACAGGTGACACAACAGAATAGAAGAAAAAAACGTTTTGCATCAAATCCAATTTTTTTTTTTGGTGAGATCAAATCATCTAATGACATATCCAGCCGTTGAGTAGGGCGGAAGGGCGTGTCAGACTTTTACTGACAAACAAAAAACTCACTCCTGTTCCTTTTTTGCTTTTGTTCCAGGGTCCCAAGGCTCCACAATGGCGAGCTACCCATTGCTCGCCATCCGCAGGCCCGCGAGGCAAAAGCTAGCTGTAACCTGTAACACACTTCTTCTGCCTCACCTATATTAATACATACAAAACCAGCCTAGACTTTAGCAATTAAATAACACCTGGTAGAAAAAAAACCGGGCAAGTGCAAGTCGGGCTCGAGCATAAAGAGTTCCGTCCGTACCGTCCATAGCAAAAGGTAACTTACAAATTGTAGGTCGCGAGTTCAAACCCAGCCAGGCGCATTACTTTTTGTAATTTATTTCATCACTACTGCTCTCAAAACGGTGAAGGAAAACATCTTCAGGAAACCGACATGTTCTAGAACCAAAAATTCGAAGACATGTGACTTCCACCAACACGCACTGGGCCAGCGTGGTAGATTACGGCTCATTCCCTCTCCTAGAAAGGAGACCTGAGTCCCAACAGTAGGAACATTAAAAGACTGATTATGCCATTATATACTAAAAGTGTACTAGTTGCAATTACTTATTTGAATACATGTGTTAAACCAACTTTTGATGAAAATGATCTTCTCTTTCATAGCAAGCTTTTATAGCACGGTATACCTAAACATATAATAACAATTAATACTCGTCAAGACGAATCATACGAGCCCAATCTCGATGGGGTTGTGTCGTATAACTACCAAGTACTGAGTGTCGGTGGTGTCCAACTTGTGACCTTTTTAAAAATATAACATGGTGTAAAAATGATTGGAATCCATTCAGTTACTGGTTCTGAACAATCTATATTCAGGTTTCGCCTAAAAATTATGTTGTATAGACGTCATAGGTCTGCAGAAAACATGCAATATTTTGGTTTAATGCTTTCAGAATAAGATCTAATTGTCACTTAATTCATGAATCCCCAAGCGACCACCGGTGGCCGCGCATCTATTGTCTTACTATTGTGTCTCTAATTGACGGTATCTGAAGGGTTAACTGTTATATTTATGTGAAAACTAGCTTTTACCCGCGGCTTCACCCGCGTTTATTAATATACTTTAATTTAGTACTTGACTTCCCTCTTTCTCCCCCTTTTCTTTAAAAAAAAAAAGCTTAAGTCCGTCTCCAGGGTCCCAACTATCTCTGTACCAAAATTCATCAAAATCAGTTTTGCCATTTAGGCGTGAAGACGTAACAAACAAACTCACTCACTTTCGCTTAATAAAAGCGCATATTAGTAAGGATTAAGAAATTATATTTCAAATCAAAATCATTGCAAACTGGCCAACCGGCCACTCGCATTAAATCAAGCTCTCATTAGTAAACCACGCTAATCCTAGTCACTTTGAATATTTCCTAGAATTCCATGTTTGTCGGTAACAGGTAGATACAAATCCAGTGTTATTGCGCAGTGAGTGGCAAGTAGCAGTATCAACGAGTGGATCGCTGGATCTAGCTAGAGAGGATGCTACCGAATAGAAATATTATTCATGATGGCTTAGTGATTGCGGCACCTGCTTCTCATGCAGGTATTAGGTTCAAAACCGTGCAAGTATCTACCAATGTGAAATTTTCCAGTCACATGTACTTTTATAAGTTTACTAGATGCTCCCAGCGGCTTCGCCCGCGTGATAGCAGAAAATTATCCCAAGGGAACATACTTCCGGGATAAAAATTATCCTATGTCCTATTCCAGGACATGGTCTATCCGTGTACCAAGTTTCATCAAAATCGGTTTTGCCATTTAGGCGTGAAGACGTAACAAACAAACAAACAAACTCACTTTCGCTTTTATAATACTAGTAAGGACAACATTACTAACGCACCGTGCTTCAGAACGCGCGCAAAGCTGTTGTACTCGGTTGTCATTCGTAATTTTTTTAGAGTCGTTACACGTATCCAGACAGATGCTGATAGCTATATAACCTAGGAGTATTTAATTCATAAGTGGTTTCTTCTAGGCAAGCATGCTCCATCGTCGACCACATCATCGCTTACTACCAAGTCAGTTAGTGGCAAATCTAACAATAAAACTAAAAAACAAAACAAAACTGGGCAAGTTCGAGTCGGACTTGCGCACTGACGATTCCGTACAAACCTACCTATGAAGGTAAACAGTTCAATTTTTTTATTTTTTTTTACTGACCAGGAACCAATCCTGTTCCTACTTTTTCTTCATTCCAGGGCTCTGGGGTTCTTTTGCGCACAACCCATGGCCCCAGTAGGCTTCGACCCTGCAAAGTTTCCACAATTTTCTGACATTCCTTGAGGCGTGTTTTCATTCCTACAGGCCGTCAACAACTCTAGCTCGGTTCAGACGGTTACCGGACGGCCTGGCGGCGAGCTACCCCTTGCTCGCCGTCCGCAAGCCCACGCCTACGGTGGCTGGGTCGGGATCCTAACGGCTGGGTGGCTCCCATTTCTCCTTGCTCCAAGACCATAGCTTGTACCAGGGCCTGATGCGAGAGGTTATTATTCTAAGCATCTAATGACGGAACATCATTAGCATCATCATCAGCCTTTTTAATGTTCCCATTGCTGGGACTAAGGCCTCATCATCTCTAGGAGAGGGCAATGAGCCGTAATCCACCACGCGGGCCCAGTGCGGGTTGGTGAATGTCACATGTCTTCGAATTTTTGGTTATAGGACATGCCGGTTTCCTCACGATGTTTTCCTTCACCGTTTTGAAAGCAGTGGTAACTGGTAATGAAATCCCAAGTCTTCGACGGCGCGCACTGTTCCCGCGCCTCAAGGAGCTGTCAGTAGCAGCAGGGACCCTGCTAGGTCGAAGCCTACTGGGGCCAGGGTTAGTCCGAAAGGTAGCTCGAGCCCCGGAATGAAGGCCCGTAGGAAAGGGGTTGGTTTTTAGTCAGTAAGAGTCTGACTCTATCTTCCGCCTCGCCCAAGAGCGAGGGTTGTCATTGGATGATCTTCACCACTATAAAAAAAAAACTGGTAATGAAATAAATTACACAAAGTAATGCGCTAGGCATGGTTTGAACCGGCGACCTACAACTCCTAAGTGGGAGCCATTACCACTCGGCCACCACTGCTCTCTAAACAGAATATGTCACACTAAAATTAAGTTGGTAATATCACCTCTATAGAAATCCCACAAGTAGTAATAATTTGGGATTAAAATATGCATTTCTAGATAAAATGTTTCTTTTCAATCTTAGTGCTTAAAAGTGGCCACAGACTTGTATTAGTGCTAGCTTGGCTCTTCACGCTTGCTTGAGTCTTTGGGGGTCGGTAGAGAGGCAGGTATTGTGTTTAGAGACATCGGAGGACTTCTTTTTGGGAAGACATTGTCGGTTTTTCGGTCCAAGATACTTTAGAGTGATGATTGATTGTGATTTTGGATTCAATGGAGACCGTTTAATGGATGCGATACATTTTGATAAAAGTCGTCGTCGCTTTCCATCAGGTGAGATAGCGGTCAAGCGCAAACCTATGAACAATATTTTTTTTTTTTTAATGAAGAAAGTTTATGATTGCATCTGAGGCGGAATTCGCCCGAGCCGAAGGAGACGGTGTTTTATGGAGCCGAGTACTACAGTGACGAATTTCCACGTGTATGCGCTATACGATATTAGTAGCCCGTCAATTACCGTTGAATTATTTCTTCGTAAATAAACGTAGGTATTAATAATAATAATATTCCAAAACTATCACACAACGCCGTCTAGTCCCAAGCTAAGCAGAGGTTGTGTTAAGGGCCTAATGTTTGGCGTTCCTCTCTTCCTCCTCCTCGAATGGGATTCCTCATTACAGAAGGTCGTGAAGTTCCCGCTGGATTAGCTTCTTATTGATGGTGTCTCTCCATCAGTGACGGTTCTTAGCGTCATGAAGTTCGACGTGTAATTGGGTGTCCAGTGTGTAACGAACCTGGCGTTCCATATATGACATAATGTTGCCAGAGTTCCAGGATTTCCGGGATTGTCCCGAAATACGTCTTTTCCCGTGTCCAGTAATTCAAACAATTGTCCCGGATTTAAAAAACATGTATCTTCTTCTTCCTGCCCTTATCCCATATTACTTGGGGTCGGCGCAACACGTTTTTTTCTTCCATTCTATCCTGTCACCCGTCAAACTATCACTAACTCCCTTTTCTTTCATATCGGCCTTCCTCTCCCTCTCGATTCATTTACATCTATACTCAGAACTCTTTTAGTAATATGCGCTTCATCCCTCCTCTTCACATGACCATACCAAGACAACCAATTACCTTTGAACTTTCCAGTCACTGGCGCCACTTTCAAACTTCCTCTAATATACTCATTTCTCACTTTATCCATTCTCGTCACACCACACATCCATCTCAACATTCTCATCTCCGCTACATGCAATCTTTTTTCATCCTTCTTTTTCACAGCCCAACACTCTGATCCATAGAGTATGACAGGTCTTATGACGGACTTGTAAATTTTACCCTTCAACTTGAGGGGCATGCGTGGGTTACAAGTTGATCCATATAAAAAAAAACAATATACATAAAAATAAATATAACAATAAATGACACGGCAATCAACGAACCAAGATGTTAATAACGTCTTAGCCAAGTTGTTTAATTCGTTTGTTTTTCTTTCTTTTTTTTTTGGACACACAGTTTAGCTTTCGTAGTTTTTAATCCCTCATATTTAATCACGTGCTTAAGATAGTACTACTGTAATCTGTAATTTAGATCTTATGCCCTAAATTAAATATCTTCGACGTAAGTTTACATAGTTTTTTTTAGATGGGAAATCGAATGTGTCTATGGCCTACCATCAGGTCTGAAAAGTTTAACAGCAGGGGCCCAGCTGGGTCGAAGCCTCCTGGGGCTCGCGCCCCGGTATGAAGGCTAGAAGGAACGGAGTGGGTTTTTAGTCACTAAGAGTCTGACACTATCTCCACCCAAGAGCGGGGGTTGTCATTGGATTATTTTTGCCCAACGAAAAAAAGTCTGAAAACTTTAAGCGTTTGTGAAAACAGCACCATCTATGATAATATTTTGGAACTTCTTTCAAAACTTACAAGCACAGAGTACCATTGTACAGCTGCTTACGAACTTGTACTGGTGAGACCACGGAATTATATTTTCTGTTCTGTGGGTGAGACGTCCTATCCTTACATTTTCATTGTTTCGCTATCTCCCCTTAGGTGGCGCATAGTTCGTACACGTACTATTACTTTATAGATGGCGTTAAAAGTTATTTCTTAGTATGCAATCCATTTTCATAATATCGCTATCGCCCCATAGATGGCGCGAAATTTAACTGCTTTAAAGATCCTGTTAATTTTAATTCATAAAAAGATTTAGTTCATGTCGATCAGACTGCGATTAGGTTATACAAGTACGGATATTAGTTTTACGTCGAAAAACAAAGACATAAAATTGTATGTATATAAATTTATTTATTCTATAAATGCAATTAAAAACCCTCTTTATCAATAAATTAATAAATGCATTTTCTCGCTTATAACTACATAAATATAATAAATGCAGTTTCGTATTACGAAAATAAAATTGAACAATTTCACTGCTGCTTCAGATAAACACTAGCGCCTCTACCGAGTAATTTTAGAACTAAGTTAGCGACCATTTTGTATAGTTTTGCAAACTTCAATATTTTTACTACAGCAATGAATTTGTTATTACAAAGACCTCTCTAGCTGTTTTAAAACAACTAGAAGATGTTTGAAATCATTATTTTCTTATATTCTAGTAATAAAAGACAAACTTTGAACATTATCTTATAACACTTAAAAAAATCAAAACAAAAAATAAATTTAAAAAAAAAACAAACTGCTTATGTAAATACCCTTTTTAGAATAAAGGTAAAAATTACATATTTTCATTGAATCAATAATAAAAAAAAAATTTAATTCTTACTGGCAATCTTTGAACAGAAAAAAAAATTGTTATTTTTAAATGTAGCGGCTACTTTACAAAATAACGTTATAATTTACTTGCTGTTGAAACAGTTATTCAAAACGTTATAGTTAAACCGATATCCAGATTCAGGAACGCCGTCATTTTCTAAGTTGTCACTGTGGAAGTACACGTAGAGGGGTCCAGGTGGGGTTGCTGAAAAGGAAAGTATTACAAATATTAGATATTTAACTGCTGGTAGATGCACGCATCATCTGAAGGCTGCAGAATCATCTAGCGCCTCTCTTGCAAGAGCTTGAGAGTTTGAACCGAGAGTCTTCTGTTTTTATTGCACGACGAGTATTAAAGGACTTAGACCCGACCGTATGGACAGTTTTCACGAACCCATCGTTGCATTCATCCACGGAGCCATTTAAGCCAAATTGTTATTATTATAGCTGGCCCATATTGTCCCACTCCTTCCAACGATCAGGGTTCCTCGCTTTCTCATTCCAATTCTTAAGGAAGTCATCCATGACGTCCGGCCATCTCCTTCGTGATCTGCCTCGGCCCCGCGTTGCTGTATCTGGGCACCAATTCTGCGTTTTACGCGACCACAGCTCGCAGACATGTCCTGCCCAGTCCCATTTAAGTCTTTCCCTTTTTATCTAGGTAAATACAATAAACAATACTTACAAGCAATAATTTGACCCGATGCACTGGCGCCACAGAACTTGGATCCTCTCAAACCATCAACAGTCTCCGCTTCAGGTATAAACAGGTAATCCTCTGACTGGGTTGATCCACGGGTGACAGGATTAACTTGACAATCAGTATCAACGTGCATGTTATAATCGTCGCGATATGCTAGGTTGAAACTTGCTGCTGATAGCCTGTGGGAGATAAGGATATATTAACAATCGGTATACCGTGTTAGAACCGAAATTGCGTAAAGCAAAAAAATATCCGACTGCAAAGCCATCTCTAATTAAAATCATCATCATTTCAATCAATATAAGTCCACTGTTGGACATAGGCCTCCCCAAGTGTCGCCACAATGAACCTTCACTAGGTCATCAGTCCACCTTATAGCCTTCAAACGCTGCATCTCCCGGTACGCGGTCACCACTCCAGAACCTTTCGGCCCCAACGGCAATCTGTTCTGCAATTTTTTTTGCTATGTCGGCAACCTTAGTCCTCATGCGGATATCTTCATTTCTGATTCGATCACGCAAGGAAACCCCGGGCATAGCCCTAGAGCTAGTCTATAATATAAAAATGAATCGCTAAATGTATTGCTAACCGCAAATCTCGAGAAAAGCTGAACCGATTTCGCTAATTCTTTTTTTGTTGTGTTTGTTATAGTGAGAAGAAGGTTCTTACGGAAAAAACGAAATTAGAGTAGTGTAAGGTAGTGTAGGGTAGTGTATGGTAGTGTAGGGTAGTGTATGGTAGTGTAGGGTTGTGTAGGGTAGTGTGGGGTAGTGAAGAGTAGTGAAGGGTAGTGCAGGGTACTGTAGAGTAGTGTAGGGTAGGGTAAGGTAGTGTAGGCTAGTGTAGGGTAGTGTAGGGTAGTGCAAGGTAGGGTAATGTAGGGTAGAGAACAGTAGAGCACGGTAGAGTACGGTAGAGTACGGTAGAGTAGGGTAGAATAGAGTAGAATAGATTGGAGTAGGGTAGAGTGGGAGCGAAGCCGCGGGCAAAAGTTAGTTCTTAATAATAATAAACTTACTTGATACCACAGACATCAGGGGTCTTCTTGAAGCAGGTCGCGTACATCAAGTTAGCGATATAGGGGCCGACACCTCGATTATAGTTGAAGGACTCAAAAAATCCACTGCGGTCTGGATAGTACTGTAGACAGCCGGGGGGTGCTGGAGGGAAAGAAGACATGTTCATTACAGAAAACAGAAGGACAGAGAGGAGGAGGCCGAATTCTCGTATACACAATTTTATATACTGATTTATATAGAAGCCTAAATAATATCTACAAGATAGCTGTGTATCCAAAATATGTAGAAAAATGTGCTCAATAGCAAGACATAATAATCGCGTAAGCGCGCTTGTATGAAAATATACTAGTGAAGAGACTGCGCAGGAATTACATGACTTGATTCCACCATCTCACTTCTACCATCGGGCAAGCCGACGAACGGTGAGTATCCACACTTATGTTGTTGAAACCTCTACAGTTTGGACCAAGCGTTTCGCCTCGTCTCGACTGGAACAATTATCCTGCTGCGGTCTTCCCGTCCGATTATAATTTTGGTGTCTTCAAGGCTAGAGTGAATAGGCTCTTAATAAACTAGTGCGATTTACCATCAACGATTGCATCACTGCTTACCATCAGGTGGGATCGCAACTAGCACTAATTTATATCAATAAAAAAAGTACTAGCTCGTAGCAGGGTTTCAGAAGAAAGCAAAGAGATTTAATTCATGAATCCCCAAGCGACCACCGGTGGCCGCGCATCTATTGTCTTACTATTGTGTCTCTAATTGACGGTATCTGAAGGGTTAATAGATACAATAGAGCGGCCATCAGAAGAAATGTTATAGAAAAACTGTCATCATATGCTTCAGTGAAGACGAAAAATATTTACGAAAATAAACTGGAGTTAGGTCCAATCGTTTCGCCATAATACGATTTATAATGGTGCAATGAGCAACTCGGCATAATTCTCCAAAAAATATATAGTTTTGGTGCGTATAGCGGACACAAACGCGACTTGACAGTCAGGTGACAGCGACTTGTTACTACTTTAGTAACAAGTCTCGGATTAGAATTTTGTTCGCTATGTCCTGTCTATTGGTAATATATGTTTAATGTCTTTGGAAGAAAGCTAACTTACCAATAAGATATTCGTCTCTGTCGGCTGAAGTAGTGAACGGCGTGGCTGGTAGAGACATCGTGATGGCTTCGAAGAGACCGTCACGGTATTTCCTAGGCAGAAAAAGTTACAAAAATTATTAAAAACAGATTATTATTACCATTAAATTAGATTATTTTTTTGTTTTCAAGTTTTATAATTGAACTAGCTTTCCGCCCGCGGCTTCGCCCGCGTGGACTATAGTTTATATCGCGCAAGCAGAGACCCGTGCTCAGCAGTGGAATTATAGGTAGCCTATGTGTTATTCCAGTGTCTCTTCTACCTACCTACCAAATCAAAACGGTGCCACCAGTGACTTACCCAAGAGTATTGAAGCATTCCAGTTGGGTGACCTTGATCTTCCAGGTAGCTTGGGGCAGGTTCGGTTGGGAGCTGCGGTCAGCAATCTTGAAGTTGATGCGAATGGAGCGGCTGTTTGTTGAGGCGTTCACTCTGACGTACACTGAAAAGAGGCAAATAGAACTCAATCTCTATCTTGTTGAAAAAAGAGAAATTGGCCTATGAGATCATCAAACATGCGAATGTTGCAGTAGTTGACAAACTGCGAATCTAGCAGTAGTTGACAAACTGCGAATGTAGCAGTAGTTGACAAACTGCGAATGTTGCAGTAGTTGACAAACTGCGAATGTTGCAGTAGTTGACAAGCTGTGAATGTAGCAGTAGTTGACAAACTGCGAATGTTGCAGTAGTTGACAAACTGCGAATGTTGCAGTAGTTGACAAACTGCGAATGTTGCAGTAGTTGACAAACTGCGAATGTTGCAGTAGTTGACAAACTGCGAATGTTGCAGTAGTTGACAAACTGCGAATGTTTCAGTAGTTGATAAACGGCCAATGTAGCAGTAGTTGACAAACTGCGAATGTTGCAGTAGTTGACAAACTGCGAATGTTTGTGTAGTTGACAAACTGAATATTGTAGTAGTTGACCAACTGCGAATGTTGCAGTAGTTGTTAAACTGACAATGTAGCAGAAGTTGACAAACTGCAAATGTTGCAGTAGTTGACCAACTGCCAATGTTGCAGTAGTTGACAAACTGCCAATGTAGCAGTAGTTGACAAACTGCGAATTTTGCAGTAGTTGACAAACTGCGAATGTTGCAGTAGTTGACAAGCTGTGAATGTAGCAGTAGTTGACAAACTGCGAATGTTGCAGTAGTTGACCAACTGCCAATGTTGCAGTAGTTGACAAACTGCCAATGTAGCAGTAGTTGTCAAACTGCGAATGTTGCAGTAGTTGACAAACTGCGAATGTTGCAGTAGTTGCATAACTGCGAATGTTGCAGTAGTTGACAAACTGGGAATATTGATATAATAAATTGACAATATCTACAGGTCATCAAGTTTAAAAAAAAAATTCAACTGTTACTTTCATAGTATTTTCTAAGCCTCGAAGACTTAAACTCGAACTCTAGGATCCAGGGCTTTTTTTAGGTGGTAAAATCATTCAATGACATCCCCCGCTCTTGGGCGGAACGGGAGACAGTGTCTGACTTTTACTAACTAAAAACCCACTCCTGTTCCTGCGTTGCCTTTCGTTCCGGGGCCAAATCTTCCTTTCAGAAACAGACCCTTGGCCCCAGTACGCTTCGACCCTGCTGCGCTGGGCATGGATCCAGGATTAAAGGTTGGAATACTCACAATGTTGTCCATTGTTGTCGCCACAAAGAGCTGGCATGGAGTCGGAGTTGGATTGCAGGTTGATGATTTGGAAGATGTCGTTTCTGCAGGTGTAGCCGGGACGCCTGGTCACATTCTCAACTGGTTCCACCTGGAAACGACAGTCTTTTCAATAATAATAATAGACAGATGATAGATCGACAGGAGCGTTGCACAATGATTATTGATACAGCAGTCCCTCATGACGAGAACCTCGTGAAAGCTGAGAAGGATAAACAAACAAAATATCTTGACTTGAATTTCGACATGTGAGAAGGGGCCACAGCAGTAATTGTGCCGATAGTCATGGCGGTCAATGGCATAATAGCCAAGAGCCTCCACCAACACCTAAGGAGGCTCTCGTTGGGTGGCTGGATCAAGGGCTACTGAACACGACGCGTACTTTTCGGCGATTTCTCTCTCAGTAGTCCTGACCACCGATAGCTTGGACCCTGTTCCCGATGGCGGTGGGCTGCTATTGCTGCCAGCAAATGCTGAGGTGGTCACCCTTTCGGAAAATTTTACAAAACTTGCTCCAGGAAATAGCTGTTTTTTTTTTTAAACCTTTAAAAGTTTTTGGAAAAAGTTGTCGTCATTTAGAATCTTAATAAAATTTGCAAGGTTTCTATACTTTTACTTTTTTAATTTTTAGGCAAATTATGAAGTGTCAAAGTTCATACAAAATAGGAGTTTTTCAGAGGTTTTTACTGGATTAGTTTTACACAAATCTATAAATTGGTTTCAATAGAAACCTAAATAATATCCACAAGATACTGTGTTTCCAAAATACCTAATGAAAAATGTGTAATAACGTCATAATCAGTTATGAGCGGTTGTATGAAAAACAGTGAAAATGTGAGTCATTTATGTTGCACTAGCTTCTGCCAGCGACTTCGTACGCGGATCCTGTTGCTTATGCCAGCGACATTCAGTGTTATAAACGTAAGAGTAGATAAAAATAAACAGAAAGCTCAGAACTGCTAAGCTATTGGGAGTTACACGTGCTATTGTGAGTTAACCATAAAAGATAGACGTATGCTGTCGTGGGACATTTTTTATATAATTTTGAGGAGAACATTTCCGTTATACATGTTTTCTGTGTAGCTTTAACCATTAAGGCTGCAAACGCGACGGAAGCTTAAAAAATGGAGTAATTTCTCCCGTTTTCCCAACATTTCCCTTCACTGCTCTGCTCCTATTGATCGTAGCGTGATGAAAAGTATACTATAACCTGCCCAGGAGTATGAAGAATGATTGTACCAAGTTTCGTTAAAATCCATCGAGTAGTTTTTGTTTCTATAAAGAACATACAGACAGACAGACAGACAGACAGACAGACAGACAGACAGACAGACAGACAGACAGACAGACAGACAGACAGACAAAAATTTTACTGTTTGCATTTTTAGCATCAGTATCGATCACTAATCACCCCCTGATAGTTATTTTGGAAATATATTTCATGTACAGAATTGACCTCTCTACAGATTTATTATAAGTATAGAAGATGAAGTTGTAATAAATAAATGGTCTCGATTGTATCCAACTTTCTGTGTATATCAATGGTGTATGGTGTGTGGTGTATGGTGTGGTGTATGGTGGTGGTGGTGTGTGTGTGTATGGTGTATGGTGGTGTATGGTGGTGGTGTGGTGGTGGTGTGTGTGGTGTGTGGTGGTGATGTATGGTGTGTGGTGTGTACGTGTTGTGTGTGTGGTGGTGGTGGTGTGGTGTATGGTGTGGTGCACAGAGAGTTTCACCGAAATGTTTGACCAGAACCAAGCAACTCGAAATACTTACAGTGGTAGGAGGAGCCAGATTGAAGGTCTCGAAGTCGATCCTCATTTGGCAGACATTGTTGTTATTGATCTCTATGTTGTAAGAACACTCCAGACCTGAAGACTCTCTGTTCAGGGGCGGGTTGATGAAGACTGCCACCTTTGTGTTGGTGCGGACGTCACAGGCGTTTACTGGAAATAAATAAGGGTTGGTTATCATAACATAATAAGCCTGTAGTCTTTAAATTATTATAAACTAGCTTCTGTCAGTAGCTTCACAGGCGTGAAATTTGATTTCTCCATACAATCTTTGGACCTCCATAAAATCTTTTCGTAGCGTATTGTAGCGACATCTATGACGCCACATAAGAACTACGAAGAAAATAGGAAATCCTGCATCACGCAATCATATTTAAAAAAAAAACACTTTTACACTTAAATTTTTTCTTTAATTTAAACTAGATGAGCTAGTTTCCTAGCTGACTACCCTGAGAAGCAACACCGAAACCAACTCAGGGGTCAAAGTTTCTTTTAAAGTCCTTACAGCTTTCCACAGCTGGGACTCAGGCCTCCTCTCTAGGAAAGGGAATGAGCTGCAATCTACCACGCGGGTCCAGTGTAGGTTAGTGAATGTCACATGTCTTCGAATTTTTGGTTCTAGGACATGCCGGTTTCTTCACAATGTTTTCCTTCACCGTTTTGAGAGCAGCGGTGTTGAAGTAAATTACACAAAGTAATGCGCCTGGCTGGGTTTGAACCCGTGAGTTGATCACGGGTTCAAGCCTAGCCTGGCGTAACCCGTACGTCTCGTAAGTCCGTTACCACTCGGCCATCACTAATCTCTAGAGTATAAGGCGATTATCACGCTGTATGTTGCGTGTCAACGTACATACGCTTATACTTGCAGTACTGCAGATCTGCATCATCGAGCGGGTTTTTTATGCTCATGCACACGGAATAAAGAAAAGTAGAGGAAGTGCCTCTTAGATATCGCGCGCGTGTCAACATCAAGCGAGATTCGCCTATTACATGCGCAGATGAATATGCCATCTATTTCAAAGGCACTAGCGTACTGAATATAATAAATTGGTTACAGCGCCATCTAGCGTTGAGTAGCCGAACTAGTTGTAAATTGGTTTTTAGACGAAAAACTTCTTTATTGTTTGTGTCATGTCAAATAATAACAACTTTCTTACGTTGTAATAAGACCTAATTTATGAAAGCAATAAGAATATGATTTGTAAAAGTTAAGTTTGTAATTCGTAGCGTCATAGCCAATCATATTACTGTTTTTTATGTGTGTAATGTACAATTTGATACGCAAATGTGTGAGTTTGGCGACACTGGTTCCCGTGCTTAGCCACGTTAGGGGCACTTCTACCTATATTTTCTGTTCTGTGCCCATGCACATAGTTACGTTTTGTTCACGCACGCTCTGACTCATTTCATACAAAATCACGCACGGTACTACCAGACTCAGTTTGCCATATCTTGCGTGTCACTTCGCATCCATGGACGTGAGTGCATGTTTCTCCGCATGTAGGCGCGTGATCTGCATGAACGCGCGTGGATGCATTTTCAGTGAACACGACTGTGCGTGTTTTCTATACAAACGGAGATACTTACAAGCAACGTTAAGACACGCATTCACGCGCTACGCTGCGTGGTGTGTGGCAGTCGATTATATTATATGTTCCAATCGCGCGGAAAACTCTAATTGCGCGATGCAGGATTTCGTAATTTGGTTCCCACGTGGCGGCATAGATGGCGTTACTGGTATTTACAGAAAAAGAGGTAGGAAATTACTTACAAGCACAGCAAGTAGCGAAGACGCCACAGAAGCCGATAGCCTTGCCTCCTTGCGTGTTACACTGATTCCTAGACAGGCACACTCCGCCGGTGGACCTGTCATTGCCCAGGCACTGTTCTCCATTGCCCACCGTGAAGATACTGCCCGGGGCCTGACGACCGGCTGAGGAACAGAAAGAATACATTAGAAAATTTCCCAATAAGCACAAATGGGCTGCATTTGGGGTTTGGAGCATATCCGATTATTAGTTAAGATATTAGATATTAACAAAAATGATATATAGGAAGGTACAGAAGTCAATCTACACACAAAGCGATTTCTCATAACGCACACATAGACACCGCTCTCAGACACAATGTCTCGGAGCGCCTCGGCCCTCTCGTCGAACAGTTCCGGCTCTAACGCTCATTAGTGTGCGTCCACCGAGCGTAGGTATAAAAAGTGAAGTACATAAATGAGATTGTGTTCTGTACCTATCTATTTTGTGACGTTAGCGATAGAGCCTCTACTACAGAATTAATATTTTTTTAGTGCCAATTGGGCACCGTTTTATGCAGCCCTTCTTCTCGTGTCAATTTGAATCAAAATTTGTTTGATCAATATTTAGCCACCTTTTTTTTACGGTGGGCAAAAATCATCCTATGACAACCCCCGCTCTTGGGTGGAGCAGGAGATAGTGTCAGACTCTTACTGACTAAAAACCCACCCCGTTCCTTCTAGCCTTCATACCGGGGCTCGAGCTTCCTTTCGGATAAACCTGGCCCCAGTAGGCTTCGACCCAGCTGGGCCCCTCTTGTTGCCGACAAATCCTTGAGGCGCGCGGGAGCAGTGCGCGCCGTCGACGTCTTGGGCTCGGTCCGGACAGTTACCGGACGGTCGAACAGCGAGCTACCCATGGCTCGCCGTCCGCGAGCCCGCGTCTACGGTGGCCGGAAATCGGGATCGGAATCCCGGTGGCGGCGGCGAGGGCGCCGTTGCCTGATGCGGTCGGCCTCCTCCTTTACTAGCATCACTGCGTTGCAGAAGGAGGCGACCGCCTGCCACTCCTCCTCGCTCCGGACCATGGCCTCAACCAAGGCCCAGCGTGAGAGGGCACACCTCGATTGTGTGCTCCACAGTGTCCTCTGGGCGTTTTTTGTCGGTAAAAGTCTGACACCCATCTCCCGCTCCACCAAGAGCGGGGGTTGTCATAAGATGATTTTTGCCCGCCGTAAAAAAAATGTTGCATCACTTAGTAGATTATGCACCGAGGGGCTAAAGTTGTGTCTTATGTCACGGGCGTCATATTGAATCTCGAGCGCAATGAAGGATTCGGGATTTAACTCACGAGCAAAGCGAGGGAGTTAATACAAGAATCCTGAATGCAGCGAGGGATTCAAACTAGCCCAAGGCAAAGACACCTTTAGCCCAGAGGAGGATACTCTACTTTTTACACCTACTGTGAGAAAATAATAGTCACATTATTGAACAGCGGGTCATAATGAAATCCAGTACAACATTATTGATCGGCTGTGCCCCCGGCCACTAAAGACTCACTTTAGGTTAAGGTTGCTTGACATATAATTTGACATTTTCGAGCAGGTGGTGTGATAAATAAATAATAATAAACTTACTTCTATAACTTAGTCCATCATCTACTACAGAAGCGCTGCTGTAACCCACAGCGCATAAAAGTAGCATTCGGAGTACCCTGTGAAACGCCATCTTGGATTCACTGAAACAAAAGAGAAACAATTTGAATACCAATGTAGCGACATCTAGCCTGACTGGCATTTTGGTCTAGTGGTTAGTGGCCTTGACTGCTATACCGAATGTGGTTCCATTCCCACCCAGGACAAATGTTTATGTGATGAGCATGATCATTTGTTCTGTGTCTTGGTGTACTTTATCTATAATATGTATGTATTTCGACAGGCCTGTTGGTCTAGTGGTTAGTGACCCTGACTGCTATGCCAGAGGTCGTGAGTTCGATTCCCACCTAGGACAAATGTTTGTGTGATGAGCATAATCATTTGTTCTGTGTCTGGGTGTAATTTATCTATAATATGTATGTATTTAGAAATATATATATAAGTATGTTTATCAGTTGTCTAGTACCCATAACACAAGCTCTGCTTAGTCTGGGACTGTATGGCGTTAAGTTGTACATAAATAGAAAAGATGAAAGAGAAGAAGAAAGGAAATACTGTCCGATTTGTACTACAACGAGTGTCGCCGCTTGTCTCCCACCCTTTAACTGCACTACAGGCAATAAACCAATACGAACGCGCATTACGCAACTAACAGGCCACGCACACAGATCGCAAGTTTGCTATTGGTAGTTGAACTATGAGCATAGCCCTAAATTGTGGCACGCCCACAAGAACATTCTAACCTCTTTCATCTGTACTGTGAAAAAAGATATTCAATACGTATATCCAAAACTAACTGTAAGGAATAATAAACATGATCTCGATTTCTTCCGACCTCACTAAAATGCATAAAAACCAGATCATTTAAAAGAACCGCTATTTCTGCGTTTTCGGCATTTAAAACGATCATTTGGTAAACTATAAAATAAGAAATTACATACAATTAAATGTGTTTTCAACTGTAATTTAAATTCCGTAATAAAAAGAGGTTTGTATCATAATGGACCAGTTGTTTAGGCAACCGTCTCTCATATATGAGATTGCGGATTCAAAACCGAGTAACCAATGTGAAATTTCCAATTCGTTAGCTTGCCTTATTGACACAGGCAAAGCATCTACTGGGGCCGGGGTTATCCGAAAGAAAACTCGAGCCCCGGTATGAAGGCTAGAAGGAACGGGGTGGGGATTTTAGTCAGTAAGAGTCTAACATATCTCCCACTCCACCCAAGAGCGGGTTTTGTCATAAGATGATTTTCCCCATCAAAAAAAAAAGACAGGCAAAGCATTTCACAGCCGCACTGCTTGCACACACATAGCATGAGTAGGATGACAGCTACTGGCGTCCATTTTCTAAATATATTTGGTATGGTAAAACATATTCAATTCAATTCTGTATTGCTATATCACATGTGTTACAGATCTTTGCAATCGATTCAGTTACGCTAATTCTAAACAAACTACATTCAGGCAGGGCCCGATCTAGCTATTAAGCCGCTCCGGCCAAATATGCCATATATCTGGAATGCTCTGCCAGTGTCAATTAAACGCGCGCAGTCACTACATGTATTCAAAACACTTTTTTTTTCTTTTTTTTTTTTCTCTCGACGGGGAAAATCATCATTGACGAAACCCGCTCTTGGGTGGAGCGGGAGACAGTGTCAGAGTCTTACTGACTAAAAACCCCGCGCCGTTCCTTCTAGCCTTCATACCGGGGCTCTAGTTTCCTTTCGGATAACCCCGACCCCGGTAGGCTTCGACCCAGATGGGCCCCTCCTGTTGCTGACAACTCCTTGAGGCGCGCGGGAACAGTGCGCGCCGTCGACGCCTTGGCTCGGTCCGGACAGTTACCGGACGATCGGACAGCGAGCTACCCATGGCTCGCCGTCCGCGAGCCCGCGTCTACGGTGGCCGGAAATCGGGATCGGAATCCCGGCGGCGGCGGCGGGGGCGCCGTTGCCTGATGCGGTCTGCCTCCTCCTTTGCTAGCATTACTGCTTCGCAGAAGGAGGCGACCGCCTGCCACTCCTCCTCGCTCCGGACCATGGCCTGAACCAAGGCCCGTCGCGAGAGGTCTCCGCCGCCGATCGCTCCCACGAGGACACGGCGTTGCTCCGCCCAAGCAGGGCACACCTCAACTGTGTGCTCCACCGTGTCCTCCGGGCGTTCCGCACAGTGGCGGCACCCGGGCGTCTCTTCCGCTCGAATCCGATGCAGGAACCTCCCGAACTTGCCATGTCCGGTGAGGACCTGCGTCATGCGGAAGGTAAGGACGCCGTGAGGTCTTTCCAGCCACGCCTCAAAGAGGGGACTTACCGCCATAATCGTGGCGTGCCCATATTCAAAACACTTGTGAAGGAATATTACTTGTCCTTGTAGTTTTATTTCGTTTTTAGCTTAGCTGTATTAATTGTAGTTGTCACTTGTTTTCTTGCCTATTTAATTATTTAGTATGTACCTATGTATTTAAGTATGTATTTTAGTGTTAAGTATAGTACTTTGTTTTTTTCTTTTTTCTCTCTCTTCACCAATCTCTTGTGTGCACCTTGTGCAACCCCATTTTATGTCCAGGCAATCTCTTTCCATACCAGGTTGCCTGGAAGAGATCGCAGAAAGCGATAAGGCCGCCAATTGTATGTTTTAAATATAAGGCTCAAATGTATGTAATGTATTATCTTGGTGTACAATAAAGTATATATAAATAAATAAATAAATACATAATTTTAGCCGCCCTGTACATGCACAAAACCATATAAGTCATGAGTCTTAAGTCTTAAATATTTCCACTATCCAACCTGAAGTAGGTTCGAAGGTGGCGCATACAATTCTCGACCTGCCAACTTGGGTGTGGATGGCTAATGGCTAGGTTGGCAGAAGGGATAAGTCAATTTAGACGCCCCTCATTTTTTGCCGCTCTGGGCATTTGCCCGACTCGCCCCCCTTAGATCTGGCCCTGCATTCAGGTTTCATATTTACTAAAAATTATTTTAGTGAATATGAAGGGCTGAAGCTCTAAAATACAGGCCTAGGCTTAGTTTAGACTCCAGCACAAATTACTTTCTATGCTTGTTGGAGGTAAATAAATATCAACAATATTACTATGACTGGCCTGTTGGTCTTGTAATTAGTGGCCCTGACTGCTATGCCGGAGGTCGTGGGTTCGATTCCCACCCAGGACAAATGTTTATGTGATGAGCATGATCATTTGTTCTGTGTCTGGGTGTAATTTATCTATAATATGTATGTATTTAGAAATATATAAGTATGTTTATCAGTTGTCTAGTACCCATAACACAAGCTCTGCTTAGCTTGGGACTAGACGGCGTTGTGTGATAGTTGTGGAATATTATTATTATTATTTTTTCTACTATAAAGAGGTAAAGTTTACTTTTTTGTTTGTAGGACGTAATCTCTATAAGTACTGGACCGATTGCTAAATTTGTTTCGCCGATAGAAAGCTGCTTTATTCTTGAGAGGAGGAGAAGAAACCGCGAGCAAAAGCTAGCAAATAATATTAATAAACTTTCAACACGTTCCTACAACATTAATCAATACACAAATACCTATATGCTTTTAAAAACAATTTATGAACTACAGTTAGTTAACTAATAAGTTCAACAACCCATGGACCGGTTCTTCAAGATTCTAATCACACAACTCGTGTTAGAAAATCGATGTCAAGTGGAAATGGCCAGCCCACACTATAATAACGTAGAACAGGGCATACGATGGTTATTATCACCAAACATAGTAATATTAGAAATATCTTTTGCGGAAGTCCATGTTTTTTTTCCGATTCCAACGATCAACCTTGCCGTTACCCAGTGGTGTCTGTATTTTTTTATGACAAGGAACATAGGATGGCTATAGAAGCAACAAATAGTGTAACCAAACATTATATGTAACACATAATATGATTTAAAAAAGTGTCCATAGAGTTTCTTGCACGTTCTTCGTTCATAGACATCTTTGTTTGGAACGTGCAATTTAGCTTCACTTTTCTTGGACTGACCGACATTAGACTATTTAAAAGTGCCTGCAAATAGTCTATTTTTAATAATTGATTTTTAATTTTTAATTCATCATCATCCTTTTTAATGTTCCCACTGCTGGGACTCAGGCCTCCTCTCTAGGAGACGGAATGAGCCGTAATCCACCACGCGGGCACAGTGCTTGTTGGTGGATGTCACATGTCTTCGAATTTTTGGTTCTAGGACATGCCGGTTTCCTTACGATGTTTTCCTTCACCGTTTTGAGATCAGGGGTCACCAAGTTCCTATAGCCACCTTCCGGTTCCATCATGAGATCAGCTACTTGTCACAATAATTTTGCATTGTCATCTGATTTACACATGCATGTAAAATTGCAGCTCAATCAGTAACCGGGAAGTGGGTCAAATTTAATTTACAAGATTTGATTACAGACAAACATCGGGACAGGTGAAACTAAATAAAAGCTTGTAATAATAAAATATTTTCAATGAACACTGCCTCTCCTACTCCAATGTAATACAAGTACATATTTCTCTCCTTTCATTATCTGTACTATTATACCTAATAATTATTATTATAAAGAGGTAAAGTTTGTTTGTGTTTGTAGGAGGTAATCTCTGGAAGTGCTGGTCCGATTGCGAAATGTTTTTCTCCGGTAGAAAGCTGCTTTATTTCTGAGTGACAATAAGCTATATTTTAGGTATTCGGGTGAAAACTCGGGCAAAACCCAGTTGTGTTATATTTATGTATTTTATTAGTTCTGTATTGGATATATGTTAATAGTATCTACACCGCGAATCACCTGCATATCTTTTCTCATCTCAAGATTGTATGCGAAAATCGCTTTTAGCGATAAGACCGCCCATTGTGGCACTATATTAATTTTAAGTTCCTTATGTAATTTTATTTATAGTGTAAGATAAAGAATATATCTATCTATCTGAGGTCCAGTTTCTAGAAATAAATTATCAAGTCATCGAATTTAAAGGTAATCAAACTGAATTGAATTGATTTATTTTCTTCAATTTATTTTTGTTGACTTATTAATTTTTGTTTTTGTGTTTTTAATTTTTGTGTTAATAATTTAATAATAAATCGTTTATTTCGTAATTTTTCACATTTTGTGATAACTAATAAGTGCTTAATCAAAGGTGGGTGAGACTCGCCCAGCCTGGGAAATGTATATTTGACTGCGTACTGTCATATTCACCGCCTCAAGATTGGAGAGTCCCTCCTCCATCAGCCAGCGCTCTGAAAATGATGTTGGGGCTCATACTCGGCATAGGAAAGAGGCCTACCTATTGCGTATAATGCACGAAAAACCGTTGACGTTTGCGTCGGTAGGTACAACGCGTTCCAAATGAGAATAGGATCAATTGCCATGTTGTGACGTCATGATTTACTGTCAAATCGAGCAAAGAAATTTTTAAACTTAAACTATTTTTCGAAAAATTTAATTTGTTTACGAACTGTGAACGAAAAAAGTTTAATCAGAATCCAGTTCTTCAATTTTACTCATCTCCGAGTTCTTCAATTTTGACAAAATTTCTTCGATTTGACAGTACGACGTCACGTCATAACACCGCAATCGATCCTATTCTCATTTGGAACGCGTAGTAACACAGAACGTGTTATTTCATTTGACAGGCCGCTGCACTGTATGCATTTTTTTTTTGTCGACGGGGAAAATCATCTTATGACAAAACCCGCTCTTGGGTGGAGCGGGAGATAGTGTCAGACTCTTACTGACTAAAAACCCCGCGCCGTTCCTTCTAGCCTTTAAACCAGGGCTCTAGTTTCCTTTTGGATAACCCCGACCCCGGTACACTGTATGCCTTGTGCGCAAACTGCGCCACGATGCCTCCCATACTAATTTTGATCAGCCAATTTGTATTGTCTGGTTGCTCTGTCTAACTTCCGTAGAGAAAGTTGTTTATTTCAATATGCAACGCATTTTTTTTAAGAAAGTATGTTTGCAATATAAGCCGTTGATGGTAAATCGCACTAGTTTATTAAGAGTCTATTTACTCTAGCCTTGAAGACACCTAAATTATATTCGGACGGGAAGACCGAATGTATGTAAGCACAAAGCGTTTTGGGAACACATTTATTGTGCGTACAGCCAAGGAGTGGAATTCCCTGCCGGAGTCTGTGTTTCCTGATATCTACTACAACTAGGCAAGTGTGCTCGTTTGTCGGCCACATCGTCGCTTACCATCAGGTGAGATGGTGGTCAAACGCGAGCCTATCAATAAAAAAAAATAAACAAAATAGAAGTAATTCCGTATGTATGAATGAAAATATACAAGGTAGCCTATTCCGCCAGATTATTCGAAAGAGTTACCCTGGTTCTGGAATGCAAAAGGCAACTGAAGAAACACAGGTGTGTTTTAGTCGGTAAAAGTCTGACACGCATCGTCTCTCCACTCTAGATTGGAAGTAGACGCGGGCTCGCGGACGACGAGCCATGGGTAGCTCGCTGTCCGACCGTCCGGTAACTATCCGGACCAAGCCCAAGACGTCGACGGCGCGCACTGTTCCCTCGCGCCTCAAGAAGTTGTCAGCAAAAGGAGGGGCCCAGCTGGGTCGAAGCCTACCGGGGCCGGGGTTATCCGAAAGGAACTCGAACCCCGGTATGAAGGCTAGAAAGAACGGGGTTGGTATTTAGTCAGTAAGAGTCTAACACTATCTCCCGCTCCACCCAAGAGCGGGGGTTGTCATTGGATGATTTAAAAAAACAACCCTAGATTGAAAAAAGTCAAAAGTGTTTCCTGATAGCTACAACTTAGGGGTCTTTAAGTCAAGAGTGAATAGGTTACTTCTAGGCAAGCGTGTTCCATCGTCGACCACATCGTCGCTTACCATCAGGTTAGATGGTGGTCAAACGCAAGCCTATCAATAATAAAAAAAGACATTAGAAGATTTCCTACTTTAAAAAAATCTTTTGACGTTTTATAAGTGCCCATGTAAACCTATGTGAAATATATAATTAATAGTTTTAATTCCATACAAATACAAACTATTACTAAACTGGTTCTCAAAACGGTAAAGTTGTAAGTATAGAGGCATCTGACGTACTGTATTACATACAGTTAATCCGACACATCGCTACACGGACGACCGTTATGTTTGAAAGGTTTTTTTAATTTCTTCTCGAACTACGAAATTGATGACGTTAATTTGAATATTATCGGTTTGGAAAACTACTGCAGGGCGATAGGTTTTTTTTTATGGATTTTATAACCAGTTATTTATAATCACGCTAACCATGTTGTGTTTGTAACCGTTGTGCAGCGTCTTTTTTTATTGTTGACTAGCTTTTACTCGCGGCTTTGCCCGCGTTTACATTTTAATTCCTCTCCCCTTTTCTTCCCTATTTCTCCCCCTTTTCACACTTAAAAAAAAAATGAGAAAAAGAGGAGAAAAAAAGACAGCCTGTGTCCGTCTCCAGCGTCCTAACTATCTCTGTACCAAAATTCATCAAAATCGTCTGTGCCATTTAGGCGTGAAGACGTAACAAACAAACAAACTCACTTTTGCTTTTATAATATTAGTAAGGATAGGTTCGCGCTTGACCGCTATCTCACCTGATGGAAACCGACGACGCGGTCGACGATGGAACGCGCTTACCTAGAAGTAACCTATTCACTCTCGACAAAGATTCCCAGGTTGTAGCCATCAGTCTATCCCGCATAAAAGGTTTTCTATTCTATTCTATCTATTTTTCTGAGTGGCTGATGATTCGGACACAGTGTCCGAATTGGGACATTTTTTATTTAAGTGTTTTTTCCTGACGTATATTAAACAAACAAGTTAGTATAGTCAGATAAAGTTTTAAAATATAATATATGAGAAAAAAAGCGTTATCAAAAGTATTTTAAGGATTTAAGGCGGTAATAAATTTCTTTTTTTATCTCTTTTTTATGTACAGCTTCAATAAATTTGGTACCTAGTGTCCAAATCATCAGTGAAAACATATTAAAAATATAATGTATCGATTCCAAGTGAGTCCAAGCGCACTGGATAAACTTTTTTTTAAATAACGTGATTTAAGGAATATTAAGAAATTGTAAAAATAAATTAACCCGCTCCAACTAGAGAAGCAGTTATAGAGATATGTACTGATTAATTTATTTTTAAACAATAATGTAACTAAAATTAATGTAATCATGTAAATATATATCTATGTTTATTCATTTTGACTATATTATTTAATTTGGTTATAATATATCTTTTTTATGCACCTACCATATTATTACGCCACCACCCTTGGTTGACTGGTAGAGAATGTTTTAATAAATAATAATAATAATATAAATATTCCACAACTATCACACGCCGTCTAGTCCCAAGCTAAGCAGAGCTCGTGTTATGGGTACTAGACAACTGATCAACATACTTATATATTTCTAAATACATAAGTACGTATTATAGATAAATTACACCCAGACACAGAACAAATGATTATACTCATCACACAAACATTTGTCCTTGGTGGGAATCGAACCCACAACCTCCGGCATAGCAGACAGGGCCACTAACCACTAGACCAACAGGCCAGTCTAAAACAAATAAAACTATTTTAAAAGAAATCTCTTAATGAAAATCTATAGTCAAGCACTAAATCACAGAATTATTTTAATGAATATCTATAGTCAAGCACTAAATCACTGAATTATTTTAATCTATTCACATTAGTCATGTCATTAATGAGTTGAGGAAACTCCTCCACTCCTCCCACTTCTAACTAGTTCTATTACAAAATAGATACGCTAGACAGTGTGTAATTTAAATATTATACCTACATTTCTACAAATAAAAAATAATATATGAGATAAAAATGACTAAAAACAGCTATTCTATTTTTAATTAATTTTGCCTCATAAATTATTTATTTATAACTAGTTTTACTACAAAATAAAAATACCAGGTCGATTCTAATTTAAATATTATACCTACATCTACGAAAAAAATAGTAATGAATGAGGTAAAAATGAATCGAAATAGCTATTCTATTTTTAATTAGTTTTGTCTCATAAATTATTTATTTATAACTAGTTTTACTACAAAATTTAATATTAAATTAATAATAAAAATTAATAATTAAAAAATAATAATAATAATAAGTAATAAATAATTAAATTATTAATTTAATATTATATTAATTATTTTTAAATTTTAATATTATATCTAAATTTCTTTATTAACAAGAGAGTTCTGAGTATACGTGTAGATGGATGGATTGTGTGAGGAGTGATATGAATGAAAAGGGAGTTAGTGATAGGGTGACGGGTGACAGGACTGAATGGAAGAAAAAAACGTGTTGCGCTGACCGCTTCTTCCTGCCCTTATCCCATATTAAAAATAATATGGGATAAGGGCAGGAAGAAGAAGAAGATTTCTGTATTAACTAATAATGTATGAAATAAAAATTACTCGAAATAGCTGTTCTATTTTTAGAAGGAAATACCTATATACCTTGTTGGAAGTTATATTTTCGAACCGTTTGGGATTGAAACTCTTGGATCGTGGGGACCGAGTATTCATAAATTCTATAAAGATCTGTCGAAATGTCTTGTTGACCCGTGATCTAAGGGCTGGGTTTTACTTCGGACAGAGAATAAGCATTGCCATACAGCGCGGCAAAGCCGCCAGTATTTTGGGCACATTACCAGTCGACAGCGATGTGGAGGAATTTTTGACGTCATTTTTTTTTTTTAGTTAGTTTTAATGAAAAAATCATAACTGAATCAATTATTCATAATAATTGCTACTTGAAAATATTACGCGCTATGTTTTTTTTTTCATTCATAATTAAATAGCCTGTACAGTATTTCCATAAATTGATTGACATGTTTTGGGATATAAACAAACTCTACACATACATTTTTTCATAGCAAGCTATCATACCTCGGTATACCTATATAATTAATACACGTCAAGAAGAATCATAAGAGCCCAAACTCGATGGAGTTGTGTCGTTTAACTACCAAGTTCCTACAGCCACCTTCCGGATCCATCATCAGATCAGCCCTATGTCATAATAATTTACAATTGTCATCTGATTTACACGTGCGAGCAAAATTTCAGCTCAATCGGTGACCGGGAAGTGGGTCAAATTTAATTTACAAGATTTGATGACAGACACACATCGGGACAGGTGAAACTAAATAAAAGCTTGCCTCGTCACGACTTGAGTACTCTTAACCGAAGATCAATGACAGTTCAAAGATAACTTGTCATTTAACTGTCTTCCATTCCCAGTCCCGCTAACCTTCAGTTCCAAAGTGATAAAACTTGATAGATTCCTACATTCTATGCGCTATTGTCTGGAAACGTGTCTAACTGTGACTCTGAGGTTCTGTTAGGCATCATTTTATGAATAACTTTCAGTCTATGAAGAAATCGCCGTCCCCAGAGAATAATATCGTAACTAAAAACACCAAATTTTACAGGAAAAATAAAAAACCGTTTTTTGATTATAACTTCTTAACTGGTTTACATAGCGAGATCGTTGAATAAATTTGTAATTACAGTTTACTGGAAATGGGAAATTTGTGAGGAGTCAGTATTAATCTATTGTGATGATATTCGTCATATAAAAAAGTTTTTATTTAGAGGCGAATAGTGCAGGTAAATTCATTACAAAATGTCTAACTCGAAAAGTAATAGCAAGAATCACGTGAAAAAAATTCACAGGGTGTAATCGCACCTCTAGAACAATAATTCCTCATAAAAGCACTTCTATCGCAATAGTCGATTACGATATTATTCGCTGGGGACAGCGAAATGTCGGCATCGGCTTCGACATGTACAACCTTATTTTTAGCATATGCGAAACCTGAAACACCTGTCTAGTATATTTTTATGTACAGAATCTATGCACAAAATTTTAAAACTGTGTCATGAAAAATCACAAAGTTATAAGCCAGTTATGGTACCTGGTTGGCGATATGAATACATGGTCACCGGACCACACAGGCGACTGACGGATAGTTTTGCTTCCGCACCCAGCTGTGCGCTGGTGCCTAATACCCGCTATGAGCTGCCATGACCAGTTTTGTACTAAGTGACGGTAATGTCCAACATGTTGCCATTTTCAATATATGTTTGGGAAAAAATATATAACATGGTGTAAAAATTATAGGAATCGATTCAGTTACTGATTTTGGACAAACTATATTCAGGTTTCGCATATAAAAATAATGTTGTATAATAAACGCATACAGAAAGTCAAAGATTTCAAATGCTAAATAAAAAAGTGACAGCTAGGGCTAGAATATCGTAACAATTTTCAATTTCGGAACTGGGTTTCAAATATAAATAATTCAGTTCCGGAATTCAGAAGTTCGAAGGTGCCTACAAAACTTTTATACAAAATGTAATTCAAAATAATAATGGTGTTTGATATTGGTTGGTTGGTTTGGTTAATGGTAATGGTTTTTTTAATTTTGTGCAAATATCTTTTTAAACATACGAAACTGCTGAAAAAGCGTTTTCAGCTTCGACACTTGCAGGTGGAACTGTTTTTAAACATTGGAGGTATTTAATAAAATATTTTCCTTTGTTTTTGACAACCGTTTTCGAAAACTGCCATATATCCACACTTATCAAACTTTTGAAATAAAAACTGTTCATATCTTACTTGCATGACAAATTAATTTTTTTTTTTTCGACATCAAAATTCTGGTTTTACTCACACCATTTCCGGTATTACAAGTGATACTGATATAAGTCGGAATTCCGAAATTTTGTTAAAAGTTTAATTCCGGAGCTCAAGCCTTAGTGGTGTTTAACTATCCTATGCCCGTAAAATAGAAACAGGATTTGTCTCCCTAATTATGAAACTAGGATACCAAGCAAGAAATATCCTGACTTGTCATATAAAAAAATGAACATAATTTCACTGTACGTTTAGTACCCTTGAGAATTTGCTAGCAAAATTTTGTTAAAATAGCATAGAAAATATTTTATTGTACATCAATGAGTAACACAACTTATTTACACCATCTTAAAAGGAATGATGGTCTTATCGCTGACAGCGATATCTACTCATACCAGACAAAAAAAAAATTGACTTTGAATTGACTAAAAAAGAATATTGACTGTACCTCGGTAGGTTCAACTTAGCTTAGCTATAATTGTTTTTAATTTTATTATTGTTAATAAGTTTTTGATCGATTTATTTGAATGTTATTGTATTTTTATTTTATTTCATTATATAATATAATGGCTAATTTTAGTGAATAATTAAAATCGAATGAATGATGTAGAATTTTTTATAATGTTTTAATTGATTAAACTATCATCAAATGTGTTGCTGAGCCCTAACAGGGTCTACAATGGTCTATAGCTTTAAGCCTGTTTATTACAAACTTATCAACATTGTGGAAGCAAATAAATAAATTTGAAATATGAACTTAAATTAAACTAGATTCAAATTAAGAACTTATAATAAATATCACATGTAAATTGCATAATAATTTGCTAATAAATAACCCTCATTATGAGAGCCCTTCGCTTCTCGTCTATCGTTGACGCGATCATGGTTTAAAAGCTTGTTATTTTAATCCAATGCAATAATTGATGAAGAGCAAACGCGAAAAAGAGTTTACTTTCTGTAATTAATTATTATTTTATTATTTCTTTCAGTTTCGTTCCAAATTACACTCTAGGGTTTTTCTTAAATGTCAAAACGAGTCATTTATTATTAACGAGTTTAGTTATTTATGATTGTTATTACCAATAATTTAATAAGCTTTCTTAAAACTGTGAAAAATAAATAAAATAAAATAAAATTATTGTAATTTATTATAAAAATAGGGGTGGAAGTAGGAGAATACAAAATAGCCCACAATCTATTTTTAGACCTACCAAATTACACACAAAAAAAAAATCATAAAAATCGATCTAGCCTTTTCGGAGGTCTTCGAAAACAAACACAGAGACACAAGATTTTTATATATCAGAAGGTAAATAATAAACTTGGTACATACGTGTTGGATCCAGCGGCGTCTTTGCGGAAGTGTGTTGGATATTATGCAACGCAGCGGCTTATATAGAAGCTGAGATGACCGCTACACGGAGAGATTGCGACACGAAGGCTTGTAGCACACGGCAAGCTATAAAGCTCATGAAAGCTCGTGCGAGTAAAAAAATATATCGCGCACAGCAAAATTTTAAATAGTACGAGATTGGAAGATCTAAGTTGACCGATTTTTATTAATTATTTTGTAGATATTTGGTAGCTCTTTTTTTTGTCGATGGGGAAAATCATTTTATGACAAAACCCGCTCTTGGGTGGAGCGGGAGATAGTTTCAGACTCTTACTGACTAAAAACCCCACGCCGTTCCTTCTAGCCTTCATACCGGGGCTCAAGTTTCCTTTCGGATAACCCCGGCCCTGGAGATATTTGGTAGGTTTAAGAATAAGGCCCTTTTTACCATCCTATCCCCGCCCTCCATTTTATTCTTTGATAATTCATATGACGAAATCTTAATTGGGTTAGCCAACGAGCAATAGAATGCAGCATTCTGAGGGTCAAAAGAGCTGACAGAATGAGGAATACCATGCTACGTCAAAAGACGGGAATTATAGACGTAGGAAAAAAAACTGCCAAGCTAAAATGGGATTGGGCGGGTCACATCAGTCGCATGCACTCTGACCGTTGGGTAAGAGTTTCCACAAAGTGGGTACCTGAAAATGGACGACGCCGCCGAGGTTGACCTAGGAAGAGGTGGCGAGACGACCTGGATGCCTAACGCGCTGACTGGTTCAAGGTAGCTCAAGAAAATAATACCTGGAAGAAGGTGGGGAAGGCATTTGCCCAGCAGTGGGACTGTAAGGGTTATTAAAAAAAAATTGTATGCAGAGGCTAGGCTAGGTAGTTTCTATATAAATTGCTTTTGAAAAATAAAGAAATTAAACAGAAATGTAGACAATAGCACCGCAATCTATACTAATATGTATATGTATATGTATGTAGGGAGTAATCTCTGGAAGTACTGGTCCGATTGCTAAAATTTTTTCACTGATAGAAAGCTGCTTTATTCCTGAGTGCCATAGGCTATATTTTATGTACGCGGGCGAAGCCGCTGGCAAAAGCTAGTAGTACATAAAAGAAAAAACAGATTTAAGACTTAAAATAATCAGCACAATAAATGCTTTTTAACTTCTTTTACCAGTTTTTTTTTCTATTATAAGGAATACTGGTAGCATTTAAAAAAATGTATTTTTTTAATGTTTTTTTTTAACAGTTTTTTTAAAGAACATGGGAGTATTACAAAAAAATAACTAGATAAAGAACAAGCATTATAGTCGATTGTCCTTTTAGTCTGCAACTCATCATCATCATCATTTCAGCCGATACACGTCATAGGCCGTCATAGACGTGGACATAGGCCTCCCCCAAGCGTCGCCACAACGAACGCTCCTGCGCGTCTCGCATCCATCGGCTTCCCGCAACCTTCACCAGGTCACCGGTCAACCAAGGTTGCCGACATAGCACGAAAAATCGCCAAACTTAAGTGACAATGGGCAGGGCACATTGTTCGCAGAATAGTTGGACGTTGGGACTGAAAGGTTCTGGAGTGGCGACCGCGTACTGGAAGACGCAGCGGCGGAAGGCCTCCTACAACGTGGTGTGTGTACTACCTGGTGAATGTTGTATAATGCAATGCTTAAAAAAATATAGTTTTTTTTTTAATTTCGCAAGCCGGAAAATATAGCTCACCTAGCTTTCACCGCATCGCTGCCACTGGAAGCTCACTCTAAACTATCACCAATACATTCCTGTGCATATGCATATGCGTTTATACACTAGTGCATAATCTAAGGTAGAAAGAAAAACAACATGTCGACCGCTCATCCCACACGAGATTATAATGTTTTATCTCATCTTTAACTACCTACAGACTAACGTATATTTCTGTAGCTTTTTGTCGTAACTTTCTTTTTCTTTTCATTGATATAAACTAGTGCTTGACTTTTACGGAGGACCAACGGCGCTGAAGCCTTTTCGGAATCCGGCTTATTCGAGAGACTTTTTTTTTCTTTTTTTCCGGTGTGCAAAAATCATCTCTCACTCATCATCACTCTACCCTACTCTACCCTTTTTATTTTATCCAATGTCAACTCCCGCTCTTGGGTGGAGCGGGAGATAGTGTCAGACTCTTACTGACTAAAAACCTACCCTGTTCCTTCTAGCCTTCATACCGGGGTTCAAGTTCCTTTCGGATAACCCTGGCCCCAGTAGGCTGGAACTCGTCGAACATACACGCGAGACGATTCGTGATGACTTTGGAAAACAACTTAAGTGGCAATGGGCAGGACACATTGCTCGTAGAACTGATGGTCGATGGGTACGAAAGGTTCTGGAGTGGCTGCCGCGCACCGGAAAACGCAGCGTATCATCATCGATTTCATCATTCAAGTGTCGCCACAATGAATGATCTTGTGCGTCCCGCATCCCTCGGATTCCCGCAACCTTCACCAGGTCATCAGTCCACCTTATAAGAGGCCTTCCAATGCTGCGTCTTCCGGTTAGCGGTCGCTACTCCAGAACCTTTCGACCCTAACGGCCATACCTATGTTCTGCGAGCAATGTGCCCTGCCCATTGCCACTTAAGTTTGGCGATTCTTCGTGCTATGTCGGCAACCTTGGTTCTCCTGATGATGAGTGCTTGACTGCAATCCCACTTGATGGAAAGCAGTGATGCAATCTTTGATGGTGATGTGCACTAGTTTCTTAACCCTTCAGATACCGTCAACTAGAGACACAATAGCAAGACAATAGATGCGCGGCCACCGGCGGCCGCTTGGGGATTCATGAATTAAAAGCCTATTCACCCTAGCTTTGTGACGGGAAGACCACAGCAGGCAAACTGTTCCAGTCCTTCGATGTACGCGGTATGAACGACGAGGCGAAACGTTTAGTCCGGACCGTAGAACTTTCAACAACTTAAAGGTGGACACCAGCCGTACATCGGGTTGTCCAAATAGAAAGGAGATGGCAGAATCAAGTCATGTAATTCCCGCGCTTTTTTCCCACATTTCTTACTTTATCTTTTCTCATCACACAACATCTCAACATTCTCATCTCCGCTACGTGCAATCTTTTTTCATCCGTCTTTTTGACAGCCCAACATTCTGATCCATATAGAACGCTGCGTCCTCCGGAACGCGGTCTCCGATCTTGATAGGAGTGGGTACATACAGTGCGTTTCACTTAAGAGGTTCTTTTGCCGTAATGTTGGCAATACGGAAAAACAGTGTTGCAACATTTTTAGCAATTAAATTACTTGATATGAGGGAGATTAACTGAGACTTCGTTACTTCAAGAATTGCCTTTTTTATTGTAACTATTTTTGTATAAAGTTTAGGACACTGGGCTCCATTCCGACTGTCCTGCAATTCTTTCAAATAGCGAAAATGCGACGCCACAATATCGTACCTCTCTATTAACGACTTCCTTTTAGACCTGCTTTTTTTTAAATAATATCCCATTTCCCTCATAATTCTCCAAAAAGTGTTGCAACTACTTTGAAATCGATTTTGTTTCGTATTTCAGGGAACAATTTTGATAGAGTAGGCAACTGTTTCCTTTTTCCCTTCTTTTTATGTAGACAGACAGGGGAGCCAACATTACGCCGATGTAACTTCTTAAGTGAAACGCACTGTAGTTGCTAATCATGATTTTGGTTTTATCCATGTCTTTCGGAAGCACTACAAAATACAATAATAAAATAACAAATATTCATATCATAAATACCTAACAAGCTATATCTGTCGATTTAAATGTGGGAAGCTGCGTCAAATGAAAGATATGACTAATAACTTAGAGTGTAGAATCACAAATCTATAGTCAAAGTCAACAAATAGTTTTTTATTATTATCAGTAAGTGCGTAAGTAAATAGAAACTGGCGCTAGAAGGTACCTTGATCTCTTGTTGTGTAAATAACGGTCACCCATCCAATTCTTGGCCGCGGTATGTGGTTGGCCTTGTAAATCCATTGAACTTTTCAAGTACATACATCAATTAAAAATTTATAATCAGTTAAAAATTGTTTTGTAAAAAATTTTACCGTGTGTGAATTTTAGCAAAATTTTTGAGATTTTTCCGACGGCCGACTTTTTTTTAAATAGTACGAACTAGTGCTTGACTGCGATCCCACCTGATGGTAGGCAGTGATGCAATCGTTGATGGTGAGGCGCACTTGTAATATGCTAGGTGCCGTAAAAATGTAATTAGTCTATATTTTAGATTATTCAAAAATAAGGGACACGTATTTTTTTATTTGTAATTTAAACCAAAAATGACAAAGATATAGCCCATTAAAGTTAGTCGCACGGGGTGACGTCACACGTAACTTTAATGGGCTATATCTTTGTTACTTTTTGTTTAATCGAAAAAAGAAAAATACGTGTCCAATATTTTTTTATAACTAAATAAAATGTAGTGTAAATATTATTTTGACAATGGACCCTATTAAGTACCTACTTACATATTTTATTTTGTTATGAATAAACTCAAAAACTACTGGACCGATTAAAAAAAAATATTTCACCATTAATATGCTAATTTATCACTGAGCGCATACCTAGGCATAGATAATATATTTTCTACGTTCACGAGGGCCAAGCAACTATACTCTGTCCAAAATGACATGAGAAATTTATGAAAAACTTTTATTACTGTCCGTTCAACCGATTTTGACTTTTATTACGTTGGTAGCATGACAAATGGCGGCTGCAGTAAATAGTTGGTATTGTAACCACTTTTTTGTTTAATGCCATCTATGGCCCAAGCTGCTGGAAGCAGTAAGTTGACTTGTGAGTCTTGTAACAACATAAATTCAAATTTACATTAACTACTTACTGGAGGAGTGGTGGCCGAGTGGTAACGGCCCAAACTTAATAGAGTTGTAGGTCGCGGGTTCAAACGCAGCCAGGCGCCAGTGGCGTAGTTACTAAGGGGCTAGGCGGGGTAGCGCCCCGGGGCCCTCAAGCTCGGGGGGGCCTCTAAACCTGATTAACAAACCGCGTATTGAATGAACGAAAAACTTAACGAAAATATTTCTGTTGATAGTGATACAATCAGATAATGTGACCACAGCAGTATTGGTTGTAGCACTCGGAGACTGCCGCGGTAAAGATATTGCATAGCATTTTTTATCAACTTATTCATTATTTGTGATTAAAGTTTACAAGTTGCCATGACAACCATTTAGTGGGGGGTGTTAGGTTTTTTTCGTTACGGAATTTCTGGATTCGGTCTCCACGCTCAAGGCCCGCGATAGAAGCTATGCAATAGCTTAAAAATATGTTCTTATAACTTGGGATTTATATAAAAGATAAAGTAGCATTGCATTTTTCAAATATGTATAGGTATAAACTATTTAGAAAATAAATTGATAAAGCCTAAACATTTTAAGAGCCCCAGTTTGTTTATGCCCCAAGGCCCTTAGTCACCAAACTACGCCACTTCCAGGCGCATTACTTTGTGTAATTTATTTCATCACAGCTCTCAAAACGGCGAAGGAAAACATCGTGAGGAAACCAGCATGTCCTAGAAGCAAAAATTCAAAAACATGTGACATTTACCAACCCGTACTGGGCCTGTGTGGTAGGTTACGGCCCATTCCCTCTCCTAGAGAGGAGGCCTGAGTCTCAGCAGTGGGAACATTATAAGGCCGACTATACTATGTTATACTATATATATGTGCGACATATCAGTGACGATAAATTGGTGTTTTGTCATATCACTAGATACTTTTAGTAAGAAGACGAAATAAACAAGAATATTCGACATCTACCTCAGGGGATTTCATGATATCCCTAGGGATTTTGTGAAATCCCTGATATCCTCACTCCTCTTTTTTTTTTCGGTGGGAAAAATCATCTCGGGTGGAGTGGGAGATAGTGTCAGACTCTTACTGACTAAAAACCCCATCCCGTTCCTTCTAGCCTTCATACCGGGGCACGAGCTCCCTTTCGGACAACCCTGTCCCCAGTAGGCTTCGACCTAGCTGGGCCCCTCCTGCTGCTGTCAACCTGTCCTTGAGGCGCGCGGGAACAGTGCGCGCCGTCGACGTCTTGGGCTCGGTCTATTACCGGACGATCGGACACCGAGATACCCATGGCTCGCCGTCCGCGAGCCCGCGTCTACGGTGGCCGGAAATCGAGGGCGCCGTAGCCTGATGCGGTCGGCCTCCTCCTTTACTAGCATTACTGCTTCGCAGAAGGAGGCGACCGCCTGCCATTCCTCCTCGCTCCGGACCATGGTCTCGACCAGGGCCCGGCGCGAGAGGTTTCCGCCGCCGAATCCTCACTCCTCTGCGACTTGTATACTTACAAAAACATATAGTCAAGTTATCATTGAACTTGACATTGACCAGTTAAGTGGAGGTTCAAAACATCGAGTCACGATTTACAAAAATACATTAATTAAGTTAATTGATTTCGGCTGGGTTAATATTGGACACACCGCTTTGACATAACGGTTTTGTAATAACGTAAACTATGTTACATCATAGATTTTTTTTTGAGGTAGGAAATCATTCATGGAGTTTCTTGCCGGTTCTTCGCCATAGGAAACGACCGGTATGGAACTGTGCGCTAGCTTCTGACGTTTTATAAGTGCCCTTGTAGGCCATGTTATATAAGAAATAAAAAATATGGACCTGACCAGACCTGGGTCTCAAGTCTGCTAATACAATAGTATCAGAATGGTCTATCATTGACTTCATAATTGTTGATTTTTACAAGTTTTGTAATCTACTAATATAATGGCGTCATTGTGACTTTCCAATGGTCAACCACTGACAATCCATTGAAACAAATTGCACAGAATAGTAATCTCGTACAAATGAATTTCTGGCGTTTGCGGTAGTCTGCTCAAATTTTGACAGTTCCTTTGATCAACCATTAGAACGTCATAATGCAGTCACTGCTTTTAATAATCCCGATATTGTCATTCTACCACCACTCTATTACGAGAGCATTGACCGATCAATGATCGATCATTATGGTTTAGCAGATTATGGACCTTTAGCAAAATGACAATGGGATCGTGTTGGAATGACAACTTTATAAAAATAGCAGACTCAGGCCCCTGTTAGTGGCCCTGACTGCTATGCCGGAGGTCGTGGGTTCGATTCCCACTCAGAACAAATGTTTATGTGATGAGCATGATCATTTGTTCTGTGTCTGGGTGTAATTTATCTAAAATATGTATGTATTTAGAAATATATAAGTATATATATAATATAATATACTAATATTCCACAACTATCACACAACGCCGACTAGTCCCAAGCTAAGCAGAGCTTGTGACAGTTGATAAACATACTTATATATTTCTAAATAAAATCAACTGATAAACCCAGTAAGTTTATCAGTTGTCTAGTACCTATAACACAAGCTCTGCTTAGCTTGGGACTAGACGGCGTTGTGTTGTTTTATAAAAAAATAACATTCGAAGGCGAACATTACAGTGCGTTTCATTTAAGACGTTCCTTTGGCGTAATGTTGGCTCCCCTGTCTGTCTACATAAAAAAGAAGGGAAAAAGGAAAGAGTTGCCTACTCTACCAAAATTGTTCCCCGAAATGCGAAACGAAATCGATTTTAACGGTTTTTGGAGAATTATGAGGGGAATGGGACTTTATTTAAAAAAGCAGGTCTAAAAGGACGTTGTTATAGAAAGATACGATATTGTGGCGTGGCGTTTTCGGTATTTGAAAGAATTGCAAGACAATTGGAATGGAGCCCAGCGCCCTATACTTTATTCAAAAATAGTAAAAAGAAAAACAAAAAAACGCAATTGTTAAAAGTAACGAAATATAAGTTAATCTCCCTAATATTAAGTAATTTAATTGCTAAAAATATTGCAACACTGTTTTTTCGTATTGCCAACATTACGCCAAAGGAACTTCTTAAGTGAAACGCACTGTACATGGTCATTCAAGCGTCATTCAATTTCATCAATCATGAATGATGGTGAATGATGGTTTTCGTCAATCAGTAATAAAAACCGTCATGCAACGCATTAGACGATAGGTGTTTCGTCAATCAAGGTTTTGACTGTGGCGACTGACAGCAACACCCACCGTGTAAGATTCGCCAAAGCGTTTCTTGCCGGTTCTTCTCCACCTATGGAAATATCGAATGAAAAATGTGTAATAACGTCATAATCGGGTAAAAGCGGTTGCAGATATTTTGGAAACACAGTATCTTGTGGATATTATCTAGGCTTCTATTGAAATCAATTTCTAATTTTGTGCAACACTAATCCAGTAGAAACCCCTGAAAATCTGCTATTTTGCATGAATGACACTTCATAAGTAATTTACTAAAAAAAAATAAAAAGTCAAAAAAGTAAAACTATAGAAGCCTTGCAAATTTTATTAAGATTCTAAAGGACGATATTTTTTTTCAAAAACTTTTAAGTGTTTAAAAAAAACAGCTAATTCCTGAAACAAGCTTTGTAAAATATTATCTCTTTTTTTGCGTTGCCTTTTCGTCAAACATCGCTGTGGATTGCGTTAGATGAAGCAACAAGCTTTTAAACCATGTTCGATATTGACGATAAGCGAATGGAAATGGAGCCTCAAAGGCCGCGAACTTTTCTATCTACCCTCGTAGATCTTTTTAAACCTTTCTAAGTATGGTAGCGACCACACATGCAGTGCCGGTATAAGGCCACTGACACCTCGGGCGAAAATATTGTGGCGCCCGGGTGGAAGTATCGCACCAATCGTAAGCGTAAGCGCAGCGTGGTCGAGGAGCGACTCTAACGATATCGGAAGAGTCGCTCCTCGACCACAAACCCTCAAAAAATCTATCTAAAAAAATCTCAATAAAAATTATGCATATGCACAGAGCCTAGAGCACAGTTTTCAGGGTTTGCACCAGGGGAGGCAAGAGACTCCAACTCCATACCTTGGCGCCACCCTGAATTGTCGCCCTGGGCCATCGCCCCATCGTCCCCCCCCCCCAATGCCGTCACTACACACATGATGTAATCTACGCTAATTTGTAAAGAAAATGACTATTACTTTGTACAAGACCACCCACGGTAGACGATTAGAACACAATTAGAATAGACGATAATTTCTACATAATTGAAAATTTAATTTTATTATTGATAGGCTGGAGTTTAACCACTACACAAACCACCTGATGGTAAGCGATGATGTGGTCGAGGATGGAGCACGCTTGCCTAGAAGTAACCTATTCACTCTTGACTTAACCCTTCAGATACCGTCAATTAGAGACACAATAGTAAGACAATAGATGCGCGGCCACCGGGTGTCGCTTGGGGATTCGTGAATTAAAGACCCCTAGGTTATAGCTATCAGGAAACACAGACCCTGACAGGGAATTCCACTCCTTAGTTGGACGCACAATGGATGTGTTTCCAAAACGTTTTGTGCGTGTAGGTGGGATGTCCACCATGTACCGGTGGCGCATCGCCGTACGCCTGGTGGTCCGATGATGGAATGAGCTAGGCGGAATTAGGCTATGCTCTTCATCATCATTATCATCATTTCAGCCGATAGACCTCCACTGTTGGACATAGGTCTCCCCCAAGTGTCACACACATCACATCCATCCATCCGCCCGCATCCATCGGCTTCCCACAAACTTCACCAGGTCATCGGTCCACCTTGTAGGAGGCCTTGCGACGCTGCGTCTTCCGGTACGCGGTCGCCACTCCAGAACCTTACTGCTCCAACGACCATCTGTTTTGCAGGCAATGTGCCCTGCCCATTGCCACTTAAGTTTGGCGATTCTTCGTTTTATGTTGGTAACCTTGGTTCTCCTGCGGATATATTCATTTCTGATTCGATCATGCAAGGAAACTCCGAACATAGCCCTATCCATTGCCCTTTGGGTGGCTTTAAGCCTTCTGATGAGACCCATTGTGAGCGACCACGTTTCGGCATCATATGTCATCACTGGCAACACGCACTGGTCATAGACTTTCTTCTTATATTTTTTGTGCAATTCTACGCTCCCCGAAATGCAGTTGATAGAGAACCGACACACTAGCAAACTCAAGACTTTGAAGCTCCAGCAGGGGCCCAGCTGGGTCGAAGCCGACTGGGGCCAGGGCTATCCGAAAGGAAACTCGAGCCCCGGTATGAAGAGGCTAGAAGAAACGGGGTGGGTTTTTAGTCAGTAAGAGTCTGACACTAACTCCCGCTCCGGCTAAGAGCGGGGGTTGTCTTGGACGATTTTTGCCCACTATAAAAAAAAAACTTTGAAGCTTCGTCTCGACGAGTGCAAAAATCAGTTTTTCAAACCGTCTAAGGTTAAACATATATTACTTTAATGGTAGGTACAAATCGATAATAATAATCTATTTACCATCTTCAGGGCTCTGACCTCTTGTATTATTTACTGTTAGACAAGAAGGCAGTCATTAGTTCGGAGATTACAACAAACAGACAGACCAACATAGAAAAAAGATGAGAGGTGTAATTTATCATAGGTAATATACAGAAACTTGTTTATGACCAACTGACGTCTTTGGAACTTATAGCTAAGATGATGAGAGGTCCCTATTACATATCTATCAATATATTTATCTATAATATATACATATTTCTTTAGAAATATATATTAGTATTGGTTGTCTAGTACCCATAACACAAGCTCTGCTTAGCTTGGGACTAGACGGCGTTGTGTGATAGTTGTGTTGTGGAATATATCATTGCATTTTTAGATACCTATTTAAAAAAAAAAACATATATTAATTAAACACTAAACATTATTATTATATTAACACTTAATCTGGTCATAAACACTGTATTAAAAAATAACTAGACAAAAGCGAGTCAGATTCGACAGTTTAATTCCCGGATGGAATCTTGAAGATTTTTCCGAATCGCAAAAGAAGTTTTTTTTTTGTGACCTAAAACCAATTAACTGTTTTCAGATTCCTACAGCTGTGCTATGAGACCTTCATCGTCCGCCTTTTTTTTTAATGTTCCCACTGTTGGGACTGAGACCTTCTCTCTAACTGCCGCACTCAGAGATGTCATTTTACTTTAATGTCAATTATAGCAAAACTTAAGGTACTTAACATCATAAAGATATAGACTATTATTCAATGACAAAATTAGTAAATCAGAGATTAGCGTTAATGGGCGTCTCTGAGTGCGGCAGTAAGAGAGGGAATGGGCCGTAATCCACCACGCGGGCCCAGTGCGGGTTGGTGAATGTCACATGTCTTCGAATTTTTGGTTGTAGGACATGCCGGTTTCCTCACGATGTTTTCCCTCACCGTTTTGAAAGCAGTTGAGATGAAATTACCCAAAGTAATGCGCCTGGCTGGGTTCGAACCCGTACTCGGGTCTCTCTCGTAAGTCGGGGCCGTTACCACTCGGCCACTACTGTTCTGCTGAGACCTTGCTTTATGCAAATTTTAGGATTCTGAGTCAACGGGATGAATTTTGATTCCCTTGAGAATGTCAAAATTAGCGTTTGCGTCATAAACGGCGTTATCTTTTTTCCACAGGTTCAAGTGACCGCAGACCTGAGTACCTATAATTTCAACGCGATACTTCCACGCTTCCCGAGATACAGGGTCTTGAAATACAGACATATAGACGGACAACTAAGTGATCCTATTAGAGTTCCAGATTATTACTATTAGTAGTTTTGTTTTAGTAACCTGACATGCCATCTAGCCGATTTCGGCCACAGTAATTGGTTCCTCATAGTAGTTGTGAGCTCGATCTGCTACTCTGTTTATTTATTTATTTGTAATAAGCATACCAACAGCACAATCACTTACAATACAAATAAAACTTACATCAAAAAATGACATTTCAGTAACCATGCAAATAACAGGTATGCATGGTATTTATCAAAATGAGAAATTAGAGACAAAGAAAATTAAAAAAGATTGTTCAGTATACCTATGTACCTAGACACAGAACACTACAAAGACAAAAACACACCGAAACATAAAAACGTACACTATTCACACTTTATATAGGCGGCGTCTGTATGAAACAAAACTCATCGAGAAGACATCGACAGGGTGATCCACCAAGTTAGACCTTTCATTGTAAAGCCTTGCCATACGTGTAAGGGACTGTTGTACCTTATTATTGGTGGTTATTTGTAAAACACTAGCAAACTCCTAGGTGCTAGTTAATTCATGAATCCCCAAGCGACCACCGGTGGCCGCGCATCTATTGTCTTACTATTGTGTCTCTAATTGACGGTATCTGAAGGGTTAAGAACATCATAAACAACAACTTTTATTTTATGACTTTTTACAAAACATCATACATTTACCAAAAACAAACCTTCAAGATTTCGTTGTTCTATCTAACTCATTTCAACTCTGTATTTTGCTATACCTACCTACGTCTATATGATGCAACGCAAACGCATCAAGCACCACCGCCACTCGATCCCTACTCCCTTCCGTTATTGTACTATCGCTTGCTTCGCATAGCATTCAATTTTTTTAATTTTTTTTTTTATTAGCCTAGCCTATACTGTTCCACTGTTTTTTTTTTTTATTTTTGTGTGAAAATCTGATGAACTAAATAAATTTTGAAAAGTCATAAACAAGAGTTATTGTTTATGATGTTATAACATAGTCCTGAGAGGTTGCCAGTGTTTTACAAATAACCCGGTTGGATGGAATTTTCTATTGGTCAGATTTATAACGTAAAAGTGACACTTTCATTATTAAAACCGCAATGAAACGCCTACACAAAACCTCACAGCACACAAACTATTCATTCGGACTTCCACCTCTAGTAACCGGGTTCATTACCCGAGCCTAGATCTGAACAAACATAATAAAATTCTTCTTTTCGTATAAAAATATCACTAAATATTTAAATATTCTAAAAGCGTGTCAGCTTGTATACATATCACGTGTATAAGTGTATATTTAACCGACTGTGCACGTAAAAGAGGAGTTATGGGTTTGGTCACTAGTTTAATGGAACGTTAGGTATAATAATAGTGTCGAAAAGAGATCTGTTTTTGTCTGTAAATACTTTTTTTTTATAGTGGGCAAAAATCATCTTATGGCAACCCCCGCCCTTGGGTAGAGCGGGAGATAGTGTCAGACTCTTACTGACTAAAAACCCACCCCGTTCCTTCTAGCCTCTTCATACCGGGGCTCGAGCTTCCTTTCGGTTAACCCTGGCCCCAGTAGGCTTCGACCCAGATGGGCAAAGAGTTTTATGATGTTTTTTTTTATCTAATACAAACTAGTACTTGACTGCGATCCCACCTGATGGTAAGCAGTGATGCAATCGTTGATGATGAGGCGCACTAGTTTATTAAGAGTCTATTCACTCTAGCCTTGAAGACGCTCAAATTGTAATCGGATAGGAAGACCGCAGCAGGCAAAATGTTCCAGTCCTTCGATGTACGCGGTATAAATGAAGAAGCTTACGCTTAGTCCGGACCGTAGAGGTTTCAACAACGTAAGGGTGGATATTCGCCATACGTCGGGTTGTCCGATGGTAGAAGTGAGTGAAATCAAGTCATGCAATTCCTGCGCAAACTCGTTAAAAATCATCCTGTAAAACACCGAAAAGCTGGCTAAATGAAGGTACGCGGTATAAATGAAGAAGCGAAACGCTTAGTCCGGACCGTAGAGGTTTCAACAACGTAAGGGTGGATATTCGCCGTACGTCGGGTGGTCCGATGGTAGAAGTGAGATGGAGGAATCAAGTCATGCAATTCCTGCCCACACTCCCTTCTTTTCTTTTTGTTTTTTTTTTTCTATAATTATTCTTTTCTTTCTTTCTGAGAGATAAGCTTTCTTTAAGTTTCGACGAAGTATAAATTCACTGAACTTTCTCAGTGCATGCGTAAGAGGAAAACTATTCCAAGTTGAGGAAAATGCAAGGCTTTCACTACACTGTTAACTAGAAGGAGTGTAACCTGTTAACTCACTTTCTATACATCACACACTTTTGCACTTGTATCCCGCTGTTTACTGGCACCTAATACCTGCTATGACCTGCCGTGATCTAGAGTCGGTGGAGTCTAACTTGTAACCTTTTTATATATTTTTGGGAAAAAATATAACATGGTGTAAAAACTATTGGAATCCATTCAGTTACTGATTCTGAACAAACTATATTCAGGTTTCGCATTTAAAACTAAAAATAATGTTGTAGGTATACCGCGCTATAAAAGTACATAATAAAATGTTCCCACTGCTGGGACTCAGGCCTCATCTTTAGGAGAGGGAATGGGCCGTAATCCACCACGCGGGCCCAGTGCGTGTTGGTGGATGTCACATGTCTTCGAATTTTTGGTTCTAGGACATGCCGGTTTCCTCACGATGTTTTCCTTCACCGTATTGAGAGCAGTGGTGATGAAATAAAATACACAAAGTAATGCGCCTGGCTGGGTTGGAACCCGCGACCTACAACTCGTAAGTCGAGGCCATTGCCACTCAGCCACCATTGTTCACGCGCATTGTAAAAGCTTGCTATGAAAAAAAACTTTTTTGTAAAAAAAATATAACCGACTTCACAATGAAAAATAATTGATTTTGAGGAGTTCCAACAATTTCGCCAAGATTATCATCAGATCCCAACTTGGTGACTATGGGACCATTTGGGAAGTATACCCTTTCGATCAAAAAAAGACATTTACAAATCGGTTGGCAAGTGACGAAGTTATGCGCGAACAAGCATTAAAATTTTTGACTGGCCTATTGGTCTAGTGGTTAGTGACCTTGACTGCTATGCTGGAAGTCATAGATTCGATTCCCACCCAGGACAAATGTTTGTGTGATTAGCATACTCATTTGTTCTGTGTCTGGGTGTAATGTATCTATACATATAATAAAATCGTAGGAAAGTCAAAACTGTACATTGAATATTTTTTAAAAAGAATACTTGGAGCGTGATCTACAATCGATATCGAAGTCAAAAATATAGTTTTTAGAATTTTTGTCTGTTTGTCTGTTTGTCTGTATGTATGTCCGGGCTAATCTCAAAAAGTACTGCACAGATTTACTTCAAATTTTGCATGAATATTACTAAGAGGTCGGGTCAACATATAGGCTACATATTATCACGCCATCACCTACGGGGGAGGAGCTGTGAATCTTTATTTTTCTTACGCATTCTGTGACAGCGTGTAATCTAACGACGCATATTTAAATGTTGTTTTTGAGTAAGTCATACTATTATCTAGCTTTACACTATAAAAACTACGCCATTTAAGTAACTTGGGCAGAGAAAAAGTTATTTTAATAAATATTAGTAGTATAAAGACAATTTTAAAACAGCGCCATCTATGAGATTTCATAAAAATCAAATCAAGTTACATGACACTTTTTGGAAATTAATAATTTAAATTTGATCATGTTGGTGAGGTTAGTAGTTAGTTATTCTTAAAATTCATAGATGGCAATGTACATTTTCATCATAAAAGTTGTATCGCAATTCAAGTTTCAACAAAACCCTCGAAATCTTGAGCAGAGTTGAGGAAGACAATTTAATAAAAATGTTCATTGATGATCATCAATTTCATGTTGTTAGTACAAAATAAATATTGACTGTTAATACTTTTGTTCGGTATTTATCTATGTGATTATTGCTTGGCAATTAATATATTTTCATGTCGTATGCCTAATTATAAACTTAACTCACTCGGAGACATTTATTTTATGTTAAAATAGTGTAAAGTCATAATAATTTTTCACCATATCAAAATGTTTCCTTTTCCAACAAAAGGAGCGATCAAGCGACGTTTGTTTTACAGAGCTCTGATAAAGACGAGGTGACCAAAGTTTGGTCGCTACATCAGCACATCTGAAGCGGTTTGGCGGATACTGGCGTTCTCTATACATGACAGGCATCCTACCGTCATGCATGTAGACGTCCACCTAGAGAAGAAACGGCCAGCGCATATACTGTATTTTGATCCCGAAAACGTTGCTGAGCACTTGGAAAATCCGCGCCAACCAACTCTCTTGGCATTTTTCAGGCTCTGTAAAGTCGACCAGTTTGCGAGATCCCTTACGTATGACGAGGTGCTTTCATATTACACTTACGACAAGCAAAGGGGTGTATTGTATTTAACCGACGTCAACAAGGAGGTGCTGTGGAAGGTTTTCCGGGAATTTTTAAGGACACCGCATTGGGTAGGGTTTATACCGTGCATCCGAATAATGGCGAATGCTATTTTCTGCGGTTGTTACTTCACACTGTCCGAGGCCCAACGTCTTTCGCTTTTCTGAAGACATTTGATGGCGTGGAGTATTCCACTTACCGCGCAGCCTGCGTAGCACGTCACCTTCTCGACGGTGACCAAAATTGGGCTGACACCCTCGCGGCGAGCGTCACTGACAGTACCAGCCGCATGCGTCATCTGTTTGCCGTCATCTTGGTGCTTTGTGGAGTCGCGAACCCGGTAGCTTTGTGGGAGAAATATCGCCATCATCTGTCTGAAGATTTTCTACGAGCTTTGAAGCGTGCTACTGGAGATGTAGTCAAAGTAATTGATGAACGCGTGCTGAACACCTGTCTCAGTTCACTTCAAGATGTGGTCATTTCTGTCGGCGGCAATCCACTGACTAATTATGGGTTACCAGCTCCTCAATCATCACCGCATCAAGACCGTGGAAGTCGGGAGTATAACGCCGAGACCAATTACGATCCGGGCGAAATGACCACCGTGACCACCATACAAAATTACCATGTCGCTTCTTCAGAGCAAAAACAAATTTACGACACCGTCCTTGAAATCATTGAGCAAAACCAGATCTTCGTTGTGGTCATGAGTTCGTACGCTGCGCTTGACCATTAATATGAGAGCTCGGCTCGGTGGCAATGCACGTGCTCGAGAATTATCCGATGTCCTTCTAAGTCTTGGTGAAGGCACTCTACTAGAAGACAGAGGTGTACAGGTGATGCTTCCAGAGTCTCTCGGTAGAGTGGAATCCAGCTTAGAAGAACTCATTCGCTGTGTGTATGGGGACATTAGTCGTATACCGCACCAGCAGAATTCTTGGATGTGTGAGCGGGCCATTTTGACGCCCAAAAATGCTGCACTAATTAACGAATGAATTCTCTTGGAAACACTGTCGTCGTGCAAGATGACGCCACACTTTATCCCGTGGAATTTCTGAACTCCCTGTCAGCGAGTGGACTTCCAGCGCATACCATCAAGCTGAAGGTCGGTGTCCCGATTATGCTTCTTCGGAACCTATCTCCTCCAAAGTTGTGTAACGGGATTTGCCTTACAGTTATCACGCTCCACAGACACACCATTGAAGCGGAAATTCTTTTGGGTTGTGGCGTCGGCGAGGCAGTATTTATACCACGCATTCCCCTCATACCTCATAACTTCCCGTTCCAATTCAAGCGCCTACAGTTCTCCGTGAGTATTTGTTTCGTGATGACCATCAATAAGTCGCAGGAGCAGACACTGAGGGCAGTGGGTGTCGACCTCAGGACGAGTTGCTTCTCATACGGGTAACTGTGCGTTGCTTGCTTCCGCGTCACCAGTCCTGACTCTCTTTACATTTTGGCTCCTGGCAGCATAACTACCAATGCCGTTTATAGGGAAGTGTTGTAAAGTATTATGCCTTTGTATGTATTTTTACTGTTTTGTGTCCTGGAATGTATTCCTGCATTATTTTCTCTATTTCCTTCAGTCACATCTTATGACTGAACTCAGCAGAATTCCCATATTACTCTCTTCACTTGCTTCGCTTGCAAAAAAAACTTATATTTTAATGCTATTTTAAAAGCTGTGTAATTATAATGCTATAGCTACAATGGTATCTTAGGTATTTTTGGTAGTGTAAAGTCTTCACGCAGACGACGTCGCGGGCAGCAGCTAGTCTATAATATGCATGTATTTAGAAATATATAAGTATGTTTATCAGTTGTCCAGTACCCATAACACAAGCTCTGCTTAGCTTGGGACTAGACGGTGTTGTGTGATGGTTGTGAAATATGACGGATTAACCCTTAATAAAATTAAGCAATTGCCTAGGGCATCACATCACCAGAAGAAGCACAAAAATAAACCGTCCTTAGGGCAAATTGATATTATACATAGAGTCCGATATGTTAAAAACATTAGACGTTGATACTATCTTGCGTGAATTCAATGTCCGGAAATGCCGCAAGGAGCATTTCAATATATAAATAACTAGCTTTTGCCCGCACGGCTTCGCTCCCGCTCTCCTACTCTACCCCACTTTACCCTACTCTACCCTACTCTACCCTACACTACTCTACTCTACACTACTCTACACTACTCTACTCTACACTACTCTACACTACTCCACTCTTATCTACCCTACTCTAACCTACTATACCCTACTCTACCCTACAAAACTTCACATAAACCATCTACTAAATAGTCCGAACAAAGCCTAAAAATTTGGTTTGGATAGGTGAGCCTGTTCTTGAGTTATAAAATAACAACGAAAAGTGGCATTGATTTTTATATATATAGATTTGTGCTTTGATACACACATACTCCACTTCTGGTACGTTACATCTCATCTTATTTTACAAAATTCTAATGTTTTAGGCGGTAAAGATTTAAAGACACCGAGAGAGATTCTAGTTGACATATGGATAGGGAGGGGGATTGCTTTGGGCATCAAGTAGTCTTAATCCGTCACTGAATATTGTGGAATATTATAAAAGCTTGTTCTGAAAAAAATATTTTAATTGAAAACTAGTTTATACGTCAAAAAGGTCTATAACACTGCTTATCCCACACACCATGACAAACACGAAGAAAATAGAAGTCAACGAATTTCTAAGTATTCTCAAACATTCTGAATGTTGATCAAAGGCAAATATGTATTACGCAAGGGGCATTGCACCGGACTGCCGAAACTACACGAATAGGTTTATATGTATGTCTGTTTGTGAATTATAATTAGTTGATGTATAGGCTTTTTTTTCGAGTAATAGGATGGTAAATAAAGGTAGGTTGAAAGTGGTGATTAGAGATGTACCGTTGCCGGCAATATTGCCGTGAAGTGGGAATATTCTGCCGCGCTAGCGATAAGAGCAGTAACTATGTTTTGAGTAATTGTCGCGCAAAGTTTTTGTTTTTCCGGACTACTTTTTTTAAGTTATATTGTGATAGTTGAAACGTGTAGCCCAAATAAAGCGCTTTTATATTCTTCACTCAATAAAATTGAATATATAGTTTTAAATGACGGAATAAAAGGCTTGTCCTTTTATTCCAAAAATTTGACTTACTGCTAATATCGCTAGCGCGGCAGTATTGGTGGGAATATTGCCGGGAATATTTAATAATTCTCGACTTTTAAGCGCGAAGCGGTTGACATAATCTCAATCAATCCCTAATGAATTGTTCCCTATTTGAGGCCAGCCGTCCTGATTCTATTGAACCATTCTAGGCGATTCTTAAATGTTACGGGGTCTAATAAGCCTCGTACCGCCATAATGATAGTCGACTGGCCTGTTAGTATATAGGTTAGTGGCCCTGACTGCTATGCCGGATGTCGTGGGTTCGATTCCCATCCAAGAAAAATGTTTGCGTAATGAGAATTATCATTTGTTCTGTGCGATGTCTGGGTGTAATTTATCTATGATGTGTATGTATGTAGATATATATAAGTATGTTTATCAATTGTCTAGTACCCATAACACAAGCTCTGGTTAGCTTGGGACTAGACGGCGTTGTGTGATAGTTGTGAATAAGGGCGGAAGCTTCTAGTGTTAAATACATCAATTTATGGAAATATCGTATAGGCTATTGATTATTATGAATGAATAAATGACGATCAAAATGAAAAAAACACTGCGTGGAGTATTTTCTAATAGCAATTGTTATGAATGATTGATTCTTTTATGATTAAATTTTTATTTCGTTTTTTTTACTACAAAATTATGATCGGTAACGGATACAGGTAGAGCCAAATTTTTTGTACTAATTAAAAAATAGTGGTGTATTTATTGGGTTTTTTCCATTTTTAGGGTTACGTTGCCAAATGGCAAAAAAACGGAACCCTTATGGATTCTCCATATCTGTCTGTCTGTCCATCCGTATGCCACAGCCGCTTTGAAACTGAAAGTTGGTAAGTATTCTGTGAACCGCATTAAGATTACAAAAATAGAAAAAAAAAAACAATTTCAGAGGGTGCCCCATTCATAGAACTGAAACTCATTTTTTTTTTCATCATAACCACACGTGTGGGGTATCTATGTATCTAATGACATTGAGGTTTCTAATATGGCGGAGCACCGCCGTGCCCTCGTGGGAGCGATCGGCGGCGGAGACCTCTCGCGCCGGGCCCTGGTCGAGGCCATGGTCCGGAGCGAGGAGGAATGGCAGGCGGTCGCCTCCTTCTGCGAAGCAGTAATGCTTGCAAAGGAGGAGGCCGACCGCATCCGGCAACGGCGCCCTCGCTGCCGTCGCCGGGATTCCGATCCCGATTTCTTGCCACCGTAGACGCGAGCTCGCGGACGGCGAGCCATGGGTAGCTCGCTGTCCGATCGTCCGGTAATGGACCGAGTCCAAGATGTCGAGCGCGCGCACTGTTCCCGCGCGCCTCAAGGAGTTGTCAGCAGCAGGAGGGGCCCATCTGGGTCGAAGCCTACTGGGGACAGGGTTGTCCGAAAGGGAGCTCGTGCCCCGGTATGAAGGCTAGAAGAAACGGGGTGGGGTTTTTAGTCAGTAAGAGTCTGACACTATCTCCCGCTCCACCCAAGGTTTTGTCATACGATGATTTTCCCCATCGCAAAAAAAAAGGTTTCTAATATATTTTTTATTCAAAACTGAATAGTTTCCGTGAAAGACACTTCCAAAGTGGTAAAATGTTTGTCCTCCCCCCTCTAACTTCTAAAATATGTGAACGATAAAACTAAAAAAAATATGATGTACATTACCATACAAGCCTGCAACGAAAATTGGTTTGAACGAGATCTAGTAGTAGTATTTTTTAATACGTCCTAAATCTAAAAAAAAAATACACTATTATCAAAACATCGATCAAAATTACAACGAACTACAAGAACTTTTTATTATGTTACTTGCTGCTACGGAACCCTTCATGGATAAATCCGACTCGCACTTGGCCGCTTTTTTTAAATCTCCTAGCAACTCGATGTATGTATGGACTAGTTCTAAATAAACTATAAGTTTTAGCAAACAACTCAAAAAAGCAAGCGTCGCCGCAGAAACCAGTTAGTCCACGATTGCACCACGTTGGTAACGGTAGTAACGCAAGTCGTAGTGGATCATAAACTAGTGTCAATGTCTAACATTAGAAGTGTTAATTAGGATGAAAACATTCACACTTTCATGTAATTCATCGCTGTGTTAGCAAGTTTTTTTTGGGATTGTACGGTTTTAGATTCGTTTTTTATATTTACTACTTTTTGGGGAAAAACGATCTACAATTTGCTTTCAATTATCCCAGAGTTTTCAATTATTTTGATGACGGAATCATGAAATTAGTAAACTCGGTAAATAAATCGCGTTTGTTATAAGGGAGCCCGCCTAAAATATTTATTTTATTTTGTTTTTAGTATTTGTTGTTACAGCGGCAACAGAAATACATTATTATATCACTATATCTAGCCCATATTGTCCCACTGCTGGGCAAAGGCCTCCCTCCACTCCTTCCAATGTTCCCGGTTTTGAGCCACTTCGTTCCAGTTCCCAAGGAAGATATCCAAGTCATCCCGCCATCTCCTTCTTGGTCTGCCGCGACCCAACGTGCGATTTGAGGGCACCAATTTTGCGTTTTCCTGGCCCACCGCTCGATCGGCATGCGACAGACATGTCCAGCCCAGTACATAATTGGTGAAAATATAAATTATCTAGCAATCGCGGTTCTTGAGATACAGCCTGGTGACAGACAGACGGACGGACGGACAAACAGCGAAGTCTTAGTAATAGGGTCGGTCTTTACCCTCTGGGTACAGAACCCTAAAAATATTTATTGAACAGTCTGCAGGCAGACATAAGGAGTGAACAAGAAAATATTGATTTAGTAGTAAATAATAAAAAAAATATATTCATCATCATCATCATTTCAGCCGATAGGCGACCACTATTGGACATAGGCCTCCCCCAAGTGTCGTCACAATGAACGACCCTGTGCGTCCCGCATCCATCGGATTCCCGCAACCTTCACCAGATCATCAGTCCACCTTGTAGGCTTCAAACGCTGCGTTTTCCAGTACGCGGTCACCACACCAGAACCTTTCGGCCCCAACGGCCATCTGTTCTGCGAGCAATGTGCCCTATCTATTGCCACTGAAGTTTGGCGATTCCTCGTGCTATGTCGGCAACCTTGGTTCTCCTGCGGATTTCTTCATTTCTGACTCGATCACGGAAGGAAAAACCGTGCATATCCCTTTCCATCGCTCTTTGGATGACGTTGAGCCTTCTAGTAGGGCACATTGTAAGCGACCACGTTTCGGAGCCATATATGTCATCACTGGCAACACGCACTGGTCATAAACTTCCGTCTTGAGACACTGTGGTATGTTGGACGAGAGACACCGCGTAGCTTCCCTAACGTTGCCCAGCCGAGTCGAATTCGACGGTTGACCCCTTTCTCGAAATTAGATCTACCCAACTGGACTGTCAGTCCGAGGTTGACGTCAAATATTATTTATTAGTAATTTAAAAAGTTATTATTTAGAAATGCGTAAAGTATAATAACATATTTATATTGAAATTATATGCAAAAGATTTTTTTTCTAGCCCTTACTATCCCACACGGCTGGGTAAAGGCCTCTTCCAAGTCCTTGAAAACTTTCTTCTCTTGCGCTGTCTCTAATCAGCCCTCGTGGTACGCGTCCAAATTCGGATTTCTTGACCCGCCTCGACGGCTGTTTTCTTCTGCAGGAGCCCACAGCGTGGTGACACTTGTCTGAATGACTCCTAGACATTTCCAAAACACCTATAAATGGTTTATCTACATCTACACAAATATTGTAAAGTTTGTTGTTTGTTTGTAGGAGGTCATCTGTGAAAATACTGTTCTGATTGCAAAATTTTCACCAATTTAAGCTGCTTTATTCCTGAGTGACATCCCTACTAATATTATAAATGCGAAAGTAACTCTGTCTGTCTGTCTGTTACGCTTCCACGCAAAGACTAGTGAACGGATTTAGATCAAATTTGGTAGGTAGGTAGAAGAGACACTGGAATAACACATAGGCTACCTTAAATTCCACTGCTGAACACGGGTCTCTGCCCGCGCGGTTTAAACTGTAGTCCACGCGGGCGAAGCCGCGGGCGGAAAGCTAGTAGGCTATACATCTTAGGCGGTTATCACACCGCCACGCACCACGCAGCGTAGCGCGTGATAATGCACCTACGCACATACTTGCGGGAGTGCAGATTTGCATCATCCATCGTGCGGGTTTTTTACACACTCACGTGCGTAAGTGCGTTTTATAAATTCACACAGGCATGCTCTCATCTATCACTAATATAATAAAGAGGTAAAGTTTGTTTTTTTGTTTATAGGAGGTGGTAATCCTCTGAAAATACTGGTAATTAATTGCAAAAATTTTTTCGCCTATAGAAAGCTGCTTTATTCCTGAGTGAAATAAGTTATATCTTATGTACGCGGGCAAAACCGCGGGCAAGAGCTAGTTTAAAATAAAATGCTTTTAATTTTGAATCTTCTGAGGCAGTTGGGTAAAAAGCGAGGGAATTTCAGATAGCAGGTTGAATATGAAAATTCTGGATTCATATTTGTTGGTAGGGATAAATAAAACAAAGCATATATCGTTGTTTAAGTTACTATAATTTACATAATAATATATAAAATGTTCAGTACAAAAATATAACAGGATTTTCTTCAATACATTACTTAAAAAAATATTTGGGAAAATCAATTTTAACTTTGCCCGTAGTTTACCAATTTTGCCCGGCAAATCCAATTTTGCCCAAAAAAGTTACATCGAAAATAGACTTATTTATATTTAATTAAATATACTAAAAATATGACTATTCTTTAATTAATTTTAAATAAAATAAAATATTTTTTTAAGTACATAATATAATAGATTACGGCTTTTATTTATAATTTTCGTACAATTTTGAAAACTTTATTTTTAGTTTATGCGAAACCTGAATATAGTTTGTTCAGAATCAGTAACTGAATGGATTCCAATAGTTTTTACACCATGTTATATTTTTTCCTAAAAATATTTAAAAAAAGGTCACAAGTTGTACACTAACGACACTAAGTACAACAAAGGTCACGGCAGGTCATAGTGAGCATTAGGGGCAGCACACAGCTGGGTGCCGGAATAAAACAAACCTTCAGTGGCCCAGATGGCTTGGTGACCATGTATTTATGCGGACAACCAGGTAACATAAAAAGCTTATAGCTTTGTGATTTTTCATGATACAGTTATGAAATGTTGTACATAGATTCTTTACATAAAATACTGAACATATGTTTCGGGTTTCGCATACCGTTATTGCGCGTTATTTTAATTATTGACTAGTGTTGTATATATATTTTATCTACTGTGATCATTTATATATTTCAATAATAACATTCCAGATCTTTTAAGTAAATACGTTTTGAAATTATTTCAGTTGTAACTTTTCATGACTATTAAAATTAAAGAAGTACACGTGCTATGTGTATCACGATGACATCTGTTCCCATTTTTGCATTATTTCCATTCTTGTGTTACGGGGCGTTTTAGACCTCGTTTGAATCGGGGTCTAATAAGCCCCGTACCCTCATAAGGATAGTATGGGTACGGGGCTTATTAGACCTCGTAGTTAATGCGAATTGGCCATTTATACTTACTAACATATTATAATTTTTTCCATTGAGCCTTTTTATAAATATTACAATAGTATCGTATCTTTTGAAATGATATTACGTATAAATAAAAAAAAAAAACAAATATTTGGATAACTTAATTTAATGACATGGTTATAACAGAATTTAAATAAAAAACTGATAGGTATTAAATTATTTACAAAATTTGTATCATCTGTAAAAAAAATGAAATATAAAATTGGAAATTATCAATTATATAATAATTATATTCCAGTATTATTTTAATTATTGACTAATGTTACATAAAGAAAATTTAGAGAAATCTTTCGTATGTATTACTCACTATAAATATCTATTTACAATATAAAAAATACACCTGTAAGCATAAGCCAATATAGCTATAATATATTACTTGGATTATGAATTTATTTTCAACACACCCGATTCGAAAACTGACTCCTATCTCACCGCTTTACAAGCGCACAACGGAATATATTTCACTCTAGTGCGGAAAAAACCCCCGAGCCGAAAAAATCAGATTGGCCACCGGGCAATCCTCAGTATTGGTCGGTCGCTAAGCTCCACGAAATAATAAGATTTCGCGAACTATTTCTCACAATAATTTATTACAAAATAGTATCTATATTTATGATTTTTTCCAAATAAGTGTGTTGAAAAACGTCGTTTGACACATGTGGGCATTTGTCATTGCAATCTCTCGTTTGCCCACTTGTATCAAAATATACGGTTTTATAATAATATAGCCAGATTGGGTCATATACAGGTTTTTATTATCTCCACTGTTACTATACAAATTAGTTTTTGTGTTTTTCTTAAGCAGATATATAAATTAGGATATACAATGTGCATAGCAAGTTACATCTCAAAAATTACTGAACATATTTCGATGATGTTTTGAATCTTTAGTAGATTTAGTAGAGTTCAGTTTTATCACGAGAATTGCTGGACAAAATGTGATGTGATTACTTGTGTACAGTTATTTTAAAAATTCGTTGTAATTTCGTGTTCGTTTAGAAGTCGTACTGAAACTACAATTTAATTAAAAATTGTACTAGTAGAGTTTATCAATTAGTTTTTAACAGCCCACGTTGGTTATATCCGACAATCACTCTGCGTTTACTCCGCCAGGGTCGCACATCCACGACCAAATACTCCATCTCGTCAGCTCTTCTGTCAACTATGGGGATTGAAGAGCTAAACGAGATGGAGTACCCAGTCGCTAACACACCACCCTGGCAAATAGGACGTGAAAACACTCGTCGGACAAATCCAACGTAAGTTGTTAAAATATTAATATAATTACTTTTGTCACTACTTATAAAACGATTAGGTTAGTAAAAGTGGAGATAATCGGATAATAATTTAAATTTAAAATATACAACGTGTAACGTTAAATGCGCAAAACCTGAAAATAGTTTGATCAGAATAACGAGCAGAATATAGGTTACATTTTTCAAAAAAATCTTCATTAAGAACTTCGACCTGTCTATTCATGAATAGGTCAAGCTATCAAGTGCGCAAACCCGCTAAAATAGGTTAATAAACACAAATAGTTGTAATCCAATCAAATTTTCTCATACACAGGATAATAAAAGGTCTTATTTCAATGCAGATATGAATTTTAAACAAACTAAATCTGTTCATAAAACCTCAAACTTTTTATAAATGTTATTTTTTTTCTTACATAATTAGGTCAATCGAATTAAAAATCCCTTGGGGTGTCTGAGGTTTTGCGCATTTAACGTTACACGTTATAATTAATAAAAATCAAAATAATTAATTGAGATAATAATTATGCATAACATATTCGTTGAAAGCAGTCTTATGTACAATTCGAAGTTTTATTTTTAATATTTTTCTTAAATAATATATATATATATATTTTTATAAATACTTCATTTAATTTTTTTAACAGTTGGTATAGGTTCTTATCAAAAAAATCTCCTATTTATAAATGCAATTATTTGTTAATATTTTTTCCTTGTCTTACGAGACCATGAGTAATAATTTAAATACTTGTTGACTTATTGATAAAAAAACAGATTTTAAACATCAAAATAATTTATCTTAAAAACCACCTTTTTTATATAAAATTTAATTTTAATAAATTTCCTCATCCATGATCAAAATATATATTAATCATTACATGCTATTCATTTTTTATTCACAATTTAATCAGATCTTGCACCTTAGTCTACGTTACTTTAACGCGATCCAATTGACGACCTAAATTGAATCGTTAAAGGTATGGAGCTATACAACATCATTGTTAATTATGCGCAACCTGTATGTAGTTTGATCAAAATTTATTTATTTATTTAATGCTTTATGCACACAAAAGTACAGAGGCGGACTTAATGCCTCAGGCATTTTCTGCCAGTCAACCTTTGGGTGATGCAGAGAAAAATAATCAATCATTGTTATCCGAAAAATAATTAAAAAAGGTCACAAGTTGGACACCACCAATACTGAGTACTATAACAAGTCATAGCGGGCATTTTGTGCCAGCACAGAGCTGGGTGTGAAAGCAAAACCACCACTCAGTCGCCCGGATGACCTGGAGACCATGTATTTGTGCGCACAGCCAAGTAACATATAAAGCTTATTACTTTGTGATTTTTCATAATACAGTTAAGAAATTTAGTAAATAAATTCTTTATATAAATATACTAGACACGTGTTTCGGGTTTCACATATACTAAAAATGATGATGTATAACTCCATGCCATATTTCTCGCTCGCACGCTTTACATTTTAAATACGTCATGGTAAGGTCCCTAGCCTTGATAAAGTTTGCATTTCTATCGAGTCGTCTTCACACACTGTTTCTTTTTCATAACTTTTCAGCCACTTGAGTTTTCAAGCCACATTTAAAGTACAAGCACCATTTTTCACAGTATTTCTGAAGTGAGGCCAACGATACTTACAAATACTATGTTCTGTAGAAGGGGGGTCCCCTGCTCACTGTGTACGTCGACAGGGGGATCCCCTTCGTGCCGTAGATCGCTTCGGGAGCGTTCTCGTATTCAACGTCGTAGTATATTCCGTTTTGGTTCTGAAAGAGAAATGTATTGAATTACTAATTATAGGAATTGCTTTTATTTTTTTTTACTTTTAGGCTTTTTTTTCGGTAGGAAAATCATCTAATGCATCCCCCGCTCTTGAGCGGAGAGCGGAAGATAGTGTCAGACTTTTACTGACTAAAAACCCACTCCAGTTCCTTCGTTGCCTTTCGTAACGGGGGCTGAGCTACCTTTCGCAGCTAACCCTGGTCCTAGTAGGCTTCGACCCAGCTGGGCTCCTACCGTTGCTGACAAACTTTTGATAGGCTCGTTACTGACCGATAGTCGCACTTGACCACCATCTCACCTGATGGTAAGCGATGATGTAGTCGACGATGAAACACGCTTGCCTAGAAGTAACCTATTCACTCTTAACTTACAGCGCACTTATTATACCTACATGTAACAACTTTTTATACTTACCTGTATTATGCAAATAAACGTTTTGATTGATTGATTGATTGATTGAAAGAGACTAAAATCCATTCGTGTTTATTTAGTTGCACTTTACGTTCCAAGGCTGTAGTGACTCTATACCGACATCTATGACACATAGAAACTAAATTTCAAAATCGTTTTTCACACTATTATAGTTTTCCGAGCAATAAAAACTCACAAAAGTCCAAAATCAAATCAGGTCAGTTACTAGAACCAGACACAACACTCATCTGGCCGGAGGATCCCCCGTTTTCAACGAAGGTTTTGCACAACTTAACACTCTGTTGACAAAATAAATTGTGCTTACATGCATGCTCCTCGCTCTGGACTTGGGTCGCGGCACCAGCAAGTCAGCTCTCTCTTGTACGTGAGATGACGCCTCCGAGCTGGTGGATTCGGTCGCCATGTGGTTCGTGTAGCCTGCAGAGAAATCACATTAATAATGTAAAGGCGAAATTTCAAAGTCAAAGCACAGCACAGCAAAGTCAGCCTTTTTAATGTTCCCACAGCTGGGACTTAGGCCTCCTTTCTCTAGGACAAGGAATGGGCTATAATCCACCACGCAGGCCCAGTACGGGTTGGTAAATGTCACATAACTTCGAATTTTTTCTTTAGGACATACCGGTTTCCTGACGATGTTTTCCTTCACCGTTTTATAATACTTTTATTTCTATAAATTGTAATTTGTTTCAGAATCTAGCAGGTGTAAAAAGTAGACTATCAAACACGAGGATAAAGCTATTTTTCTTGGGTGGCTTGAAATCCTTACTCCGCATCTAAATTAACTCCCTCGGTGTACTCAGGAGTTACTTAAATAAACCCTTCACTGCGCTCGGGAAGAAAACTTAGCAACCATCGTTTTCTTTGGAATTTAATATTAGCTTTATCTCCTAGTTACATAGTCTACCATTTTATGCCAGGATCATAACCTTGGGACAATTTCTGCTACTTGCATGCGGGCGACGCCGCTGGCTGCAATTAGTAACTAGATATTTTTTTACAAATATATGAATTCCTGTACTTACCATATAAATTATGATGAGAAGCTGCAGTATTTGCCCTTGAAGCTACGGTGTTCAGGGTGCCGTTGTGATGACCACCGTGCATGCCCATCCTGTGAGCAAAATTAAAACATTAATTAGTCTCATCATCATCATTTCAGGCGAAACACGTCCACTGTTGAACATAGGTCTCCTCACGCATGTCGCTGCAATGAAAACCCTCACCAGAAACCATACCACGCGCTCATAATGCGTTTCATTTGACGACCTAAACTAAACTCCCGGAGCTATATAAGTTGTAAGGGACAGTTCTCCGCAAATTGGATAGTTTGTATAGAGAGAATGTTTTCTTTCTTGTTTCCTGAAGAAAAATCTTGTGGAAGGTTGTTTGCAAAGAACTGTCTCTGACACCCCATCATCATCATCATCACCCCATATAGGGTGTATAACTGCATTCCTCTATCTCGCACGCCTGACATTTTAACACGACATGGTAAGGCCCCTCGTGGTTTCTTTCCAATAATTGAATCTTTGATAATAATTATCAATGATAGGCTCACGTTTGACCACTACCTCTCCTGATGGTAAGCGATGATATGGTCGACGATGGAGCACGCTTGTCTAGAAGTAAACTATTCATTCTAGACTTAAAGACTCCTAACTTGTAGCTATCAGGAAATACAGGCTCCGCCGGGAAATTTCACTACTTAACACGTTTGGTGCGGCTTCTCTGCTGTACGGAAGCTGTAAGTTCAGTTTTTTCCTCACAGGTATACTCTCTGCACTAACAGTCGAAACCAACATGTTCTTAAAGTCATTATTAATATTAAATAAAAAAAAAATTAAATGGTATTATATCTACTTTAATACGGGGTAACTTCGACCTCGTACTGTACTTGACCAAAAATATGTTGCCCCGTAAAATTTCTTAAATGATACGGGGTCTAATAAGCCCCTCATTGCCTTAGCCATATTATAGACACGAGGTCTTAAACGCCCCGTACAGCAGGAATGGAAATATTACAAAAATGAATGCTGCGTTCAACTGTACACGCTATAAATGTGATCCCAAAATGTTTAGTGGATCAGAGTATCCCGATTTTATGATTGTGTTTTTCTCGCAAATAAATTGTTTTTTTTTTTTCGGAACAGAAAGAAAGAACAACCATTTCTTCTTCCTTCTTTTATAACATTCCCTGTATCACTTAACTGGTCATCTTATTAAATAAAATACTTTACCTGGGTAAAGGCACTGGTGGTAATGTCGGGTATCCTCCGAACATGGCTGATGATGGGCGGGTCGCCATCTGCGCTCCTTCCGGCTAGAAAATTGACAAATAATTTAGCTTCTTAAAATTTCTTCTTCTTCCTGCCCTTATCTCATATTACTTAGGGTCGGCGCAACACGTTTTTTTCTTCCATTCTGTCCTATCACCCGTCAAACTATCACTAACTCCCTTTTCTTTCATATCACTCCTCACACAATCTATTCATCTTTTCTTCGGCCTTCCTCGCCCTCTCCATCCATCTACACGTATATTCAAAAAGCTTCTTAAAATCTATACTTTTATAATAAATCTGTAGAAGTTTTTTAGTTGTGCGCGCATCACGTAAACTGTACCAAATCGATGTAGATAACTTCTAATATATTAAAATTAAGTGTAGTAAATTGGTATATTACTTAGGCTTTGTTTCATCGCAATCGGTTGACTATATCGAAAGATATACTACATTCATTGAGTGCTAGGCGGTACGAAGTTCGCCGGGTCAGCTAGTTAATAATAATAATATTCCACAACTATCACACAACGCCGTCTAGTCCCAAGCTAAGCAGAGCTTGTGTTATGGGTACTAGACAACTGATAAACATACTTATATATTTCTAAAAACATACATATTATAGATAAATTACACCCAGACACAAAACACATGATCATGCTCATCACACCAACATTTGTCTTGGGTGGGAATCGAACCCACTGCCTCTGGGCGGCCGCTATCTTATACACTTCAAGCTTTTTCGAGAAAGCAAAGCAAAAATGACATTAAAAGAATTATAATCTCACCGCATAATGGCTGGCTTGTGCCATGGCCTCAGCTATCTGCGCCCATCGCATCCTCTCTTCTAGAGTCACCTAGAAATGAAATAAGAATTAATTGTGATATCAAACCTCATTTTCTTTTATAAAAAAAACCGTTGCGAATTTTTTGTGTAGCCTAGGCTCGCGTTTGACCACTATCGCGCCTGATGGTAAGCGATGATTTGTGGTCAACGATGGAGCACGCTTGCCTAGAAGTAACCTATTCACTCTTGACTTAAAGACCCCCAAGTTGTAGCTATCAGGAAACACAGACTCCGGCAGGGAATTCTACTCGTTAGCTGTTCGCATAATTAATGTGTTTCCAAAACGTTTTGTACGTACGGGTGGGATATCTACCATGTACCAGTGATGTAACGAATATTCGCATTCGCGTGAATATTCACACATTTTTACATTCGCATTCCTATTCACAAGAAATATGCGAATATTTGGAAATTCTTCAAGGTATTTAAGTATATACGAATATTCGCAAATATTCGTATATATTCGCAAATATTCGTCATTTTTTTTTCACATAAGTTGTATTATCACTCTATATCCGTTCAATTGATACTTAAATACCTTTTGTTTGTCAAACCAAATTGCCAAATATTCGCATGTTTCTTGTGAATTCTGCGAAATGGATTGAATGGATTGAACGGATTGAACGGATTGAACGGATTGAACGGATTGAACGGATTGAACGGATTGAACGGATTGAACGGATTGAACGGATTGAACGGATTGAACGGACTGAACGGATTGAATGCATTGAACGGATTGAACGGATTGAACGGATTGAACGGATTGAACGGATTGAACGGATTGAACGGATTGAACGGATTGAACGGATTGAACGGATTGAAAGGATTGAACGGTTTGAACGGATTGAACGGATTGAACGGATTGAACGGATTGAACGGATTGAACGAATTGAACGGATTGAACGGATTGAACGGATTGAACGGATTGAACGGATTGAACGGATTGAACGGATTGAAAGGATTGAACGGATTGAACGGATTGAACGGATTGAACGGATTGAACGGATTGAACGGATTGAATGGATTAAATGGATTCATTTATTTATTTATTATTATTATTTAGTACAGCAAAATAGCCAATAACACTAAATTATGTTTAAAACCTTTCACTCTGTCTTCTCACAGAATCGCAAACTTTCTAATAATATCGTCTTCCAAGCATCAGCAAACAAATCCAATCCAGGGTTGGTCTCCACGAGCGCGTTGAGCATCGTTAGCATACGCGGTATAGGGGAGGTGGATCTAGCTACAGTGCGACAGAATGGGACATGATGAAATGGATCACGATAAGAGCTCGTGGTAGAACCTCAGTACTCCGAAGCTTTGCTGATGATGAGACACATGATGATGAGTACCTGGTAGGGAGGCTGTCCAACAGGCGGCGTCTTGATGGTGTTGGCTGCCATGTAGTTGAAGATAGGCGAGCCCATGCCCGCCGCCTTCTGCTCGCGGGACCACTTGCGACTGTGGACGATGGAAACCAAGGTTAGATTATGGAACATTACGCAACAGGAAATCATAATAGTGTTGCCTCATCAGAAGGCTTAAAGTCACCCAAAGGGCTATGGAGAGGGCTAAACTCGGGATTGAACCAAGCAGAAGAACCAAGTTTACAAACATAGCCCAGTCGGCTGGGGACATTGCTCGCAGAACTAGTGCTCCTCACCATCAACGATTGCATCACTACTTACCATTAGATGGGACCGCAGTTACAATACATACATAATCAGCCATTTAATGTTCCCACTCCTGGGACTCAAGCCTCCTCTCTGGGAGAGGGAGAAAGAAAGAAAAGGCGAAAAGAAAGAAAACGGTGAAAGAAAACAACATGACGAAATCGGCACGTTCTAGAACCAAAAATTCGAAGACATGTGACATCCACCAACCCGCACTGGGCCCGCGTGGTGGATCACGGCCCATTTCCTCTCCTAGAGAGGAGGTCTGAGTCCCAGCAGAGGGAACATTAAAAAGGCTGATGATTATGATTGAGGCCTATGTCGAACAGTGGTCGTCTTTCGGCTGAAATGATGATAAGCTAATAATAGTCCTTACCTCCAAGACATAAGGGCGGCCAATGTCACAGCTATGACCAGGGCCGCCAGGAGAGAGGCTCCGACTGCCACCCCAACCACCTCCCCATCTACCTCACAGGTGGAGCCGTAGTAACCGGAAGAACAGCTGTGAACAAGAATTATTATTGGAGATAATACTTCTTTAGGCGCCTTTTTTTTTCGGTGGCCCAAACTCATCTAACCCCCGTTTTTGGGTGGAGCGGGAGATAGTGTCAGACTCTTACTGACTAAAAACCCACCCCGTTCCTTCTAGCTTTCATACCGGGGCTTGAGTTCCTTTCGGGTAACCCTGGCCCCAGTAGGCTTCGACCCAGCTGCGCCCCTCCTGTTGCTGACCACTCTTTGAGGCGCGCGGGAACAGTGCGCACCGTCGACATCTTGGGACAGTTACCGGACGGTAGGACAGCGAGCTACCCATGGCTCGCCGTCCGCGAGCCCGCGACTGCGGTGGCCGGAAATCGGGATCGGAATCCCGGCGGCGGCGGCGAGGGCGCCGTTGACTGATGCGGTCGGCCTCCTCCTTTGCTAGCATTACTTTCTTTAGGCATCTAGGGGCCTTACCATGACGTGAACGATGGATGGAGCTATACACCCTAGACAGGATTGTATGTAAAACACTAACAATCTTGCAGGACTGTATTACTAACATCATAAACAACAACTTTTGTTCTATGACTTAACATAATTATTTAACAAAAACAAACTTAAAAAAAATTGCACTTTTTACCGCCACAAAAGTTTACTAGTTTTACAGTTATTATCTTAACAAGTGTATTGAAAACACGTCGTATGATACACGTGAGTAATTAATGATTACCGGTCTCGATTCTCTTAAGACCCTCGCCACGGCTCGGGCCTAAAGCCCACCTCGACGGTAATCACTAACATTACACACTTATATCATAACTAGCTGCTCCCAGCGGCTTTGCCCGCGTGATAGCAGAAAATTATCCCAAGGGAACATACTTCCGGGATAAAAAGTATCCTATGTCCTATTCCAGGACATGGTCTATCCGTGTACCAAGTTTCATCAAAATCGGTTTTGCCATTTAGGCGTGAAGACGTAACAAACAAACTCACTTTCGCTTTTATAATATTAGTAATGATGTACTATTATCATGTGTCATACCTGCAGTAAGGCTGTCCGTTCGCGTACTTGCAGGCGCCGCGGTCGTTACAGTGCGAGGAGGCGCAGGACTTGCACTCGCGGCCCGACCTCTGCGGCGAGCTGGACGCGTCCAGGGTCGACTCGCTGCACTCGCATCTACAAACATACAGACAGTTTAATCAGGTGAAGAGGCTGATGGATCACCTGGTACTGGAGGGCAGGGCCTGATCGAGTTGACTTCGGATCCTCGTACGCCTTCCAACACTTTCGCACAACCAATGGCCCCAGAAAGCTTCGACCCTGCTGGGCCCTTACGGTTTTGCTAACATCTCCACCCAAAGGGCAATGGAGAGGGCTATGCTCGGAGTTTCATTGCGTGATCGCATCAGGAAGGAAGATATATGCAGGAGAACCAAGAACTGACATAGCCCGAAGAATTGCCAAACTTATCGATAATCTCGTTTTACAAAGCACAGGTCCGTTCGTGTGTGGAGTACTGCAGCCACATATGGGCTGGTGCTGCAAAATGCCACCTGGCAGCTTTGGACTCGTTAGAAAGGCGTGGGAAGAGACTAATTGGTGATCCAGATCGGGTTAAGTCCACCCAACAAAGTGTTTTACAGGATGAATTTTGGAGAGTGTGCGCAGGAATTACATGACTTGATTCCACCATCTCACTTATACCAACGGACAAGCCGACGAACGGCGATCCACCCTTATGTTGTTGAAACCTCTACGGTCTGGACCAAGCGTTTTGCCTCGTCGTTTATACCACCTACATAGAAGGAACAATTTGTCTGCTGCGGTCTTCCCGCCCAATTATAGAATCTTCAAGACAGTGAATGAATAGGCTCGTAATAAACTAGTGCGCCTCACCATCACCGATTGCATCACTGCTTACCATCAGGTGGGATCGCAGTCAAGAAAAAAAGAGAATGTTACTAACCTGAATCCTCCCCAAGTATTAGTGCAGGACGCCAGCTGATGGCAGTCATTCAGGTCCGGAGAGGAACACTCGTCCACATCTGTAAAAAAAAAATATATTTTAATTAAAAACGTATTTTTTAGTTAGGAAATCATCCAATGACTTCTGGGTGTGTCAGGCCTGACTGAAAGCACACCTGTGTCCTTGAGTTGCTCACTGTTCTTGTTCGTGTGTTCTAGGACCACAAGTTTCCTTTGCAGAAAATGCCCTAGCGAGCTGGTCCTGCTGAGCCTCTACTGGTTTTGCTGGCATCTCTTTGAGTAGGGCGTGGATCACTACGCACTGTCAACAACTTGGGCTCGGTCTGGACGATTACTGGACAGCTGGACGGCAAGCTACCCGTTCCTCGTCGTCTCGCGTTTAGAGTGGCTGGTAGTCGGGGCTGCTGAGGTGTGAGGAAGTCCATCCTCGCACTTGTACAGCCTCCTCCTTTGCAACCATCACTGCTTCACACTGACCGCCTGCCATTTCCCCTCGCTCCAGACCATGGCTTGTACTAGAGCCCAACGCGAGAGCGTTCCGCTGCCGTGAGCCCTCACGAGGAGACGGCGGTGCCCACCCAAGCAAGCAAGGGCACACCTCCACACTGTCCTCTGAGCAAATACATATGACCCTGACAACACAATGGTAACCAGCACAGAACAGAAAATATAGGTAGAAGTGCCACTAACGTGGCTAAGCACGGGAACCAGTGTCGCCAAACTCACACATTTGCGTATCAAATTGTACATTACACACATAAAAAACAGTAATATGATTGGCTACGAAGCTACGAATTACAAACTTAACTTTTACAAATCATATTCTTATTGCTTTCATAAATTAGGTCTTATTACAACGTAAGAAAGTTGTTATTATTTGACATGACACAAACAATAAAGAAGTTTTAACCAATTTACAACGAGTTCGGCTACTCAACGCTAGATGGCGCTGTAACCAATTTATTCTATTCAGAACGCTAGTGCCTTTGAAATAGATGCCATATTCACCTGCACTAGTATATAATATGTAATAGGCGAATTTCGCCTGCTGTTGACAAACGCGCGATATCTAAGAGGCACTTCCTCTACTTTTCTTTATTCCGTGGTAACCAGTGTCTTCAGGGCGAATACATACAACACAATGGTGACACCACACGTTTCTTCCACCTGAATCCGATGCAAGAACCTCCTTCTTCTTAACGTGTCGATGGCAAAACTAATTAAATTTGTTGCCTGGGCCAGTATTCATCATCAATCATCATCAGCCTTTTTAATGTCCCCACTGCTGGGACTCAGGCCTCCTCTCTAGGAGAGGGAATGGGTCGTAATCCACCACGCAGGCCCAGTGCGGGTTAGTGAATGTCACATGTTTTCGAATTTTTGGTTCTAGGACATGCCGGTTTCCTCACGATGTTTTCCTTCATCGTTTTGAGAGCAGTGGTGATGAAATAAATTGTAATAGTAATGCGCCTGGATAGGTTCGAACCCGCGACCTACAACTCGTAAGTCGGGGCCGTTACCACTCGGCTACTACTGCTCATAGCCGATGCTGGAACCTCCTTCTTAGCGTGTCGATGGCAAAACTAATTAAACTCCACGCCTGGTCCAGTATTCGACGACGGCAATGCCATTGATGATGTCATAAGATCCCTACGTGATCAGCCCCCCTAGCCAAGTTACAATCATTTCGCTTGCGTCGAACGCTTCGAGTTGACCTTGCCGCCAATTCTTTTGTTCTGACCACGTGGATGAGCGTTGAGATGACGTCATTCCCGTACATTTGAAGCTTTCTACTAGCGTTAACTATTGCAGATTAGCGACTTGGCTACGTGAACAGGTCACGTTGGCAGGAGCCTCCTGAACTCACCGTGTAGAGGCAGCACGCTGCCGGCCGGCGTGTCCACGAACAGCGCCGACGCGCCCACGTTGTTGGAGCGTCTCCTGATGACGCCCAGCAAGTGCTTCTGTATGTCCGTGCCCACTTGAGGGCGGAGAGTCTCGGCTGTCTCTTGCATCTGAGGGAGAAGAAAATTATGAATTTTATAGGCACCTACTCCAAATTCGAGTTTAGGAAACTCCAAGGTTAACCCCTCTTGCAATGGCGGGTATTACAATTACGTAATTGCGCGTTTTTACGTAAATCATCAAAAATAATAATAAATAAAAAAAAACTTTTTCTGGGTTTTTCTAGGAAAAACAAAGATATACACAGACCAGACAGGTATTATATCTGCTGGGCAACTGTCCGATAGATGATTTCAGGCTGTTCTATATGTGCTAATCGCGCGGAGAACTTTGATTACGCGATGCAGGATTAGTTCTTATGTGGCGCCATAGATGTCGCAGTGCACACACTACATTTTGCTCACATGAAATATGTAACCAAGATTTATTTTGTAACTCGTCATATATTATCATAATATGATTTAAAAGAGTGTCCATGGAGTTTCTTGCACGTTCTTCTCCATAGAGATCTACGCTTTGGAACGTGCAATTTAGCTTAAGCTTTTTGCGACTGACCGACATTTTGACAATTCAAAAGTGCCTGTAAATGGTCTATTTAAAATAAAAGTTTTTTATTTCAATTTTTCTCCTGGGCAAAACACTCCCTCCACTTCTTCCATCTTTCGTAGATCCACACTACTTTCTTCCAAATCTGGCTAATAATGATACTAAAGAGATTCTTACCAAGATAGTGAGGTTGACAAACACCCCTTTATTGTTCTCATCCCCCTTGTGAACTGAATTGACCGAACCGCTCACGAAGTCATCAGAGAATGGCGTCATTGAGAATGCTGAGTCGATCTGGAAATAATAACAAAATATGGTAGAGATTTTTAACCATTTAAACGCCTAGCATAATCAGCCTTATAATATTGCGGGCTCGCGGACGGCGAGCCATGGGTAGCTCACTGTTCGACCGTCCGGTAACTGTCCGGACCGAGCCCAAGACGTCGACGGCGCGCACTGTTCCTTGTCAGCAACAGGAGGGGCCCAGGTGACTCGAAGCCTACTGGGGGCAGGTTTATCCGAAAGGAACTCGAGCCCCGATATAAAGGCTAGAAGGAACGGGGTGGGTTTTTAGTCAGTACGAGTCTGACACTATCTCCCACTCCGCCCAAGAGCAAGGGTTGTCATTGGATGATTTTTGCCCACCGTAAAAAAAATAGCCTTATAATATTCCCACTGTTGGGACTTCACTCGGACCACACGATCCGAGAGTTTCAACCCCAAATGGCTCGAGAAAATAATTATCAACACGGTTGTTACCATAGAAATATAAATAACAGGAGAAGTGGCAAGGGGAGGTGTGCGTGTCCGCGCGAATTGCATTAAATGTGCATATTCGGCAAAAATGGCTTTTTTTTTGTCGACGGGGAAAATTTTATGACAAAACCTGCTCTTGGGTGGAGCGAGTAATAGTGTCAGACTTTTACTGACTAAAAACCCCGTGCCGTTCCTTCTAGCCTTCATACCGGGGCACGAGCTCCCTTTCGGACAACCCTGTCCCCAGTAGACTTCGACCCAGCTGGGCCCCTCCTGCTGCTGACAACTCCTTGAGGCGCGCGGGAACAGTGCGCGCCGTCGACGTCTTGGACTCGGTCCATTACCGGACGATCGGACAGCGAGCTACCCATGGCTTGCCGTCCGCGAGCCCGCGTCTACGGTGGCCGGAAATCGGGATCGGAATCCCGGCAGCGGCGGCGAGAGCGCCGTAGCCTGATGCGATCGGCCTCCGGCAAAAACGGCCGACAGTTATAACAAATTTAAAATGCCGTGTTTTTCAATGGTTTCATGCAAGAACTGAAGTTAGTGATAAGACAAGCTTGGGTCATCAGGGAATCTCTTACCATATTATGTAAACACAAGTATTATGCTCCTTTCTTATATCTATGGTTATTATATTACCGCTTGAGGTGCTTGAGGCCGCTGCGGCAGCACAGGCACAATAAATAGTACATTGTTACACTAGGGGTGAAAGTTACTTATTTCGTCCCGAGAAGGAGTTGGCGGCCGACCGTAGCGAGATCGCTAATTCGAGGGACTAAATAAGTAACTTTCACCCCGAGGTAAGCATTGTGCTTTTCATTACGAATACAAGAAGATAGACCTATTTTTTTGTTTAAAAAATTTGACAGTTGTTAGGTGAAAGTAAAACTCCCTAGGGATGAAAAGTGCTGTACTTTTCAGCCCGCTGCTCAGGCAACTTCAGATCTACTTTCAGAGTATGAGAAATGAAAAATATATATAATGGATTAAACTTACAGCTCTGACAGCTTCATAGCTCAGTTGTTGATAAGGATCCGACTCCTTATCAGCCAGTTTTGCGTCCCAAGCCACCTGAAATGAAGAGGACACACATTTGAGGAAAAATACATTTTTTTTTTATATTCCACAACTATCACACAACGCCGTCTAGTCCCAAGCTAAGCAGAGCTTGTGTTATGGGTACTAGACAATTGATAAACATACTTATATATTTCTAAATACATAAATATTATAGGTAAATTACACCCAGACACAGAACAAATGACCATGCTCATCACATAAACATTTGTCCTGGGTGGGAATCAAACCCACGCCCTCCGGCATAGCCACGGAATAAAGAAAAGTATAGGAAGTGCCTCTTAGATATCGCGCGCGTGTCAACATCAAGCGAGATTCGCCGATTACATGTGCAGGTGAATATGGCTTCTATTTCAAAGCCACTAGCGTTCTGAAAAGAATAAATTGGTTACAGCGCCATCTAGCGTTGAGTAGCCGAACTCGTTGTAAATAGGTGTTTAGACGAAAAACTTCTTTATCGTTTCTGTCATGTCAAATAATAACAACTTTCTTACGTTGTAATAAGACCTAATTTATGAAAGCAATAAGAATATGATTTGTAAAAGTTAAGTTTGTAATTCGTAGCTTCGTAGCCAATCATATTACTGTTTTTTATGTGTGTAATGTACAATTTGATACGCAAATGTGTGAGTTTGGCGACACTGGTTCCCGTGCTTAGCCACGTTAGGGGCACTTCTACCTATATTTTCTGTTCTGTGGGCATAGCAGTCAGGGTCATTAACCACTAGACCAAAAAGCCAGTAAAAAATTGTAAAGTCGGTATATTAAAAACTGAAGATAATATGATTACTTCAACAACCGGATCACAAGCCACTGTAGCCTCAGTTATAAGTATAACTAATTTAATAATCTATATATATAAAAATCAACGCCACTTTTCGTTGTTATTTTATAACTCAAGAACGGGCTCACCTATCCAAACCAAATTTTTAGGCTTTGTTTGGACTATTTAGTAGATGGTTTATGTGAAGTTTGGTAGGGTAGAGTAGGGTATAGTAGGGTAGAGTAGGGTAGAGTAGGGTAGAGTAGGGTAGAGTAGGGTAGAGTAGGGTAGGGTAGAGTAGGGTAGAGTAGGGTAGAGTAGGGTAGAGTAGGGTAGAGTAGGGTAGATTAGGGTAGGGTAGGGTAAAGTAAGGTAGAGTAAGGTGGAATAGGGTAGAGTAGGGTGGAGTAAGAAAAAGCGGGAGCGAAGCCGCGCGGGCAAAAGCTAGTAATTTATATATACTATATTATAGTTATTAATATCAGTGGTTATCGTTCTAGTACTGCGGAGATTCTTTCGCACAATCTCGCAGCCAAATGATATGATGCTTACCTTTCTCTCATAGAGCCTGTCGACCCTCAAGTTGAGGAGTAAGGAGACCACTCTCCTGCAGGGATCGCGGTGCGTGCGGCGAGCGTAGCCGGGGCGGCACTGACAGCTTGAGATACCTGGGGACAAAGATCACGATCACAGTACAAATTCTGACTGAGAAAACAAAATACCTTCCTTCAGGCTAAAACTCGCCTGTGTTACTTTATTGTTCTAGGGTGGTTGTTTTTTTTTTTTGGTGGGCAAAAATCATCCAATGACAACCCCCGCTATTGGGCGGAGCGGGAGATAGTGTCAGACTCTTACTGACTAAAAACCCACCCCGTTACTTCTATCTAGCCTTCATACCGGAGATCGAGCTCCCTTTCGGATAACCATGGCCCCAGTAGGATTCGACCCAGCTGGACCTCACCTGTTGCTGGGAACTCCTTGATAGACGCACATCATCGGTTGTTATGGCGACGTGCACAGGAAGGCCATAGAGGACGTCTTTAGGCTGAAATGATGGTGATGTTGAAGAGAAGATAGACTTACCAGCTTCCGTTCTGCACTTCTCGTTCTGCGCCTGGTCACAAGTGGAGTCATCGCCAACGATGCAGGTGTCGATTCTGAAACCAATTATTGATTTTATAGGCATAAAGCATGAGAATAGCATAATCAGCCTTTTAATGTTCCCACTGTTGGGACTGAGGCCCTCTCTCTTGGAGAGGAAATGGGCCGCAATCCATCATTCGTGCCCAGTGCGAATTGGAGAAGGTCACATTTCTTCGAATTTTTCGTTCAGGTAGCCTCGATGCCTAACACGCCGAAACCCCGCTTATATCATTCAATACAAGTTGGACTTTGGAACCACGGGCGCTCAGACTGGGGACTTTGCTCGCTCATCGAGGGATTCCGGCTCAGGGGTGATACAGTCTCTTCAGGGATGTGTCGTAACAGGCGTTGCACTGAGGGGGTTCCGGAAAGGTCTTTTGAGAGGTAACAGGGCCCTTTTTACGTGCTGATGGTGATCACGGGGTGATCCATTGTTTGTCCCTCCTTTTCACATGACCATATTCATGTGAAAAGGAGGGATAAAACGCATGTTGCTAAAAAAGTTATGAGTTTACATGTGGATGGATGGAGGGGGGGGGGAGAGGGCAAAGAAAAGATGGATGGATTGTGTGAGAAGTGATATGAAAGAAAAGGGAGTTAGTGATAGCGTGACGAGTGACAGGACAGAATGGAAGAAAAAACACGTGTTACGCCAACCCCAAATAAAACGGGACAAGAGCAGGAAGATGATGATGATGGTGATCACCGGGGTAGTTTTAGTGAGGTAAAAATCCCACACTACCCGGACTTATCCCCTAAGTACTAGCGCCTTTTGAAGGTTTCCTCTCAAAAAAAAAGGTAGGACTTAACTGACTTAGCTTGGTGGCGAATGTGGATCTAACATACCTATTGGTGTCGAAAGAAGAATATCTTTGATGCCGAAACAGGAACAGCGTTGGTGCCGAAAGAGGAATACTTCAAAAAGCTATACCTGGCTAGCTTTTTGTAATTAGTAATTTCTTAATTGAATATTATTTACGAATCGCCAAAAATTTATCTAGTCCATACCTGACTGTAGGCTGAGGCCTCCTAAGTCCCTGCTGAGGCCGATGCAACTGCGGATGTCCACCATGGCTTGGGTGAGGCGGGTGCTGCGGGTGGTGCGCTGGTCTCCGGGGCGGCTGAGGCAGGGGGATGTCGTCTGCTGGGATAGCCTCTCCTGTGCCGAGGGTTGGGGCTAGCGGCGGCGGGGGGAGGGGTGGTACTGGAAGAAAAGACAAGCTTATTATATGTGCGTCAAAAGTTGAAGTACACACTGAGGGTGCAGTTGTTGGAGTCGCACCGTAACGTCAAGTTCAAGGCGTTCGTGGTGCGAGTCCCGAACAGTTTTTTGCCCCTCGTGTTGAAGGAAGACTTTTGGCCGCAGGGCGTGGTGTTCCGTCGCTTCCGCGGACAGGTGCCACAGAACAGCACGAAGTGAACTTAGTGCAATGTGAAGTGTTACTAACATAGATTTAAGTTTTAACTTGTATTTACTCTATATATATGTTAGTCTGTAAGGTTTATATCCATGGGCCAAGATGCCAGATAATAAATGATTTACTATTTATTATTATTAGAAGGAGTCATAAGAAACAAAAACGACGCACGCTTACGTTGTTAACACTTGGTCCAAATCGACAATAGGAAAACATTAACGCTGTGATGAAACTACTGCCAACTGTTTTACGAATAAACAAACTAAAACTACACACAAAACCTTAAAATTTTTTAAATGTACTTAAGATCCCTAATTAAATCCCCTCGTCATAAATCCAGCTATTATTCCTACTCTTTCTCTGACCACGCAGTAAGGTTGTGGAACTCTCTTCTGCCTAGCATTCGTGATTTAAAAACTATTTCACGCTTGAGTAAAAGAGCACTATCTTTCCTCTCTTGTGTGATTATCAATATATATGTCGGAGAAGTCAATAGTACGGAAGCTTGAGAACGAATGAGCGAGCTAAGTGACAAGTGACGCATGTCACTTGACAGAATCCGGTCTGACGTTTGCACGAACCGAGCAGATAAAAGTTCCGAGCGCAGAGGCCCGGGGTTCATTCCTCTGTCGGCAGTCATGCGATGTGCAACGTCCTATTCTCGGGGACTGTCTCACGGCTCGTTATGTGAAGTGAAAACCTAAAGCTTGCATTATAATAAATCAGTTGTGTGATCTGGAAAAGTTTGTTTATTGCTCGATACCCAGCGCTGGGCGATGGCCCACAAAACAGTCTTTGGAAACAGCTTCTATGATAATCGGCATCTTTCCGCCAACATATATATATTATGTATTTATTTTTAGTATAAGGTATGGATATTTAGTTATATAAGTATTTATTAGTTTGATTAGGTTTTTCACTAACTCTTCTTTACGTATTTCTGCACACTACTGTCTACATCTCTTCTAATCTTTCCTTTTCGCAGGTCTGCTGTAAGAAATTTATTTGTGAACTAAGCAGTACCACCTATATGTTATCTCCTTTGGTATTTAGTGGGTACATAAATTATAAAATAAATAAATGTTTTTTTTTAGGTCAATTGAACTAAAAATCATTAGGGGTGTCTGAGGTTTTGCGCATTTAATGCTACACGTTGTATAAGCCAAAATCTCTGACCTGCTCCTAAAAAGCAGGATAAACCACCACTCACCAGACTGCGGCAAGCTCTGCACCCTCGTAGGTCTGATGCTAGGTCCAGGAGTCGAGGTATCGAACAGGTTCAGGTACGTCCGTTTGCCGTCGATGGACACGAAGCCTTGCTCGCCCGAGGGTGACACGATGATGTCGTCGTGTTCATGACCTGATAGGTTCACGTTCTCGATGTGCACTGAAAGGTGTAGATAGAGTATATTAGTGGAAGTTTGTCACCAGTGGCTGGAGAGCGGAAAAGTGTTTACATCTTATGACAACCCCCGCGTGTCAGACCCCCCGTAGTGCCAGACTCTTACTGACTAAAAACCCACCCCGTTCCTTCTAGCCTCTTCATACCGGGGCACGAGCTTCCTTTCGGATAACCCCAGTAGGCTTCGACCCAGCTGGGTCCCTCCTGTTGCTGACAACTCCTTGAGGCGCGCGGGAACAGTGCGCGCCGTCGACGTCTTGGGCTCGGTCCGGACAGTTACCGGACGATCGGACAGCGAGCTACCCATGGCTGAACATTTATCGTATCAGGCTGGTCGCCATGAGTCGCCGGTTAATCCCCGTTTATTTATGTATACGTAGGTGTATTGAAAAACGTCGTTTGGTTCACCTGGAAAGTCACCGCAGCACTTGACTCCATAATACCCTCACCTCGGCTCGGGATCGTGGCTCGGGCGAATTCCGCCTCGGTAGCAATGACAAACTTTCTCCACATAAATGAAAATATACGATGGCATGACTAAAAAAATCTCACCCGAAGCCCCCTCCCCCTTTTCCCCCAATCCTTGTATGGCTGACACAGTCACGTCAAATATCTCCCCATACCCCGGCGGCCGTGGTTCCGGCGCCGTGATGACGGATGCTTCAGCTAGGGGTCGGTAGCGGGAGCCGTGCGGCTTGAAGTCCGTGTCGTCCAGGACTATGCCGGGGCGAGGACGGTACGGATGGTAGGGGATGGTGCCTTGAGATGCTAGAATGAAAGGGAGTTTCAAGTGAGCAACACAAATTGAGAAATATGATTTTCAATACACTTGCTCAGAAAGTGACTATTATTGCACTGCAGTGCCATTATATACCTAATTAGGTATATAATGGCACTTGTTACCAAACTGTGACATTTTGATTACGTATGTAGTTAAAACCTTATTGTTCAACCTCTCTCCCGCCATAATTTTATTATATTTATCGTATCAGGATGGGCACAGGTCGTCCTCCACGAGGAAAAGAAAAAAAAACCGTGCGCGCATGAGAAAACAGATTTTTACCGCCACAAAAGTTTATTAGTTTTACAGTTATTTTCTTCACAAGCGTATTGAAAAACGTCGTATGATACACGTGAGTAATTAATGATTACCGTTCTCGGCTCTCTCAAGACCCTCGCCACGGCTCGGGTCTAAATACTGACTCGGCGGTAATTACTAACATTACATACTTATATCATAATGTACTATTATTTCATACTAGCTGTTGCCAGCAGCTTTGCTGTAATGTAGTTTACTGCAAACAAATTTAAGACTGCCGTTGCGTTCCCTTAGGGGGTGAATTTTGGGAACCCCTCTCTCAGTGCTCGCCTACGTCATAAAATGAAGATTTGTGCAAAATTGCAGGTTCCTTGTCCCAGTAGTTTCAATTATCATTTGATAGTTGATATGTCAGTCAGTCAGTTTATCCTTTTATAGATATAGGGAACATGGTGGACATCCCACCCATACGTACAAAGTGTTTTGGGAACATTCATTATGCGTACAGCTAAGGAGTGGTATTCCCTGTCGCAGTCTGTGTTTCCCGATCGCTATAACCTAGGGGTCTTTAAGTCAAGAGTGAATAGATTGCTTCTGGGCAAGCGTGTTCCATCGTCGGCCACATCATCGCTTACCATCAGGTGAGATAGTGGTCAAACGTGAGCCTATCCAGTACAGAAAAGAAAGATGGGAGATAGATAAATAGAACTTACTTGGCAATGGCTCAGTATTTATAGATGAAGTCTCAATGACTTCCACCGAAGATGATGATGATGATGATGAAGCAGGTGATGACGTCACACTGGCTGACGGTTCTCTATCGACCAACCCTTCAGTAGGAGTAGGACTAGCAGTAGAGGTCGTACTACTAGACTTTATATCGAACAAAGATGGCTCAATAATCTGAATGACTTGATCAAGAAATTCGTCTTTAGTTTCATTAGGCTTGTTAAAAGGTTTATCATCAATTTTGATTTTCTGATCTTTAGGTTTTTCTTTTTCACCGAATATCGTATCTTTTTTCTTGTCCTGTTTAGGTTTTTCGATCTTTTTCTCTGTTGTCGTTGTAGGTTTTTCCGTTGTAGTTATTTTTTCTGTCGTTGTTAGTTTTTCTGTAGTTGTAGGTTCTTCTGTCGTTGTAGGTTTCTCTGTTGTTGTCGTCGTTGTCGTTGTAGTGGTAGTGGTGGTGCTTGTTGTCGTCGTAGATGAAGTGGTCGTGTCAGCAACTGTTGTTTCCTCTTTCTCTTCATCATTAGTTGTTGATTCCGTTGTATTAACTTCTACAGTAACTGCTGGAGTCTCAGGTTCATCATGGTGAAGATTATTCTCTGAATGAGTAGTTTCATTCTCACTAACAGTTTCCTCTGGTTTCTCTTGATTGTCAGGTATATCTGGCATGTTAGGTAGTGGTGGTAGGTTAGGTTTGTACATCGGTAGACCTGGATTTGGTCTCCTGTTTGGGGGTCTAGGTCTTGGCCTCTGCCAAGGAGGCATTGGCCTATGGAAACCTGGTCTATTTAGTGGAGGTACTAATTGTTCTGGCAGATTGACGTAGACTGGTGGCCTATCAAATGGATAAGGAGGTGGTGTCTTAGTAGGATGGAAGTGATGAGGTGGTGGTGTAATAGGCTTATCAAAATCTGGTAGTGGTGGAACATCAGATATTTTTGGAGGACCTCTGTTGTTAATCCTCGAAGCCATTGGCCTTCCAGGTCTTAGTAACTGAGAATTGGCTTGTTGGACGTTAACATTACCATTCAATAGTTTTACCAGACCTGTGATAATGTTCTGGATCTCAGTATTCTGGCGACCTTCGTCTCTCCTAGGGGTAGCTGTCGCAAAGATCGGCTGCACTGCAGTAGGCCGTATTCTGGGTCCCATAGGCGCCAGCGCACGCGCTTTTGGAACCCTCTTCCCTTCCCCCGGAAATTTAAACTCAAGCCTGTCCCCAAACCCTTCGGAAGACAGGATAACCTCATCATCACTCCTCAAATGACCCATCGTTTTTGTCGGATGGATGTCATAATACTTTCTCTTGTTATGCAACTCTAAATGATTATCAATTTCGTTGTTCGATGTCGGTATTTCATCTATGTTTATCGATCTTGACTCTCTAACAGGATCTGCTGATCTTGCTATCATTATATGCTCATCCAGGTCTTCATGCGTGATCATAGGCTGTTCCTCTTCTTCATAATTCACGCTGGGTTCTATCCTTAGTCCTACGTTGTCTGGTAGACTGGTCTGCATCACCGCATCTTGGGGGAACGGTTCTGCCACCGCCGATTTCGGTGACAGCTGGGATATTGTGAATATTTCTTCGTAACCTGGAAAAGAGAGAGAAATATCGATGAGTATTTGTGAAACAGCACCACGGCCTGATCCAAGGGAGGGGGGGGGGGTTGGGCAAGTCGGGTATTTGCCCAGAGAGGCCAAAAATGACTTATTCCTATCTTTTAAGCTAGCCATCTACACCCAAGTTGGCAGGTTGAGAATTTTATGTGCCACCTTCCAACCTACTTCAGGTTGGATAGTGGAAATATTTAAGACTTAAGGCTCATGACCTATGTGGTTTTGTTTATGTAAAGGGTGGCGAAAATTATCTTTTCATTACTCATATTCTGAAAGTAGGTCTGAAGTTGCCTGAGGTGCGGGCTGAAAAGTATCACACTTTTCATCCCTAGGGAGTTTTGCTTTCAACTAACAGCTGTCAAATTATAAAGAAAAAAATAGGTCTATCTTCTTGTATTCGTAATGAAAAGAACAGTACTTACCTCGGGGTTAAAGTTACTTATTTAGTCCCTCGAATTAGTAGTCCCCCAATTCCTTCTCGGGACGAAATAAGTAACTTTCACTCGTAGTGTAACAATGTACTATTATTTATTTATTTAATCTTCATGCAACACAAAGTACATAGGCGGACTTAATGCCTTAGGCATTCTCTACCAGTCAACCTAGAGAGCGGAGCGGCTAAATAGATAGATCGGGTCCTGAACAGCAGAATAAATAATCAAACAAAAAATACTGTGACTAATACAGTAAAAACTTGTCGTAATAAAGATGTTATAAAAAGTGGTTGTCGAGTTAAAAATAAGAACATGAAAAAAAGTTTTTATCTAGTCTTATTTTCATGGTAATGTCTAAAGATATAGAGGTAGTCGTGAGAAAGAATTGAGTGGAACTATGGATGTTAACACTAAAGAAACTATGAATGGATTGTGTGAAGCTTTACCTAGAAATTAGTTATTAATTCTAACGGGCTCGAAGATTAAAAGAAATGTACATTGCACTGAAAAAAAAAGAATGATTGATTTAACTAAATTCCACGTAAATTTTATCAAATCCGCGGGTTAATATGGTCCTACACACGAAATTGTTGATTTTACCAAATAGAACTGGTTGATTATGGAAATCAACAAAGTGGATTTTGTTAAATTCACTCTTGTTATAGTAAAATTAACTATGAAAAGGGTTGACTGTGGCAGTTCATTACTCAACCTACGCTTCTTTAGTATATTCAACCATTCTTTTTTTTTCAGTGTGGTAAGAAAGATGAACTGATAATCGCAAGTAGTTCTAATCCGCCTGCTACTCCTCGCTCCAGACCATGGCCTAAACCAAGGCCCGGCGCGAGAGGTCACCGCCATCGATAGCCCCGACTGCACGGCGATGTACCGCCTAGGTCCACCGTGTCCTCCGGGCGTTCCGCACAGTGGCGACACCCAGGCGTCATTTCCGCATGGATTCCAGGACTTGGTCTATCACTAGAATCACAAGTCGATGGATAGTAGGCAAGCGCAGGTCTATCAACAATTAACAAAAAATAGTGGAGTTCGTGGATGATTCCCTATCAAAAAAAATATCTCAAATTCGGTAAGAAATACAAATTATAAAGTCGTTACACTAAAAACTGAAGATAATATGATCACCACTTCAACAACCGGATCACAAGTTACTATAGCCACGGTTACGAACTCACCACAAAATAGATAGGTACAGAAGTCAATCTACATACAAAGCGCGCTCGAGCAACGCACACATAGACACCGCTCGCAGACACGATATCTCGGCTCAGCGCGATCTCCTAGCGTAGATATAAATAGTGAAGTATTTTTTTTATTTTTTACTAGCTTTCCGCCCGCGGCTTCGCCCGCGTGGACTGCTGCAGTTTATATCGCGCGGGCAGAGACCCGTGCTCAGCAGTGGAATTATAGGTAGCCTTTGTGTTATTTCAGTGTCTCTTCTACCTACCTACCAAATTTGATCTAAATCCGTTCAGTAGTTTTTGCGTGAAAGCGTAACAGACAGACAGACAGACAGAGTTACTTTCGCATTTATAATATTAGTAGGGATTTATGGTGGTGAATATCATCCAATGACAACCCCCCCTCTTGGGCGGAACGGGATATGGTGTCAGACTCTTACTGACAAAAACCCACCCCGTTCCTTCTAGCCTTCATAGCGGGGCTCGAGCTCCCTTTCGGATAACCCTGGCCCTAGACGGCTTCGACCCAGCTGGGCCCCGCTATTGCTGACAACTCCTTGAGGCGCGCGGGAACAGTGTGCGCCGTCGACGACTTGGACTCGGTCCGGACAGTTACCGGACGGTCAGACAGCGAGCTACCCATAGCTGGCCGTAAGCCCGCGAAGTAAATACATGAGATTGACTTCTGTACCTATCTATTTTGTGTCAGTGTAGCTACAGTAATTCACGGTACGCTTCCCTTGACGCCGCACGCCGCAGTGAAAGTCCGTCAGTCAGGCTGTGCTGCCATTGTGTCGCCATTGTTATGTCATGCATTGCTTAAGTCAATGGCACGGAGTGAGTCTTTCAATTATATTAATGCCGTTTGTCACTCTTCATGAATCTGTAGCGACATCTATGACGCCACAAGGGAGCTACGAAGAAAATACGGAATCCTGCATCGCGCAATCAAAGTTCTCCGCGCGATTTAAATATATACGAAAGCCCGAAATCAACTATCGGGCAGTCGCCCACCAGACCATAATGCCCGTCTGATCGGAGGATCTACCCTTTTCAATGGAGGTATGTGGACTTTACTCTCTGTTCCGCCTAACTCATAAAAATCTTTGTATGAACAACGGGCAAGAGCGGATTCGAGCACTGAGGGTTCCATACAAACTACCCTATCCACCCTTACGTTGTTGAAACCTCTTCGGTCTGGGCACGCCACGATTATGGCGGTAAGTCCCCTCTTTGAGGCGTGGCTAGAAAGACCTCACGGCGTCCTTACCTTCCGCATGACGCAGGTCCTCACCGGACATGGCAAGTTCGGGAGGTTCCTGCATCGGATTCAAGCGGAAGAGACGCCCGGGTGTCGCCACTGTGCGCAACGCCCGGAGGACACGGTGGAGCACACCGTCAAGGTGTGCCCTGCCTGGGGGGAGCATCGCCGTGCCCTCGTGGGGGCGATCGGCGGCGGAGACCTCTCGCGCCGGGCCCTGGTCGAGGCCATGGTCCGGAGCGAGGAGGAATGGAGAAACGACCGCATCATGCAACGGCGCCCTCGCCGCCGTCGCCGGGAATCCGATCGCGACTTCCGGCCACCGTAGACGCGGGCTCGCGGACGGCGAGCCATGGGTAGCTCGCTGTCCGATCGTTCGGTAATGGACCGAGTCCAAGACGTCGACGGCACGCACTGTTCCTGCGCGCCTCAAGGAGTTGTCAGCAGCAGGAGGGGCCCAGCTGGGTCGAAGCCTACTGGGGACAGGGTTGTCCGAAAGGGAGCTCGTGCCCCGGTCTGAAGGCTAGAAGGAACGGCGCGGGGTTTTTAGTCAGTAAGAGTCTGACACTGTCTCCCGCTCCACCCAAGAGCGGATTTCGTCAAAGATGATTTTCCCCGTCGACAAAAAAAAAAACCTCTTCGGTCCGGACCAAGCGTTTTGGCTCGTCGTTTATACCGCGTACATTGCGGGAATATGCCTGCTGCGATCTTCGAATCTGATTATAATTTAGATGTCTTCAAGATAGTGAATAGGCTCTTAATAAACTAGTGGGCCTTACCATCAATGATTGTATCACTTCTTACTATCAGGTGGGATCGCAGTCAAGCACTAGTTTTAAATATCACTTTAAAAAAAACTAGGTAACCTATGAAAACAGTTCAATTCTCGAAATGATTTACGGAGATTTTTCCGAATCGCACTTTTTTTTATTATTTCTAAATTAACTACAAATTTACAGTTTTCAAATTTAACCCTACATTTTTGCTATGAGACTGGCGTCATGCCAAATTTCAGGATTTTAGGTCAACGAGAAGTACCCAGTGAATTAGGATTCTTTTGAGAGTTTTGAAATACATGTTTTTAGCGACATAAACGGCCGTATCCTTTTTTTTCCGTTAATTCAGATGTTTGATTTTTTTACAGCTTCAAGGAACTGCATACATGAGCAAATAGTTTTAAAATCAACTCAATACCTCCACGCGTTCCCGAGATAAAGACTCTTGACAGACTGACATACAGATGAACGGACAACAAAGTGATCTTATGAGGGTTCCGTTTTACCTTTTGAGGTATGGAACCCTAAAAATTGTTAAACTGTGGTTTATTGCCAGTTGTGGTTACAGTAATATAGGTAATTCTTTATTTGTATGTGTACAGGGCACATTGCACGCAGAACAGATGGTCGGTGGGGATGACAGGTTCTGGAGTGGCGACCACGGATCAGTAGACGCTGGAAGGCCTCCAACAAGGTGGACCGATGACCTGATTAGGGTCGCGGGAATGCAGTGGATGCGAGAAGCACAGGACCGGTCGTTGTGGCGACGCTTAGGGGAGGCCTATCTCTAACAGTGGATATGATGATGATGAATCTCTGAAAGCACAGGCTTTTTTTTATGGTGGGCAAAAATTATGCAATGACAACCCCCGCTCGATAGTGTCAGACTCTTACCGACTTAAAACCTACCCCGTTCCAAGCCTTCATTCCGGGGCTCGAACTTCCTTTCGGCTAACCTTGGCCCCAATAGGCTTCGACCCATCTGGGCCCCTGCTGTTGCGGACAGTTCCTTGGAAAGCACAGGCCTGATTGCTTGTCTCACCAATAGCAAGCTGCTTTATTCCTGAATGGCATAAGCTATATTTTATTTATGGAGGTGAAGCCGCGGGCAAAAGCTATCAGAGCTAGCAAAGCTATCAGACTAGCTTTTTCACCTGATGGAAAGTGACAAAGCAGTCGACGATAGAGCGCGCCTACCTAGAAGTAACCTATTCACTCTTGACTAAAAGATTCCCGGGTTATAGCCATCAGGAAACACAGATTCCGGCAAGGAATTCCACTCTTTAGCAGTTAGCTGTACGCACAATGAATGTGTTCCCAAAACGTTTTGTCCATGTAGGTGGGATGTCCACCACGTACCGGTGGCGCATCACCGTACGTCTAGAGGACCGATGATGGAACGGGCTAGGCGGAATTAGATTATGGCATCATCATCAGCCTTTTTTAATGTTCCCACTGCTGGGACTCAGGCCTCCTCTCTAGGAGAGTGAATAGGCCGTAATCCACCACGCGGCCTAAGCCACCAGCGGGTTATGGCATAAAAGCGAAAGTGAGTTTGTTTGTTTGTTACGTCTTCACGCCTAAATGGCTAAACTGATTTTGAAGAAACTTGCTACACGGATAGACCATGTTCTAGAATAGGACATAGGATACTTTTTATCCCGGAAGTATGTTCCCTTGGAAGCCGCTGGGAGCAGCTAGTATATCAATATTTAGCGTCTCACCTCCTCAACCAATATATATTTTCTACTACACCACCCGTACCCACTTCTGTGGCAGTTGGACCGTGACGCCAGCATGTACCGTGACGGGCTTGCGTCTAACGAGACGATGCAACACTGTTTGAGAAATATCTTGTTGACTTCATCCTGTTGAGTGTTTGTGGAGTAATACATGGACCACACGGATGTAATCTAGCGTCCCAGAGGTTTTTTTTTTCGATGAGAAAAATCATCTTATGACAACGCGGGCCAACCAACGCGGCGATAACCCAAGAGCGGGGCTTGGGTGGAGCGGGAGATAGTATCAGACTCTTACTGACTAAAAACCCCACCCCGTTTCTTCTAGCCTTCATACCGGGGCTCGAGTTTCCTTTCAGATAACCCTGGCCCCAGTAGGAGCGTCCCAGAGGTGACCTTGCTTCTTGTAATCTGAGTAGCTGTCGTAGCCAGATCTTAAAATTGTTCACTTTTTTGTGTTGGGAAAGTCGTCCCCCGCTCTTGGGCATTTATTGACAAAAAAAAAAACCACCCCGTTCTTTCCAGCCTTCTAACCGGGGCTGAGCTATCTCTCGGAACTAACCGTGGCTCCAGTAAGCTTTTACCCAGCTGGGCCCTTGCTGTTGCTGACAACGGGAACAATGCGCGCCGTCGACGACTTGGGCTCGGTCCGGACAGTTCCCGGACGGTCGGACAGCGAGCTACCCATGGCTAACCCAATAGAGGTGACCTTACTTATTGCAATAAATATACAGGGTCGTTTTTTTTCTTTTTTATTAATGTAAACTAGTGCTTGACTGCGATCCCACTTGCACTGCGATGACACAATAAGAGCGGGTGTATGCAGCCATGTAACACCCACCCACTCCACTCCAAGATCGGAGACTACACTCGAAGTTGTGGACGACTACGTTTACCTGGGACAGACGGTCCAGTTGGGTAGGTCTAACTTCGAGAAAGAGGTCAATCGTCGAATCCGACTCGGCTGGGCAGCGTTCGGGAAGCTGTGCAGTGATGATGTCATCACTGGCTCCAAGACGTGGTCGCTTACAATGGGCCTCATCAGAAGACTTAAAGTCACCCAAAGGGCAATGGAAAGGGTTATGCCGTTTCGCTACCGTCGTGGAGGTGATGCGAATATTTAGTTTCTGAAGTACTTATGTAACGAAACAGCCAAGCCATAATTTTTTACTAATATGTAGAATTTGTGAAGTTAGGGTCGGTAGAGTTAGGCCGTGTAGATTCAGGAGCTTGGCTCTACATGAGATCTGATATCTTTTTTATTCTTATAGAGCAAACCTTATAGAAAGAAAGAAAGAAAATTGCGTTTATTGGCACTACAAAAACAGATACACCTTAAAATTAAACAATTAATGGTACATTGAGTAATGCCAAAAAGGCCTCAGCTCAGCATAATGCCAAGTAGTAACACAAGGCCACCACCTGACGCTGATTTTCAGCTGCAGCCCTAGGGTGCCATATGTTTTGAACAGAAAACACAACATTTATTAAAAACTAAAAGGAACTGTGCATGCACCAGCTAAAGAAAATTTTGAGATTTTTATTTATAACACGATTCAAAAAATAAAACGTTTTATGTGCCCATTTAAAACAAAAATACAATAAGACAACAAAAAATTAGGTATATAAAATATAAACATGCGTTTAAATTGATTAACCCTTCAGATACCGTCAATTAGAGACACAATAGTAAGACAATAGATGCGCGGCCACCGGTGGTCGCTTGGGGATTCATGAATTAAAATGCGAAATTAAAATGCGTGAAAAAAACAGCAATGCCAAAAACGGGACAGATTTGTTCAAATTATAAAATATACTAATTATATAATATATTCTTATGTGGTCGTCTTGGCAACATTTTACCTGAAATGTTTTTGGTTGGATTTCAGTGGTCGTTGCCACTAGGCCACCACTGCGCAAAAATATATAGCAGCTAACTAATCCATATTAACCCACCCAGATACAATTTAACTGTATTATTGACCGCTGGGTTCACTGAAGCGCTAACTAACTGCATCAGCTTACTGCAGTTAACTTGGTATTGACTGGTTATCTGTTACTGCATAACTTTTGTATGTATGTTATTATCTTCATGGGTCTTGGTTTAGTAATTTGCAGTTGTATTGTTCGATAAGAAGCTATATGGATTGATTGGTTGGTTGGATTGGTTTGAGTTTTGGCCGAAGGGTGTCGTGTATCGACGATTTCGCGGAAAGATACCGACCTCGCAGCGGAACACGACGCCGTCACTTCGTGTACAATAGTTTAGCTTAATAATAATTAGTTATAGTATCTTTTATGTATTAGTTTATTATTCTGTAATGATTATTTTTGTGTATTTTATCTATGGGCCTTAGATGCCTGAAAATAAAGGATTATTATTATTGATTTGACAGCTCCTAATAATAGAAAAAGAAAGATAAGCAAGAAAAGAAATAATAATAATCTTTATTGAACATTTAAAAGTATTCTTTAATTCTTTATTGTACACTATAAAAACTCATAAAATAAGTGGATAACAAAGTTCATATACATAGGCGAGCTTAACTCAAGGATGGGTTTTTTGTATTGCAGTACATGTGTATTTCATTTTTATATAAAAATATTTTTTCTTTATTGTCCAACCAACAATTGGTAAATTTTACATTTGGAACTAATTAAGTTATAAAATAAACTTAAATAATTAAAAATAATATATACACTAAAGGCCTAGCTAAATATAACGTCAAAAAATTCCTCCGCATCGCTGTCGACTGGAAGTGTGCCTAAAACGGCTGGCGGTATTGCCACGTTGTATGGCAATGCTTAATCTCTGACCGAGATTTTTACATGGTAAAATTACAAAATTGCTAAAAATTATAGTGGGTGCAGTTCTGATCTCCTAACTAGGTTACAGTATAACCTGTATGTAGGAGGGACAGTTCCGATCCCCCGTGGCTTACAAGAATCCCTACTAATATTATAAATGCGAAAGTAACTCTGTCTGTCTGTCTGTTACGCTTTCACGCAAAAACTACTGAACGGATTTAGATCAAATTTGGTAGGTAGGTAGAAGAGACACTGGAATAACACATAGGCTACCATTAATTCCACTGCTGAGCACGGGTCTCTGCCCGCGCGATACAAACTGTAGTCCACGCGGGCGAAGCCGCGGGCGGAAAGCTAGTGATGTATATTTACTAATTACGTACATTTTACTGCCTTAAAAATTAGGTATACTTAACTAAATGTAAACAAAGAAAAATAATAATAATATTTGAGAACAAAGTTGAGAAAAAAAAACAAAAAGAAAAAAGATTTGTCAGCAAACAATTTTATGCTCTATCTCACTTATCCTTAACTAAGAAACTTTTCCGTTTCATCATATGTATATTCTAAAAGAAATGAGTACAGGGTGTACTCATTTATTTAAATAAACGAAAGAAAGAAAAAAGGAAAAGAAAGAAATGATAGACAAAAATACAAATGAATGGAAGACGTAACCTAATGGCAATGACGTCACATTTCATTTTGTCCATCCTTATTGTTACTTGAGAGATTAACTTACAATAAATTATTTTTATTTTCGACTAGTTTTTGCCAGCGGCTTCACTTGCGTACAATATACTATGTCTCAGGAATAAAGCAGCTTTCTATTGGTGAAAAAATTTTATCAATCGGACCAGTACTGTCAGAGACTACCTCCTACAAACAAGAAAAACAAGCCTTACCTTTTTATGTTATTTATTATTATAACGCTTGGGTCATGGGGTCCGAATGCACGTCTCCTTTTTAAGGAAATTTCTCGCCGACTCGTACTTCTCTCAAAGAATTAGCATTGCCATCCAACGTGGTAATGCTGCCAGTCTTCTGGGAACATTCCCGGATGACAGCGGTGTGGAGGAGTACTTCGACGCCTGAGTGTACTTTGTGTTTTTGTATTTTATTTATGTACGTTATGTATTTATTTAGGGTGTAGTATAAGTTAGTAGTTTAAGTTTTTTTTTTGTACATATGTAAATTTTTACATTATTCAGTATTAAAATAAAATAAATAATTTTATTGGGATTACCGTGACATGTAGATAATCTGGTTTAAATGGTTTTAAAAATTATTAGTGTAGGTTTCGGATAAAGTTACTTTTTGATGCAGACATTTTTTTTTAATACTTTGCCCAGCAGTGGGAGTGGGACAGACTCCCACTGCTGGGCAAAGTCCTCCCCCAACAAACAAAACAATGAGTCAACTACCAAATTCTTTAAGTGCCATTTGATTTTAGCATTTGTAATTAATCCATTGCTAAACAGCTCAGGAGAATTTTTGGCAGGTTTTTTTTTTGTTGAGGCTGTCGCGTTATTGCAGAGCATCGGGGATGTTTGCAGAGGCACGTATTGATGACTTCTTTGCTATCATGCGGAAGCGTGTCGCATCCATGATGAGGCTGGCACGGGGCAGCGCCAACAGTCTCTTAAAACCCGTAGCAGATAGGACTGATGGCCTTTTTTTTTTGTCGACGAGGAAAATCATCTTTGACAAAACCCGCTCTTGGGTGGAGCGGGAGATAGTGTCAGACTCTTACTGACTAAAAACCCCGCGCCGTTCCTTCTAGCCTTCATAGCGGGGCACGAGCTCCCTTTCGGACAACCCTGTCCCCAGTAGGCTTCGACCCAGCTGGGCAGGGGCCTGTCCTGCTGCTGACAACTCCTTGAGGCGCGCGGGAACAGTGCGCGCCGTCGACGTCTTGGACTCGGTCCATTACCGGACGATCGGACAGCGAGCTACCCATGGCTCGCCGTCCGCGAGCCCACATCTACGGTGGCCGGAAATCGGGATCGGATTCCCGGCGACGGCGGTGAGGGCGCCGTTGCCTGATGCGATCGGCCTCCCCCTTTGCAAGCTTTACTGCTTCGCAGAAGGAGGCGACCGCCTGCCATTCCTCCTCGCTCCGGTCCATGGCCTCGACCAGGGCCCGGCGTGAGAGGTCTCCGCCGCCGTCCGCTCCCACGAGGGCACGGTGATGCTCCGCCTAGGCAGGGCACACCTCGACGGTGTGGTCCACCGTGTCCTCCGGGAGGACTGATGGCCTCATACTGAAACACTGGACGAAGACGCAAGTGTTATCCTCAAACCGTGCCCAGAAGTAGTGTCATGTGTGTTCCGTGTGTTTGTTAGGCACCTCGCGCACTAGACGGCCACGACCACGACTGGTCGTCGTCGTCACAGAACAGAAAATATAGGTAGAAGCACGGAATAAAGAAAAGTAGAGGAAGTGCCTCTTAGATATCGCGCGTGTGTCAATAGCAGACGAGATTCGCCTATTACATGTGCAGGTAAATATGGCATCTATTTCAAAGGCACTAGCGTTCTGAATAGAATAAATTGGTTACAGCGCCATCTAGCGTTGAGTAGCCGAACTCGTTGTAAATTGGTTAAAACTTCTTTATTGTTCGTGTCATGTCAAATAATAACAACTTTCTTACGTTGTAATAAGACCTAATTTATGAAAGCAATAAGAATATGATTTGTAAAAGTTAAGTTTGTAATTCGTAGCTTCGTAGCCAATCATATTACTGTTTTTTATGTGTGTAATGTACAATTTGATACGCAAATGTGTGAGTTTGGCGACACTGGTTCCCGTGCGCGAGCGCTAATAGCAAACTATACGTAAGATGGTCGCAACGACCAGTCGTGCTGGCCCGGTGTGCGGCCAGTTAGCCGTTGCGGCTAAGTGCGCGACGTTTATATGGTTTCTAACGGATAAATGCAATATCAAATAGATTAAAACATTTTTTATTTTCTAATTAACATTTTATTTCGTAATTATTGATGACATAACAATATTTTAATTTTGACATATTACTTATTTATTTTTATTTATATATACTTTATTGTACACCAAGATAACAAATTACATATTTGAACCTTATACTTAAAACCCTTATCGCATTCCGCGATCTCTTCCAGGCAACCTGGTATGGAAAGAGATTGTCTGGACACAAAATGGGGTTGCACAAGGTGCATTACAAAAAAAAACAATTAGTGAAGAAGAAAAAAAAAACAAAAAAATATATATATATATTATTTTGTAATTTTTTTTTGACATTCTTATATGCTTACTAATGACATCAAATTGTATTTTTTTTTTGACATATTATCTTTGATTATTAATGTGAACATTTTGTGAATTTTTTAATTTTATTTTATTTTATTATTATTTTATTTTTTGCCAATTTTATTTCTTGTAATGACATCAACAATTTTTTTTCTCTTCAGTTATATTCAGTTAATAAAATTAAATAGGTATAAAAATTAGCGCTCTTCCTCTCTCCTACCATTTATAATGTTGCTGTGCCCGACAGGGTCCATAATTGTTTCTATTTTTTATTATTTATGACCTGACATGTACATTATGGATTGCAACAAAGATTTTGATTTGATTTGATTTGAAAAATAAATTATTATTATTATTATTTAACCCCAACAGCTCTCTTTCTTTCTAAATTATATGATAACAAAAATCTTATTTACTTTTTTGTATCTCCCAAAAAGTTACGCATGTCACAGATACAAGGCATTCACTATACACCATCGATTTAAAAATACATAGCAACAGATGAAAATCAACAATAAACACACGCGCAAAGATGGTATAGGCTTGGCAAGTATGTGGGTTAGGTTACCGTTACAAACTACACGCGTGTGCTGATACCCGCGAACGTGATGGATTAGCTGATATTGAAACAACACTGTCTATTAGTGGTCCTTGCCAAAAAATAGATAGGTACAGAAGACAATCTCATGTACTGTGCGTTCCAAATGAGAATAGGATCGATTTTTTGTTGTGACGTCACGATTTACTGTCAAATCTAAGAAATTTGGTCAAAATTGAGGAACTTGGAGATGAGTAAAATTGAAGAACTGAATTCTGATTAAACTTTTTTCGTTCATAAATTAAATTTTTTAATTTTTAAATTAAATAATAGCCAATACCTACTGTCCCACTGCTGGGCAAAGGCCTCCCTCAACGTTTTCCAGGTATTCTTGAACAAACATACCAATGAAAATTCGCGGGCGAAGCCGATGGGAGCAGCTAGTTATTTATATTTATTAATTACTAGCTGCTCCCAGCGGCTTCGCCTGCGTGATAGCAGAAAGTTATCCCAAGGAACATACTTCCAGGATAAAAGTATCCTAGGTCCTATTCCAGGACATGATCTATCCGTGTACCAAGTTTCATCAAAATCGGTTTTGCCATTTAAGCGTGAAGACGTAACAAACAAACAAACTCACTTTCACTGTATACATACTGTATGGCAACCCTAGTTATATCGGAAACAAATGGATTCGGAACTCGGAAATAAACAAAATACAACCAACACAGTAACCTAGTGTAATTACTAACATCTAATAAATTGTTAGTTCCTCAGAATAAACACGAAACGCAAGTAAATAAAATATCAACAGTCACGCGATGTCTTCAAACCAGTAACACGAACCTGACCAATTTCTTTTAAGAGTTTAAATATACGCTACCAAAGTAGACACAGTACGCGACACCAGTCTAGTGACTTTTCAGAGCTATATACATTTCGTTGGTAGCGGCGGCTGGTCGCGCCGCCATGGTGTCTCGGTGAAATATAGCCCTAAGCTACCAAACTAGACACCAGAGTCGCCACACGTGCGAGCTGGTCGCGTCACCAGATTGGTTGCGCAACCAAACGGACACCAGGTGAGTAGCTCTCTATAGAGCTGCATACATTTTGTTAGTAGTTGCAACTGGTCGCGCCGCCATGGTGTCTCGGTAAAATATAGCCCTAAGATACCAAACTAAACACCATACAGACACCAGAATCGCCACACGTCCCAGCTGGTCGCGCCACCTAATTGGTAGCGCAACCAAACGGACACCAGGTGATTAACTCTCTATAGAGCTGTATACATTTTGTTGGTAGCAGCGAGTGCAGGCTAGTAGGTAAACAAGCCCTACTCCTGAACCCAAGGTCCAGGGTAAGGTTCCCTGTTCAGCAATGCGAAAATAGGTTTTTCCAACTGGAAAATTAAAAATGGCAGCCTGGAGTCAATTGGGTACACGTCAGGACGGCAACTCTAGCGTGACCGTTGAGCGTAGGTATGAAAAAATAAAAAACTTTTTACAAAAAAAAATTAAACCGACTTCAAAAAGTACAAAATAACTTTAATTTCGGAAGTCGGTGTTTCTATAATAGATACCTAATCTTGTCTCTTCGTTATTTAACACCGACTTCCGAAATTAAAGTTATTTTGTACTTTTTGAATTCCGTTTAATTTTTTTTTTGTAAAAAGTTTTTTATTTTTCACTTTTTAGTTATGGTAGCACCACTAAAAAGTACCTACCCTTCAGCTAAACATAAATTACCTTATAGCCAGAGTGCATCTCATAACGATTCTTATAATCCCAAATACGGTTATATTACATGAATTTACCCCCTCCCCATTTTCTTTCAGTCATTCATCGACTACACGCATAAACAAAGCAATTTTACTTGTTACGACAATTCTGCTATGATTCTATGAGGAGTTCTGTTCCATATCTTCGAATTTCATGATCAGATCATAACAATATTTCTATGGGACCAACTTGGAAGCATAACCTTCTAATAAAAAAAAAAATTTAAATCGTTCCACAATTGACCGAAATATCGGTGAACATACATACAAAAAAAAAAAAAAACACATTCAGCCGAACATAGAACCTCCTCCTTTTCGAAGTCGGTTAAAAAGTGAAGTACATACATGAGATTGACTTCTGTACCTATCTATTTTATGCCGCAGGACATTAGCCACAAAAAAGAAAGACCAGACAATCTCATGTACCATATGTACTTCACTTTTTATACCTAGGCTCAGTGGACGCACACTAATAAGCGTTTGAGCCGGAACTGTTCGACGAGCGGGCCGAGACGCTAACGAGATATCGTGTCCGTGAGCGGTGTCTATGTGTGCGTTGCTCGAGCGCGCTTTGTATGTAGATTGACTTCTGTACCTATATATTTTGTGCTTTAGCTGTGAGAACATTAGAGACGAATTACGGTTATGTTTTAGTTTTAATCTTATCCGGAAATCGCATTTAAGTTTTCACTGCATAATTAATTTCTTAACGCAAGATTAACATGGCATAACTTTTGATTGTATCTTAATTAGGAGAGATTTGAAAAGATTTTTCTTTCTTGTATAATAATAGTTTTACATAACAACCGTATCATCTAATATAATAAGTACATACGTAGTGGTAAAAATTCACAGCACAGAGAGTCTCATACTTAATGAGAGCATGCGGTAACAAAGGAATTTAAACTTCCTGTAAATAATACTATTATACAACGTGTAACGTTAAATGCGCAAAACATGAAAATACTCGTAGTTTGATCGGAATAAAGAGCAGAATCAATTAAACCACTTTTAAATATAGGTTACATTATTCAAAAAATTGTTCATTAAATGTCCTTTCTATTTATTAATAGGTCAAGCCATCACGTGCGCAAACCCGCCCAAATAGGTAAACAAACCCAAATAGTTGTGTCCAATCAAATTTTCTCATATGCGGGATGATAAAAGTTTTAAATTTGATGCAGATACGAATTTTAAACAAACTAAAACTCAATTCAATTCAATATATTTATTGTGGATCATAGGTTTGTACATAATACAGGTCTTAAATAAATAAATAGATCAGCTATGTCCCGCCCTTGGGGCATACAACAGTCAATTAGGAATATATGTACCAACATTATTTTACAAATTATTCAGCTATTATTTAATTCATGAATCCCCGTGCGACCACCGGTGGCCGCGCATCTATTGTCTTACTATTGTGTCTCTAATTGACGGTATCTGAAGGGTTAACTGCCTATAAAACCTTTTTTTTTAAACAAAATTAGGTCAATTAAGTAAATTAAAAATAATTTGGGGTGTCTGAGGTTTTGCGCATTTAATATTACACGTTGTATAATAGGTATACAGGGTTATTTGAAAAGTTGAATGGGAATCGTTTGTCTTGCGGGGTTACCACGACGTTCAAAGTAAGATGGTTTTACCCGTTTTGTAGTGTAGGTAAGAGATGGCGCTAGACAACCTGTATAGCCCTATCTCTCACTCGCACTGAAACAAATTAAAACAATCTTACTTTAGACTTCATGGTCTAGGTCTTGGTATGGTCATGTGAAAAGGACGGACAAAACGCATGTTGCTAAAAAAGTTATTTAAGTTTACATGTGGGTGGATGGAGGGGGAGAGGGAGGCCAGAGAAAAGATGGATGGATTGTGTGAGAAGTGATATGAATGAAAAGGGAGTTAGTGATAGTGTGACGAGTGACAGGACAGAATGGAAGAAAAAAACGTGTTTCGCCGACCCTAAATAACATGGGACAAGGGCAGGAAGATGATGAATTTATGAACCTCGGACTCCCGAAGTAGACAAACCTCAGTATGTCAAGAATCAACATTAGAGAGAACACAATTGAGATTGCGACATTTTGCGTAAATAAACCGATTTTCTTTCTTTTTTCTTTCTTTCTTAGACTAGGTTATAAGAGATTTTCTGTACCAGCAGAAGCCGCATGATATTTTGCTAGTACATAGTAATCTCACAAATATCTCTTACTCATTAAAACCGCGCAATGGACGTAAAAAAACGAAAGTGCGTCTCTTTGGCAGTGAAAGTAAATAAATTCCAATTTGTTAGTGCTGCTGCACTTACACGACATTGAGGCATTTCTTTGTTAGCATAACATCACGCTTGTTCTAGCTGAAGAGGTGGACAGAAGCAGGCGCGTAGCTTGCAGTAATTTAGGCGTGGGCGAAAAGTCCTCCCATATATTTTGACTGGCCGGTGGTCTAGTGGTTAGTGGCCCTGACTGCTATGCCGGAGGTTGTGGATTCGGTTCCCACCCAGGACAAGTTTGTGGTCATGAGCATGATCATTTTTTCTGTGTCTGGGTGTAATTTATCTATAATATGTATGTATTTAGAAAAACATACATAAATATGTTTATCAGTTTTTTTTTTTTGAGGGCAAAAATCATCCAATGACAACCCCCGCTCTTGGGTGGATTGGGAGATAGTGTCAGACTCTTACTGACTAAAAACCCACCCCGTTCCTTTAAGCCTTCATACAGGGGCTAGAGCTTCCTTTCGGATAACCCTGGCCCCAGTAGGTTTCGACCCAGCTGGAGCCCTCCTGTTGCTGACAAGTCCTTGAAGCGCGCGGGAAGAGTGCGTGCCATCGACGTCAAGGGCTCGTTCCGGGCAGTTACCGGACGGTCGGACAGCAAGCTAATATGACTCGCCGTCCGCGAGCCCGTGTCTACAGTGGCCGGAAATCGGGATTGCAATCCCGGCGGCGGCGGCGAGAGCGCCGTTGCCTGTTGCGGTCGGCCTCCTCCTTTTCTAGCATTACTGCTTCGCAGAAGGAGGCGACCGCCTGCCACTCCTCGCTCCGGAGTATGGCCTGAACCAAGGCCCGGAGCGAGAAGTCTCCGCCTCCGCAAGCAGGGCACACCTCGACTGTGTGCTCCACCGTGTCCTCCGGGCGTTCCGCACAGTGGCGACACCCGGGCGTCTCTTCCACACGAATCTGGTGCAGGAACCTCCCGAACGTGCCATGTCCGGTGAGGACCTGCGTCATACGGAAGGTAAGGAGTAAGGACGCCGTGAGGTCTTCCCAGGCACGCCTCAAAGAGGGAAGTTACCGATGTGATGAGCATGATCATTTGTTCTGTGTCTGGGTGTAATTTATTATAACTAGCTGCACCCAGCGGCTTCGCCCGCGTGATAACAGAAAATTATCTCAAGGGAAAATACTTCCAGGATTAAAAGTAACCTATGTCCTATTCCAGGACATGGTCTATCCGTGTACCAAGTTTCATCAAAATCGGTTTTGCCATTTAGGCGTGAAGTTGTAACAAACAAACAAACTCATTTTCGCTTTTATAATATTAGTAAGGATTTGTATGTATTTAGAAATACATAAGTACATAAAATATCAGTTGTCTAGTACTCATAACAAAAGCTCTGCTTAGCTTGAGACTAGATGGCGTTGTGTGAAAGCTGTGGAATATTATTATTATTATTCCATTTATTTATTATTGAATAGAATAGAATAAAGTTTATTGTACACTAAAACAGTAACAAAACTTTTTAAATAACTTACATCTATGGGTACAATGGCGGTCTTATCGCTAACAGCGATATCTAGAACTTAAAATAAAAAAAGGGAGTAGTCTGCGGTGTACTGCAAATTAATTAAATATTTTACATTAAAAATATATACTAGATATAATAGATACTAAAATAACAACAAAATAATAACAAACTTTATTACATTTTTAAATATTTCTTTAAAATAAAACCTAAATAAAAATTTAAAATATATTTTAAAAAAATTACAATATCGTACAAATCGATCGATAAAAAGATGGTTCCATGATGACATTCAAAACAGAAAAGTTACCTGCCTAACTAACAAACAGCATCTTGCTCAAACTTCGAGAGCAATCGTCTAACCGAAATAGATGGGTAAATGACCCCAAGACCTTGACGGCACACCGATGGAGTGAACAGCCTTGATCGACACAAGGTTTATTATCTTTTAATAAACCTTGTGTCGATCGGTTGCATCACTTGGTAGTTGTTGTATGCGTTTAATATTGGAATTGGAGGCTTATTTTAAAGATGACACGTCTGGTCCAGTGGCTGAGCGTGGCGAGACCTAATTAAAGGCTAGCTTTTGCCCCCGGCTTTGACCGCATATCCAACGTGTAACGTTATTAAATGCGCAAAACCTCAGACACCCCAAATGAGTTCTAATTCAATTGACCTAATTATGTGAGAAAAAAAACATTAAAAAAAATATTAATGGTTTTACAGTAGTAGTTAGTTTAAAATTCATATCTGCATTGAAATAAGAACTATTATTATCCCGTGTATGAGAAAATTTGATTGGACTGCAACTATTTGTGTTTGTTTACCTATTTGTGCGGGTTTGCGCACGTGGTGGCTTGACCTATTCATAAATACACAGGTCAACGTTTTTAATGAAGATTTTTTTGAAAAATGTAACCTATATTAAAAAGTGGTTCAATTGATTCTGCTCGTTATTCTGATCGAACTACGAGTATTTTCAGGTTTTGCGCATTTAACGTTACTTTGTAGAAAATATAAATAACGCTTTCTTACTATGTATGCTCTATTACTATGTACTAGCAAAACATCGACTTTTGCAGGTACAGAAAATCTCTTATAACCTAGTCCTTTTCCAGTTAAAAAGAAAGAAAGAAAATCAGTTTATTTACACAAAATGTCGCAATCTCAACCTGCACTGAGAGCACCAACTCTCCTAGAGAGGAGTCCTGAGTCCCAGCGGTGAGAACATTAGAAGGCTGATTATGGCATGCTATGCACATGTGTTCTATTATTACTGATTACCAAAAACAATAGACACTAGCGTAACAGCATCTGCATGACCCAATATCTTAATAGCTAGCTCATTAGCAGCTAGTGTCGTGAATATGTAAGTGTTTCTATGGCGTAACTACTCGAAAACGAATGTACTTTCGTCACCAAATTAGTCAGAACATCTTACTTAACTCAAGCGTGAGTAACCAGGTCCGGTCTAGAACTTGCTGACAATAGTTTCAATAGTGTTATTTCATAAACACTACTTTTTTATGGTGGGAAAATCATCCAATGACAACCCTCGTCTTGGGCGTAGCGGGAGATAGTGTCAGACTTTTACTGTCTAAAAACCCACCCCGTTCTTTCGTGCCTTCATACCGGGGCTGAGCTTTCTCTCGAAGCTAACCCTGGCCCCAGTAGGCTTCGACCCAGCAGGGCTGTGCTGTTGCTGACAACTCCTTGCGGGTGAGGGTCACGGTTGCGAGACGTGCAGGACCAGTCGTAGTGACACTTGGGGGCGACCTATGTCTTGTTTGATTGTTTTGAGCAGGAAAATCATTCAATGACTTCTCCCACTATAAAAGGGGAGTGAGAGAGAGTGTCAGATTACTGACTAAAAGCACACCTGTGTCCTTCAGTTGCCCTTTGCGTTCCACGCAACCGACCACGGACAAGACCACGAGTTTCTTTTTCAGAAAATCCTCGTGGCCATGAGTCGGCTATGCTGGGCCCCTACGGTTTGCTGATATCTCTTGTCGAAGGGCTTGAGGTTGTGAAGTCCACGCGATTATTACTTCACAAACATATTGGCAGCTAGAACTGTGTATCTTCACCTAACAGGGAATGTGCCGAGCGGATCTGCGTCGGGCGCATTCTGCTTACTCAGCTCGGAGTTATTTTAGGGGAGGTTAAAGTAGCGCCAGTCGTAGAAAAGGCTACAGATACAGCACTGGTGGGACAATGATCATGCCGTGCACAGCAAAGCTCAGGTGAGAGTGAGATCTAGCAATTTCAACAGGGGTTAAAAACACAGAAGAGGCTCCGGAGTGGTCTGTGTCTAAGAGGTCAAGAAGCATCCTTCTATGTACCTACTGATGGTGATCATCAGGGTGGTTTTTACAGAATTATAAACTTGATTGGACAGTTTATATAATTTTTTTTTTGTTTCCTGAAAAAAATGTGTTGGAGGTTATTCAATTTCGTCTACTTAGCAACCCCTTAAAGTCTGCGGAGACCTATCCCTTACACCCTATGTGAGAAAAAAATTATGAAAGCTAAAGAAAACTTACCATAAACAACTTGTATAAAGACCAGAAGCATCATGGCGGTGATGCTCCTCGACCGCCATTTTATGACGGTAGCCATCTTGGATTGGCGCGAAACTATGCGTTGACCATTTCACATTATTGTTCACATCACTCAAACTTGCACTTTGTTTCGTTGTAGTTAGGTTGGTTTTTAGTTGTTGATCACATTTATTTGGGGTTGGTACCTGTAACAAGAAAAATTGTATGGTTAATAAATAGTATTAAAAAAAACCTAATGACTTAATGGGTTAGGGATCTTTCAAAATCTCCTAAACAAACGCACTCATGCTGCCTCCCCGTTAGTAAAAAAGACGCATCTAACATTTTTCCCAGATTTGTTATACATTGCCGTAATCAGGAAAAAAAGCGCATCTGCCTGTATTTTTAATATTTTGCTAACTTTCTCCAGTGCGGTTTTAACACAAGGAAAAAAGGCCCGATTTTCCGGTTTTTTTATATCCGTTTTCGTTTTTGTTAGATACATCTTTTTAACTATCAGATCCTATGCAGCATGTTTGTAGTAGTACGTAAGTACAATAAAACCAAAAGAGCGTATTACAAGGTCAAAGACTATGTTGAAGACACGCTTGTTTAGCAATTACTGCTTCTGCACGTATAGCCCCCTGGTATCTCATTAATATTGTGTAAATGTGTCTATTAACTGCTATCATGCTGTCCATCTTTGTTTTATAAACTTTTTTTTTAACATATTGTTTTTGTATTTTTTTGTTAATGTTATTCAGATTTAGACCCATATTAGATGCTTCAAATCGAAAACCACTCCAAAAGCAGCATCACAGTTACCAGAACAGCTCATGAATCGTCACAGGGCTGATTGCAAATACAATTTCTAAAAGAAAAAAGTTTGATCTAAAGTTCGTGTGCTTATCTTGGGCTACATTTATTGCCGCTAAAGTGTAGTCCACGTTATGTAGGTTAAGCTTAGAAGGTCAAGTTCAGGTAGATTCTCATGCAGATAACATCGTGTTTAGAATTTGGGAGGAACATTGTTTTCAAGTTTCCACACTTCCAATCGCACGGTAAGCAAAGTGCTACAGTGTTTAGTAGATTAATGCCCTTGTTTTTAATTTTTTTAAGGCTCTTGAATATCTGGACAGAGTGGTTGGCCCGCATAGAGCAACCGCTGAGCTTTGAAATCATTTTCTTTGCAAAATCTTGACTGATTTACGATTACATAATATACATTTTGAGGAACATTTAACTAGCATGTTTTTTGTGTAAATAAACATATTTCCAAAGATCAAAGCCGTTTGAAAGGAGTAGAACCCTGCTGATCTTTAATTCATGAATCCCCAAGCGACCACCGGTGGCCGCGCATCTATTGTCTTACTATTGTGTCTCTAATTGACGGTATCTGAAGGGTTAAATTCAACCACTGCTCGGGAGCCCAAATAGTACACAATTACCGGACGGTCGGACAGCGAGCTACCCTTGGCCCGCCTTCCACAAGCCCGCGTCTACGGTGGCCGGAAGTCGGGATCGAATCCCGGCGGCGGTGGCGTGTGCGCCGTTGCCTGATGCGGTCGGCCTCCTCCTTTGCTGGCATTACTGCTACGTAGAAAAAGGCGACACTCCTCCTCGCTCCGGACCATGGCCTGAACTAAGGCCCGGTATTCACTCTAGCCTTGAAGACATCTCAACTAAAATCGTACGCGAAGCAGCAGCAGGCCAATTGTTCCAGTCCTTCGATGATTCTGATTCATAAAGTATCACGGACTGACAGACATGCAAATGATGCCACGCAAAAAACTTTAACCAGCCGATACACAATAGCCAGTTACCTAATTAAACAAAACGTTATATAGTATGTGGGACAAGTTGTCAATTGAATAATAAATACATAACCATGCAGCGCATGTGGTTGAGACTTTAAGTAGGTCCTATCTATTTTGTGCTTGAAGCGTCGGTGATCAGCTGTGGTCGCTTGTTGTTGTACTTCTTGATGAGGTGTTGGTAGGGTTGCCAATGGTTTTAAGAAGAAATAGAGTACATCTGGAAATGTATTCAGATAAGTATAGTTACTCTATCTAAAAAGGAAGAAATAAAAACTACATTGCTAGGCGATTATCACACTGCCACGCACCACGCAGGGTACCACGTGAAAACGCACCTACGCACGTACTTGCGGGAGTGCAGATCTGCATCTTGCGGATTTTTACGCACTCACGCGCGGACGGAGACGCATCGTCTTGTGAATTCACGCAGGCACGCACTCTTTTCATACACAATCACGCACGGTACTACGAGACTCAGTGTGCCATACCTTGCGTGTCGCCCCGCACCCACGCGCGTGAGTGCATGTTTCTCCGCATGTAGGCGCGTGACCTGCATGAACGCGCGTGGATGCAGTTTCGGTGTGTTTTTCAATTACAATGTTTGTAAAATAAATCAATTCTTACAATGAATAAGAAGTCAATACTTACTTGAACATTAAACTATTTCAGTAGCATTGGTTAGTCGGCCTTATAATGTTCCCACTGTTGGGACTCAGGCCTCCTCTCTAGGAGAGGGAATGGGCCGTAATCCACCGTTTTCTTTCCCCGTTTTCCTTCACCGTTTTAAGAGCAGTGGTGATGAAATAAATTACACAAAGTAATGCGGCTGGCTGGGTTTGAACCCGCGACCTACAACTCGTAAGTCGGGGCCGTCATCACTCGGCCACCACTGCTCTATTATTTCAGTAAAACTCTGAAATAGCAGGATTTTACTCAGTCACGGTCAAAATAAGTATAATACATATTTTAGTGTACTCTATTGGGGTAAGATAGAGTACAATACTCTATATTAAAATTAGAGTACGATTTGTGGCAACCCTAGGTAGAAGCCATTGGGTTAGTTTGCTAGTGTCTTTATAGTTAAGCACGAGTGGTAAGCCTTCAAAATATGTCTTGATGTGAGGTTTGTGAAAGTCAAGAGTAATGGTGGAGTAGGAAACACTCGCCTCGACAATTGGTACAAGATAATGATTAAAAACAAAAACTTAAAAAAAAAATATTTATTTATTTAAAACTTTATGCACAGAGTTGTACAAAGGCGGACTTAATGCCTTAAAAAAAAAATTACGCCAAATTGGATTATACACGCACGAAACGTTTTGGAAACTTAATTATTGTGCGTACAGCTAAGGAGTGGAATTATCTGCCGGAGTCTGTGTTTCCTTATAGCTACAAGCCTACAACCTAGGGGTAGTACAAGAATAGGTTACCTCCATATTCGATTATTTACAATCGCAAAACGTTTTGAGAATACATTCATTGTGCGTACAGCTAAGGAGCGGAATTCCTTGCCGGAATCTGTGTTTCCTGATGGCTACAACCCAAGTCAAGAGTGAATAGGTTACTTCTAGATAAGCGCACTCACACATCATCTTTTATCATCATGTGAAATAGCGGTAGAGCAGTTATGGCTGAGTGGTAATGGTCCCGACTTACGAGTTGTAGTTCGCGGGTTCGAAGTCAGCCAGGCGCATTACTTTGTGTAATTTATTCCATTACCACTGCTCTCAAAACGGCGAAGGAAAACATCGTGAGGAAACCGCAATGTCCTAGAACCACAAATTCGAAGACATGTGGCATCCATCAACCCGCACTGGGCCCGCGTGGTGGATTACGGCCCATTTCCTCTCCTAGAGAGGAAATGTTTTGACTTTGACTTTTGACTTTGGCCTGAGTCCCAGCAGTGGGAACATTAAAAAGGCTGATGATGAAATAGCGGTCAAGCGCAAACCTATCAACAGTAAAAAAGACTAGAACAGCTTTATTTTCAATCCACGTAAAGCACTAGAATTCAGATCCAGGTATTCATTCTAGATCCAAGACCTGAATACTTGAATCAATATTCATCACAATACTTGAAATCAATTGAGGATTCAGAGGTCGCGGTATAGCGGTAAGGTTTGCCAAACGTTGATGTATGTCGGCCAATGTTTGATGGCATACTTGTGAAGTACAAGTACAAGAATTTTTGAAGATTTTTGACAAGCCCAACCCCTGCCCCCCCCCCCCGTAACGCACCGTAACGTTTTTCTATACCCCCCCCCCCTCACTAAACGTTACGTAGGTAACACTCAAGTGATCATTTTTACCCTAAAGTCGCAAATGATATAATTTTTATCCTTGGTATAGTTTTAATTGCCTTTGCAGTAATAATACACCCTAGATTGCATTGCGAGAACAAATTAAAAATGACGACTAGGCTAATTCCCTAAGGAATGGTGAGGACCATTTCCTAGGGTTCCGAATACAATCGAGGGATTCCCCGTAAAACGTAAACGAAAAGGGTTGCCAATTTGGGAGTTTTAATTCCCTAATTTTTTTTTTATGTTGCGTAACGTGTTGTAAGAGACCCCCCCTCCCCCCAAATTGCGTTACGTAATAATTGAACGCCCCCTAATGTCTTTGCAAGGGCTTCAATACCGTGTAAAACAGTATGAGATTTACCAAACACACGTCTATGTTGTTTCGAGAACAAACCGACCTCATCATATCAGCCGATAGACGTCCACTGTTCGACATAGGCCTCCCCCAAGTGTTGCCACAATGAATGATCCTGCGCGTCCCACATCCTTCACCAGGTCATCGGCCCACCTTGTAGGAGGCCTTACAACGCTGCGTCTTCTGGTACGGGTCGCCACACCAGAACCTTTCAGCCTCAACGGCCATCTGTTCTGCAAGCAAAGTGCCCTGCCCATTGCCACTTAAGTTTGGCGACTCTTCGAGCTACGTCGGTAACCTTGGTTTTCCTGTGGATATCTTCATTTCTGATGTGATCACGCAAGGAAACTCCGAGCATAGCCTTGTCCATCGCCCTTTGGGTGACTTTGAGTCTTCTTATAAGACCCATTGTAAGTGACCACGTTTCGGAGCCATAAATCATCACTGGCAACACGCAGTCATAGACTTTCGTCTTGAGACACTGTGGTATATTAGACGAGAAGACACCGCGCAACTTCCCGAACGCTGCCCAGCCGAGTCGGATTCGACGATTGACTTCTTTTTCATCATCGGCTAATAGGAGCCGTTAAGAATCCTTGCCAGTGTCGATTCATCTCGAGTATTTTCATAACTTCTGGCCCTGATAGTTAAAAAGACGTATCTAACAATAAGTAAAAACGGATAAAAAAAGGTTTTAATGAATGAAACGGGAAATCGTGTCTTTTTTCTTGTGTTAAAACCGCACTGGAGAATGTTAGCAAAGTATTAACCCTTCAGATACCGTCAATTAGAAACACAATAGTAAGACAATAGATGCGCGGCCACCGGGTGTCGCTTGGGGATTCATGAATTAAAAATACAGGCAGATGCGCTTTTTTTTCCTGATTCCGGCAATGTTTAAAACTAAAATCTGGAAAATATGTTAGATGCGTCTTTTTTACTAACGCGGGCAGACTTGGTCAAACGAATACAACAGACCACGTCATAATTCCTCTCCTTCCATATTCATAAGCAAACAAAAAACTTTTAAATATATAAAGGAGTCAATAGTAATATCGAGAATTAGTGCCGTTACTTCGAAATTCTGTTAAATACATAAAAAAGAAGTAGCAAGAACCGTTATAAGAATTTGTCTAGGACGAAAGTCTACTATACAACATAGTTTATAGTATACTAGCTTTTGCCAGCGGCTTCGCCCGCCTACATAAAATATAGCCTATGTCACTCAGCAATAAAGCAGCTTTCTATCGGTGAAAAAATTTTAGCAATCGGACCAGTACTTCCAGAGATTACCGCCTACATACAAACTTACAAATTTTACCTCTTTATAATATTAGTATAGATGTGAAACCCGAAACACGTGTCTAGTATTTTTATGTTCATAATCTATGTTCAAAATTTCAAAACCGAATCATGAAAAATCGCAAAACTATGTATTTTTGATGACATAACAAGCTTGTATACATAGCTGTACATAGTCACCGATTTTCAGGATTCTGGGTCAATGAGAAGTACCCTATGAATTTCGATCTTTGAGAGTATCAAAATATACGTTTTTTTTTATTTAAACTTCATGTAGTGGTACATAGGCGGACTTAATGCAACAAGGCATTCTCTACTAGTCATAAACGACCTTATCTTTTTTATTCGTTAACTTAGAAGTTTGATTTTTTCACAGCTTGAAGGGACCGCAGACTTAAGTGTAACGTTTTAATTTCAACTCGATACCTCCACGCGTTCTCAAGATAAAGGGGCTTGACAGACAGACAGACGGACGGACAACAAAGTGATCCTATAAGGGTTCCGTTTTTTCCTTCTGAGGTACGGAATCCTAAAAACAGTAACTAAATTACCTAACCAATTCTTTTGGGGTTTACTATTCAATTTTCTGTGTCACAACAACAAACAACCAAAAAAAAAAACAGAAACGGACTCAAAAAATTAGGTAATACTTAGAAACCGAGGCTACCCTCATTAAGTGAAGCATGACGTACAGTCGGACACGTCATCTTTGTGTTACAGCTGGTCACGTCACCGACTTGACCCCCTTTCGGGGCTGCCCGGTGACCCGTGGCGAATTGTACAAGACAATGCTTCGGTTGGAAAAGAAATTAGTATAATAATAATAATAAATAATAATAAATTATTTATTGACACAAAACATTTCACACATAAATGAAATTCCCTGGCTCCTGCGCTAGTTATTAACTGTATTACAGGAGCCAGTGTATTCCCCATATAGTTATTACAGATTTGTCAAACAGATTCATGCATATAGTCTTCATGTCCGCTTATTTTTGTTCCACAACTAACACACAACGTCGTTTAGTCCCAAACTAAGCAGAGTTTGTGTTGTCACTGTTGTTAGTACTAGACAACTGATAAACATATTTATTATGTTTTTAAATACATACAATTATTATAAAATAGCTTTTGCTTGCAGCTTCGCCCGGTAACATTTTCTTCTTATTCTCTTATTTTAAAATTTAGAGGGCTATAACTTTTAAAATAAAAGAAAGATAAAACTAAAAAAAGACGTGTGGCACTCGGAGACTGCCGCGGTAAAGCTATTGCATAGCATTTTATATCAACTTAAGCAATTAAATTGTGATTGAAGTTGACAAGTTGCCATGACAACCATTTAGTGGGGGTGTTAGGTTTTTTCGTTACGAAATTTCTGAATTCGGTCTCCACGCTCAAGGCCCGCGATAGAAGCTATGCAATAGCTTAAAAAAATATATGATGTACAGTACATTATCATGCAAACCTCCACCGAAAAATTGGTTTTAACGAGATCTAGTTACTTTTTTTAATTCGGCATAAATCGTAAAAAAAAATATAAAAACTTCGATCAAAGTTACAATGAACTACCAAAACTTTTATACTATGTTACTTGCTGCTACGGAACCCCTCATGGGCGAGTACGACTCGCACTTGGCCACTTTTATTTATATAGATTTTAATCACTGACGTTTCAGACACACACTGTTTAGCACAGTCAGATATAAAGATTTAAAATATAATTTACTAGCTTTTGCTCGCGGCTTCTTCCGCGAACACAAAATATAGCCTATGTCACTCAGAAATAAAGCAGTTGGCTATCGCTGAAAAAATTTAACTATCGGACCAGTACTTTCAGAGATTAACTCTTACAAACAAAAAAAAACAAACTTTACCTCTTTTTTCTTCTTTTTTTATTATTCCACAACTATCACTCAACGCCGTCTAGTCCCAGCTAAGCAGAGCTTGTGTTACGGGTACTAGACAACTGATAAACATACTTATACATTTCTAAATACATACATATCATAGATAAATTACACCCAGACACAGAACAAATGATCATGCTCATCGCTTAAACATTTGTCTCCGGTAGGAATCGAACCCACGACCTCCGGCATAGCAGTCAAGGCCGCTAACCACTAGACCAACAGGGCAGTCAATTCAGTCAGTCAGTTACTATATTAGTGTAAGACCGTGTCCGGCTTTATCCGGACGTCCGGGAACGTTAATTACGCCACTGGTCAAAACCGGACCCCTTTCTTAATTTGGCCCACCAATCAGGTAAGCCAAATTACATAAACAAAAATCCCCAAGCGGATAGGCTGGAAGTAGACCAAAGTGATTACTTTATGAGTCAGAGTAGGATGTCGTATAACCAAGAGGTTGTGCAACCAAGTTTAACAATGTGTCATGGAGGACGGAGGTAGCGTTGCAAAATATGGAATGGCCCGAAGATGTCTTGTTTGTGTGTATGTGTGACGAATTTTTTGATGTCCTAAACCAAGCAACGAATTTTGATGAGGGTTCACTAATAGAAAGATCAATGAGGAAGGTTTACGTACATCTGTGTAAAGCTGGGACGTGTTGTTTAATATAAAAACATTTACAAGGAAGCTCTTAGAAAAATAAAAATAAATAAAAAGAAACTCTCCAAGAATCCATTTAAGTTCAAATAACTCCTCCAACTTGTTGCCTGTAATGACATATGGTGCCGAAACGTGGTCGCTCACAATGAGCCTCATCAGAAGGTACAAAGTCACCCAAAGGGCAATGGAAAGGGCTAAGCTCGGAGTTTCCTTAAGTGATCGAATCAGAAATGAAGATATCCGCAGGAGAACCAAGGTTGCCGATTTTTACGATTTTTACGTTCCAAGACAAATCCCAAACCGTACGCGGGGTTGCGCCGTAGACGAGAGCTTGCGGACGACGACCCATGGGTAGCTCGCTGTCCGATCGTCCGGTAACTGTCCGGACCGAGCTCAAGACGTCGACGGCGCGCACTGTTCCCGCGCGCCTCAAGGAGTTGTCAGCAACAGCAGGGGCCTAACTGGGTCGAAGCCTACTGGGGCCAGGGTTATCCGAAAGGGCAGCTCGTGTCATTGGATGATTTTTGCCCACCATAAAAAAGGGGCAAATCCCAAAACCCTGGCAAGGACCAACCTCATCGAAAACCTCCCTAACGTAAAAACCAACTTACTACACAACACACGTATCCCACACATAAAAAGATACACCATTGAATAACCGTAACACTTGATCTACAAAAACCACCCTTAAACACTACAAAATAAAGGCGTTTTAAAAGTAAAACGATTCATTTGTTGTTTACACCATTGAATGGCGGTGAGTACGTACGGTAAACTGCGCATGCGCTATGTGGGTCACGACGACACCTGTTCGTCCGTTATGCGGTGAGAGACGGATGCGAGGTGACGCGTACGTACGGGGTAGACTAGAAGGTAGGTCTGTGAGAGACTGGGGTAAAATGCCGGCGAACAAGGTCTGACTTGGGCTTTGGACGGCGAGCAATAGGTAGCTCGCAGGTAACTGTCGGGACTAGAGATGTATCGTTGTCGGCAATATTGCCGAAAAGTGGTAATATTGCCGGAAGTATGAATTTTGGTGGCAATATTGCCAGCAAAATTCCCGATTTGAGCGATATTGCCGGCAACGGCACATCTCTAGTCCGGACCGAGCCCAAGTCGTCGCGCTCTGTCCCCGCACGCCTCATGGAGTTGTCAGCAACAGCAGGGGCCCAGCCGGGTCAAAGCCTACTGAGGCCAGGGTTATCCGAAAGGGAAGCTTAGCCCCGGTGCGAAAGGCAAGGAATGGGGGGGTTTTGTAGTCAGTAAGAGTCTGACACTATCTCTCGCTCCGCCCAAGGGCAGGGATGTAATTTGAATAATTTTTACCCACCCAAAAAATAGAAGTCTGACTGACAAAAAATTTGGAAAACATGTGACATCCACTAACTGCCCTAGAGAGGAGGCCTGAGTCCCAACAGTGGAAATTTGGAGGTAGGTGGAACAGACAGTAAAGCCCCAGATACCTCCTTTGAAAAGGGAGGATCCTCCGGCCAGACGGTGTTATGGTCTGGTGGGCGACTGCCCGATTGTTGATGTCGGACTGTTGTATATGTTCAAATCGCGCGGAGAACTTTGATTGCGCGATTTTATGATGAAGGATTTCGTATTTTTTCTTCGTAGTTCTTATGTGGCGTCATAGATGTCGCTACATCACTCCCCTCCGGAGATCGGAGATCGATGGTACTTGATGCTTCTTGATGTGGGCCAGGCCAGCGGTAGGTTGGTTCCATTGAGTCGGAACCGATGCCGCATAGTTGACGGTGAGTCGGAACTGTCTGCGGTGATGCCCCAGTGAGTCGGGATAATGCCCCAGTTAGTCGGGGTGATGATGTCCCAGTGAGTCGGGATGATGCCCCAGTGAGTCGGGGTGGTGCTGTCCCAGTGAGTCGGGATGATGCCCCAGTGAGTCGGGGTGGTGCTGTCCCAGTGAGTCGGGACGACGCTGCAGGCTCCAGTGAGTCGGAGTAGTGCTGCTGGCTCCAGTGAGTCGGGGCGGTGCTTGTGCGACGTAGGGCTTAATTGCTGGCGTCGACCAGGAGAGGTTCTTCATGGCTCTTCATATGACTGGCCGAAGGTGCGGTGTGCTAAGCCAAGGTCGCTGATGCGGCTGAGGTGATGACCAGGTATGACCAGGTAGGCATACTGGTGGTCAGGATACCCTTAGCCGTGGGTGCTGGCTGTATGGGTCGTTGCTCGAAAGCTTGAGGAAGTGATGATGACGTCACGAAGTAGTAGCTGCACGAAGACTGCGCTGACGTTCTTTGTCGAGGGTCACCAGTTTGGAGGTATGCGGAACAGAGAGTAAAGTCCCACATACCTCCATTGAAAAGGGAGGATCCTCCGACCAGACAGGATGTTATCATCTGGTGGGCGACTGCCCGATAGTTGATGTCGGCCAGTTGTATATGTTCAAATCGCGCGGAGAACTTTGATTGCGCGATTTCATGATGCAGGATTTCGTATTTTTTCTTCGTAGTTCTTATGTGGCGTCATAGATGTCGCTACAGAAACATTGTAACACTGATTATAAACATTATCATTTTTGAGGATGGTTAAGAAAACTGCATTAGCGTATCCTGTTAGTACATACAGGACCTACGCGACGTTCGCTCGCCAACGTCAGGGGTGCTTAGGCGAGGGTCGCATAGAAAAATATTTAAACGAAAAACAACGAACCATATACAAGGCGTAAGGGACAGCCCTCCGCAAACTTGGGGCATGGCACATTACTTGTAGATCGGATAGTCGATGGGTCGAAAGGGTCTAGAGTGGCGAGCACGCACCGGAAAACGCAACGTTAGAAGGCCTCTCACAAGGTAGACCGACAACATGGTGAGAGTCGCGATAATGCGGTTGATGCAAGACGCACAGGATCGGTCATTGTGGCGACGCTTAGAGGAGGCCTATTTCCAACAGTAGACGTCTTTCGGCTAAAATTATGATGATGATGAGATCATAAATCCAACTCCATTTTCTTCGTAACTCTAAGCTAATACTTGATTTAATTACGCGGGAACTTGAAAACCAATTTCTCTGCACCAATAAATCAAGAATAACTGCTGAGCTCATAATGAAAAACAGAAATCAAACACATAGTTAACAAACAGAAAGTTAAACGTTTAGATTAAAGGTGGCTAACGTCATAGAAACTTGTGTGCAGTTCATTGACTCGGAACTAAACGGTATATTTTTATGTATTTTTGTTAAATAATAAAATATGCTAATAGAATATAACAGGCCGGTTGTAAATGGGTTAATCACGAAGTTGAAATAGCTTCATAAATGTGAATAATGGGAAATATGTTTAGATATACGTTTTTTAGGGTTCCGTACCCAAAGGGTAACACGGGACCCTATTTGCTTTCAGTCCTCTGTATGTCTATCTGTCACTAGGCTGTATCTCATGTGGTAGCTAGACAATTTTCACAGATGACGTGTTACTAGCTTTCCGCCCGCGGCTTCGCTCGCGTGGACTACAGTTTATATCGCGCGGGCAGAGACCCGTGCTCAGCAATGGAATTATAGGTAGCCAATGTGTTATTCCAGTGTCTCTTCTACCTACCTACCAAATTTGATCTAAATCCGTTCAGTAGCTTTTGCGTGAAAGCGTAACAGACAGACAGACAGACAGAGTTACTTTCGCATTTATAATATTAGTAGGGATTGGTTATAAATGAATTTTCAATTACAGTAAGTAAGGGCCAAATAAATTTGGAATTAAATACAAACCTTTTCTTAATTTATCTGCGTAAGTAAAATTGAAAAATAAAACTTCTAGGTTTTTCATTACTAGAAAAATATAAAGGATCACGATGGATGTCAATTCAAGACGGCTTAAATAAACTGCACACAACAGAAATGCGCATGCTTCGCTGGTCAGCGGGAGTCACACTATTGGATAGAATCCGAAATGAGTACATAAGAAGCAATTTCAAAGTTGCTCCGATATCCGACAAAGTCAAGGAGAAGCGCTTACGTTGGTATGGTCACGTACAAAGACGCCCACATGATCATGTGGTGAAGCTTGCCCTTGAAATGCCTACGACGAAGCGCACGCGTGGAAGACCACCCTCCACTTGGTTGACCACGGTCCAAAGAGACCTAAACGAAGTTCATCTCGACATCGACATGGCACAAAACCGTGCACTGTGGAAGATAAACACAAGAAGGGCCGACCCCAAATAAATGGGATAAGGTCAATAAGGTCTAGCAAGAAGAAGAAGAAGGGGACTCCCATACCAACAAATGGGTTTTTTAACATCATTAAGAATTGTTCTTTCTGTGCATTGTCTTTGCCTAGTGGGTCACATAATTATGTCGATATAGTTATGTCAGAGTAAAAGTACCTGCAGTATGCAATTCTTTTTATCAGACCCACATACAAACGGACTCTCATATGAATTGTTTAAAAGTGAAAACAGACAGATTATGCCATGTTTCAAAACGTGACACTTAGCGAAGAGATAGTGTTATCAGTAGCACTAAATAGTGATAGAATGCGGTGGGTTAAATTGTTAAACATTAGGGTAGGCTTTGTAGATTGTAAAAATGCAGTTGTCGTGGTCGTTAAAATGAAGCCATTTTGTTATGAAAGCTTCGCAATAGGCTAGTTGCCGTAAAAATTGTAATTAGTCCGTCTTTTAGATTATTCAAAAATAAGGGGCACATATTTTTTAATTTGTAAATTAAACCAAAAATGACAGAGATATAGCCCATTAAAGTTACGTGTAACGTCACGCCGTGCTGCATTTTTTCGCACGGGGTGACGTCACACGTAACTTTAATGGGCCATATTTTTGTTATTTTTTGTTTAATCGAAAAAACAAAAATTACGTGTCCAATATTTTTTTATAATCTAAAATGAGACGCGAGACGCGCAGGATCGATCATTGTGGCGACACTTAGGGGAGGCCTATGTCTAACAGTGGACGTCTGTCGGCTGACATTATGATGATGATGAATCTAAAATACGGACAAAATATAATGTAAGTAGTTATTTTGATCCTGGAAACTACCTTATTCACTATGCATACATAAAGCATAGCATATTATGTTACTTGACCAAGATTTATATTAGGTTGGGTAAATTGAACGTTTAATGTTAAACGTTCAATTTACCCAAAAACCATGAAAGCCATGAGCATAAAAAAATACTAAGCCATGATTATTTATTTTCGTAAAAAATCTAGTCAATTCAGTTTCCAATTATGACAGACTAATTGGAAACTGGAAAAAAAAAACAGGCAGGTACCTATTTAACAAATATGGCGCAATATATTCATAATCTAAAAGTACCAAAAAAAAAAGAGTTGTTCAAACTCTAATCTCCACATGTACCTACAAATTCTTGTGGTGGCGGTCAGTTGGCCAGGAACCGGTTCCGCGCTATGCAGGTCACTAGAGCCCTTGGCCAGTTGTGCTTGTTTACGTGCGACGCGTAGCTGGTTTGCTGCCACGGTTAGGAATTTTGATGGGCTACAAGACCCATCAAGTTTTGATACTTTAGGAATTATTTATTTATTTATTTGTAATAAGTATACCAACAGCACAATCACTTACAATACAAATAAAACTTACATCAAAAAATGACATTTCAGTAACCATGCAAATAACAGGTATGCATGGTAAATTTATCAAAATGAGAAATTGGAGACAAAGAAAATTAAAAAAGATTGTCCAGTACTTACAGCTAGATACAGAACACTACAAAGACAGAAACACACCGAAACATAAAAACGTACACAATTCACACTTTATATAGGCGGCGTCTGTATGAAGCAAAACTCATCGAGAAGACATCGATAGGGTGATCCACCAAGTATAGGGTACTCCATCTGTTTAAGTAGTTAAACTAAACGAAAACAATCTTGATACTTATATTTTTTTTTTAAATAGCTTTTACCCACAGCTTCGCCCGCGTATATAAAATATAGCCTATGTCACTCAGGAATAAAGCAGCTTTCTATCGGTGAAAGAAAGACCAGTACTTCCAAAGATTACTTCCTACAAACAAACAAAAAACAAACTTTACCTCTTTATTATATTAGTGTAGATAAATCGTATAAAAAACCTACAAAGATTATATAAATTCAGTCCCTTCAGATACCGTCAATTAGAGACACAATAGTAAGACAATAGATGCGCGGCCACCGGTGGTCGCTTGGGGATTCATGAATTAATTACCTAACATCGGCTTAGGTAAATACCTAATTGTAAACCTTTTTAGATAATTTTTTTGATAAAAGACACGTTAAGATTGATTACATTTAACTAGGTACCTAAATAGGTAGAGTATATAAATAGATAATATGTGCTACTTGAGAAATTTTGTCTATTTAATTGTACAATTAAGTACTGGCATTTAGACAAAAACAAAGTGATTGATAAAAGACAGCTGCCAAAAGTTGCCTTTTTTCTAAATATAAAATGAGAAAATATACTTAAGGTGGTGCATCACGACTCACATTTTCACTGTTTTTCATACAACCGCTCATAACTGATTATGACGTTATTACACACTTTTCATTCGATATTTTGGAAACACAGTATCTTGTGGATATTATCTAGGTTTCTAAAGAAACCAATTTCTAAATTTGTGTAAAACTAATCCAGTAAAAACCTCTGAAAATGTCCTATTTTGTATGAACTTGGACACTTCATAATTTGCCTAAAAATTAAAAAAGTCAAAAAAGTAATCCTCTAGAGACCTTGCAAATTTTATTAAATTTCTAAATGATGCCAACTTTTTCCAAAAACTTTTCAAGGGTTTAAAAAAAACAGCTATTTCCTGGAGCAAGTTTTGTGAAATTTTCGAGTAAATCTCGGAATTACCGAATACTAACAGAGTTTCCAGGCGTTATCTTTCTTTTTTTGCGTTGCCTTTTCGTCAAACATCGCGTTGGATGAAGTAACAAGCTTTATACCATTTTCGATGTTTACGATAAGCGAGTGGAGAAGGACCCTCTTAAAACAAGTTTTCCAAAACAAAAAATATTGTAACGTTTTAATAACAGGGCAGTTGGCCATAAGAACTAAGAAAAAAGTATAATTTAGACAAAAGATTTCCAAATAAAAATATTAGTAGATAGCGAAATAAAAACGTTCCTAAGTTTGTTTCATTTTGCAGGCTATTCCATGAAAAAAGTCATTCAATAGGGTAAGACGACATGAGATAGAGGGTTGCATTGATGATTTTAACGATTGTAATTATTTACTGACGAGTGACAGGACAGAATGGAAGAAAAAAACGTTTTTCGCCGACCCCAAATAAAACGGGACAAGGGCAGGAAGATGATGATTTTGGCCGCCAATCATTTTTAAATCAACATAGGTTTTTTTAAGTCAACTCCGTTGTCTATGGTTATAAGGAGCAATACAGCTAAATTCGATACACACATGGCCTGACAGGGAAATTAATTTTTGTAATGATTTGTGCGTTTATTTAGGTGGAATACACGTGTTTTGTTTCTTTATTTCTTTCTTCTTCTTTTAATCAACTTGGTATTGACTTACTGAGCTATAAAATGCAAAAAAAATACAGAGCATCACTCTTACGCTAGAAAAAAAAAAGGATAAATGGTATCCAGCTAATCCTAACACTTTGGCATGCTGTTTCAAGTTTTCGTCACACTAAAACGAAAAAAAGAACCGGATTGAAATATGCTGTTAAACTACCGTTGAAATGCTTACTTTGCCGAAACAGAAATATTTTAAAAACTTGAACCTAAAACCTGTCTCTCAATGTCTAGTCCCAGTAATGTTTGAGCGACATTATTGCCATTCTTCAGATCACCTTATTTCGGGCTGCAGAATTATTCGAAAACTAGCTGCTCCCAGCGGCTTCCGGGATAAAAAGTATCCTATGTCCTATTCCAGGACATGGTCTTTCCGTGTACCAAGTTTCATCAAAATCGGTTTTGCCATTTAGGCGTGAAGACGTAACAAACAAACAAACTCACTTTCGCTTTTATAATATTAAGTAAGGATTACCACGGCCCTAGAACGAAAAGGACGACCTAAATGTGGATGTTATTCAGTAACTGACACACCTTCTGGCTCCACCCAGAGCGGGAGGAGTCATTTAATGATTTCCCACGTAAAAAAAGTTACTTCTGATTCAAAACATGTTTTATTTAGGTTTTCTAGCTGGTTAGCTTGATAGAATAATCCTATGTCAATAATCATAAAGTTAAAATAGTTTAAAGTCATATTATCTCAGTTAACTTTATGGTATTCAGCATGCCCACCCCTGATTAAGATAATTACTCTTCATATACTAACCCTTAGATGGGCTGCAGAATTCGTGGCCAGCTGGAACGCAAAGAGAAACTTTAAAAACACAAATAGATTCCAGTCTGTAAAAGTCTGACACTTTCCGGATACACACCGGGAGTGTCCTTCCACAGTTGATGATTTCCTACCTCAAAACAAAAACCACAAGATGACACTTGAAGTGATGAAGGAATTAAAAAAATCATTAAAAAAAATTGTGATTTAATCGATTGTTAAACAATTTTTTTTCGATACGAGTATTACGACATTGTCAAAAAAATATCCGTCTAAAAATGCACTGTAAGCACTATTAATGAAGTTTTCTGTTTTTAAATACGTCTACCTAGTAGTTAAATCTAGAAAATGAAATCGTTTTGTTCAGCTAAGACTTACATAACTCTAAACTAAAACCGCTTCTCTAGTGACTAAGCATAAAACAGCTTTCATCTTGTGGATATATAAACTATACCTAGATGTCTATTGGCTCGTTGATCCCAGTCAGGCATAAAGTGCTATTGAGTTTCTCCATTATGAATTACTCGGTTGCTTCACAAAAGCTGCGTCCCGAATGACGTTTAGTCTGTAGCTGTCTGGAGTTAAGAATCTGGTGGTGAGACACCTCCGTGGCTCGAGAAGTAAACAAAGCTGTTGGTTCTGCGCCTGAGTTCTCCATTTCTTAATCCCTATCCCTACTAATATTATAAATGCGAAAGTAACTCTGTCTGTCTGTCTGTTACGCTTTCACGCAAAAACTACTGAACGGATTTAGATCAAATTTGGTAGGTAGGTAGAGGAGACACTGGAATAACAAATAGGCTACCTATAATTCCACTGCTGAGCACGGGTCTCTGCCCGCGCGATATAAACTGAAGCCGCGAGCGGAAAGCTAGTGAACTATAAAAGTAGGGGAGCAGAAAATGCTCTTGTGTTCTCGCACACGCTTAAGCACTATAATATCTCCTGCGTTTGAAGAATTGTTGTAAAAAAGCCTCAAGAGAACTGAAGATCAAATCCTGTATTTTTAAGCAATGTTCGACTGGTCCTGCGACCCTTACCTAGTGCACAATACAACTTATGGGAGGCCTTCCAAAGCAGCATCTTTCGGTATGAGGTCGTCGAACCAGATCCTACGGGCCCCATCGACCATCGGTTCCAAACATTTTGCATGATGAAGTAACACTATTAACACACACAATGTGCAAAACATCTTTAACACTGCACTCCGTACGATACAACGTTTACAATACCTACCACTTTTTGTTCGATGTAAACCAGATTGATAAAATTCTTACAAAAAAGCTGTCGTTTACTTCTATCCACTTTTTTCAACCACTGCAACTTTTAAAAGTCAGATTTACTTGTGTGCCACCAGAAATACCTAACTACCTATGCCAAATCTATGATCCTCGACAAATCCTAGAGAAACAATTCATGGTCTTGGATATAATATGTATATTAATATATTTTACAAGATGGATTTTGGAGAGTAGATACTAGTATCTGACGAGATCGCAGTCAAGCACTGGTTTATATAATTTAAAAAAAACGCCAGCCTAGAGCGGGTTGGTGAATGTCACACGTCTTCGAATTTTTGGTTCTAGGACAAGTCGGTCTCCTCATTATGTTTTCCTACACCGTTTTGAGAGCTATGGTGATGAAATAAATTACACAATGTGTCTGGCTATACCATTGGGGATGGACTTATTCGGTTTTTTATTTATTATAAGCTTTTATTTAGTTTCGCCTGACCCGATGTTTGTCTGTAATCAAATTTGATTGAGCTGAAATTTTGCATGCATGTGTAAATCAGCCTATAAATTCATACTGTTGGGACTCAGGCCTCCTATCTAAGAGAAGAAAGAGAATGAGAGAGGGAATGGGTCGTAATCCATCACACTGGCCCAGTGCAGGTTGGTAGATGTCACACGTCCTCCTCGAATATTTGGTTCTAAAACATACTTTGAGCAGTAGTACAAGTTGTTCAAAGTCAAAGTCAAAATATTTTATTTCACATAGGCCTACATGGGCACTTATAAAACGTCAGAAGCTAGTGCACGGTTCCAAATTTGTCGTTTTCGTCGGAGTCTTTACCACCATCATGGAAGACATGATGGTGGTAACACACAACGAAATTAAGAACAATCCATGCTAGCATTATCTATAGAAATTAGGTGGAGCGTTTGCCAAAAGAATTCGTAGCTTTCCGTTCGTCAGCAAACGTTTACCTGCTCACCCACATACTAGGCTAGCGTGAAGCTACAGGTATGAGCAATTATTGATGAGAAGTCGACCGTTACAGGCATGCGGGTTTTTTATCTTCGTGTAATTCTTTCATTTGTTTTGTAAAATTCTTGTTTGGATAAAAGCGTTTACTGAGCAGTAGCTCTAGAGTGCTATGGGTATGATCGGAAGAGACCTGGAACGCAAAGGGTGACTAAAGAACACAGGTAGGTTTCAGCCAGTAAAAGTCTGACGTTACTAAGCGAGAAAAGATATTTGAAGATTTCCGCCACAAAAATAAAAATGAGAACCTGTTATACTTTGGCATTCATCATCTTCCTGCCCTTGTCCCGTTTTATTTGGGGTCGGCGCAACACGTTTTTTTCTTCCATTCTGTCCTGTCACTCGTCACGCTATCACTAACTCCCTTTTCTTTCATATCACTTCTCACACAATCCATCCATCTTTTCTTTGGCCTCCCTCTCCCCCGCCGTCCATCCACATGTAAACTCATAACTTTTTTAGCAACATGCGTTTCGTCCCTCCTTTTCACATGACCATACCAAGACAAACGATTTCCTTTCAACTTTTCAGTCACTGGCGCCACTTTCAAACTTCCCCTAATATACTCATTTCTCACTTTATCCATTCTTGTCACACCACACATCCATCTTAACATTCTCATCTCTGCTACATGTAATCTTTTTTCATCCATCTTTTTCACAGCCCAACATTCTGATCCATACTGTATGACAGGCCTTATCACGGACTTGTAGATTTTACCCGTTGTTTTACCTGTTATACTTTGGCATTATTGTTTTTAATTAAATTGATTTCTATTTAATTTATTTTACTTATTGTGTTTTAATTGTGACTGTATTTTTTAAACTTAATTTATTATTTTATATGAGTCGATACAGTCATCATTTCAGCCGACAGACGTCCACTGTTGGACATAGGCCACCACAATGATCGATCCTGTGCGTCCCGCATCCATCGGATTCCCGCAACCTTCACCAGGTCATCGGTCCACCTTGTAGGAGGCCTACCGAAGCTGCGCCTTCCAGTATGCGGTCGCCACTCTACACCTTTCGGCCCCAACGGCCATCTGTTCTGCGAGCAATGTGCCCTGCCCTTTGCCACTTAAGTCGATATAGTACTTGAAATAAATGAATTATTATTATTGATTAAAAACGATGGTAACTAATCATTTGTATTTACTCTGGCTCTAGACAATGTTCTTTTTTAGTTTGGGATAAGATCGCGTTTGGCAACTATCTCATCTGATTGTACCTACGTGATCGTAGGCGCGGGCTCGCGGACGGCGAGCCATTGGTAGCTCGCTGTCCGACCGTCCGGTAACTGTCCGGACCGAGCCCAAGACGTCGACGGCGCGCACTGTTCCCGCGCGCCTCAAGGAGTTGTCAGCGACAGAAGGGGCCCAGATGGGTGGAAGCCTACTGGGGCCAGGGTTATCCGAAAGGAACTCGAGCCCCTATATGAAGAGGCCAGAAGGAACGGGGTGAGTTTTTAGTCAGTAAGAGTCTGACACTATCTCCAACTCCACCCAAGAGCGGACGTTGTCATTGGATAATTTTCCCTCCGAAAAAAAAGGCACCTGAGCTAGTTACTGGAACCAGTGCACTCCCCTTATGGATACAAGTTTGTCAACAATAACAAAATCTTGTCTAAAAAAAATTACAATGTAGGTAGTTCGCTATTATTAAGTATAACTTTACAAGCATATTCCGCCTTTTTGATGTCACATAAAATACGGTATCGTCTTTGTGAGTTCTGCCAACATAAGCCAACATTGGCTACAATAGGCGATGTCGAATAAGAATTTCAAAATCAGGTAGGTATCTTGATGAGTCACTCAAAGGAGGATCTGTTCTAGAAATGAAATTAGCGCGCATTTCTATTTCAAATTTAACTTGCATTAAAACGGCAAAAACCATATTATTATAGCGAAAATATAAGGTTTTGATTTGATTATACCAAATCCATTTGCGACCCCAAACGTCGTTGGGAACCCCTGTCGAGTTGACATCTGCTATCAATCAATTTCATTCAATGAATCCTTCAAAATAGGAAGCAACAACTTTCATTCATAAATAGTTTTATCACATCCGAAAGAAACTTTTAAGTTAAATTTGTAACAAAACTATCTTTAAAACTAATAAACAATGTAATTAATACACTTACCGAATTATAAAGAGCAAAACAGCTGTAGAAACAAGAAAAATATGTAGGATACCACGTAAAAAAACGATACACTGTTTTCTTATATGAAGGAACTTTCACATTTTGTTACACACTTCCACACGCGATTTCCGTGTCCACTCTTTTTGATTCACAACAAAAATATTCTTTTAAAATTTAAAACACTAATATTAATTCAAGACAACACATAAATAGTCTATTTTACGTAAAAAAGATAGTGTAATGTATTTTATTTTCTCGAAAATACCGCCATCTTTTTGAACATGCGCGCGCAGTACAGTCTGAAGTCAACTGACGCGGCCACTTGAAATTTACTCCGATTCATGCGTGTAAGCGAGAAAGGAAATACGTTTTCCGGGAGATAGAACGAGACAGGTAGAGGGTGTCATGTAGCGGTAATTTTTTTCTCCTTTCGCGCGTCAACTTTCTAAAACGCCTTGAGGTGTTCGGCGATTTTGTTTTGGTGTTAAAAATCGATTTTATTTAAAAAATTAAGGATAATTTAATATTTCTTTACAATAACAGCGTTATTTTTACAAATAAAAACCTTAATAAGTGTTTATTTAATGATAAGAAAAGTGGCTCGTGTACCTATGTTACCGTATATTGATCCAAGATACAAAGCTTTCGCTATTATCTAATTCATGGTTGCTTGAAATCTTCTGTAAAATTCTTAATGAAAAAAAAATAGGTTAGAAAACGAAAAATCTAGTTGTCTAATAGTGACGTCATTACTAAGAACATACGAATATTAAATTCGCTCATCACTAACACGGCTCGTTGGTCTAGGGGTATGATTCTCGCTTCGGGTGCGAGAGGTCCCGGGTTCAAATCCCGGACGAGCCCGTAGAAGATTATAAACGTCTTCTTTTTTTAATGTCACTGCGTAATTTATACCAAAAAAAAATATATACTACAAATAAAACAAAAAAAAAAAAAAATAGACTGCAGTAAGTTTGGCAGAGATGTATTTTTACTTTTTTACATCTGTCATATTCTTAAGATATTTTTAAGAACTTTGACAACAACTTAGTTTTAAAATACATCCATCGCTTTTTAATTTTAATTTTGCTGATGAGAAGCCTACAAAATAATGAATTCGATAAAAACTAATTCAAGAATTTTACTCCATCTATCAGCAACAAGTTTAAACTCTTGACAACGTTATCTAGATTCCTAGTAAAGCCAAGAGGTGACGCTGCACTCAATTACAAAATACAAGTAAATAAAAATTCGGCCTTTTGAAGTAGGCATGGAATGTAAACAACCGTTTTGTTTATATCGGTACTTTTTAATTCGGCCGCATAGCCGGCAGGTGGTTGGATTTGGTCAATGACTTTTCCCTTCAAAAAAAGTTTACAATTTTACAGACAATACTCAAAGCTTTAAACACGTGTTTTGTGGTAAAATAATGCTTTAACTCCTTAATTACGAACTCAGAAGTGTTTAAAAGTGACTGGAAACTCGTTAAAAGTTGTTGTGAAGTGTGAAATACTGTTATTTTTGGGTAAAAATGTCGGGAGCTAGTACATCGCAAAACCCACCTCAGATGCCTTCGATAACCGATGTTAGTGGATTAATTCAAAATGCCAAGAAGTATGAGGAGTTAAATGTAATTGGAACAGGTAAGAGAGAAAATCACTTTGTAAAATAACCTAATTTTGCATGCGCCGGTTGGATTATGTTTTCGCGCAATTTATCTTAGAATCTAAACTTTGTTTATTTGTTTACTAATTGTTTGGTCTAATTAGGATGAATTTTAGATTATTTTTAAAGCTCCCTTTTCGTATTCTTGTTTATAAATATTTAATTGATAAATTTTTAAGCTTAGATACTAATAAATAGCGTTTGATTATGCTGTAATTTTATCCATTTAACAATTTTATGTAAGTAGTGACAAGATTGCTTGTTAGATACATTTGGACAGTGGGTCGTCTTAGGGTTTTCTTAATGCCAGGGTTATCTGAAAAGGAGCTCGAGCCCTGGTATGAAGGTTAGAAGGAACGGGGTGGGTTTTTAGTCAGTAAGAGTGACACTATGTCCCACTTCGCCCAAAAGCGGGGGTTGTCATTGGATGGTTTTGCCCAGGGTTTATTTTGGTTTATAAAACTAAATGTTAGCCTATTCTAAGTTTTCCTTTTTTTTTATACTGTAGTGATGTGCACACACAACTACAGCTTAAAAAAAAATATTTGTGGTTGTAGCGAGAAAGTCAGACTTTTACTGACAAAAGCCCATCTGAACACCTCAACTGACAGGAGCCAAGGACATTTCAAGGATGAGAAGCAGCAAATGACTATTAGTTTTTTTTTTTTATTAATGATAGGCTCTCACTTGACCACTATCTCACTTGATGATTATATGGATGTGTGTGTGATGGTCAATTTAAAAAAAAAGGCATCAAAACCCCTGGGTTTCATAATGCAGTTGTCCGAGTGCTTTACTTTAGTCAAACCATTAAAAAATCTATATTGTACTTTTGTTAGAAGCCACTTGGAGTATGCGTCTGAAATTATGTAAATATATTAACTGTAACCTAGGTATATGGTTTGGGTAATTTTATTTGTCCATAGAATTTTGTATTATCCTATTTATTTATTATTTTAGTAGCGACCCGACCCGGCTTCGCTCGGGTGCAATATTATACATATAAACCTTCCTCTTGAATCACTCTATCTATTAAAAAAACCCGCATCAAAATTTGTTGCATAGTTTTAAAGATTTAAGCGCACATAGGGATATAGGGACAGAAAAAGCGACTTTTTTTATACTATGTAGTGATAAGTGATGAACTGAGGAGTATAAGTTGTTGGCTGTCAATCTAACTTACTGTTTCTTACCTGATTTGTTTTAGCTGTAAGTTCTCCATATCATAAATAACTAGCTTTTGCCCGCGCGGCTTTGCTCCCGCTCTTCCCTACTTCACCCTACTATACCCTACTCTACCCTACCCTACCAAACTTCACATAAACCATCTACTAAATAGTCCGAACAAAGCCTAAAAATTTGGTTTGGATAGGTGAGCCCGTTCTTGAGTTATAAAATAACAACGAAAAGTGGCATTGATTTTTATATATATAGATTAAGTAAATATACCTAACCAAAATGCAAGCAGAGAAACATAATATCTATATGAATATTTCTAACTTTATAGGAGCATACGGCACAGTCTACAAAGCTCGGGACCTCCACAACGGAGGGAACATAGTAGCCATGAAGAAAGTGAAGGTGGCCCTCACCGAGGATGGCATTCCACTATCTACGGTGAGGGAAATAGCCCTGCTGAGGCAGCTGGAGGCTTATAGGCATCCTAATATTGTTAGGTGAGGATTTTGTATGTAAATATGAAATGATTTCTAAAGTAAATACTTCAGACCTTTTCCTGTGTTTAAATACTTCAGTCGGTTTCCTGTGTATGAATACTTCTGACCTTTCCTTTGCAAGTAAGTACTTCTGATTTTTTCCTGTATATAAATATTTCTGACCTTTTTCTATGCATAAATACTTCTGACCATTTTCCCGTGTATAAATACACCTGACATTTTCCTATGTATAAAGATTTCTGAACTTTTCCTGAGTGTAAACGCTTCTGACCCTTTCTTGTGTATAAATGCATCTGACCTTTTCCTATGAGTAAATACTTCTGACCGTTTTCCTGTGTATAAACACTTCCAAACTTTTCCTGTGTATGAATACTGATGACCTATTCCTATGATTAAATACTTCTGACTTTTTCCTGTGTAACTAAGTGATTAAGGTCATTTCCTGTGTATAAATAGTTCTGACTTTATCCTGTGTATGTAAATTCTTCTGACCTTGTCCTTAAACTTTTCCTGTGTATAAAAACTTCTGACCTCTTAACATTATCATCATCTTTCCAGACTCCTCGACGTCTGCCACGGTGGTCAGTCCCTGGAGAGAGATCAGCAGCTAGTACTGTTCCTAGTATTTGAGCATGTGGATCAAGATCTGGAGTCCTTTCTAAAGAGATCTCTGTCACCTTTGTCACAGAATACCATCAGGGTGAGTTTCCTTCTTCTAATTATGAAGATGAAGAAAGAAAGAATGTGAAAGCAAGGAACCGTGTTTGTTGGAAAGAGTGGCTAACTATAAGAATAATAATATATAATAATTGTTATAGAGTCTGTCTAATGAAAGCGTAACCTGGAGTTTTTTTTTTAACCCTTCAGATACCGTCAATTAGAGACACAATAGTAAGACAATAGATGCGCGGCCACCGGTGGTCGCTTGGGGATTCATGAATTAAACTAAAGTGGCAACATTATTTTGCCGCCAAAATCACGTCTGCATTGTCAGTTTTTTGAAACAGATATTTATTTATCAACAATAACTGCTTTATCATGGGTAAAACAATATAAAGTTATGTGCGAAAGCTACTACACACTATCATCAGTGAGTTTAAACAAAAACAAGAAGAGAAAGAATTGTTTTCTAAGAAAAACAACAATGTTTATATACGATCTTGGATTTTTAAGTTAGTGTGACATTATAATCTTGATCATTGTTGACTGACCACTAGATATTTTTACGGTATGAATGATGATACTTCTTATGTTTATAGATAATCTTAAAAATATGCAAGGACTCAACGAAAAAAATTTGGAGAAATATGGAGAAAAAGAACTAATTTCTGAAAATACATATCCTCACTGATGTCCTGAAGATTGCTACAATACGTTTATGAGCAGTCGAGATGTGATGAAAGATTTGCATCCGTCTGGTAGGCCATCAGTCTTCATCTGTAGCGTAAAAACGAGAAAATAGTAACTAAAATCCTCGTTCAAGTTTGAGAGAGATAGCTGCTGAACTTTCCGTGTCTCACGAGTCGATCTGTATCATTTGAAACATTTACTTGAGTATATAACATGTTCCCACTTGACTCATTCCAAAAGATTTGATTTTTTCCCTGCTAAAACGAATCGATTCCAACCCAACAATCTTGAAGCACATTATTAGTGTTGGCGACTTGGCGAGACGTGCTGAAGTTGAAATCATGTTGATTATTTTATTTGACTGTCGCGGTGTTATGCTCTTGGTATTCTTGCTGGAAGGCCAAATTGTAAATAAAGAATATTATATACGGCATTTGAGAGAACAGATAAAATAAATTTGGGTTCTTAAACAACTATTGTACAATCGTCATATATAAAAAAATACTCAAGTATCAAAACTTTTTTCTCGTACTATTTCAATGATACCATATTCAAATTTTTGGGTTTCAACGCTTTCAGTAGACGGACTCTATAAGTATTTTTTTAGTTTGATTTAGGAATTCACTAACTCTTCTTTACTTATTTGTGCACACTACTGTCTACATCTCTTCTAATCTTTCCTTTTCTCAGGTCTGCTGGAAGAAATTTCTTCGTGAAATAATCAGTACCTTTGTACATAGTTTTATAATCTGTTATATCCTTTTGTATTTTTGTTTGTACTTAAATTATAGAATAAATAAATAAATAATAAGGCAATCTTCAGTAGTGTACGTGTAATGGTGTGTCCAGACCTGGCGAATGCGATGCTCGCGAGCTGCGTGCGAACGGTGCACGTGCATTTCGCGCACGGCTCGTTCATACAAAGCCCCTGTGTCCCGCGCATCATCATCATCATTTCAGCCGATACACGTCCACTGCTGGACATAGGCCTCCCCCAAGCGTCGCCACAACGAACGCTCCTGCGCGTCTCGAATCCATCGGCTTCCCGCAACCTTCACCAGGTCATCAGACCACCTTGTTGGAGGCCTTTCAACGTTGCGTCTTCCGGTACGCGTCGCCACTCCAGAACCTTTCGGTCCCAACGGCCATTTGTTCTGCGAGCAATGTGCCCTGCCCATTGCCACTTAAGTTTGGCAATTCTTTGCGCTATGTCCCGCGCGCTTTGTACGAATATGAAATACACGCGTGTAGTTCGCAAGCAGCTCGCGAGCAGCGCATTCGCCGGATCTGGACGCACCTTAACCCTTCAGATACCGTCAATTAGAGACACAATAGTAAGACAATAGATGCGCGGCCACCGGGTGTCGCTTGGGGATTCATGAATTAATGCATCTACATAATTAATGTCTTTTTTAAGGGGATACACAGAAACCACTGTAAAATAAGTAAAAAGTATACGCCATGATGTGGTTGAAGGTTTTGAATGTTCCCTCACGTACATTTTTGTCGTGGGCTGTGGGATCACTGTGTCCCGGTGAAATATAGCCCTAAGCTACCAAACTAGACACCATACAGACACCAGAGTCGCACACGCACGAGCTGGTCGTGCCACCAAATTGGTTGCGCATCCAAACGGACACCAGGTGAGTAACTCTCTATAGAGCTGTATACATTTAGTTGGTAGCGGCGCCGCCATGGTGTCTCGGTGAAATACGCGCTTATAGTAGACTTGTCATTCGTCGACTGAGTTTCAAAGTTTTTTATGCAAGCTACGCGTCCGTGGTCAGGAGGCCTAGGGCTATATTTCACCGAGACACCATGACGGCGCGACCAATCACCGCTACCAACAAAATGTATACAGCTCTATAGAGAGTTACTCACCTGGTGTCCGTTTGGTTGCGCAACCAATTTGGTGGCGCGGCCAGCTTGGACGCGTGGCGACTCTGGTGTCTGGTTTGGTAGCTTAGGACTATATTTTACTGGGAAGCCATGGCGGCGCAACTGATCACTTCGGATACAAGTTGGACCACTTCTACAAATACACTAGTTCAAGATCCTCATCTGTTCCAGAGCATGTCGTTCGACATCCTGTCGGGCATCGACTTCCTGCACTCGCACCGGATAGTGCACCGCGACCTGAAGCCGCACAACCTGCTGGTGACGTGCAGCGGCCGCGTCAAGCTGGCCGACTTCGGGCTAGCCAAGACTTATGACACCGACATGAAGCTTACTAGTGTGGTAAGATAGATATGTTTAGTTAAAGTAGGTTCAAGTGACCATTGACGTAGGAAATTGTGTAGTTAACTACTCGTTTTTAGGTCATTTAGTAACTACCAAATGTAGTAGTCAACTAACTACTAATTTTTAGGTAATTGGGTAATCGAATACTTCTTTTTACGACATTGACTAATCGTTTCTAGGAGATGAGTTAGTATGCTACTCATTCTTTGGACATTGTGTAGTTAACTACTGGTTTTTTAGGACAATGGGTAGTTGACTAATATTTTTTAGGATATTGGTTAGGTAGTTGACTACTAATTTTTACGATATTGAATAGTTGACTACACATTTTTAGGATATTGAGAAGGTCGTTGACTAATAAAAATAAAGTATTTAGGACATTTCATTCGACATCCTCTCCGGCATCGACTTCCTGACCATTTTGAAGGGAACTAAATGATCTGAAATTAAAGTATTATTATTTGTTTTGCATTTCCAGGTGGTAACGCTGTGGTACCGTCCGCCAGAAGTGTTACTGGGCACATCGTACAACACCGCGGTGGACGTGTGGTCCGCAGGATGCGTGCTGGCGCAACTACACACTAGGTCAGGCAATTTCATTTTTACTACTTACAATCAGCGGCTTCGCCTGTCTGAAAGTAACAAAATGTCCTATGAACGCGCCCACGATACAGGAATAATTCCTAGTGTAGGGCGAACTTTAAAACAAGCTTTTAATGAAAATATATTTTTTTATAGCAAATTTTTATAACTGAGTATAATTAATACTCGTCAAGACGAATCATACGAGCCCAAATTCGATGGGGTTGTGTCGTTTAACTATCAAGTTCCTATATCTACCTTCCGGTTCCATCATCAGATCAGCTCTTTAGCATAATAATTTTGCATTGTCATCTGATTTACACATGCATGCAAACTTTCAGCTCAATCGGTAACTGGGAAGTGGGTCAAATTAAATTTACAAGATTTGATTACAGACAAACATCGGGACAGGTGAAACTAAATAAAAGCTTATAATAAATAAAAAACCGAATAAGTCCATCCTCAAAGTCAAACATTGTGTAATTCTTGGTGAAGGAAAACATCGTCATGAAACCGGCATGTCGTAGAACCAAAACTTCGAAGACATGATTGTTGGTCTGTAATCAAATCTTGTAAATTAAATTTTACCCACTTCCCGGATACTGATTGAGCTAAAATTTTGTATGCATGTGTAAATCAGATGACAATGCAAAATTATTATGCTAAGGAGCTGGTTTGATGATGGAACCGGAAGATAGTTATAGGATCTTGGTACATAAATGACACAACCCTATCGAGTTTGAGCTCGTATGATTCTTCTTGATACAGGGTAATTTGTAAAATGACAACAGACACACAAATGAAGGAATTTTGAACCGCATTGTTACCTGCGATGAAAAATGCATTCTGTTTGATAACCGCAAGCGCTCAGCAAGTTGGTTGGATCCTGGTTCAGCACCTAAACAATGCCCTAAACGAAAACTTACCCCTAGAAAAGTGATGGTCACTGTTTGGTGGTCTAGCGCCGGTGTGATTCATCACAGCTTCTTACCAAACGGGGTGAGCATTACTGCAGATATGTACTGTAAAGAACTGAACACAATTATGGAGAAGCTGGCACATCTCCAACCAGCATTGGTCAATCGCTCGTCTCCGCTGCTCCTGCACGACAACGCGCGACCTCATACTGCACAGCAGACGGTCTGAAAGTTGCAAGAACTGGGGTTGGAAGCTCTCCGTCATCCGCCCTACTCACCAGACCTTGCGCCTACAGACTACTACTTTGTCCAGAATTTGGATAACTTCTTGGCGGGAAAAAAATTCAATACCCGAGAGGCAGTACAAAATGCCTTTGAAGAATTTGTTGCCTCCCGTCCAGCTGATTTCTTTAAGAAGGGCATCAATAAACTGCCACTGCGTTGGCAAAGATACATTGATTGCATGGGTGATTACTTCGATTAATACAAATAAAAAATACATGAAAAAAATTCGTTTAAATTTTTTCATACAAAACGGCAATTTCATAGGTAAAGACCTAATATTAGTGTGGCTAGATTCTGCCTGTCATTATCTTGTGTAATAATATAGTTTTCTTATATTCTAGAAAACCTCTGCTGCCGGGAGCTTCTGATTCCGACCAGCTACACGAGATCTTCAGGTAAGGAATAGCATCATCATTTCAGCCGATATAAGTCCACTGTTGAACATACGCCTCCCCCAGGTGTCGCCACAATGAACGGTCCTGTGCGTCTCGCATCCATCGGTTTCCCGCAATCTTCACCAGGTCTTCGGTCCACCTTGTAGGAGGCCTTCCAACGCTGCGTCTTCCGGTATGCGGTTGCCACTCCAGGACCTTTCGGCCCCAACGGCTATCTGTTTTGAATAGCATATTTAGCCTTATAATGTTCCCACTGCTGGGACTCAGGCCTCCTCTCTAGGAGAGGGAATAGGCCGTTATCCACCACGCGGGCTCAGTGCGGGTTGGTGAACGTCACATATCGTCGAATAGAGAATATTACTAGAAGGAAATATAGTCAGATGGAGGGTTTTTTTTTTGAAGTGGGATATCATCCAATGACTTCTCCCGTTCTAGGATGAAATGAGAGGGTGTGTCAGAACTTTACTGAATAAAACCCATGTATCTTTCAGGTGTCTTTCAGTTGCTCTATGCATTCTAGGACCACAGTTAGCCCTAGTGGGCCCCTACGATTTTGCTGACATTTTTGGATCTCCATTGAAAAGGGAGGATCCTCCGACCAGACAGGTGTTATTTTGGAGGTAGGCGGGACAGAGAGTAAAGTCCCACAAACCTCCTTTGAAAAGGGAGGATCCTCCGGCCAGACCGGGTGTTATGGTCTGGTGGGCTACTGCCCGATAGTTGTTGTCGGGCTGTCGTATATGTTCAAATCGCGCGGAGAACTTTGATTGCGCGATGCAGGATTTCGTATTTTCTTCGTAGTTCTTATGTGGCGTCATAGATGTCGCTACATCACTCCCCTCCGGAGATCGGAGATCGATGATTCTTGATGCTTCTTGATGTGTGCCAGGCCAGCGGTAGGTTGGTTCCAGTGAGTCGGAACCGATGCCGCATAGTTCTCGGTGAGTCGGAACTGTCTGCGGTGATGCCCCAGTGAGTCGGGGTGTTGCTATCCCAGTGAGTCGGGATAATGCCCCAGTGAGTCGGGGTGATGATGTCCCAGTGAGTCGGGATGATGCCCCAGTGAGTCGGGGTGGTGCTGTCCCAGTGAGTCGGGATGATGCCCCAGTGAGTCGGGGTGGTGCTGTCCCAGTGAGTCGGGACGATGCTGCAGCCTCCAGTGAGTCGGAGTAGTGCTGCTGGCTCCAGTGAGTCGGAGCGGTGCTTGTGCGACGTAGGGCTTGATTGCTGGCGTCGACCAGGAGAGGTTCTTCATGGCTCTTCATATGACTGGCCGAAGGTGCGGTGTGCCAAGGTCGCTATTGCGGCTGAGGTGGTGACCAGGTATGACCGGGTAGGCATACTAGTGGTCAGGATACCCTTAGCCGTGGGTGCTGGCTGTATGGCTCGTTGCTCGAAAGCTTGAGGAAATGATGATGACGTCACGAAGTAGTAGCTGCACGAAGGCTGCGCTGACGTTCTTTGTCGAGGGTCACCAGTTTGGAGGGTATGCGGGACAGAGAGTAAAGTCCCACAAACCTCCTTTGAAAAGGGAGGATCCTCCGGCCAGACCGGGTGTTATGGTCTGGTGGGCTACTGCCCGATAGTTGTTGTCGGGCTGTCGTATATGTTCAAATCGCGCGGAGAACTTTGATTGCGCGATGCAGGATTTCGTATTTTCTTCGTAGTTCTTATGTGGCGTCATAGATGTCGCTACATTATAGTCTGGTGGGCGACTGCCCGATAGTTGATGTCGGGCTGTCGTATATGTTCAAATCGCGCGGAGGACTTTGATTGCGCGATGCAGGATTTCGTATTTTCTTCGTAGTTCTTATGTGGCTTCATAGATGTCGCTACAGTCCTGGGTTGAGCTACAGGAATACTGACAAACCACTGACTGGACAGGTCCACTCAGAACTGTGTGGTTCTGTCTTCAGAAGACAGTTTTTTTAATAACCTATTTGCAAAAAAATACTCTGTTTTTCAGGCTAATAGGCAGACCATCGCGGCAGGAGTGGCCAGAGAACGTCTCCATAATGCTGGACAGCTTCCCGGAGTACCAAGCCCAGGACTTGGCAGAAGTCATACCCAGGATACATCCACACGCACTAGAACTTATCAAGGTAAGCATGGGCGTTTTTTTTTGTCGTGGAAATATCATCTAATGACAACCCCCGCTCTTGGGCAGAGCGGGAGATAGTGTCAGACTCTTACTGACTAAAAACCCACCCCGTTCCTTCAAGCCTTCATACCGGAGCTCCCTTAGTCCGTCTTTTAGATTATTCAAATAAAATATGTGGAAAATAATAAGTAAGCCTATAAAATTTGAGGGTTGCCCTCGTTTTTCTAAGATCCCATCGTCAGACCCTAACTTGGTGACAGTGGGACCACCTCAGAACTATCTACTTTCGAACAAAAAAAGAATTTGGAAAATCCGTCCACATTTGGCGGAGTATTCGATGAACAAACATACAAACATCCGAACATAGGACCTTCTCCTTTTTGTGAAGTCGGTAAAAATAAGGGACACATGTTTTTTATTTGTAAATTGAACCAAAAATGACAAAGATATACTGCCCTCTTAAGAGGGTCCTTCTCCACTCGCTTATCGTAAACATCGAAAATGGTTTAAAAGCTTGTAACTTCTTTTAATGCAATCCAACGTGATGTTTGACGAAAAGGCAACGCAAAAAAAGAGAGATAACGCCTGGAAACTCTGTTAGTATTCGGTAATTCCGAGATTTACTCGAAAATTTCACAAAACTTGCTCCAGGAAATAGCTGTTTTTTTTTTAAATCCTTAATAGTTTTTGGAAAAAGTTGCCGTCATTTAGAATCTTAATAAAATTTGCAAGGTCTCTAGAGGATTACTTTTTTGACTTTTTAATTTTTAAGCTAATTATGAAGTGTCAAAGTTCATACAAAATAGGACATTTTCAGAGGATTTTACTGGATTAGTTTTACACAAATTTAGAAATTGGTTTCTTTAGAAACCTAGATAATATCCACAAGATACTGTGTTTCCAAAATATCTAATGAAAAATGTGTAATAACGTCATAATCAGTTATGAGCGGTTGTATGAAAAACAGTGAAAATGTGAGTCATGATGCACCACCTTAACGAACGAAAAGTGCAATAACTAAACTAGGTTAAACCTGATTTCGAGAAAAACGCTATTAAAGATTAATTTTTTGTTTTGTTTGCTTTAAAAAAAAAACCCTTGACCGTGACGAAATAAAAATGAAAAAAGCCCTTTTTGCGATAAATTAAAAAAAAAAACACGAGGATGATAAACCTAATCGTAGTGCGATAAGAACCAGTTTTTGAGTAAGCGTATTGAAAAAACCTCCGACCTTCTCTTCAATCGTGATAATTAGAGACACAATGGAAAGAGAATGGGTGCGCGAACGCCGGCGTTCGCTTGGGGTTTAATGAATTAAAGTGCCCTCGCTTGTGCGAGGCCTGTCACTATTATCTCTGGAAAAGCATAGATAACTTTAACAGAATTTTCCATTACTTATTTTCCAAAAACTAATATTGTATTTTTTCTCTCATTCCAGGGTATGCTGATCTTCGACCCCGCAAAGCGCCTGACCGCCTTAGATTGCCTAGAACATCCGTACTTCACAGACGAGCCTCTAACATAAGCCCACTGCCCACTGCTGGGCTGAACTAGGTTAACCCACCTATTTTTCTATAGATATTGCAATTCACGAGTGATTTTCGATGTGTCGTTTCTTTTATCCTTACTAATATCATAAAAGCGATAGTGAGTTTGTTTGTTACGTCTCCACGCCTAAATGGCAAAACCGATTTTAATGAAACATGGTACACGGATAGACCATGTCCTGGAATAGGACATAGGATACTTTTTATCCCGGAAGTATGTTCCCTTGGGATAATTTTCTGCCACACCACCACCGCTTCACCTTCACCGCTTTTAACGCTGTGGACTCGGCATTATGCTGAGCGATCGGCCCTTTTGCTCGGAAGTGGCGCATGCTTTTTTAAATGCACTTAAAAAAAAAATTGTGAGTACTTTTTGGCCATTCCGGGAAATAAAATGTTTTTCTTTCTTTCTTTCTTCTTTTTTCTATCACGCGAGCGAAGCCGCTGGGAGCAGCTAGTTATCTCTTGTATGTAAGTTGTGTTAACTAATCTATATATACAGGATTATTTGTAAAACACTAGCAACCCCTTAGGTGTTAGATAAAGTCATCATGACTGGCCGTTGGTCTAGTGGTTAGTGACCCTGACTGCTATGCTGGAGGTCGTGGGTTCGATTCCCACCCAGGACAAATGTTTGTGTGATGAGCATAATCATTTGTTCTGTGTCTGGGTGTAATTTATCTATATATGTATGTATTTAGAAATATATAAGTATGTTTATCAGTTGCCTAGTACCCATAACACAAGCTCTGCTTAGCTTGGAACTAGACGGCGTTGTGTGATAGTTGTGGAATATTATTATTATATTATTATCATAAAAAACCACTTTTGTTCTATGACTTATTAAAACAATTATTATATCAGATTTTCATACAACAATAAAAATATTTAAACTGAACGTTCTAATTATTAAATCTATGCAAAGCAAGCGATAGTACAATAATAGAGGGTAGCTGAACATGAACTATCCGCGACCATCACAAGGTCGGTGCGCTTGCGTCGCGTCATACGTGTTCTTGTAGCGAAATTCGGCAGTGCCGACGTAATTATCTTTACTAGTTGTATCAATATTCTAATGTCGAGTACACGGAAATGGTGCAAATGCTTGCTCAGTGTAATTACAATGTTTCGGAAGCCTGCTTACTATTATAACGAGAACAGTGCACGGAAGATACAGCAAAATACAGAGTTGAAATTTGTTAGATAAAACAACGAAATTTTGAAGGTTTGTTTTTGGTAAATGTATTATGTTTTGTAAAAAGTCATAGAACAAAAGTTCGACGGGTGCAAAGTAAAAAAAGTTATCTGCAATTTTGTGATTTTCTATCATCTTTATTGAATTAATAAAAATAAGCAGTTATTTAGGAGGTAATTTTTTTTTTCAAAAATATTATTAAAAAGAGAACTATTATTTCTTCGTTTTTGACACTTGAAAGGTTTCTCATGTCTGAAAATATATAATTTTTGTTAAGTTACTGCAATTATCAGAAAATCGCAAAATTGCAGATAACTTTTTTACTTTGCACCCGTCGAGTCGTTATTTATGATGTTAGTAACACAGTCCTGCAAGGTTGTTAGTGTTTTACAAATAACCCTGTATAAACGCGAAATACCACTCACTGATTAATCACGAAATCTCAAAAACTATAACAACTACAAACTTAAAATTTGGCGGAGAGGTTCCGTATAGGGTGTAAACATCCGCTAAGAACGGCCTACTAGAACTAACAAAGTATTTTAGAAAAAAAAATGCTGGCATATTCCTTACTAGCTTTCCGCCCGCGGCTTCGCCCGCGTGGACTACAGTTTATATCGCGCGGGCAGAGACCCGTGCTCAGCAGTGGAATTATAGGTAGCCTGTGTTATTCCAGTGTCTCTTCTACCTACTTACCAAATTTGATCTAAATCCGTTCAGTAGTTTTTGCGTGAAAGCGTAACAGACAGACAGACAGAGTTACTTTCGCATTTATAATATTAGTAGGGATGTAGGGATAATAAATATACTACATATATATATTTATATAAAGTAAGGAAAGAAGTTTTTTTGTTTTTGTTCAGAAAAAAAAAATGCTGGCATATTTCTTATTGAAATATTGACGCACGTTCGTGAAATGCAATATCTATATCTACTACAAACAGTACGCACTCGTAAATAGGATACTTTTTGCTACACAGACCATTTATATCGAGGTATGAAATCAAATTACTTCTCCTGCTCTAAGTGAATAGAGAGATCCGGGAATCTTTAAGTCAAGAGTGAATAGGTTACTTCTAGGTAAGCGCGTTCCATCGTCGCTTCCCATCAGGTGAGATAACGGTCAAGAGTAAACCAAAAAAATAGATCAAAACCTCATGAAATTCTTATTCCGCCAGAGTCGCACATCCACGACCAAATAATCCATCTCGTCAGCTCTTCTGTCACCTATGGGGATTGAAGAGCTAAACGAGATGGAATACCCAGTCGCTAACACACCACCCTGGCGAATAGGACACGAAAATACTCGTCGGATCAATACGACGCGGGAGAATGAAGTCTAGCCTTCGTACCGGGGCTCGAGCGCCCTTTCGGATAACCCTAGCCCCAGTAGGTTTCGACCCAGCTGGGCCCCTCCTGCTGCTGTTAACTCCTTGAGGCGCAGGGACAGTGCGCGCCGTCGACGTACATACATGACATTGTCTTGTGTACCTATCTATTTCGTGCCTCCTCCTCCTCCGTGTCCTCCGAGCGTTGCGCACAGTGGCGACTCCCGGGCGCCTCTTCCGCTTTAAACTGAAACAGGAACCTCCCGAACGTGCCATGTCCGGTGAGGACCTGCGTCATGCAGAAGGTAAGGACGCCGTGAGGTTTTTTCAGCCACGCCTCAGAGGGGACTTACCGCCATAATCGTGGCGTGCCCAGCACTGGGTTGTGATAGTCGTTGACGCCATTTCACCATGAGATCCCGCCGGAGCTCTGTCCGCCATGCCTTGACATGTCGCGGCAGTGGACTTTCACCCCGGGTGGATGGTCTATCTCGAGTTTAATCAGTCATATTTACGCGTGCGTACTGTTATAATGGTCGCTATTCCTGTAATGTGTATATAAATTAGAATGGACTGGCTTAAATCTTGTTTGAAACGGGAATCGAATCTGTTGTCTAAAGTACAATTGTTCAGAAAAATATTACATGTGTAGATGGGACGTTCTTCTTGTTTACCGACATTGGCTGTTTTTACTTTGGCGTGACGGAGTGAATAAAATACTGCTCCGTCAAACTGTTTTACGTGACAAAGTGGACTAAATAAGCCTTCTTCACACTTTTTTGTGTGACAGAGTGGACAAAATTCGTCACCGTCATATTTTTCGCGTGACTGTAGTTAAAATATGTCACAGTGTTGAGTAACGGAGTGGACAAAATACGTCACCGTCACATTTTTTTCGTGACAGAATGGACAAAATACGTCACAGTCACATTTTTTACGTGACAGAAAGGACAAAATAGGTACACGTCACATTATTTGCGTGACGACGTGGACAAAATATGTCTCGGCCACGAACCATTGTTAGTAAAAAAGATGAACATCTCAAGTATTTGTGAAAATTCGTCGTTTATGCGCCTATTCCCGTTCCTATAATTCAGTTATTAATTAGTATGTAGCAATTATTCAATAGTTATTAGTGTATACATGGCTTCCTAAACAAAATGATTCAAAATGGCTGCTGAATTTAAACATATAAGTAATATTGAAGTGTCTATCAAATAAGTTTTTTTTTATATACATATACAGGGTGTCTTTGACGTCGACGCATTTGCAAACGAAAACCACGAATCCAGTACATGATTCTGGACCCCCCTAGTGGTGGAATTTTTCGTCGGCGTTTTTCTAACTTTAAAAAAAATCAGATTTTTGAAATGTAAACTGTGAAATCGTTATACAAAAAAGGTAAAAATTAAAAAAAAAAATAGGGGTTCCAAAATAATGTACAAAGACACCCTGTATATATTTAAAACAAAAATGCATTTTTTAAGTTTTTGTATTATCTGTACGTCTGTTTATACCGGCTAATCTCCAAAACGGTTGGATCTATTTTGACAGGACTTCCACTAACAGATAACTTGATATTACCAGGAGTAACTACTAATTTTACCTTTCCCACGTCGGCTACTTTTCATTTTCCTACATGCCTTACGTCTACTTGACACATGATACGTCTATTTGACGTATGCTACGTCTACTTGACGTATCTTACGTCTACTTGACGTATCTTACGTCCAATTGACGTCGACGATGTCAAGGAATCCTTACTAATATTATAAAAGCGAAAGTCAGTTTGTTTGTTTGTTACGTCTTCACGCCTAAATGGCAAAACCGATTTTGATGAAACTTGGTACACGGATAGACCATGTCCTGGAATAGGACATAGGGTACTTTTTATCCCGGAAGTATGTTCCCTTGGGATAATTTTCTGCTATCAAACGGGCGAAGCCGCTGGGAGCAGCTAGTAATAAAATATGCAGCAATTTTGAATCATTTTGTCTAAGACAGTTATCTAAGGTGCATTTGACAATAAAATCGTATAAATAAGTAATGAAATGGTCCTCAATATCTCGTAATAATAACAATTTATATTTTTAGATGATTTTTTACTATTAAGTAAGTATTATAAAAATAATGTGAAGTACATTTTTTTACAACTATTTTTCTCGCCAAATAAAATATTGTTTTTTGAATTACTTGTTGTTTTTATTTTACTTGTCTATAGAAATGGATGTGTGCTGTGACGAGAATGGATAAAGTGAGAAATGAGTTGTACAAAGTTATCCCTACTAATATTATAAATGCGAAAGTAACTCTGTCTGTCTGTCTGTTATGCTGTCACGCAAAAACTACTGAACGGATTTATATCAAATTTGGTAGGTAGGTAGAAGAGACACTGGAATAACACATAGGCTACCTATAATTCCACTGCTGAGCACGGGTCTCTGCCCGCGCGATATAAACTGTAGTCCACGCGGGCGAAGCCGCGGGCGGAAAGCTAGTTAATTTATAAAACACTAAAAACCTTGCAGGACTGTATTAATCATTGTAGCGTTAAAAAAAAAGAAAATCACCACTTGTACACGTATAATTTTGCATTTTAAAAATAAACAACATAGAAAAAATTATAAAATGAAATAAAAAAAATTCGGCGACTTTATATATATAAAAATAGGGTTTAAGTAAGGTGGCGAGATGGATATATTAAAAAAAAAATAAAAATTTATAATTTGGAAGTGGTGCCTATAGGTGCGGGATTGCAATCACGGGACCTCAGACGTGGACTCGTAAGCTATCAAAGAAATCGGTTCATTCCGCAACCTTTTTACACGAATTGCTGTGATTATACATATAAAACAGATAGCGTAAAAAACTACTCGAATATTACTTGCTACTGCTATAGAATAAGGAAAAATAGGGATCATGAAAACTTCACGTGGAGTGACGTCACGATGTCCACCGGGGTTTTCTCTAGTATCGTCATGCGCCAGTTGGCGCACGCATTTATGAATTGCAGTGGGCTGTACTGTCCACTTCTGTGAATTTCTATGTCTATATCCAGAAAGCTCCAAGAATACTCCAAGAATGTTCCAAGAATACTCGAAGAACCGATTGACAAATAATCTATCGTGAGAAGAAAAGGAAAATTATCACTATGAGACACGAAACTGAACCTTCAAAGCAGCCAAAACTTAAAATATTTAAAATACATACCGGTTCTTTATATTGACTATCACTTATCGGTTTTTTATTTACTACCGAGTTTCACCAAACATTTTGCAGTTAGATCATTACTTATAATCACATTTCCTTTTTAATTCGTGTACATCAAGCACTTTTTCTCAGAAAATTTCGTCGCCGAATGACAAATAAAATTTTTCCTTGTCAAACCTCCAAATTTTCCTATGCTAAGTTCAAATCAAAAAAAAAAATATTAGAAAAAGTTAAACTAACGCGAACGAAAAAGTTTTTATTTAGCTAAACGAATTAAGCAACATGATAATGCTGCATCATGTACTAACGTCATAAACAACAACTTTTGTTCTATGACTTCTTACAAAACTTAAACATTTACCAAAAACAAACCTTCCTTTGTTGTTCTATCTAACACATTTCAACTTGAATTTTGCTATACCTACCTACGGCTGCATGACGCGAAGCAAGCGCATCAAGCACTCCCGCTCCCCTCCGCTATTGTACTATCGCTTGCATCGCATAGACTACGTTAAATTTAGAACGTTAAATTTAAATATTTCTATTTTTGTATGAATAGCTGATGAACTAAAATATGATAAATCTTTAAAAGTCATAACAAAAGTTGTTATTTATGATGTTAGTAACATAGTCCTGAGAGGTTGCCAGTGTTTTACAAATAACCCTGTATAAATCCGTGTCGGATTTTTCCGACGCGGATTTATACAGGGTTATTTGTTTTCGTGTTCTAATCGCCAGGGTGGTGTGTTAGCGACTGGGTACTCCATCTCGTTTAGCTCTTCAATCCCCATAGGTGACAGAAGAGCTGTCGACATGCGAGTATTTGGTCGTGGATGTGCGACCCTAGCGGAGTAAACGCGAGTATTTGTCGGATATATCCGACAGTCCGACTTAGACTATTAAAATAGTTAAAGAAAGTTTGAAAGTGACGTCAGTGACTGAAAAGTTTTAACTTTCAGACAGTTTTTTTTTTAAAGGTTGCTGGAATTTTTACATACTCTTTGCCTGCTGGGCCCTTACGGTTGATTGACATCTTGAGGCGCGCGTGGTACAATAGGTGGCGCCGTCAACGACTTGGGGTCGGTCCGGGCGGTTACCGGACGGTCGGACGTCGAGCATAGAGTAGCTCGTCGTCCGCAAGCCCGCGATTTTTAGACAGATGTGGTTTTAGTCAGTTAAAGACACACCCTCTCGCTCCACCCTTGAGCGCGAGAACTCAATTTCTGATTTCGCACCTCAGCAGAAAAAAAGCCATAGGTTAGGTAGGTACTCTCGTGGGTTCGAACCCAGCTAGGCGCATTACTTTGTGTAATTTATTTCATCACCACTGTTCTCAAAACGGTGAAGGAAAACATCGTGAGGAAACCGGCATGTTCTAGAACCAAAAATTCGAAGACATGTGACATTTACCAACCCGCACTGGGCCCGCGTGGTGGAGTACGGCCCATTCCCTCTCCTAGAGAGGAGGCCTGAGCCCCAGCAGTGGGAACATTAAAAAGGCTGATGATGATGAGGTTGCTACTTAAAAGCATTGGACAGTTTTAAAATAAAACAAAATACATAAAATCATTATTTTTATTATACAAGTGTATAAAAAATCAGTCTTAACTCTAGAGAATAATTAAATTCGTTTTAAATAATAATTATAAATTCATAATAATTACTTAGTTGTTTTCGCTTACAAATGTAGACAGTAGACGGAAACTAACTCAATCAAACATGAAGTTACTTTAACCATAATTAATTGTAGGTACCATTAAAGATACTTGCGCCTGACCACCGCTAAGTTAATTTTTGCTTGCAATCGAATCGAAAACAAAGGATTTGGTTTGGCACTGCGCCGCAGGATTCAAGCGAATTTTTTTTTAAGTGATCAAGCAGAAATGATCGCGATGGTACACCAGCAGGCCTGGCCAAGTTACTACCTTATCAACATCATCCCATCGCTCAGTCACGTGGTCAGAACAAAGGAATCGGAGGCGTGGACGTCACGACGCTATCGACTAATGAGAAACGAAACGAGCTCGTGGTAGCGACTCAGGCAGGCGCTCAGACTCGTAGCTTTTACGGTAGATTTTTGTGTCAAAACTAGTGATGTGCCGTTGCCGGCAATATTGCCGTGAAATGGGAATATTGCCCGAAGTATGAATATTGGTGGCAATATTGCCAGCAATATTTCCATACTGAAAAAAAGAAGAAAGAAAGAAAAATTACACTTGCAATTGACTTTGTTTATGTAACTGTTAAATTTCATAAGGTTCATCAATCATTGAGCAAAGGGTGCTATGGTCACTTCTCAATTGTAATTCTGACACTATACGTGAGGACTTGTAATTGGCTTGCTATCGTCTATGTTAGTTTTTATTTTTTTGCTTGTTTAAGCTGTAAGTCCTCCAAGATGTAATAAATAAATAAAAAAAAATATATATTAATTAGGTACAGCACAAGGCCCAAACACAAATACAAGAAGCAAAAAAAATAAAGTTGTGTGCCTCATGGCTGCACCAAAATGGGTCCAGTTCAGCATGATTGCCAGACAACTAGTGTCAGACGATGGTTTTCAACTAAACCTGTTGTATTGCCGGCAACGACACATCTCTAGTCAAAACTAATATATTTTAGTAAGGTAACGTCGAGTAACGGTTGGTAACACAAATATCGACGTTACAATAAGTATTACGTGCGGTAAATCGTAAGTAACCAGAATAACAAGTACCTAAGGAAACAGCTATTATCTAAACAAACGGTATGGCTAGCTAGAAGAATGTTGGTTTTCAGGAACATTCCTACCACCAGATGGTGCCACTTAGCCGAGAGCACGTCAATCCTTACTAATATTATAAAAGCGAAAGTGAGTTTGTTTGTTATGTCTTCACGCCTAAATGGCAAAACCGATTTTAATGAAACTTGGTACTCGGATAGACCATGACCTGGAATAGGACATAGGATACTTTTTATCCCGGAAGCATGTTCCCTTGGGATAATTTTCTGCTATCACGCGGGCGAAGCCGCTGGGAGCAGCTAGTAATATTATAAAAAGCGAAAGTGAGTTTTTTTATTAAGTTTTCACGCCTAAATGACAAAACCGATTTTGATGAATTTTGGTACAGAGACAGTTGGGAGTAACCTGGAGACGGACATAGGCAAATTTTTTTTTAAGTGAGAAATGGGGAAGAAAAGGGGAGAGGAATTAAAGTATATTAATAAACGCGGGCGAAACCGCGGGTACAAGCTAGTTTAACTATTATACTCTGTTCAAGAAAACCTTTATCTGTCCGTTCAACCGATTTTGACTTTTATTACGTTGGTGTTATGAGAAATGGCGGCTGCAGTAAATAGTTGGTATTGTAACCACTATTCAAAATTTTACAAAACCCACTTTAATAATTTTTTTAGGTAAAGTCGTGTTACTTTTACCCTAAGGTAAAACTTAGGCCAACTTACAATAGTTATTACCAATAGAAACAGAATAAACAGTGTCCTGTGTACCTATTGGTCAAAAGGTTTGAGCCAGTTATACCTCAGGGTCAAACTAAGCCGACTTTACACAGAACTTTAGACACCATTTTGATCAGGACATCTGATGTACACAGGCGAGCTTAACGCAGAATTGGGATTTCTTACAGCAAACCTAATTTGTAGACCCAACATTTGGCCCATTCAAGAGATCATAAATTCATAATACAGTGAAACCTGGTTAAGTGAGACATCAAGGGACCTGCAATGTCGTTTCACTTATAGAGGTATTCCACTTACCCAGTGTCTCAGATATACAGGTATAAATAAATATCTGTCTCATTTACAGAGGGTTTCATTAATAGAGGTGAGAATACAGGTTATTTCAGTTGAGAATGAGTAAACAAACAATGTTATTTCAGTTACAGCGGTTTATGCATATAAAATTTACTCGCTGTCTCAGCTATAGAGGTAACTATGATGATAAATCGAAAGAACAAATCCCAGATATAGAGGCTTACCTCGTCCCACTAACAGAGGTAATTCAGTGCCAAAGTGTTGGGACCTCAGCACGAGTTCCAGTTATGGAGGTTTCTCACTTATCCAGGTCCCACTTAACCAAGTTTCACTGTACTTATGAAGTAAGGGCCCGATCTAGCTATTTAGCCGCTCCGTGAAAAGATAATTTTTGCCGCTTTTTACATACTCAAAACCATCTAAGTCATAATGAGTCTTAAGGTGGTGCATCATGACTCACATTTTCACTGTTTTTCATACAACCGCTCATAACTGATTATGACGTTATTACACATTTTTCATTTGATATTTTGGAAACACAGTATCTTGTGGATAGTATCTAGGTTTCTAAATAAACCAATTTCTAAATTTGTGTAAAACTAATCCAGTAAAAACCTCTGAAAATCTCCTATTTTATATGAACTTTGACACTTTATAATTTGCCTAAAAATTTAATAGTCAAAAAAGTAATCCCCTAGAGACCTTCCAAATTTTATTAAGATTCTAAATGACGACAACTTTATCCAAAAACTTTTAAGGGTTTAAAAAAAACAGCTATTTCCTGGAGCAAGTTTTGTGAAATTTTCGAGTAAATATCGAAATTACCGAATACTAACAGAGTTTACAGGAGTTATCTCTCTTTTTTTGCGTTGTCTTTTCGTCAAACATCGCGTTGAATTGCATTAAATTAAGTAACAAGCTTTTAAACCATTTTCGATGTTTACGATAAGCGAGTGGAGAAGGACCCTCTTAAGTCTTAAATATTTCCACTATCTAACCTGAAGTAGGTTCGAACGTGGCACATAAAATTCTCAACCGGCCAACTTGGTTGTGGATGGCTAATTGCTAGGTTGGAAGATAGGATTAAGTTAATTTTGCCGGCCCTCCTTTTTTGCCGCTGTAGGCAAATGGCCAGCTCGCAACCCCCCCCCCTCCCCTTAGATCGGGCCCTGCATGAAGTGATCAATTTCGAAGATCTGGGCACGACATATAGGTACAACGTGTAACGATAAATGCGCAAAACCTCGGACACCATAAAAGTTATTTTAATTCGATTGACCTAAATATGTGAAAAATTAAAATTAAAATTTTAGGTTTTAAGAGCAGTTTTATTTGGTTTAAAATTCATATCTCATTGAAATAAGAACTTTTATTATCCCGTGTATGAGAAAATTTGATTGGATTACAACTATTTGTTTGTTTACCTATTTCAGCGGGTTTGCGCACGTGATGGCTTGACCTATTCATAAATTGACAGATCGAAGTTTTAAATGTAACCTGTATTAAAAACTGGTTTAATTGATTCTGCTCGTTATTCTGATCAAACTAATTTCAGGTTTTGCGCATTTAACGTTACACCTTGTATATAAAATAATATAAATACGTTGTCACATTATTAAACCTTTTAAAAGCATATTTAATTGTAATGTAGCTACTTATTTACATAAACTTTTATCTTAATTGCATATTGAAATCGATTTACAACGTTACAATGTAATCAGTTACAGTTTTTATTACAATTTCCATCGGTATTCGAATGACCATAAAAACTAGGTTGCTACGTAATTACAATAATATTGCTGTTATATAAAAAATAAAAACAATTAGGTACGATTTCAAACAGTTTGCAATATGACATAGACTTAGGCCGGTTTTTATGAAGACTGGGCGATATGCTATCTCAAATATTGCGAGCTATTAGATTTTCAACGCTGAGAAAAAGCGACTACAGTTTAAAGTCAAAGCAATTGGGTACCACCCAATGTCTTCGAGAGTTCATAAGAAACACTTAAAAAGGCACTAATATACACACTGAATTACAAAAAATGATAATAATTAAGAACCTAAAAAGATATGTTAACAGTTTCATCGTGAGATATTTGCTAACCTATAATAATTTTGAGAAAAAAAGTTCTTTGTTAAAATAATTGTTGGAAAAGTAAATACTGCAAATAGAAAAGGTCGATTTAGCTGTTTTTGAGAGATATGATCAATATTTCGCAAAGAAAATGGTTTTAATGGTCAGCAGCCCCGTAGCCAAGTTATAACCATTTCTCTTGCGTCGAACGCCTCGAGTTCGCTACGCCCACGATTCTTTTGTTCTGACCACGTGACCGAGCGTTGAGATGACGTCATTCCCCTACATTTGAAGTTTTCTACTAGCGTTAACAATTGCAGATCAACTTGGCTAGGGCTACAGTACCCCTAGCCTTGTTGTAATATACGGTCAGAACAAAAGAATCGTGGACAACTGGAGGCGTTCGATACAAGAGAAACGGTTGTAACTTGGCTACGGAGCTGGGCTCTATGCGGGCGCAGACGGCAGTATGTGTGCATTTAACTCTGGCCAGATGTACAAGGGACTATCGTCTTAAAAGTTGGGTAAGAATACAGAAGTGCATCACGGAAACTAATTTGACAGGAGTAAAGTTATTGCTATCTCTTTCTAGTTTCAACGAGTAAAAGAGAGCGATAGTTCAAAATTTTTTGATCGATGCCAGTAAATAGTCTTCCAAGTTGCAGAAAAAAAATACGAAACGCATTTTAAAACCACTAATGTTTTCTACGGCATTAAAATATAATTGGAAAATCGCTCATTTAGACTCGCAATAAACTGAGTAAGAAATAATGGTTTCTCGCAGTAAAAACGAATCGAATTTTAGTACGAAATATTGTGACTTATTAGGCCACTAGCTGCTCCCAGCGGCTTCGCCCGCCTGATACTAGAAAATTATCTCAAGGGAACATACTTCCGGGATAAAAAGTATCCTATTTCAGGACATCGCACCTTTAGAATTATAGGGACCTAATTCAAAAAATCATGATTTTTTTGATCAAAATCGATTAATTTATTTTCTCATAATACATGTAGACAACTAAGTTAAGAAACAAATTCAACTATTATTTGTATAAGTTGTATGAAATTTCATTGTAATAACCTTCATTTACAAAAAAAAACTTACGTGTATAAAACTTTATTTAACGTTTCCCTGAGTGACACTGATGTTTGCAGGTACTGTAATCAGGAGAGGGAGACGCCTAAGCACCTGTTGTGTGAATGTGGGCCCCTTATCCACAAACGGAGTATCCATCTGGGTCGACACATTATTCGCCCGGAGGAGATTAAAACTCTCAAAGCTAGGAGTATTCTAGACTTCCTGGAAGCCTCCGGGCTAAAAGAGTTACTCTAACAAGGTGGCGAGTCACAATAGATCTTTTAGGTCGCAGTGACTACATCTCCTACACTACGGGAGATGCATAGCCCCTTTTCTTCAATAATAATAATAATAATAACGTTTCCCAAAAATTTACATTTTTGGAATAGGTCACTATAATTCTAAGGGTGCGACGTGGTCTATCCGTGTACCAAGTTTCATCAAAATCGGTTTTGCCATTTAGGCGTGAAGACGTAACAAACACAAAAATAAACAAACAAGGCTTGGCTTGAGTCAAGCCCATAGGACTTTCCATGATATATTAAATTAAGATGTATAGTCTCGAACAAGGAATACCTTTCTAGCCTGAAATACAGGTCCGACCTAGTTCAGGCTAGAGATATGCCGTTGTCGACAATCTGGGAATACTGCAGGCAATATTACCACCAATATTCATACGGGCAATATTCCCGCTTCACGGCAATATTGCCGGCAACGGCACATTTCTAGTTCAGGAAAAAATGCAACTGTATGCGTTATACCTAATTGTTTTTATATTAACTTTAACTCTTCAATCGTGATAATTAGAGACACAATAGAAAGACAATGGGGGCGCGAACCGGCGTTCGCTTGGGGTTTAATGAATTAAATGTGCAACTTTTATAAATAATCGATATTCCAGATCTAAATAATCGATCCAAATAATCCAATTAATCGTTATGCCAGAAAAACGATTTTAAATCCAGTTTACGCTCACTCTTAAATACTTAGTATTGCAAATTTTTTTTATTGGCAGCGTACCATAAAAATTGAGCATTGTCTTAGTTCGAACTGGTCATATTCGGTGACAGCAATGAATTCATATCTACTAACTGATTGGCGGGCGACTCGATCCAATTTAAGACAATCTAGGGAGGTTCCCAATTTAGAACAGGCTTGTCTAGTTTTTTGTGGGTAGTCTGAAAACGACTAGCGCAATGGAAGGGGTAAGTGTACAAAGGTGTTATTTAATAAAATAAAATCCACCTATGTCTGATATATCCAACAAAAACTCTCGCGTTTATTCCACCAGGGTCGCACATCCACGACCAATCCATCTCGTCAGCTCTTCTGTCACCTATGGGGATTGAAAAGCTAGACGAGATGGAGTACCCAGTCGCAAACACACGACCCTGGCGAATAGGACACACAGTCATCTGACCAATCCGAAGCATGCAGTTAAAGAATAAATTAACTAAGTGCTTGACTGCGATCCCACCTGATGGTAAGCAGTGATGCAATCGTTGGTGGTGAAGCGCACTAGTTTAGTAAGAGCCTATTCACTCTAGCCTTGACACTGACATTAGTTAATAGACCCTACGCCAATGACTGTCGTGATCCCGAACTTGAGACACGTGAAGGACAGGATTTGAATAATATAGAGGTAAATTGGGAAACATACAACGTGTAACGTTAAATGCGCAAAACCTCAGACACCCCAAATGATTTTTAATTCGATTGATCTAAATATGAGAGACAAAAATCATTTAAAACAAAATAAAAGGTTTTATGAGCAGTTTTAGTTTGTTTAAAATTCATATCTGCATTGAAATAAGCCCTTTTATTATCCCGTGTATGAGAAAATTCGATTGGATTACAACTATTTCTGTTTGTTTACCTATTTCAGCGTGTTTGCGCACGTGATGGCTCGACCTATTCATAAATAGACAGGTCGAAGTTTTTAATGAAGATTTTTTTTTGAAAAATGTAACCTATATTAAAGAGTGGTTTAATTGATTCTGCTCGTTATTCTGATCAAACTAATTTCAGGTTTTGCGCATTTAATGTTACACGATCATCATCATCTTCCTGCCCTTGCGCAACACGTTTTTTTCTTCCATTCTGTCCGGTCACTCGTCACGCTATCACTAACTCCCTTTTCTTTCATATCACTTCTCACAATGTTACACGTTGTGGAGGTAAATTGGAAAACATTGATTTGCAATTGGTTTTCTTACTACATTATAGTTTGTGACCAAACTGTTCTTAAGCCAATCATCAGTTATAATTAAAACTATTCGGTTTGGACACAGAATCCTGCTATTATTAACCGAAATAAAAACACCAATATCCAGGGTATTGATTGGTCAATATATCCATACTGATATTATAAATGGGGAAAGTGTGTGTGTCTGTTTGTCCATTATCCAGGGTATTGATTAACTTACTGGTCAATATATCCATACTAATATTATAAATGGGGAAGTGTGTGTGTATTTGTCCATCTTTCACGGCAAAACGGAGTGACGAATTGACGTGATTTTTTAAGTGGCGATAGTTGAAGATATAGAGAGTGACATAGGCTACTTTTTGCCTCTGTCTAATCCACTACTTCCCAGGGAAACCGTGTCATCCCGAATTTGACGCGAACGTGCTGCGGGACAAAAGCTAATGTAGTCATATTTTGTTCTTACACTATTCATCAGATTATGACGTTACCAAATATTGTACAAGTTTCATAAACTGCCATTTTCAAGATACTTCAAGGTCATGTTAGTTATGCACTCGCAATATGCCTCACATATGTAAAAATACGCAAAAAAAAAAAATCTTGATAGGAATTGCGATGTTTCTGACGTGTTGTGCAAATGTACAAATCTCTGTTCTCATAACGTGAGTGACCGTAGTAAGGGCAAGACCCGCATTCTTGAGTACCCATTTAATAGTGTTCTCAGGATTGTTGTTGGGTATAGACTATAACAGTTATAAGGGGCCTCACTGAGCCAATACCCGCTAGGACCGCGCACCAGGTATTTTTGAAAGGTATACCGTGGTCTTGCAACGCAAAGGACAGGTGTAGAAAACAGGTTTTAGCCTGTTAGCGAAAATCAAATATGCCACTGTGGAGCAAGAGTTTTTGGAAAAAAAGACGAGTTTTGACCTACGTTTGGGCCAAAATTGGCATAAAATACACTGCACAAAAAAATGCGCTGTAAATACACTAGATCCTACCTTCTATTGTGATCTCTCTCTCTATCTAGTTTTCTGGAAATAAACTTTAGAAACCAATAAGTACAAATCGTTTTGGAAACACATTAATTATTCGTACAGCTAAGGAGTGGAATTCCCTGCCGGAGCCTGTGTTTTCTGATAGTTACAACCTACGGGTCTTTAAGTCAAGAGTGAATAGGTTACTTTTAGGCAAACAGCTCCATCGCTGGCCACATCATCGCTTTTCATCAGGCGAGATAGTGGTCAAACGCAAGCCTATCAATAAAAAAAAACTGATCTTTTAGTTAAGCTCGCCCATGTACATGAACTTTTTTATCCACATAATATTGTGACTTTTTAAAGTGTACAATAAAGAATTAAAATAATTAATATCCTGTGTAATAGTGGTCGAACGCATTTACAAGTGGACCAGGCCGTTAGCGAGAAATCCCAGACTCAAAACAAATCAATTACACTGATCAAGCGCCCGTAGCGCATGCGACTACGATATCTACGAGACCATAACAAAATATGCCACTTAAAGTCTGATAATTCAAAATTCACACTTGCAAACATCTCCTAGAAGACTTATACGGTAGAAAAACAATACTTTCGAGTAAAAAATAGTACAAGATTATCATATGAATATTTAAAAAAACATTTGACATCAAAAACACAAGTAGTTCGCGTGTTCAATCACAAAATTCATTGTCAATTTCACTATCACGCACTAGTCACTGTTTGCAATCTCACTTTTATTCGACTTCGGCTTAAATTTAAATATCTTGTCGAGATTCAGCGTGTTCTGGTTGTAGACTGTGTGGTCTGGAGTATCTCCCCAGCTGATAGGCGTCATTCGGTCTTTCACTTCGATAATAGGCTCTTGTACACTAGCCTCCACAGTAACTCCTTCAGGGATAGAATTAAGAGCTTCAGAATGCACACTAGACGTGTTTTCAGGGTTCGAATGACCTTCCAAAGAGGCACAACGGTTCAAAAAGTTCATCATGCGTTCTTTATAAAACTCTGAGCTAGTTTCTGTATTCTGTTTCACTTTATTCGTTTGATTTTTCAAATAAAATCCGTTATCCGACTGCGCTAGGAATATCCTTTTTATTTTCTTGCTTGGATAGTGGTCTATTAAGTCGGGCTTCGGAGGTAAAAGCTTGCCATTACGCGGTAGTTTTCGCGTGTCATTTCCTTTGATTTTTGTAACAACAGATATGCAGTTACCTCGTCTTTCATTGTCCTCTTTGTAAGTATTTTTCATGCCTTTATAAGAGATTTTCACGCTTAAAATAGACCACAATAGTTCCAAGAAAGCAGCAATAAGTATGTTTATAGAAAGAACTCGTTTTGTAAACAGATTCGGTGTGTCATCTTTCTCCACCGTCTTGTCTAATGCTACAATCATATGAGATTCGTTTCTAATGATAATATCTGTATGTCTTATGACAAAGTAGTCTTTGAAAGGCACTTTGTCCTTGTAAAACTCGGTAATATCGCCTTCTGATGTGGTTATGAACCACACAGCGATCATCACGAACGATGCTAGAGAAACCAGCGTTGAGAGACACGACATGACGAAAAGCCATGTTATGTTATGGTCTATGTACCATCTGACCGACGCTAGAATGCTCGCCACACCGGCAGCTAACCCAAATATCGTGATCAAAGCGGGCGCTAAAACCAACATATAATTGCTATCATTTTTATTTCCGTTAAATTCCGTTGTTTCATTCGAATTTAACGGATTTCCGTTCTCACTCAAATTAGAATTCGACTTATTGTTCGAATCTATCGGAGTTCCATTCGCATTTTCGAAATCATTCAAATACACGTTTGATAGACTATTTTCGGTATTGTTTCCGCCATTTGTTGTACTATTGTTGGCAGGGTGTAGCTCGGAATTCGGGTTGACTAACGCTAGGCAAGCGAGAAGAAAGGATGTTGCAGCCAGTGCTATGTGTACCCACGCCAGTCCAGATACAGTCGACGCAGAATAACGCCTCTCCGAAGGATACAAGTTCCTCGTATCGGGTTTAGTTTTAACTTTTATTGTGTATACGTCTTCCATGTTGGCTAGCTAAGCATTGTTTACAACAATTTCGAAGTTTTCTTTCAAACAATGGCCTCAACGCCTTTTGTTTTACCACAAAACACACTTTAAACCACTGTTTATCATAAAAACTTGGATTGTCACACCACAAACTCACTGAGAACGATTGTTTTAGTAATATTAACGTTGCATTTTTTCGGTTTATTATTTTCGTTGCGCGCGATGCGACTGTCCCGGACCGCGGTTGGTAGCGCACTGAAGTTGGCTGCAGGCAGCAACGGCGACACCAACTTTACAATACGAACGCTGCCATCTTGGAAATTAATATTAATCAAATGTAAACCTTATTACTTTGTCATATGGGTTAGAATCGAAATAATTTAAGTTAACAAACGGTAGAAAACCAGTTTTAAAGTTTGTTTTAGCCTGAATGGAGTAGTTCTGCGCACGCGATGTGTTTTTGCGATAAATCTTAGTTCGTCGAAAGTGCATTCTGATTGTTCTAACCAAATAATTAGTTGATGTGGGAACTCAAATGATATGCAGGCGATATTTTATGATTAATTGGCAAAGATTTAATGAGTTTTTAAGCGACTTAGATTTGTAATGTGATTAAATATGCACCTATCTATTGTCTTAAAGCCAATTATGTCATGGAATGAGTAGGTAGCGGCATTTACTGCTAACTTAATAAGTTAATAGCAACAATAACTGTGATTACCACATATTAAGTGGGTAGGAACCTACCTACGTCCATTATAGTGTTGATTAGCTCTCACCTGATGGTAGGTAAAGAATTACCAAACTTAATTCATGAATCCCCAAGCGACCACCGGTGGCCACGCATCTATTGTCTTACTATTGTGTCTCTAATTGACGGTATCTGAAGGGTTAAGTGGCAGTGGGCAGGGCATATTGCTTGCAGCACGGATGGCCGTTGGGGCCGAAAGGTTCTGGAATAGCGACCACGTAACGGAAGACGTAGCATTGGAAGGCCTCCTACAAGGTGGGCCGATGACCTGGTAAGGGTTGCTGAAATCCGATGGATGCGAGACGCACAGGACCGTTCATTGTGGCGACACTTGGAGGGGGCCTATGTCCAACAGTGGACGTCTTTCGGCTGAAATGATGATGATGATGATAGACAGGTTACCTACCTAAGTGATGATACCTAAGGTCGATGATGAAGCATGCTTGCCTAGAAGTAACCTAATCACTCTTGACTTAAAGAAGCAGGGAATTCCACTTGGACACTTGCAGGACACACAATGAATGTGTTCCAAAAAAGTTTTTCAATACACTTAGGTACTCGAAAACCGCTCTTATCCCAGCGCTTTTAGGCACGCAATTTAATTGACTGTTTTCCTAGTTGTTAGCAACAGCAGGGGCCCAGCTAGGTCGAAGCCTACCGGGGTCGGGGTTATCCGAAAGGAAACTAGAGCCCCGGTATGAAGGCTAGAAGAAACCGCGGGGTTTTTAGTCAGTAAGAGTCTGACACTACCTCCCGCTCCGCCCAAGAGCGGGGGTTGTCATTAGATGATTTTCCCCACCATAAAAAAAGACCACAAAAATGTTTTTGTTGATTGCGGTAATCGAACCCGCGAACCGCTGCGTAGCGTGCCTCCACCTACCTACCACAAAAAAAAACAGGAGGGGCCTATCTGGGTCGAAGCCTACCGGGGTGGGGGTTATCCGAAAGGAAACTAGAGCCCCGGTATGAAGGCTAGAAGAAACGGCGCGGGGTTTTTAGTCAGTAAGAGTCTGACACTATCTCCCGCTCCACCCAAGAGCGGGTTTTGTCAATGATGATTTTCCACGTCGAAAAAAAAAAACCTACCACAAAAAAAACCTACGAGGAACAATGGTGGTGGCCAAGTACCATATTAGGGTAATAACCTCATATCTAACCATATTCTGTGATAACGCCGTAATAATACTATTATATTATTTACTCAGCGATTGCAATGTTTTGAAATCCGATTCGGTTACTTATCCAGAGAGAAGGGACAAGTTGTACAGTTGTTATATGTCGTTTAGGACGGTTTTTCATTGGAATTTTAAGTTCAACTAGCTTCTGCCAGCGACTTCGTACGCGGATCCTGTTGCTTATGCCAGCGACAACGGAGTCGTCAAAATCAAAGATCTGAAACGTCTGGTGTCGAATTCTAAGAGCCTGGAAAACAACGTGATGCGCGAGACGATTTGAGACGTTCCAGATCTCTCCTTTCCACTTACGCGCGTGACAGTGTGCACACACCTTGGTGCCATAGACAAAAATAAACAGAAAGCTCCGAACTGCTAAGCTATCGGGAGCTACATGTGTTATTGTGAGTCAACCATAACAGATAGACATATGATGTCATGGGATATTTTTTATATAATTTTAAGGAGAACATTTCCGATAAACATGATTTCTGTGTAGCTTTAACCATTAAGGCTGCAAACGCGACGGAAGCTTAATTCATGAATCCCCAAGCGACACCCGGTGGCCGCGCATCTATTGTCTTACTATTGTGTCTCTAATTGACGGTATCTGAAGGGTTAAAAAATGGAGTAATTTTTCTCGTTTCCCCAACATTTCCCTTTACTGCTCTGCTCCCATTGATCGTAGCGTGATGAAAAGTATACTATAACCTGCCCAGGAGTATGAAGAATGATTGTACCAAGTTTCGTTAAAATCCATCGCGTAGTTTTTGTTTCTATAAAGAACATACAGACAGACAGACAGACAAAAATTTTACTGTTTGCATTTTTGGCATCAGTATCGATCACTAATCACCCCCTGATAGTTATTTTGGAAATATATTTCATGTACAGAATTGACCTCTCTACAGATTTATTATAAGTATAGATATACACATATTAGATCCAATCAACAACATTATTTTTACTTTTTAATCGACTTCTAAAAAAGGAGGAGGTTCTCAATTCGCATGTTTGTATGTTTTTTTAATGTTTGTTCGCGCATAACTTCGTCGCTTGCCAATCGATTTAAAAAATTATTTTTTTGATGAAAAGGGTAGATATACTTCCCAAATGGTCCCATAGTCACCAAGTTGGAATCTAATGATGGAATCTTGGCCAAATCGAGAGAACTTCTCAAATTCCATTAAATTTTTTAGTGAGGTCGGTTATTATTTTTTTATATATAAAGGTTTTATCTATACTAATATTACAAATAAATGAAAATCTGTATTTTTATGTGTATATTTTTAATGAATAAACTAAAAAACTACAATGGCGATTTCAAAAATTCTTTCACTGTTGGATAGCTGCCACCGTAGGCGCGGGGTAGCTCGCTGTCCAATCGTCCGGTAACTGTCTGGACTGAGCCCAAGTCGTCGACGGCGCGCACTGTTCCCGCGCGCCTCAAGGAGTTGTCAGCAACAGCAGGGGCCTAGCCGGGTCGAAGCCTGCTTTCAGAACTAGACCCTAGACCCAAGGGTCTAGTTCCGAAAGGGAGGCTAGGCCCCTGTATGAAAGGCAACGTAGGAACAGGGTGGGCTTTTAGTCAGTAATAGTCTGACACTATCTCACGCTCCAACCAAGGCCAGGGGATGCCATCTGGATGATTTTTACCCACAGAAAAAAATACTGTTGTGAAGCCAAAGTTTTATACTCTTTTATAGATTTAAGAAAGTAGATTTTTTTGTGGTTAAAGCGTAGATAATAAATAGCATGTACGATGGGATTGATTAGTGTACGAAAACTCATTAAAATAATAAGATTTAAATAAAACTCAAGACGAAAGGCTATGCCAGTGCGTGTTGCCAGTGATGACATATGGTGCTGAAACGTGGTTGCTCACAATGGGCCTCATCAGAAGGCTCAAAGTCACCCAGAGGGCAATGGAAAGGGCTATGCTCGGAGTTTCCTTGCGGGATCGAATCAGAAATGAAGATATCCGCAGAAGAACCAAGGTTGCCGACATAGCACGAAGAATCGTCAAACTTAAGTGGCAATGGGCAGGGCACATTGCTCGCAGAACAGATTGCCGTTAGGCCCGAAAGGTTCTGTAATGGCGATCGCGTACCGGAAGACACAGCGACCGGTGACCTGGTGAAGGTTGCGGGAATCCGATGGATGCGTGACGCACAGGACCGTTCATTGTGGCGACACGTATATCCAACAGTGGACTTGTATCGGCTGAAAAGATGAAAAAATAAACTCCATATTTCTTTCGAGACCTTGGAATCAAATAAATTAACAGTTTTTTCTTAAATGTAGGCTGAGGGCATCGGATTGAGATCTCCACCTTGACTGCGAGGTGAGATTATGTATTTAATACATTTATATACAATTCATAATGAAAGTTGTTCGCAATAGTGAACAAGCTAAGTTAATTTGACTGGCCTGTTGGTCTAGTGGTTAGTGGCCCTGGCTGCTGTGCCGGAGGTCATGGGTTCGATTCCCACCCGGGGCAAATGTTTATGTGATGAGCATGATCATTTGTTCTGTGTCTGGGTGTAATCTATCTATAATATGTATGTATTTAGAAATATAAAAGTATGTTTATCAGTTGTCTAGTACTAATAACACAAGCTCTGCTTAGCTTGGGACTAGACAGCGTTGTGTGATAGTTGTGGAATATTATATTATTATTCATTATTATTGTTCACCTGTTTGAGTACTACCATAATATCGACTTTTTGATATATCGATATTTTATCAACAGTCCTAGCGCCCCGTGTCGCAGACAAAACAGTTTTGACTGAGACGTCTCAGACAGTTCTGTCTAAGACCTCTTGTCTCAGCAGTTCTGTCTAAGACCTCTTGTCTCAGATGTGCGGAGGCCCTAAATGTATTTCCAACTGAAAAAAAAACTGGGCAAGTTCGAGTCGGACTCGCGCCCTGAGAGTTCCGTACAAAGTTACCTATGTAAATGTTTCAATTCCGGAATGGAAATCCGGAAGATTTTTTCAAATCACACAAAATACGTGGCGTATCAACAAATTCACACATTTTCAAATTTATTCAGACCTTGCTCTATACCAAATTTCAGAATTAACGGGAAGTATCCTATGAATATTGATTCCCATTAGAGTGTTGAAATATAGGCACGTTTTTTTCGACATAAACGTCTCTCTTTTTCTTTCGTTAATTTAGAAATTTCATTTTTTCACTGCTCTAAGAGATCGCAGACCTGAGTATATGGTTTTAATTTCAACTCGATATCTCCATGCGTTCCCGAGATAAAGTGACAGACGGACGGACAACATTTTTATTTTGTATAATAATGTGTATAATATTTTTTTTTTGTTTATGTATGTACCTGAAATGAGTCTTTCGTCACTTGTAAATTATTGAATAATCTATATATATAAAAATAAAACCCGTTTTCCGTTGTCACGACATAGCATGAAAACGGCTTGACCGATTTGGCTGATTTTTTTTTGTTGTGATTGTTATTGTGAGGAAAAGGTTCTTATGGAAAAAAAATAAAAATTAGGGTAGAGTGGGGTAGAGTAGGGTAGAGTAGGGTAGAGTAGGGTAGAGTAGGGTAGAGTAGGGTAGAGTAGGGTAGAGTAGGGTAGAGTAGGGTAGAGTAGGGTAGAGTAGGGTAGAGTAGGGTAGAGTAGGGTAGAGTTGGGTAAGTATAGTAGTGTGGAGTAGAGACGAGCGGGAGCGAAGCCGCGCGGGCAAAAGCTAGTCTATCTATATATATAATAAAAAAAACTTTTTACAAAAAAAATATAACCGACTTCAATGATAAAAAACACTGAAAAGTATCAAATAACTTTAATTTGGAAGTCGGTGTTTCTACAATAGTTTAGTCTCTTCGTTATTTAACACCGACTTCCAAATTAAAGTTATTTGATACTTTTCAGTGTTTTTTATCATTGAAGTCGGTTATATTTTTTTTGTAAAAAGTTTTTTTTTATTTCACACCTTTTAGTTATGGTACCACCACTAAAAAGTACCCCTCAGTCAAACTTAAATACCTTATAGTCAGAGCGCATCTCATAACGGTTCTAATAATCCCAAACACGGTTAGATTACATTAATTTACCTTTCGGCTTCATCATCAGATCAGTTCGATATATCCTCTCCCCCTCTTCTTTCAAACAGTCATTAGACTAGATGCTGGAGAGGGAAAGGATATATCGAACTGATCTGATGATGAAGCTAAAAGGTAAATCTTTCAATCAGTCATTAGACTAGATGCTGATAATCCCGGCTGTAGCATCAGGCCAGATTTATGTCAACATTGCAATGAACTTAAAATTTAGTCCTGTTTAAAATGAGCCCAAATACGACTACGGTGCTGTAATTTCAAGGTTTGTACTTTTCCTGATGCTCCTGGCTTCAGCATCAGGTCTATGTACTTTGGTGTTCTTTATTAGCAGTACGTTTATCCACACATCGAGCCGTTTTCAATGAGCCTAAACTCGATATATCTGCTGTTTGTTGTCGAGGACTTTGGTACTCTGCAGACTATCCTGACTGCAGCATCAGGTCATGACTCATGATCATCAGATCATGAGACCAAATGTGGCAAATGCCCTATCAAACATCAAAACAATTTACTAAAACAGTCCTTGCCTGTTCGAGTAACTTCTTACTGTTAAGGAGTTGTACCTTCCATCATCAGGCCAGCTACCTGAGATGGTGACGACCATACGCAAATACACAAGATACTTCATAAAATATGCGAAAATCAATAAGGGAGCCTATAAAATTTGAAGGTTGCCCTCGATTTCTCCAAGATCCCATCATCAGATCCTAATTTGGTGATAATGGGACCACCTCAGAACTATCTACTTTCGAACAAAAAAAGAATTTTGAAAATCCGTCCATATTTCGGGGAGTATTCGACGAACAAACATACAAAAAAAAAAAAAAAAAAAAAAACATACAAACAGCCGAACGTAGTACCTCCTCCTTTTTGGGAAGTCGGTAAAAATGACCTCCGTTTTCCGTTGTCACGACTTGGCATGAAAACGGCTTGACCGATTTGGCTGTTTTTTTTTTTTGTTGTGATTGTTATTGTGAGGAGAAGGTTCTTATGGAAAAAAAATTAGGGTAGTGTAGGGTAGAGTAGGGTAGAGTAGGGTAGAGTAGGGTAGAGTAGGGTAGAGTAGGGTAGAGTAGGGTAGGGTAGGGTAGAGTAGGGTAGAGTAGTAGGGTAGAGTAGGGTAGAGTAGGGTAGAGTAGGGTAGAGTAGTAGGGTAGAGTAGGGTAGAGTAGGGTAGAGTAGGGTAGAGTAGGGTAGAGTAGGGTAGAGTAGGGTAGAGTAGAGTAGAGTAGGGTAGAGTAGGGTAGAGTAGGGAAGAGTAGGGTAGAGTAGGGTAGAGTAGGGTAGAGTAGGGTAGAGTAGGGTAGAGTAGGGTAGAGTAGGGTAGAGTAGGGTAGAGTAGGGTAGAGTAGGGTAGAGTAGGGTAGAGTAGGGTAGAGTAGGGTAGAGTAGGGTAGAGTAGGGTAGAGTAGGGTATAGTAGGGTGGAGTAGGGAAGAGCGGGAGCGAAGCCGCGCGGGCAAAGCTAGTTATTTTAATGTTCTAGTTATGTAATTTGTAATTATAATTGTTATTCTTCATTAACTAATAGCTGCTAGCTATTAGCTGATGATGAGTGTGTTTCAAATGGTCTGAAGACATTTAATCTTAAGCGATTTTTAAAGCAGTTCAATGTAACTTTCGTAACACTTTCCGGGAACCAGTACCGCTCACCAAGTTACTAATCTGCAATAGTTAACACTAGTAGAAAGCTTCAAATGTACGAACATGACGTCATTTCAACGCTCAGTCACGTGGTCAGAACTAAAGAATTCGACGCAAGCGAAGTGGTGGTAACTTGGCTAGGGGGGCTGTACCCCTAGCCAAGTTGATAATCTGCAATCGTTAATGCAGTAGAAAACAAATGTCCGGAAATGACGTCATCTCAACGCTCAGTCACGTGGTCAGAACAAAAGAATCGGGGGCGTGGCCAACTCGAGGCGTTCGACGGGAGAACACCTCCCATAAATTTAAACCTTAGTGGTTTTTAGTTGCTATTTAAGTTAGACAATACTGTATTATTTTCTTTATGTGATAAATACCTCAATATAAAAAACAGAGAAACGGGGGCTGTTCTATGCTGATACGACTCGGTTCGGTAAAAATTGCTTCAAAGGCTTCTTCTTTTATGTATGCCCCAATAGCTCTTCTTCATAATATTGCTGACAATTCAGATACAATGTATTCAGACACAGTGTCCGAATCGTCACATTTTATTTTCAATATTTTTTCACCGAAGATTCGGACACCATCTTTAAGAATAAAATAAAAAAACAATGATAAAAATAAGAATAAAACATTATGTAAGTATTAATAAAAATAAATGATCATTATTTTATGTATTTTAATCATGTTTTTATTTTAAACAAATTAAACTGTAGCGACATCTATGGCGCCACATAAGAACTACGAAGAAAGTACGAAATCCTGCATCACGACAGCCCGATATCAACTATCGGGCAGTCGCCCACCAGACTATTACATCCTGTCTGGTCGGAGGATCCTCCCTTTTCAAAGGAGGTTTGCGAGACTTTACACTCTGTCCCACTTACCTCTAAAAAACCATTAAGGACGCGTTTACGATTTGACGCGCATCAATTTTAGGTATAGAGTCTTACTACTACACGTGCACGGCTCACACACACAGCGAAATGCGCGAAGCGGCGAAATTATGAGTAACTTGACACGACTTGATACTTGAGCTTACTTTTATTTAATTTTTGCCATGTTTTTTTTTAACTTTACTTTAATTATTTTTCAAAAATTTCGTAACGTGAAATGGTAGTACAAAAGTAGATACCATTTAATTAATTTCATTGGACATTGATTGACTGGTAAGCAAGTACTTGCTAAAGTACCTATGTATTTACAATTTGCGCGACAAGCTTTTTGAAAACAAATAATTAAAAACATAAGCTTATTTTATATCTGCTGTATTTAGTATTTTTAACCGACTTCAAAAAAGGAGGATATTCTCAATTCGGATGATTATATTTATATATATTTTTTTATATATGTTAGGGCATAACTCCGTCATAATATAGACGGATTTGCAAAATTCTTTTTTGTTCGAAAGAGGTTTATTCCGAAATAGTCCCTTGTAAAGATCAGACGGGCAATTCTCGTAATTTTTAGAACGTTCACAGTCTAGTCTGTCTCAATCTGTCAAAAATACCTCTAATTTCCCTACATTTTGAAAATTGTTTGACATTTGTTTGTTGCCGAGATGAGACTGCGAATAGATTTTGAACGTTTTTAATTACGAGAATTGGCCTTCTGATGAGGTCAGAGAGTTGTGGGATTGAAGAGTTTCAGAGACAGACAACGGAACTCTTCAATAAATGCCAGCAAATCAACCGCAATTGCTGCTTTCGCATATTATGTATGCATTGTTTGCGTAATCACACAGTATAAGATCATGCCTTTACCCTCTAAAGGGGTACGCAGATGTGTTCAGTATACCACGGCACACCGTCATTTCTCTCAAAGTTGTTATTGGGGTACCTTTAATCTTGCAAGTAAATTCGGGCAACCTTTTTTGTTTATGAATTGAATTAATTAACCGACTTAATTTGGATAAGTATTTTTTTATGTAGGTATGTTTAGATGGATTTGCAAAATTCTGTCATTTTTTAATGGATAAGCTATGCATGCTCCAGGGGTAGTACAATATAAATTTTATGAACTTTGCTTGGCCTACCCAAGCAAAGTTCATAGAGTTCATAAAATGTTGAAATTGATGATGTTTAATTTCCTGACTGATATTCACATAGCAAGTAAAAAGTTTTAGGTACCTATATAATAAAAAAATATAATAAATTTTGTTTTGGTATCAAATGGTTCTCGAAAACTAGAAAGAAAATACGTTTATTTGGCACATACATATAACACTGATAAGTACTTACAATTACTTTCAAGGTTAGGATTAGGTTCCAAACATTATTAATTGCTTCATAAAAAAAAAAATTTACAGAAAAATTAAACCGACTTCAAAAAGTACAAAATAACTTTAATTTCGGAAGTCGGTGTTTCAATAGATATCTAATCTTGTCTCTTCGTTATTTAACAACTTTTTGAAGTCGGTTTAATTTGTTTTGTAAAAAGTTTTTTATTTTTCACTTTTTAGTTATGGTAGCACCACTAAAAAGTACCTACCCTTCAGCTAAACATAAATTACCTTATAGCCAGAGTGCATCTCATAACGATTCTTATAATCCCAAATACGGTTATATTACATGAATTTACCCTCTCCCCCTTTCCCCTCCCCCTTTTCTTTCAGTCAGTCATCGACTACACGTATAAACAAAGCAATTTTACTTGTTACGACAATTCTGCTATGATTCTATGAGGAGTTCTGTTCCATATCTTCGAAGTTCATGATCAGATCATAACAATATTTCTATGGGACCAACTTGAAAGCATAAACTTTCAATCAAAAAAAAATTTTCAAAATCGGTCCACAATTGACCGAAATATCGGTGAAAATACATACAAAAAAAAAAAACATACATTCAGCCGAACATAGAACCTCCTCCTTTTCGAAGTCGGTTAAAAAAAAGTCGTTTGCATGACAACAAGAACAACCCAATAGATATTGTTTATTTGTCAAATTGGAATGGATTGCCATTCTAAGTGTGTTACGTAATTAGGATGCCGTACGAAGCCAGGTCAGGAGCTAGTAAATGATAAAAGAAATGAGTAAAACTTACGAAAGACATAAAAAAATATCAATTTTTATTTTTCATTATATTATTATGACAATGACAATTATAATATTATGATGAATGTCCCCGTAGTTCCATATTTCTTTTGAATCTCGTCTTAGGCCTTGGCATCTAAAACAAAAATTTTGTTATAAAACTATACACACTCTTATCAGCTAGCTCTACTCGTCTATTAGTTCCAGTAGCAGTCTTCGAAGAACACCTGCAGGTATCGCCATCAAGTCCGGAGGTAAGGTCTCAACATAACTAACAAAACGAGCCCAAACTCGGCACACCTAGCTCTACTGGTATACTAGTTCCAGTAGCAGTCTTCGAAGAACACCTGCAGGTATCGCCATCAAGTCAGGACGTAAGGTCTCAACATAACTAACAAAACGAGCCCAAACTCGGCACACCTAGCTCTACTGGTATAATAGTTCCAGTAGCAGTCTTCGAAGTACACCTGCAGGTTTCTCCATCAAGTCCGGAGGTAAGGTCTCAACATAACTAACAAAACGAGCCCAAACTCGGCACACCTAGCTCTACTGGTATAATAGTTCCAGTAGCAGTCTTCGAAGTACACCTGCAGGCCTCTCCATCAAATCCGGAGGTAAGGTCTCAACACAACTAACAAAACAAGCCCAAACTCGACACACCTAGCTCTACTCGTCTATTAGTTCCAGTAGCAGTCTTCGAAGAACACCTGCAGGTATCGCCATCAAGTCCGGAGGTAAGGTCTCAACATAACTAACAAAACGAGTCCAAACTCGGCACACCTAGCTCTACTGGTATAATAGTTCCAGTAGCAGTCTTCGAAGTACACCTGCAGGTCTCTCCATCAAGTCCGGAGGTAAGGTCTCAACATAACTAACAAAACGAGCCCAAACTCGACACACCTAGCTCTACTGGAATAATAGTTCCAGTAGCAGTCTTCGAAGTACACCTGCAGGTATCGCCATCAAGTCCGGAGGTAAGGTCTCAACATTACTAACAAAACGAGCCCAAACTCGGCACACCTAGCTCTACTGGTATAATAGTTCCAGTAGCAGTCTTCGAAGTACACCTGCAGGTTTCGTCATCAAGTCCGGAGGTAAGGTCTCAACATAACTAACAAAACGAGCCCAAACTCGGCACATCTAGCTCTACTGGTATAATAGTTCCAGTAGCAGTCTTCGAAGTACACCTGCAGGTCTCTCCATCAAGTCCGGAGGTAAGGTCTCAACATAACTAACAAAACGAGTCCAAACTCGACACACCTAGCTCTACTGGTATAATAGTTCCAGTAGCAGTCTTCGAAATACACCTGCAGGTTTCTCCATCAAGTCCGGAGGTAAGGTCTCGACATAACTAACAAAACGAGCCCAAACTCGGCACACCTAGCTCTACTGGTACATTAGTTCCAGTAGCAGTCTTCGAAGTACATTTCAGGTCACTCCATCAAGTCCGAAATAAATATGAAATTTATAAGTACATATAAGAAACTGTGAATAAAATCTTACCTTGGTTGTCCGTAGTCCGTGCAGAATGCGTGAAGGATCAAGTTTATTAGGTCAAATATTTTGTATTCGTACAGCGATCTTTTCCAATACGAGGCGCTGCTTGCAACCGTCACAGTGTCCACTCACGACGGCGGCCGAGCGCAGACTAAAATTTCATTACAAATTTTTGTGCAATAAATCAAGACAGTGACCAGTAAAATAACCCTTATTTCAATCCAATAAGAATCACATGTTACCGCTAAATATGTGAAAAAATAAGACGCAATTTTATTTTTTTTCTGTGGCGTATTGTAACATTTTGATAGTTTTTTTTGCTACCTTTTTGAGTTGAACATGTCTTCTTACATAAAATATTTTTAAATACATAAATTTATGTTATTAAATAAAAGAAAAATCTCCCTAAAGTCAGTACGATGTCGTCGAATTTGTGGGAAGAGGTAACGGAAATTATTTTTTACAATATTAAAAACCAAAATTTTCGAATAAAAAATTTCTACCATTTGAAGATTAAGGAGTAATCTATCTGTGGTAATTATTAGTTACATTTGGTTTTGTATCATTTTGCCGCAAAATGCACCGAAAACTGCTTATTTTTGTCAGATTCGTAAACGCGTCCTTAACACCGTTTCGTTAATTTTACATGCATTAAATAAAATTCCTTGATATTATCTCCTGCATATTTATTTGCTTAACTTAGCTGAAAATGTTTCCTACTTGCCTTGGAAACAAATGATTTGCATAAACAAAAAATACGATAACATAATGATGCTCTGTAATGTTCAAGATTGTGGACTGACTCATTTTGTTAGTTGCAAGCTAATATAGTAGTTACGAATGCTGAGCGTAACTTCCTGGATCCAATTTTCGTGTCAGCAAAAGTGTTATTGAGTTTTCTTAAAAGTTCTACTTACTTCTAGCGGGAGAAGTTTAAACCTCCTGATGATTTTATCGAGCCGTCGGAGAGCCTCTCTCCTGGACACGAGTTTCCATGGCCAACCTGGAAAACTCTAAACAGACTCCGCACCCAAGTTGGGCGCAGCAAAGACAATCTCCACAGGATAGGGTTCTCGGATGGTTCCGATCTTCAGTGTTTGTGCGGCGTCTCTTCGCAGACCATGTCACACCTTCCGTTCTGCTTCACGTGCCCTGTTACCTGGGAATGGAAACATCAGCGGACGGCATTGCCGTGGCCGAATTCTGGGCCAGGCGAGGAATTTAAATAGTTTTGCCATCGATACGATAAGAAGACCTACCATCGGACAACCTGACATACGACGAGTATCCACCAGTACCATAGAAATATAAATAACAGTAACTCTTTTCTTATATCTATGACCAGTACGTTGTTAAAACCACTACGATCCGGTCCGGACTAAGCGTTTCGCCTTGCCGTTTATACCGCGTACGTCGAAGGACTGGAACTTGGCTGCTGCGGTCTTCCCGTCCGATTATAATTTGGGTGTCTTCAAGGCTAGAGTGAGCAGGCTCCTAATTAACTAGTGCACCTCACCGTCAGAGATTGCATTACTGCTTACTGTCAGGTGGGATCGTAATCAAGCACTAGTTATCTGCCGCTGTAGGGTGGCGCTGAGGGCATGTCAGACTTTCCTCCAGAAAATCCCTGCAACCCCAGCGGGCATCTCCCCTGCTGTGATCCCCTTCGGTTTGCTGACATCCCTCTGAGGAGTGAGTGAAACACTACGCAATGTCGACGACTTTGGCCTGGCCCGGACGATTACCGAATGGTTGGACAGCTAGTTGCCCATTGTTTGTCGCCCGCAAGCCCATGCCTATGGTGGTTGGAAGTCGTGGTCAAGATCCCGGTAGCTGGGGCGTGAGGAAATCCATTCTCTCACGCGTGCGGCAGCCTCCTTTTCTAGCATTACTGCTTTGCTGAAAGAGGCGACCATCTGCCGCTCCTCTTCGCTCCGGTTTGCCTGTACCAAGGCCCGGTGTGAAAGATCGCCGCCGCTAATCACCCCCACGAGGAGACGACGTTCCCAAGACGTCGACGGCGCGCAATGTTCCCGCGCGCCTCAAGGAGTTGTCAGCAGCAGGAGGGGCCCAGCTGGGTCGAAGACTACTGGGGCCAGGGTTATCTGAAAAGAAGCTCAAGCCCCGGTATGAAGAGGCTAGAAGGAACGGGGTGGGTTTTTAGTCAGTAAGAGTCTGACACTATCTCCCGCTCCACCCAAGAGCGGAGGTTGTCATAAGATGATTTTTTCCCACCGTAAAAAAAGGACACGACAGTACTGCTTGGGAGGTTGGGCCTTAACGACATCTGCCTACATCATTAAATAATACTTGAAATAGATATATTTTATTTACCATCATCTGTTCGTCACTGCGGGGTGCCAGCTGAAAATCAGCGCTGGGTGTTTGACGCCCAACAATGGCTGACTTGGATGCAACTGTATTGTATTTCTGTACTTTTTTAATTTTTATTATTATTTTATGTTGTGGTATACTGTGTTGCTTGCGCCGAATAAATGCTATTCTATTCTGTTCTATTCTATTCTATTCTAAATATACGGTCACGTTTTCTCACCCACCCGTGTAATTGGCAGCAAAGACCGAATGTGACCGAATGACAACCAAATGTAACCTGATAGCAGTCCGCTAATAACCAGTCGTTATTTACTCGCTAAATTAAGATCTTTAATTAGTTATTAGAGGAAACGGGCGTGGGGCGCATTTTAATTCTGACCATTAAGTATATTTAGTGTGATGACATCTTTGTGTCAGTAATGTTTACTGCTGTTAAGAGCACCCAAACCGAAATACATCTATATATATAAAAGAAAGTCGTGTTTGTTACAACACTTATAACTCAAGAATGGCTGTACAGAAATGGCTGAAAATTGGTGGGTAGGTAGCTTAGAGCCAGGTGACGGACATAGGATAGAGGAGAGGTAGAGGAGGGTAGGGTAGGGTAGAGTAGGGTAGAGTAGGGTAGAGTAGGGTAGAGTAGGGTAGAGTAGGGTAGAGTAGGGTAGAGTAGGGTAGAGTAGGGTAGAGTAGGGTAGAGTAGGGTAGAGTAGGGTAGAGTAGGGTAGAGTAGGGTAGAGTAGGGTAGAGTAGGGTAGGGTAGGGTAGGGTAGAGTAGGGTAGAGTAGGGTAGGGTAGAGTAGGGTAGAGTAGGGAGGAGCGGGAGCGAAGCCGCGCGGGCAAAAGCTAGTTTCAATATAAACCCACTACTGTAGTAAGAGCGATTTTTATATTTACCATAGGATTGCTGTTGATTGTTCGGTTGTTATTTGCACATCTACACTAATATAATAAAGAGTTTAAAAGTTTATTTTTTAACTCATTTTTTGTAGGTTATTTGTAGTGGCATAGGCTATATTTTATGTACGCGGGCGTGGCAGGAATAAAGCAGCTTTCTAACGATGACATAATTTTAGCTAACGGACCAGTACCTATTTTCAGAGATCCTAGACCTACTACAAACAAAAAGAAAACCAACCTTACCTTTACCTCTTTATATTAAGTATTAGTGTAGAGTATAGATTGCGTTAAATGAAAAAATGCTCACGTTGAGGATAGACGTTTCGGGGAGGTCGAGGGCCCTCTTAACACAGTAAGCAAAAGAGCATCACTTAAATTAATGAAGATAAATTAGCGATGCTATTTTAAAGTTCCTTTCAACATGGTTCAGGGTTTCAACCTTGTCAGAACGACTGATATAATCAAGTTTTGTCATCTTTTTTTTATATTTTATATAACCTTAGTTTTAGTATATGCGAAACCCGAAACACGTGTCTAGTGTATTTATGTAAAGAATCTATGTACAAAATTTCACAACTGTGTCATGAAAAATCACAAAGTTATAAGCTTGTTATGTCAGCAAATTATACATGGTCAACGGGCCATCCAGGCGAGCGACTGAAGGGTTGTTTTGCACTTGCGCTCAGCTGTTTGCTGGCGCCTAATGCCCGCTATGACCTGCCGTGACCTGTATTGTATTGTGTCGGTGGTGTCCAACTTGTAACCTTTTTAAATATTTTTGGAAAAAAATATATCATGGTGTTTTTTTTTTCGGTCAGTAAAAATCACGAATATCGAAAAAATCATCCAAATGACATGCTCCACTCTTGGGCGGACCGGAAGATAGTGTCACACTCTTACTAACTAAAAAAACCACCCCGTTCCTTCTTGCCTTTCATACTGGGGTCGAGCCTCCCTTTCGGAAACAGACCCTAGCCCCAGTAGGCTCGACCCAGCTGTGCCAAATTGCCAATACGGTTTGCTGACATCTCCTTAAGGTGGTGCATCACGACTCACATTTTCACTGTTTTTCATACAACCGCTCATAACTGATTATGAAGTTATTACACACTTTTCATTAGATATTTTGGAAACACAGTATCTTGTGGATATTATCTAGGTTTCTAAAGAAACCAATTTCTAAATTTGTGTACAACTAATCCAGTAAAAACCTCTGAAAATGTCCTATTTTGTATGAACTTTGACACTTCATAATTTGTCTAAAAATTTAAAAGTCAAAAAAGTAATCCTCTAGAGACCTTGCAAATTTTATTAAGATTCTAAATGATGACAACTTTTTCCAAAAACTTTTAAGGGTTTAAAAAAAACAGCCATTTCCTGGAGCAAGTTTTGTGAAATTTTCGAGTAAATCTCGGAATTACCGAATACTAACAGAGTTTCCAGGCGTTACCTCTCTTTTTTTGCGTTGCCTTTTCGTCAAACATCGCGTTGGATTGCATTAGATGAAGTAACAAGCTTTTAAACCATTTTCGATGTTTACGATAAGCGAGTGGAGAAGGACCCTCTTAAGGCGCGCATGGAACACCATGCGCCGTCGACGACTTGGGCTCGGTCCAGACAGTTACCGGACGGTCGGACAGCGAGTTACCCATGGCTCGCCGTCCGCAAGCCCGCGTCTACGATAGCCGGAAATCGGGATCGGAATCGGAGCGCCGTTACCTGATGCGGTCGGCCGCCTCCTTTACTAACATTACTGCTTCGCAGGAGGAGGCGCCGCCTGCCATTTCTCTTCGTTCCGGACCATGGCCTCTACGCGCGGCCCAGCAAGAGATCGCTGCCGCCGAGCGCCCCCTCGAGGACACGGTGATGCTTTGCCTAGGTGGGGCACAACTCTACCGTATGCTCCACCGTGTCCTCCAGGACCTAAATAACATAAGAATTTGAACATAATTGGTGAAATGTACTCTCATTTATCAATGTATATGTTCCCCATCCCATACCTACTGGGCGGCGGGCGTAACCTTTAAAAATCTGCGGTTCTGGGAGTATTATTGTTGAAATATTGTGGGTATAGTGAGAAAGTTGGTTTGTGGCCATTTTATATAATACTAGCTTTTACCCGCACGGCTTCGCTCCCGCTTTTCCCTACTCTACCCTACTATACCCTACTCTACCCTACTATATCCTACTCTACCCTACTCTACCCTACTCTACCCTACTCTACCCGACTATACCCTACTCTACCCTACTCTACCCTACTCTACCCTACACTACTCTACACTATTCTACTCTACACTACTCTACACTACTCTACACTACTCTACCCTACTCTACCCTACTCTACCCTACTCTACCCTACTCTACCCTACTCTACCCTACTCTACCCTACTCTACCCTACTCTACCCTACTCTACCCTACTCTACCCTACTCTACCCTACTCTACCCTACTCTACCCTACTCTACCCTACTCTACCCTACTCTACCCTACTCTACCCTACTCTACCCTACTCTACCCTACTATACCCTACTCTACCCTACTCTACCCTACTATATCCTACTCTACCCTACTCTACCCGACTATACCCTACTCTACCCTACTCTACCCTACACTACTCTACACTATTCTACTCTACACTACTCTACACTACTCTACCCTACTCTACCCTACTCTACCCTACTCTACCCTACTCTACCCTACTCTACCCTACTCTACCCTACTCTACCCTACTCTACCCTACTCTACCCTACTCTACCCTACTCTACCCTACTCTACCCTACTCTACCCTACTCTACCCTACTCTACCCTACTCTACCCTACTCTACCCTACTCTACCCTACTCTACCCTACACTACTTTACACTATTCTACTCTACTCTACACTACTCTACCCTACTCTACCCTACCAAACTTCACATAAACCATCTACTAAATACTCCGAACAAAGCCCAAAAATTTGGTTTGAATAGGTGAGCCCATTCTTGAGTTATAAAATAACAACGAAAAGTGGCATTGATTTTTATATATATAGATTTAGTTACGGTACCCATTATAACAAAATAATCACACAAATACACTGGCATCAATATTTATTAATTTTAGGTATGGGTTATATTTATTTATATGTTAAGTAGATATATTTTATTTACCATCCATGCGTCACTGCGGGGTGCCAGCTGAAAATCAGCGCCGAGTGTTTGACGCCCAGCAATTGCTGAGTTGGTGACCCTTGCGGTTTCGGGCACATGCAATGCAACTGTATTGTATTTCTTTCTGTACTCTTTTTTATATTATTATTTTATGTTGTGGTATATTGTGTTGCTTGCGCCGAATAAATTTTCTATTCTATATGATGCTATGTTTTGTAAAGCGATAACAAAATTGCAATATTGATTACTTTCATGGTCATCAAACAAACTAATATGTTACAAGTTCATTAATTACTTGTGTTCGTCCCACAGCTTTGCCCACGTGGAATTACACTGTACAAAATCTTGGTCAAGGCGACATACTTTTTGCAAACATCTCCTTTGTACAAATACGCTACACCTATATAAATACAACATTCGTTTTAGTATATGCGATGCCCGAAACACGTGTCCAGTATTTTTATGTACAGAATCTATGTACAAAATTTCATAACTGTATTATGAAAAATTACAAAGTTATAAAATTCAAAATTGTTTTATTTTTCGTAGGCCTACATGAGCACTTATAAAACGTCAGAAGCTAGTACACGGTACCAATCGGTTGTTTTCTATGGAGAAGAATCGGCAAGAAACTCCATGGTAACTCTTAAGTGGTTGTTGTTACAATATTTCCATATTACAGTAATAATAGATAAGTAGTATGTCAGAACAGTGTAGATCAGTCAATATAAAAAAAGTGAGTTGTAATAAGAAGTAATCCAAGAATTCATGGAGTCTACAGTATTGTCACATTCACATTTTAAAAAAGAGGCTATATAAAAAGATAAGAAAACATTAAATTAAAGATTACGTTGGAAGAATTCTTGACGCCATATTTTAGTTTGATTTTAGTTACCTAGTTGTAATTAGCGTAATGTTTTATGTAGGTATACATTTTTTTATTTTGCGATTAAATAAGCACCCAAAGTCACCCAAAGGGCAACGGAAAGGGCTATGCTCGGAGGTTCCTTGCGTGATCGAATCAGGAGTGAGGATATCCGCAGAAGAACCAAGGTTACCGACATAGCTCGAATAATCGCCAAACTGAAGTGGTAATGCGCAGGGCACATTGCTCGCAGAACAAATGGCCATTGGGGCCGTAAGGTTCTGGAATGGCAACCTCGTACTGGAAGGCCTTCTTGTAAGGGTTGCGGGAATCCGATGAATGGGATACTCACAGAACCGTTCATTGTGGCGGCACTAGGGCACGGTAATAATATCATAACTAGGGGGAGGTCTATGTCCAACAGTGGACGTCTTTCGATAAAAATGATGATGCTGATGTGTTGGAACTAGTGCTTTATTAAAACAAAGTTATCAGCTTGTTCTTCTTCTTCTTCTTCTTCCTGTCTTATCCCATATTACTTGTGGTCGGCGCAACACGTTTTTTTCTTCCATTCTGTCTGTTTTTATTTTATAATTTACTGGCGACCCGCCCCGGCTTCGCTCGGGTGCAATATTATACATTTAAACCTTCCTCTTGAATCACTCTATCTATTAAAAAAAACCGCATCAAAATCCGTTGCGTAGTTTTAAAGATTTAAGCGTACATAGGGATGTAGGGACAAAAAAAGCGACTTTGTTTTATACTATGTAGTGATTTTGTTTAAGTGTGGCCTAATAAAAGTATTAATCTTTTTTACAGCCCAATATTTCTGATCCATACAGTATGACGGATCTTAGTCAGCTGGTTATGTCAGCAAAAATACAAGGTCACGCATAGGTGTACTAAAATGAATGCTGTATAAAGGTGAGTATAGACTACAACATTTTCTGGAGCATTTCTGTGTAATGTAACATTCTTACGAATGCTCGGCGTTATGTTACGGGTAAATGCTCACAGCGAGTGTGCATTTACCAACATTTCGTTGTACCTTGCGTTCATTGTTTTTTAAATGTCACCCCGCAACCGCGCATCGCCCGCACTCGTGGCTCGACGAAGTGTTACACCAATATGTTGTCCAAGACGTCGACGGCGCGCACTGTTCCCGCGCGCCTCAAGGAGGGGCCCAGCTGGGTCGAAGCCTACTGGGGACAGGGTTGTCTGAAAGGTAGCTCGTGCCCCAGTATGAAGGCTAGAAGGAACGGCGCGGGGTTTTTAGTCAGTAAGAGTCTGACACTGACTCCCGCTCCACCCAAGAGCGGGTTTCGTCAAAGATGATTTTCCCGGTCGACAAAAAAAAAAAAAACACCAATATGTTCGTTGGTTTGTAACAAAGAGGCGAGCGAGCTTAACGTTTCGTTCGTAAAAGGATGATACACTAAAACATATCATAGAGCGGCTCGTTGTTCTGTTACAAGTAAATGTTGTAGTTTATACTCACCTTAAGACTAAGTACCATAAAACAAGTTAATTCGGAATAAGGTGATGTATTCCTTATGTAGTAACTAGCTTCACGTCCATTACCTAGTTAAATGTAAGTAATGAACGAATCGATTCATTAGTCTTTGACCCTAATTGGTAGAAAGAAGGTTATTAAAATTTATTAGATAAGAAATAATATTAAGTACCTAATTACATCATTTTTACATTGGATTCGGGACGCACAGGATCGATCATTGTGGCGACGCTTGGGGGAGGCCTATGTCCAACAGTGGACGTCTTTCGACTGAAATGATGATGATGATGAACATAATTTTTTGTTGAGGTTCTTCTCTTGACAGAGTGATCGTGGTCATGTCTCGGTCGAGTCCCGCACCACCGCCTCTCCCGCTACGCGTTACGACGCCATGCAGCTCTGTGTTTGGCAGCTTGGGAGCCTTCATTTACGCTGCAGTGTGTCACAGTTTTGATGAGGTCCGTCCACCGTGTTGGAGAGCGTCCACGAGATCTTTTGCCCTCGACTTTTTCCTTGCACCACAAAACGTTCCATCGAGTCCTCGTTGCGGGTGATATGCCCGAAGAACTTAAGGATTTATATTTGCACAGATGACGATAATCTCTCTTTGATATTGAGTTCTTTCAGGATCGATTATTGAGGTTAGCAAATCACATTGTTGCACTTACAGAAAAGATGAAAGAGGTTAGAAAGGAAATGATTTCCGATTTGTACTACAACGAGTGTCGCCGCTTGTCTCCCACACTTTAACTCCACTACAGGCAATAAACCAATACGAACGCGCATTACGCAACTAACAGACCGCGCACACTTAGATCGCAAGTAGTTGAACTATGAGCGTCAAAAAAAAAATCTTGTGGAAGGTTGTTCAGTTTCGTCTACTGAGCAAGCCCTTAAAGTTTGCGGAGGGCTGTCGCTTACACCTTATATGTATTTTTATATTATTGTTTACTAGCGACCCGCCCCGGCTTCACTCGGGTAACAGTATTTCTCCACTATTTAATGGATGTTATCTATATATCTATATACTTATAATAAATCTGTAGAGAGGTCAATTCTGTACATTAAATATATTTCCAAAATATTTATCAGGGGGTGATTAGTGATCGATACTGATGCCAAAAATGCAAACAGTAAAATTTTTGTCTGTCTGTCTGTCTGTCTGTCTGTCTGTCTGTCTGTCTGTATGTTCTTTATAGAAACAAAAACTACGCGATGGATTTTAACGAAACTTGGTACAATCATTCTTCATACTCCTGGGCAGGTTATAGTATACTTTTCATCACGCTACGATCAATGGGAGCAGAGCAGTGAAGGAAAATGTTGGGGAAACGAGAAAAATTACTCCATTTTTTAAGCTTCCGTCGCGTTTGCAGCCTTAATGGTTAAAGCTACACAGAAATTATGTATGACGGAAATGTTCTCCTTAAAATTATATAAAAAATATCCCAAGACATCATATGTCTATCGTTTATGGTTGACTCACAATAACACATGTAACTCCCGATAGCTTAGCAGTTCGGAGCTTTCTGTTTATTTTTGTCTATGGCACCAAGGTGTGTGCACACTGTCACGTGCGTAAGTGGAAGGGAGAGATCTGGAACGTCTCAAATCGTCTCGCGCATCACGTTGTTTTCCAGGCTCTTAGAATTCGACACCAGACGTTTCAGATCTTTGATTTTGACCACTCCGTTGTCGCTGGCATAAGCAACAGGATCCGCGTACGAAGTCGCTGGCAGAAGCTAGTTATACATATAAACCTTCCTCTTGAATCACTCTATCTATTAAAAAAACCGCATCAAAATCCGTTGCATAGTTTTAAAGATTTAAGCGTACATAGGGATATAGGGACAGAGAAAGCGACTTTGTTTTATACTATGTAGTGAGATCAAAAATATCAATAATTTGGACATCCATGGGCATATGGTATAAGTGGGGTACCTAAATGATAGATGATAATCTGGCCAATCGACAGTTTCAGGCTTATCCATTATTTACGCCACACCCTGTATGTTCGCGCTTGACCGCTATCTGACCTGATGGAAAGCGACGAGGCGGTCGATGATGGAGCTTACCTAGAAGCTATCTATTTTGTGATAGAAGTAACCCAAGCTATTCACACTTGACTTAAAGATTCTCGGTATGTCTGTATTTAAATTGACCCTATTGAGTACCTACCTTCCGATAGCACACCTACAAACTAGCTTAGAAACATATAATTGTTTTAAATTGTATAATTACAGATTTGATCCATCATTTGGTCACGATATCGAATACATTCTGATTGGCATGTGCGTGACTTGGAAACATTACCTAGCTATGTCTACAGACATACATAACGTAGTGCCTGCTGTAGTTGGTTACTCGGTTACAATCATATTTTTAACCTTTGGAAGTATGCGGAACAGAGAGTAAAGTCCCACATACCTCCGTTGAAAAGGGAGGATCCTTTGACCAGACAGGTGTTACAGTCTGGTGGGCGACTGCCCAATAGTTGATTTCGGGCTGTCGTATATATTCAAATCGCGGAGAACTTTGATTGTGCGATGCAGGATTTCGTATTTTCTTCGTAGTTCTTATGTGGCGTCATAGAATACGCTATAAAACGATTACAAAAAGAAGGAGGGAGTATAGAGGAGGAGGAGGGGGGGGGGATATGTAAGCTGCTGATTTAATTCGATGGGTACTTTTGATCACTATTTGTATTTGGTTGGGGGATCCTCATCATCATCATCATCAGCCTTTTTTAATGTTTCCGCTGTTGGGACTCAGGTTTCCTCTCTAGGGGGCTGAGCTACCTTTCGGAGCTAACCGCCCCAATAGGCTTCGACCCAGCTGGATCCCTCCTGTTGCTGACTTGAACTGAACTCCTTGAGGCGCGCGGGAACAGTGCACACTGTCGACGACTTGTTTTTTTTTTTTTCGATGGGGAAATTCATCTTATGACAAAGCCCGCTCTTGGGTGGAGCGGGAGATAGTGTCAGACTCTTACTGACTAAAAAAACCCCACCCCGTTCCTTCTTGTCTTCATACCGGGGCTCGAGTTTCCTTTCGGATAACCCCGACCCCGGTAGGCTTCGACCCAGCTGGGCCCTCCTTCCTGTTTCTAACAACTCCTTGAGGCGCGCGGGAACAGTGCGCGCCGTCGACGTCTTGGCTCGGTCCGGACAGTTACCGGACGATCGGACAGCGAGCTACGCATGGCTCGAAGTCCGCGGGCCCGCGTCGACGACTTGGGCTCGGTTCCGTCAGTTACCGGACGGTCGGACAGCGAGCTACCCATTGCTCGCCGTCCGCGAGCCCGTGCTTACGGTGGCCCACGGGGCCCTTGTGCGAGGTCCCACATCGCCCAGGCCTAGTTACGCCACTAGTTGTAGGAAGTTGTAACAATAAAATATGCTACGGTAACTATTCCTAAATGTTGCTTTGTTTTAGAGCTGCATCTAATCGGTATTGACTTACGATTCGGTTTCAAAGCTAACATAGTAGATGACCCTATTTCAACAGACTTCAATAAAAATAAAATTAAAAAAATACCTCCGACACAAAATTAAAGTAAAAAGAAAAACGAAATTAGAGTTATTTCGATCGTTTTAGGCTGTATATGTCCGATAATCGGTGGCTGATTTTTTGTAGGAGAAAAATAGAACACACTGATAGCAATAATGCAACGCCCACGTCCTACAAAAGTTCGGTCAGAAATACAGAACAATGTCACAAATATACAAAATAGGCCCGATTATCTGTCCGACAAAAAGTCTGACGCGGGTGAGCAGCGTTGGTGTGTTTTAGTGAATTCCATTTTTAATTTTTTTTAAGTTTATTATTTCATTCATGAATCCCCAAGCGACCACCGGTGGCCGCGCATCTATTGTCTTACTATTGTGTCTCTAATTGACGGTATCTGAAGGGTTAAAGACTCATCACGTACTCGATTTGTTTTTAGTCAGTTATTGATATACCATCAGCAGGAATGCCGCATTCTTTATCCTCCGAGGTCGTTAGCTACATAACGCGCGCAAGAGTCGCCACAGACGATATGTTTTGCTACAATTAGTTTGCTGTACCACAATTAGGAAAATCGTGAGAACCGCTCGACCTTGCTATTATTTACGAATGCCCTTGTATATAGATGTTATGTATGACTTATGATATAATGTAAGGAGCTTATACAAAATTATTTTTAGTTTATTCAAAACCTGAATATAGTTTGTTCAGTATCAGTAACTGAATGGATTCCAATCATTTTTACATCATGTCATATTTTTTCTCAAAAATATTTGAAAAGGTTACAAGTTGGATATCACCGTCATTAAATTCAACACAGATCATGGAAGGTCATAGCGGGTATTAGGCACCATTAAACAGCTCGGTAAAAGTGCAAGTGCAACCCTTCAGCCTGGATGGTCCGGTGACTAGGTATTTTTGCTGACATAACAAGCTTATAACTTTGTGATTTTTTAGATGATACAGTTATGAAATTTTGTACATAGATTCTTTATTTACATAAAAATAATAGACACGTGTTTCGGATTTCGCATAATATGTATACCTAAACTAATATTGTATAATATGGTTTAAATGTTTGTTTATTTAGGTTTTAGTGTAAGTAAGTAGTTTAAGTTTTTTTATGTACTTACATAAATAAGTATGTAAATTTTATTACAATTTCAATAAATACTTATTATAGTTTAAATGATGTACTTACTTAGATATTCAAATATAATGTCCTATGATTCAGTTGAGTCAGTGTTGTGGTTGAATGACAATAGGGATGTGGTGGAATTAAAGAAAAGTAGGTACCTATCAACAATAAAAAAAACTTATCGATGAATTGACAATAAATTTTTTCCCTATTTTTTTTTTTAATTATATATAGCCTATACATAATTAAAAAAAATAGGGAAAAAATTGGAAACACGCTTGGCCAATATTTGCAAGAATGCCTGCTTTTCTTTCTTCTGCACATGTCTGATGATTTATAATTTTTCCTCTTTATCTTTTTATACAGGGTGTCTTTGACATCAACGCACAAACGAATACGATGGGTCCAGTACATGATTCTGGACCCCCTAGTGGTGGAATTTTTCGTCACCTTTTTCCTATTGTGTTTTAAATTTAATCTGTATAAAATCGTTATTCTAACCAACCCCGATGATATTTTCGCAGTGGCAGCACCAGCACGACACGACAAGCCAAGACCTCCTATTACTTGTGAATTAATCATTACTAGATAAATATCCTTACTAATATTATAAAAGCAATTAAAAGTGAGTTTGTTTATTACGTCTTCACGCCTCAAGGGCAAAACCGATTTTGATGAAACTTGGTACACTGATAGATCATGTCCTGGAATAGGACATAGGATACTTTTCATCCCGGAAGTATGTTCCCTTGGGATAATTTGCTGCTATCACGCGGGCGAAGCCGCTGGGAGCAGCTAGTCATCAATAACTAAGCAAATATTGCATTGATTATATCACAACTTGCAAATTGCAAATGCGAATCAATTAAAATATAATGAGACGCCTCCGACAAGATGTCCTCAGTAGCCAGACGTGTTCTCTGAATATTTATATTGTATGCATTTCAAGGCACACCAGATTTCTTGAATATACTGTGGGTGCAATATTATCCGCACACGTGCCTCAAAAAAACGCTTCAAGCTTCTTTTTGAGGCGCCTTTTTTTGTAGCTCGTGTGCGGCGATGCCGCCACAAGAAAACGCTTGAAGCGGTTTCAAGTTTCACCGTACACAAAAGCCCACTAGCCAAATTACATCCGTTTCACTTTCGTCGAACGCCTCGAGTTAGCCACGCCCCCGATTCTTTTGTTCTGAACACGTAACTGAGCGTTGAGACGACGTCATTCCCGTACATTTGAAGTTTTCTACAAGCGTTAACGATTGCAGATTATCAACTTGGCTAGGAGTAGAGAAGTCGCACGCTTCAGCTGTTTTTGCTGCCGCTTCTAGCTTTTTTTTGTAACCGCTTCAAGCGTTTTTTTGGAGCGGCGTTTTTTTGAGGCCCATCTGCGGGGACAGCTAAGAGTTGTAGGACGCAGGTGCAAACCCAGCCAGGCGCATTACTTTGTGTAATTTATTTCATCACCACTGCTCTCAACTCTCTATCTCTCGGGAGATAGTGTCAGACTCTTATTGACTAAAAACCCACGCCGTTCCTTCTAGCCTTCATACCGGGGCTCGAGTTCCTTTCGGATAACCCTGGCCCCAGTAGGCTTCGACCAATCTGGGCCCCTCCTGTCGCTGACAACCCCTTGAGGCGCGCGGAAACAGTGCCCGGCGTCGACGTCTTGGGCTCGGTCCGGACAGTTACCGGACGGTCGGAAAGCCCGCGCCCTCGGTGGCCGAAAATCGGGATCGGAATCTCTGCGCGGCGACTGGGGCGCTGTAGGTGCCGTTACCTGATGCGGTCGGCCTCCTCCTTTACTAGCATTACTTGCGTTCCAGGGCTCAGGACTTTCATATCAGAAGCGAACAATATCCCTGGCAGAAGTTTTTAAAATATGTTTGTTTTATATCCGTTGACCTTTTTTTTTTAATTTCTATTGAAATCCAATCTTGAAGTGTAAGATCAAACCAGTAGACTTGGCAAAAAACTTGTATAAAATAAACAATCGATAAACCAAAATCGCGAATTCTCAACGGTCACTCCACCTATTCAAAATAACGTATTTTAACGTACATACATATGTGCCGACCGGTATACAAGGATAACGACTTTTTAACAACAATGTCGGGTTGTGTCACTGTGTGAGACGAGCGTTGTTCTAATTCTTAGACTGAGAGCTGACCTAAATGTTTTTAGAGATCCGTAATGTCCGTTCCCTTTCCGTAAATCCATCTTTTTTGATTTGGGAAATCAGATCAACGGGGTTACCATGATGTTTAATTCATTAAACCCCAAGCGAACGCCGGCGTTTGTGCATCCATCGTTTTTCTATTGTGTCTCTAACAAAGATTTTATATATCCTACTAGAGTAGATATATAAAATCTTTGGTCTCTAATTATCATGATTGAAGAATTAAAGTAAGATTGCTTTAATCTTGTTTTAGTGTGGGAGAGAGAAGGCGCTAGACAATCTGTATAGCTCTGTCTCTTACCCCCACTGAAACAAGATTAAAACAATCTTACTATAAACGTCATGGTCTAGGTACTGATCTGCTATCCCTTAGAACAGTGAAAAAAAACAAACTTCTAGTACACATAGTAGACAAGTCCATTTATACTGCATGTATAGTGCCTTTGTGACTCAGAAATATAGCAGGTTTTTATCGGTGAAAAAAATTTTGCAATCAGATCTTCCGGAAAAATACATAAAAATAAACTTTACCTCTTTATAATATTAGTGTAGAAATGCAGATATTTTGACACTCCCAAGAAAATGAAAATCTATAGGGTACTTCTCGTTAACTTGAAATCCAGTTTGGCAGCGTAACGGTTTTCAGACTTTTTTCTATACTTGTGTATAGAAAAAAGTCTGAAAACCGTTACATAATAAAATACGTATTTACTAAGTTAGTACGGAACCTTATGTGCGCGACTCGCACTTGACCGGTTTTTTTGGGGTAATGTTGGGTTGAGGTAAAGAGTTGAATATGAAGTACCTACCTACTTTAGAATATTTTGTGAGATGTAGAGAAGAGCGGTTAAAGCGTTTTTGAACTTTTTACTCATTTTTTGCGGTTGAGTTTTTGACAGTATTTTTAGTGTTCCATACTAGAAATGACACAGGACATGCGCTATCTGCTCTGCTGCCCATCATGCGTGACCACCTACAGTTTTCAGGATCTATACGAGACCAATATTAGAGCCGTACAGGTTGCCAAATATTGGTCAGAAAAAGTATAGTTTGAGAGCATCGACACGAAAAGAAGTAGAACTAGAAATTACGTATTTAGTAACGTTGCAGTAGGTCAACTGGACCCACTCGAAATGGCCCAATTTCGAGTGGGTCCAGTTGACCAAAGTCTCGCAATTTGACTGTATTTTTAACCGACTTCTAAAAAAGGAGGAGGTTCTCAATTCGGATGTTTGTATTTTTTTTAATGTTTGTTCGCACATAACTTCCTAATAACCGATTTGAAAAATTATTTTTTTGTTGGTTAAGGGTATACTTCCCAAATGGTCCCATAGTCACCAAGTTGGGATCTGATAATGGAATCTTGGCAAAATCGAGGGAACTCCTCAAATTCATTTTTTTTGTGAAGTCGGTTGTTTTTTTATTATTTTTTCTATAAGGAAAATACTTAGTAACCAATCTAGCTAGGTACCCAGTTCAGGTTCTCTTCACGGTATTATTGATTGTTAATTAGACTTTTTCCATCATATCCTGTTCATCACTTAAACAAGCGTGAAGCAGAGCAGAGCGTCTTTAGGAAGTCGAAAAAACCTGAGGTAAACGACATCATTGTCGAGGTGGGGAACCGGATGACGTGTTACTGGTCTCTCATGGCCTTGAACTGACTGAACTTTGTGGAAGTTCGTGCTTTGAATAGCATTAGTTAATGATTTAAATTACCTAACGGCCATCTGTTCTGCGAGCAATGTGCCTTGCCCATTGCCACTTTTTGGCGATTCAAATGAAGTTTTTTTTATTATTATTGATAGGCTTGCGTTTGACCACCATCTCACCTATATTTAAAAGTGCTCGTTATTCTGAACAAACTAATTTCAGGTTTTGCGCATTGAACGTTACACCTTGTAGAGATGGATGTAACTTTGTCGACTAGTGAAACTTGGAAACCAAAGAAGGCAACGCAAGAGCAAGCGAGCAAGCTTGAAATATATAAAACCTTCTCGCCACGGATGAGTAAGGTTCTCTCAAATATGAATGCGGCTTTCTCATGTTTTTGAATAGAATTATGTGCCTAAAAAGGCTAAGCGGCCAGATTGTTTTCTATGAGAAAGTTAGTTGCATAATCGTTTTTGGAGACTTATTTCTTTTTTTTTGGATATGGAATCATAAAATATGTTTATCGTGGCCAGGTCATAAAAATTTATCACTTTATAATATGGAGAACTGAAACTGGCCAGGATCATTTAAACGTTAACAATTCTGACTGGCCTGTTGGTCTAGTGGTTAGTGACCCTGACTGCTAAGCCGGAGGTCGTGGGTTCGATTCCCACCCAGGACAAATGTTTGTGTGATGAGCATGATCATTTGTTCTGTGTCTGGGTGTAATTTATCTATAATATGTATGTATTTAGAAATATATAAATATGTTTATCAGTTGTCTAGTACCCATAACACAAGCTCTGCTTAGCTTGGGACTAGACGGCGTTGTGTGATAGTTGTGGAATATTATTGTTGTCATAAGGTACTATTGAAAAAACTCCAGTAATTGCCGATAAGAAATTCCAGTGTAGACACGGTTTGCAGATAAATACAAGACGCTAAAGAGAGTACAGATCGTACCACAAACACTTTTCTAACGTATTAAAGCAACCGTTATCAATTGTTTAACCGGTACACTCAAGTATGGTTGCCATCTTTGATTTGACGAAATATTATAATAATAAACTAAAATAAAAAATATTAAAATAAAATAAAGAGTAGGTTAGTTTTCGTTGTTGGGTTAGTTAAAGAGTTTTTTTTTTAATGTCTTATTACACCGCAGACTTGGTAGTCTGCGCCCTTTTTTGAAAATGTTTACATTATTTGTTTACAATATTTTTTATTGCAGTTGTGGTGCTCCTGTGTCGGACACACATTTTCCTTATTTCTAATTATTATTTTATGTTAGTAAAACTTATAATTAGGTGAGTCCATCTTATTTTTTTTCTTTTGTTTTGGTTATTTTTTATTTAAATTGTTTTTTTTTCCACAAGCATTACAACTATTCTTAAATAAAAAATATCTATCATTTATCATAGTCTTTACTATGATACAATAAAGACTATGACATACGATAGACATTAATTGTTTTTTTTTTTAGTTAACGAAAAAAGTTAGTTAAAGAGTTAGTGGTCGTTAGTTTTTTTTTTATATTATAATATTATTTAGCTTCTGTCGGTGGCTTTGCCCGAGAGAAAATAGTTTTCTCCATACAAAGTTTAGTTAGTTTAAGTTTAGACCCCTGTTTATTCTCCTTAGGGGGTAAGTTTAGTGTCAGACTATTATTGACTAAAAACCCACCCCGTTCCTTCGTGTCTTCATACCGAGGCTGGGCTGTCTTTCAGAGCTAACCCTAGCGCCAGTAGGCTTCGACCCAGCTTGGTCCCTGCTGTTGCTGACAAGTCCTCGAGGCGCGCGGAAACAGTACGCGCCAATTTAAAGATTTTACCCTTCAACTTGAGTCCCAATCCGTGGTTCCCAAGTTGTTTCAGTGACCTGTCGCCATTTCATCCATCATTCGATCTGATGTGTTACGTCACTGTCTACCTCATCATCTCCTTGGACGAGTGACTCGAGGAACCAAAAGTCGGAACAGATCGGTAAGGCACTGGATTGGAGAGACTGCCAAAATCGCAGAACAAGTACTCCGTTTTGGTTTTACTCAATTTCAGGCCAACACTCTCCAGTCTGTGCCACCACACCTCCAATCTGTTCTGGACCTCTAGACCACTCTCTAGCAACATGTGTAAAGTAAAATAAACTAAAATAAAAACGATAATATGCACGAGTAGCAACCCTACTCTCAACGGCTATTGTCGCTCCGAATCTCGCCGGTGACATAATTCACGAGACGAGACGCTGATCGGTAACGAACGACTATTTATAAACAGAAGTCGTTTGTTTACTTTCTACGATTCGGCGGCTGCTCGTTGCTCCACTGGTTTTTAAACAACGCTAACGTATTTCTAGGCTACGATTGTTCCTGGTACACGTTCCATAATATAGTTGATAGAGTCTGTCTAAAAAATCAAACGACTTAAATAATCCTACTAATACTATAAATGCGATAGTGTTTATGTATGGATGGATGTATGGATGGATGTATGGATGGATGTATGGATGGATGTATGGATGGATGTATGCATAGATGTGTGGATGGGTGTATGGATGGATGTATGGATGGATGTATGGATGGATGTATGGATGGATGTATGGATAGATGTATGGATGGGTGTATGGATGGATGTATGGATAGATTTATGGATGGATGTATGGATGGGTGTATGGATGGATGTATGGATGGATGTATGGATGGATGTATGGATGTTTGTTACTCTTTCACGCAAAAACTACTGAACGGATCTCGATGAAACTTGGTACACGAGTAGACCATATCCCAAAATAACACATAGGATACTTTTTATCCTAGGATTATGTACGCGGGTGAAGCCGCGGGCAAAAGCTAGTTATTAGAATAAAATGAAATCAAGTTCAATAATCAAATTTGATTTGAAGATCTTGATCACAGTTTACTAATAGAAGAACCTTATAAAAAGTATCGAATACAAGTATTTTTTAAATGATTAAATTTCATTAAAAAAATCCCAAGTCCAACTTTTTAGACAGACAGTTGAGTTTTTGGAGTACATATAACAAAAACAAATCCATCCAACTTCGACTCTATGGTTTTTTTTTCTCGGTGAGTAAAAATCATCCAGATGATATCCCTCGCCTTTGGGCAAAGCGGGAAATAGTGTCCATCGCTGCCTTTTATACAGGGGCTGAGCCTTCCTTTCAGAAGCAAACCCTTGGCTCCAGTAGGCTTCGACCCAGCTGGGCCCCTACGGTTGCTGACAACTCCTTGAGGCGCGCGGGAACAATGCGCGCCATCGACGACTTGAGCTCGCTCCGGACAGTTACCGGACATAATCCACCTCCCACCACTGAAGGTCCTACCCGCCTTGCGGCATACGGACCATTGGAGACACTCCCGGCAATTGCGTGACTGCGTATGTCTTTACAGCGTGCTCTACCGGGTCGTGCTTTGTAAACTCCTTAAATTCTTTTTTCTGTCCCTTTCTACTACTAATTTTACTGCTCCCCTTTCTGGGGTGTGCTACACCACACAAAGTGACTTCGCGCACGAGCAGCCTTTAATGACTTGCTGTTACCGGACAGTTGGATAGCGAGCTATCCATTGCTCGCCGTCCGCAAGCCCGAGCCTACGGGGTGGCCGGAAATCGGGCTCGGAATTTCGGCGGCGGCTGGGGCATGAGCGCCGTTGCCTGTGCGGTTTCACCTTGTCGATTATACCGCGTATATTGAAGGACTGAAACTATTTGTTACAAAATACCATAACATGATATCTTTTCGCTTATTTTTCCTACTCCTTTCAAACGGCTTTGATCTTTAGACATATGTTTACACAAAAAAAAATCTTCAGAATGTACTTAGCATATTTATATCAATCAATATTTCGCAAATAAAATGGATTTAAAGGTCAGTGGGGCGCAATCCGGGCGCAGCAGGCCGAAATTAAATGCGCAGATAGAGAAGGCACGCGTAGGCAAGATATGAAACTTTACAAGATATACAGCCTAATTTAAATATTGTGAAACACTGTCCCAGATATCAATCAGTTATTTTAGTAGATTTGAAGAGTGCTATATACTCTAGACTTGGGCTGTACTGCAGTCTCTCCAACGGTGCCAAATTGACTATCGGTACATCGAAATGCTGAAATGTTTGTACAAAAACGCCACCATGTCAGTCCAACTTCAAGACCAGACATCGAACCTATCCTTTTGCGGTGGTGTGTGTCTTTTGAGGTGTGAGGCAGAGAGACGTTATTTCTCCGAAACTGTTCACGGCTGCAATGGAGGATGTCTTCAAGTTTCTGGAATGGAGAGGACTAGGCATTAATGTCAATGGTAAGTACATCACTCACCATCGGTTTGCCGATGACATAGTAGTCATGGCTGAGACTACGGACGCGGAGGAGCTCAGTATAATGCTTGGTGACTTCAGTAGAGCTTCCGAAAGAGTGGGACACTCTGGTACAATAGGCCTCATGAAAGACTGTCAAGACTGTTAAGTCTTTCATGAGGCCTAGCGACCACGTTTCGAAGCCACACACTGGTCATAGACTTTCGTCTTGAGACACTGTGGTATGTTAGACGAGAAGATAAACCCAGCTTCCCGAACGCGATTCGACGATTGACCTCTTTCTCGAAGTTAGACCTACGCAACTGGACCTACGTTTACCTGGGACAGACCCCATGTAAACGTAGTCATCCATAACTTCGAATGTAGAGTTTCCGATCTTGATAGGAGTGGGTGCTACATGGCTGTTTACCATGACTTTAGTTTTGTCCATGTAAGTCCCACTCTTTCGGAAGCTCTACTGAGGTCACCAAGCATTGTACTAGGAGCTCAGTAGCTCCGTAGTCTCAGCCATGACAACTATATCGTTGGCAAACCGAAGGTGAGTAATACATGATTTCAATTAATGTGATAACCTAATCGTCACGGTATATCAACGCTTGATTTTCTATGAGACAGCGCGCTATAGAGATCCGCTGCGGACGCACGAAAGTGGAACAAATTATTTACTCTCGTTTCACTTCGTTCGAGTCTCTTAGCGTGATGTGTATTACTTTATGAATTTTTAATTACTTAGTTGGTTTAATTAGTAGTTGTAACTATGATATGATAACATACAACATTATTTTTAGTTCATGGGAAACCCAAATATAGTTTGTTCAGAATCAGTAACTGAATGGGTTACCTACAATAGTTTTTACACCATGTTATATTTTAAAAAGGTCACAAGTTGTCTAACTTGTCTACCACCGACAAAAGGTCAAACTGCTAGGTGCAAGTGCAAAACAACCCCTCTGTCGCCTGGATGGTCCGATGACTATGTATTTTTGCTGATGTAACAAGCTTATAACTTTGTGATTTTTCATGATACAGTTCTGGAATTTTGTACATAGATTCTTTATATAAAAATACTAGGCACGTGTTTTGGGTTTCGCATATACTAAAACTAGTGTTTTAGACTGTAGGACTAGGGTAGTTCATGGTGATGCATACGGTGGAGGTATGCCCCGCTTGGGCGGAGCTTGTCGCACTGTAGTAGATATTTCTTCGTAGAAGTATAGAAAACTAGCTTTCCGCCCGCGGCTTTGCCCGCGTGGACTACAGTTTATATCACACGGGCGGAGACCCGTGCTCAACAATGGAACTATAGGTAGCCTATGTGTTATTCCAGTGTCTCTTCTACCTACCTACCAAGTTTGATCTAAATCCGTTCAGTAGTTTTTGCGTGAAAGCGTAACAGACAGACAGACAGACAGAGTTACTTTCGCATTTATAATATTAGTAGGGATAAATCTTAAGCCACTTAAAGGCAAAGGTTAGTCTCTTATTAGGGAAACCTTTTTTTTTTCTTTGTTGGACAATCATTCAATGACATCTCCACGCCATTGGGCGGAGTGGGAGAAAGTGTCAGATTTTACTGACTAAAAACCCACTCCTGTCCCTTCGTTGTTTTTAGTACCGGGACCGAATTTTCCTTTCAGAAGCAGACCCTTAGGCTTCGACCCTGCTGATATCCTACGGTTTGCTGACATCTTGAGGCGCGCTTGTAACAGCACGCGCTGTCGACGACTTGGGCTCGGTCCGGATGGTTACCTCCATCTCCGTCAGGGACAAGGAACAGAATGATACATTAACCTTTACTGGCAAAATTAAAACCCTTTCCGTCGACTTAACTACTGACCAACAAAAGTTACCATTTCCATGTTACGCCACGAATAACAACAGCCATTGTTACCAGAACCATTGACCTTGCCTTAACCGCACAAATAAATTGTTTTAACAAATATAACTGACCTATAAACCTGTAACTTTATCTTTTATTGCAATAAATTCCAATCGCGGTCAATAATATTCATTCACGCATAACTTTTTCTGTTGCAACACCACAACATGGCGGTTTGGCGCCAAAAAGTTTGACAGCTGTCACTTTGACAGCTCGTAATACAACATGGCGTGCGTTTTGTTTTTTTTTTCTAGTTTTAATTGGTCAGCCTTGACACCTTGAATTAAATACACGAATTTTAAATCCTTAATTGGATAAGAAAGCACGACTGGTATCGAAAACACGTTTTGTTTAAAATACGAGTTCGTGAAGTAGTTTCGTAATTTTATTTATTGTATAAATGTGTAGATTGTCAGTGATGAATGGCAATCATGCTGAAATGTAATAGACAAAAGTGGCCAGAATTACTAAGGAAACGAAACATTGCACAATTGGGATATTTAACAAGAGAAATGGACGCACAAGACTTTGAACATTACAGTCTTTAAACCCCAAGCGAACGCCGGCGTTCGCGCACTCATTGTCATTCTTTTGTGTCTCTAATTATCATGATTGAAAGGTTAAGGCCCATGCGCCCGACATGTGCCATAAAACAGTGACGTTCTGAAACCTTCAAACCAACGCAGGAATTAGCATGACTTGATTCCGCCATCTCAATTCTACCATCGGACAACCCGACGTACAATGAGTATCCATCCATACTTTGTTGAAACCTCTACGGTCCGGACTATGCGTTTCGCCTCGTCGTTTATCGTCGCTGTGGTCTTCCCGTCCGATTATAATTTGGGTATCTTCAAGGCTAGAGTGAATAGGCTTTTAATAAACTAGTGCGCCTCACCATCAGAGATTGCATCACTGCTTACCATCAGGTGGGATCGCAATCAAGCACTAGTTTATACGAATTAAAAAAAAAACCTACTCCTCGGTAACGGCCAGGTTAATAAGTTTGAAAAAAAAAATATGTTTATTATAGATTCATGACCAACATTATCCACTATTGTTTTTTTCTTGCGATCAATACTTTTGTCTAAAAAAAATTTCACATTCGCAACTTTTCCCTACTACAGGTACCTCCCGAATTTACCATAGCCGGTAAGAACCTGCGTCGTGCAGAAGATGAGGACGCCGTGAGGTCTTTCCAGCCACACTTCAAAGAGGGGACTTATCGAACCCAATTGTGGGTTCAGCTCGCTTGTCCATCAGAACGGACCAAGAAGGATGTTAATCAGAAAAATGAATTACAACCTTTCTTTTCTCTTCTCTCAAATATTTATAAAGAAGCACATTAAGAAGACTATAAAAGATGTCAGCATGACGTTGGTGCTACAAAAATTCTAAATTGCAGCATCTTTTTTATAAATGTATTTATTTTAGAAATTGTGTGTGCTCTCATATATTTTCTATGTCATTTTACATAAATCTTTAGAATTTTTATAATGTAAGTATAATTTTTTTCACATACTAGCATCTGAACACGGGTTCACTCGGGTTTTGAAATTTAACCAGAAGGAACATACTTCCAGTATTCCAGTATAAAAGTATCCCATGTCCAATTCCAAGACATGGTCTACCGATATACCAAATTTCATCCATAGCCGTTCAGCCATTTGAGCGTAGAGTAACAAACATACACATACAATCTGTGCTTGGACGACGAGCGATGAATAACTCGCCATCCGAACCGACGATGGTATTTTTCATACAAAGCGCAGACGGAACAGCAACGTCACAAGCACCACGTGTTCTATTCGATGTTGAATATGTCATCATCATCATCAATCATCATTTCAGCCGAAAGACGTCCTCAGTTGGACATAGGCCTCCCCAAGTGTCGCCACTATGAATGAATAGCGCATCACTGGCATGCAAAATTACAAACGCAGCGCAGTTAGATACGATTGAATTTAGGCGCTTGTTGCAACACGAAAAACGAGTGTCAGCGGTCCGTCATGAAACGTCAAAATTGAAAGCGCCCTTATACCTTGGTCACACGTACCGAGTAAAGTGCTCTCGGCCGAGTACTCGGTACGTGCAAACACAGCGCCGAGTGCTCGGCCAAACACTTATCTTTACAATTCGCTAACATCACTGTCTCGGCCGAGTAACATTTTACTGTGCCGCCCTTTTACTCGGTACGTGTGATCAAGGCATTAGTTCCTATAAGGCTTTATAGATGTCGCTGCTAAATCAATTAAAAGAAGTCCATAAAATCAATTCGTCAACTACATTCCAGGCCAACACCTTCCAGCGAGGAATGGCAAGCCTGCTACAGGCCTGATATTTGCTATTCCATTCTGAGACTGTTGAAAATGACAGTAAGTATACCCTCCTCGATTTAGCTGTCATCATCTTCGTCATTACAAAGTGCCTGTGTTTCTTTAAGAACTGATGTTAGAACATGGCGCCGGAATGAATACAGGGTTATTTATAAAACACTGACAACCTCTCAGGACTATGGTACTAACATCATACACAACAACTTTTGTTCTATGACTATAAAAAAAAATCATATTTTAGTTCATCAGATTTTCATACAAAAATAAAAAAATATTTAAATTGAACGTTCTAAATGTTGCGAAGTCTATGCTGGCGTATCAATTATCTAGTGTGATGAGTACACGAAAATGGGGCGAATGCTTGCTAGGTAGGTGTGATGATAATTTTTCGGAAGCCTGCGTACTGTTATTACGAGAACCGTAAGTAGATACATCAAAATACAGAGTTGAAATGTGTTAGATAGAACAACGAAATCTTAAAGGTTTGTTTTTGGTAATTGTGTTATGTTTTGTAAAAGTCATACAACAAAAGTTGTTGTTTATGATGTTCTTAGCTAGCATCTAAGAGGTTGTTAGTGTTTTACAAATAATCCTGTACATTAGATCTTTATTAGATTAGTCCGGTAACTGTCTGGACCGAGCCCAAGACGTCGACGGCGCGCACTGTTCCCGCGCGCCTCAAGGAGTTGTCAGCAACAGCAGGGGCCCAGCTGGGTCGAAGCCTACTGGGGCCAGGATTATCCGAAAGGAAGCTCGAGTTCCGGTATGAAGACGCTAGAAGGAACGGGGTGGGTTTTTAGTCAGTAAGAGTCTGACACTATCTCCCGCTACACCCAAGAGCGGGGGTTGTCATTGGATGATTTTTGCCCACCGTAAAAAAAAGTGTTTTACAAATAACTCTGTACATTTCTACACCTACCAGATTATTACATCAACTAGTAATCTTGCTTCAGATTTAATTTTTTTGGTCCCGTACTCTGATAGACTATGAAATAATAAAATCCTTATTCCAGTACATTCCTCTCCAAATGAACTAAAGATATAAATGTAAGCATGGAAGGGGACGGTGAGGGCTTGGTGGCGATAGTCCAGGGTCTGGAGAATTCCGGAGTGACCCTCACGGTTTGCAATAGGGCCCGGCAGAGCTCGGAGAGAAGCAGGCCTGCTGGGCTGAATAGGATACGTGAGTCTTTTAAATTTTTATCTCTTTGAGGTTGGGATTTTTTAAATTTATCCTCTTTACTATATCTACATGCCTTAAGGTGGTGCATCATGACTCACATTTTCACTTTTTTTCATACAACCGCTCATAACTGATTATGACGTTATTACACATTTTTCATTCGATATTTTGGAAACACAGTATCTTGTGGATATTATATAAGTTTCTAAAGAAACCAATTTCAAAATTTGTGTAAAACTACTCCAGTAAAAACCCTCCGAAAATGTCCTATTTTTTATGAACTTTGACACTTCATAATTTGCCTAAAAATTTAAAAAGTCAAAAAAGTAATCCCTAGAGACCTTGCAAGGTCTCTTACAAATTTTATTAAGATTCTAAATGACGACAACTTTTTCCAAAAACTTTTAGGGGTTTAAAAAAAACAGCTAAGTATTTCCTGGAACAAGTTTTGTGAAATTTTCTCGGAATTACCGAATACTAACAGAGTTTTCAGGCGTTATCTCTCTTTTTTTGCGTTGCCTTTTCTTCAAACATCGCGTTGGATTGCATTAAATGAAGTAACAAGTTTTTAAACCATTTTCGATGTTTACGATGGCGAGTGGAAAAGGACCCTCTTAAACGAATTCAACAGAGCAATTATTAACTGTTATACTAACCTAAAAATACATTTTTGATAAAAACAAAAAAAAAAGCGTCTAGAATTGTTGTGAAAACGTATAGTTGTATTAGAGCGCCTGACAAAGAATCACTACACATATTCCTACTTACGAGAAACTTTGCTCTGTCTGCTTCGACTGATACTAGTGTAATCTCATCATCATCTTCCTGCCCTTATCCCGTTTTATTTGGGGTCGGCGCAACACGTTTTTTTCTTCCATTCTGTCCTGTCGCTCGTCACGCTATCACTAACTCCCTTTTCATTCATATCACTTCTCACACAATCCATCCATCTTTTCTTTGGCCTCCCTCTCCCTCTATACTAGTGTAATCTACGAGTATAAATACATATAATACACAATATAAGAAGAAACTGACTGACTGAACTATCAAAGCACAGCTGAAACTATACAACGTGTAACGTTAAATGCGCAAAACCTGAAATAAGTTTGATCAGAATAACGAGCAGAATCAATTAAATCACTTTTTAGTATAGGTTACATTTAAAACAAAATTTTTCATTAAAAACTTCGACCTGTCTATTTATGAATAAATCAAGCCATCACGTGCGCAAACCCGCCCAAATAGATAAACAAACACAAATAGTTGTAATCCAATCAAATTTTCTCATATATGGGATGATAAAAGTTCTTATTTCAATGCAGATATGAATTTTAAACAAACTAAAACTGCTCATAAAACCTTTAATTTTTTTTAATGTTTTTTTTTCTCATAATTAGGTCAATCGAATTAAAAATTAAATATGTAAACTTAGTTTACATATTTTATTATCCTGAACGAAAGTTCTATTAAAAAAAAAAGAATTATTAAATCGGTTTACGCAATCCAAAATTACCACCGATAGCCCAACATACATAACCCGTCTAGTTTGTATAAATTAGTAACCAAATTTCCCGAGAGATGGCGCTGTACTGTGGGCTACTTTGCGCCGTTAATTTTAACTTTTAAGTTGTGACGGACAGGAAACTACGGAACCCCTCATTGAGCTACCACGCCCTTGGCCAGTTTTTTATCTAGTATAAAAAACTGGCCAAGACATCGTACGGCAGGTCAATATTATTTTTCAGAGATAAACGCAGTAAATACTATACCTGACATGCCTGCAGCCGATCAGAGGAGAATCCCTGTGCCTGCCGTGGCAGCACCCCCAGCGGTTTCCACCTCCACAGTACCAGCTGTCCAGAGAAGTTCAGTGGAGACGAGTACTGGAGCCGACTTCTCGAGGATGGCTACGGCTTCCCAGATTTGTGATGGCAGATATGCTAGTAGTTATAAGGTACGTCGTCATCTTCCTGTCCTTGTTATGTTTTATTTGGGGTCGGCGCAACACGTTTTTTTCTTCCATTCTGTCATCTATCCATCTTTTCTTTGGGCTCCCTCTCCATTCATCTCCATGTAAACTCATAACTCTTTTAGTAACATGCGTTTCATCCCTCCTCTTCACATGACTATACCAAGACAAATGACTCTTTGATTGAAGTCTAAGATTATCTTTCTTTTCTTTGACACAGTTAGCTCATTGCATGATATCTCCAACGTCACCACCAGAAGCAGTGACGGAGTTCCCACCTCAGAGGAAGGAGCCTTGTCGCAGTAAGTCATCTGAAGTCTTCCAGTCTTGAAAACCATTAAATAGAAGAAAAGGTCCAATACACTAAATAACTCTTCAGATCAAGGGAACTTCGAGATCGGTGGTCATAGCAGTGGTCAGTGGAATGGCCACGGGACTGGACATGACGTCGGTACGCACGAAAGTGGCCCAGTGAGGGTCCCTGTTTCGAAGGTCAGGCATTATGGAGGAACCCAGACGTGGGGGGAAAAAGGTATACGTTTCTACATTTGTAGTAATTGCTAATGGTTTTGCTATTTCTTATAGTACCGTAGAAATGGTGGTAATGGAGCATACGGTGTAGGTGTGTTCACTTAGGCGGAACACTGCTGCGTCTTCGTGGAGGCGATCGGTGGCAACGACTTCTCTGGTCCTGGTACAGGCCATGGTCTGAAATGAAGAGGAATGGCCAGCGGTCGCCTCCTTCTGCGAAGCAGTAATGCTAGCGAAGGAGGCTGCACGCGTGAGGAAACAAACTTTATCATGCCCAACTGTCGAGATCCCCACCCTCATTTCCAGCCATCATAGGCGTAGACTTGTCGACGACGAGCAACGGGTCTATCGTCCAGCCGATCGGTATTTGTCCGGGCCGAGACCAAGTCGCTAGTCTTCAACTGCGCATAGCATTCCACGCGCGCCTCAAAGAGCTGTCAGCAAAACCGAAAGAGACCGGTAGGGTCGAAGGCTACTGGCACCGTGGGTTCGCTTCCAAAGTAATAAAATTTGTGCAAGAAAACACTGTCAATAATAAAATCTCTCTATGCAGGTTCTTCCTACCGCTACACCAAATCGAACCATCGGGAGAGCGAGGCGTTTGCCCATTCCTTACGGAAATACCCAAGCATGACTCCATTTAGGACTGCCTCTACAGACCTGATAGAGAAGCTCATTCGGTACACGCAAGCCAAGCACTGTAAGTATAAACAGAAATCTGACAGTTTTGGACTCGTCCGAAGAGCCTAATTGGTCCAATCTACAAAGCTTTGAGTACAGGCGTTGGGTAGCCAGCCCTTTGGTATTTTATAGGATGCACTATGGAGAGACCTCTCGCGCCGGGCCTTGGTTCAGGCGATGGTCCGGAGCGAGGAGGAGTGGCAGGCGGTCGCCTCCTTCTGCGAAGCAGTAATGCTAGCAAAGGAGGAGGCCGACCGCATCAGGCAACGGCGCCCTCACCGCCGCCGCCGCCGGGGTTCCAGCCCCGATTTCCAGTCACCGTATACGCGGGCTCGTGGACAACGAACTATGGGTAGCTCGCTGTCCGATCGTCCGGTAACTGTCCGGACCGAACCAAGGCGTCGACGGCGCGCACTGTTCCCGCGCGCCTCAAGGAGTTGTCAGCAACAGGAGGGGCCCATCTGGGTCGAAGCCTACCGGGGTCGGGGTTTTCCGAAAGGAAACTAGAGCCCCGGTATGAAGGCTAGAAGGAACGGCGCGGGGTTTTTAGTCAGTAAGACTCTGACACTGTCTCCCGCTCCACCCAAGAGCGGGTTTCGTCATTGATGATTTTCCCTGTCGAGAAAAAAAAAAACCCGTCGTGCGTTGAATATCCACCCTTACATTACCATATTATGATCAACGACTGTTGTAGAACTATCGTCATCTCAAGAAACAAATGAATGACAACTAAAATTCGTATTGCCAACAACAGATTTTTAATTTCCTTCAAAATTTCCCAAGTCGTTTGACACGCGGAGAACTTTGATTGCGCGATGCAGGATTTCGTATTTTCTTCATAGTTCTTATGTGGCGTCATAGATGTCGCTACACTGACAATATTTTCTAGATCAAGAAACGTCGCGGTCAACAAAGAGCATGCGCTCTCTCCGACACCAGAGGTCTGCTGACACCCACGGCGCGAACAGAGTGTCGACACAGCAACAGACTTATACCAGAAGACGAGACGACAACAGCAACGCCCAGGCTAGTTCCAGAGGAAGGAGCAAGCTATACTCGCCGATCAGTGATAACAGACATCTCAGGTAAGTAGCGAGGAATGTAGACGCTTTACTCCTACCAACATATAAAGATAGGTACAGAAGACAATCTCATGTATGTAGTTATTACTTGTGTTACTTATACTTTACTTTTTTTACCTACGCTCAGAGGACGCATACTAAAATAAAAAACTACATGTTAAAACCATCACGTTCTTGGTGTTACCCCAATTGAAAAACAAAATTCTTGTTGAAACACCCTATACTTACAAATTGAGTTCTATTGTTACTAATAGCTTCTATTAAACACACTCGCAAAAATCGACTAAATAACAAATGACGGTAATTATGGCCATTTACTCACCTTTTTATGCGAGGCAATAGGAGGGCCTATTTGCACCAAAAAATAAGGAGGAAACCTATAGTTTTTCAGTTCCTTGGGGCACACACTTTCAGCTGATGATCGACTTTCCCAAATAACAAATGAGCGGTAATTAATGTCAAAAATGTAACAACAAATTTTATTGTCCTATTCGGATTGACCTATTCGGAACGTCTTAATAAACGCATTATCTAGCATATCTTATCTTATCTTATTGAGGGGCCGAGAAACAACTCGGACACTTCGACCCATAAGGATCTTTTGGGGTCCCCTAGATAGATTATCTAGCACATAATATCTATCATAATCGAATAACAGATGAGAAAAGATGGATGGATTGTGTGAGAAGTGATATGAAAGAAAAGGTAGTTGATGATAGCGTGACGAGTGACAGGACAGAATGGAAGAAAAAAACGTGTTGCGCCGACCTCAAATAAAATGGGATAAGGGTAGGAAGAAAAAGAAGAATCGAATAGCAGATGAGGGAAGAGATTTCTTCTACGGGACGATCACATGACATGTCTTCGAATATTTGGTTCTAGGAGATGCTGGTTGACAACCCCAACGTTGTTGGGAAAAGGCAGGTAGAAGTTGATAACGAATCACGATTTATTTCTCTTGCAGAGAAAGCCGATACAGAGACACCACATACAGCAGTAGCTACGACTACTTGAAAGCCGGTAGCCCTCCCCCTGGCCGGGCCAATCGCTCCGATGGCTCCCCAAGCCCTACCAGGTCCAGAAGTCCAGGGAGGTATAGGAGCCTCGAGAGGTCTCGTAGCCCCCATCGGATTAGAAGCCCCGATAGGTCCGTGAGCCCCTGTGGATCCGCGACCATTCGAGTGGAACGTCCCAGCAGGTCCCAACGTTCAGTTCGCGATTTGAGTCTCAGCGAAATGTCCAAGTATATTCGGAGTACCATTAGACAGATTTGCAATGAGAGGCCGGTTGTAAGTATTTCTTAAATTGTTTGCTTCAATATAACATAATTTTTAGTTTATGCGAAACCTGAATATAGTTTGTTCAGAATCAGTAACTGAATAGATTCCAATAGTTGGCACCATATTATATTTTTTCCTAGAAATATTTAAAAAGGTCACAAATTGAATGCCGCTGACACTAAGTACAATACAAGTCACGGAAAGTCATAGCGGGTATTAGGCGCCAGCAAACAGCTGGGTGCAAGTGCAAAACAACCCCTCAATTGCCTGGATGTCGCGGCGCGGTGGCTATATACATTTATGCCAGCAAGCTTATAAGGTTTTTTACTGTGATTTTTCATAAATTTTTTTTTGTTTTTTTTTTGTACAAAAATTCTATACTTACATAAAAGTACTAGACACGTGTTTGGGGTTTCGCATATACCTAAAACTAATGTTGTATTTTGCTTTGATTTATCATCATTATCACGATCATTTCAGCCAGCTGTTGGACATAGGCCTCCCCCAAGACGTCACAATAACCGGTTCTGTGCTTTTGATACTCAAACCAAAACAATAACAACAAATTTTTGTACAAATAGTTGCTATGAGCAACATCACATCATCAAAAACGCCGTCATACGCCACTCTTGCATTTAAACCTTCTTCGTCAGAGTCCATTATGATACTGCGCGCATGGGTTACAGCCACCGACCACAAGTGGTTGTCGCGCAAAAATCTAAATATTTTATAGCACATAGGCCTACAAGGGCACTTATAAAACGTCAGAAGCTAGTGCACGGTTACAAATTGATTGTTTCCTATGGAGAAGAACCGCACTCCATCGCACTTCAGCTTCCTTTGTGGCCACTTCTAGCTTCTCGTGGCGGCGTTTGTGGTTGTGGCATGTGGCCCATGTGCAGCTACGCTAACAGCCCCCGCACTTTATGGCCACCAGTCGCCGCTACTAAACGCGACCACCAGTGATTCAGTCAGATCACTAGACGCCGCCACCAGTGGCAGCCACTGGTGGCTGGATGCGGCTTTCAGTGGCTGCCACTTGCGGCAGTTGTACAAGTGGTACTCGATAGAGGCAGACGTGTGTTTGTCAAAATTGGACGCACTCTTGATTTCGTTATTGTTGCTTATTATACTAAAACGTAGAAAATGTCGCAGAATTCAGAACCAACGTCGTCCAATTCATCGGCGTTATATATCGAACGACAAGTAGCGAGCGCGGTCGACTCCCGCAGCTTGCGGCTCGGACACGGCCACTCAAACGCTCGGTGTGCGCCGATCATCATCTTCCTGCCCTTGTCCCGTTTTATTTGGGGTCGGCGCAACACGTTTGTTTTTCTTCCATTCTGTCCTGTCCTGTCACTCGTCACGCTATCACTAACTCCCTTTTCTTTCGTATCACTTCTCACACAATCCATCCAATTTTTCTTTGGCCTCCCTCTCCCTCTCCATCCATCCACATGTATGTAAACTCATAACTTTTTTAGCAACATGCGTTTCGTCTTGACCTTTTCACATGACCATACCAAGACAAACGATTCCCTTTCAACTTTTCAGTCACTGGCGCCACTTTCAAACTTCCCATATTGTACTCATTTCTCACTTTATCCATCCTCGTCGCACCACACATCCATCTTAACATTCTCATCTCTGCTCGGTGTGCGCCGATGCTATACAAAATGTATGGAGAAACGCGTCCGCAACCTGTGGCGGCCACTAGTCGTTCTAATGTGGTCGCCACTAGTGGCTCAGTGTGCGGCGCTAAGATGTATTAGTAATTTCCGCAGGTGGTCCAAGTCTGTCCGAAGCTGAAGGACCGTTACAACCAGCACAGGAAGGTCTGCCCCAGCAAGAACGAGAGCTCAAGAGATGTCATGGTATGTATGATGATAGATAGATGTATCTGACTATGATATTACTAATTTGGACCCCCGTTCCGTTCCCTTAGTGTCCCCCCGCACTCGGGCCCTAAAAATGTCGTTTTGTTAGGGCTTTTTTTTTGGTGGGCAGAAATCATCCAATGACAACCCCCGTTCTTGGGTGGAGCGGGAGATAGTATCAGACTCTTACTGACTAAAAACCCACCGCGTTCCTTCTAGCCTTCAAACCGGGCTCCAGATTTTTTTCAGACAACCTAGTCAGTTCCTTTTTTTTTTTTGGTGGGTAAAATCATCCAAATGACATCCCCTGCCCTAAGGCGGGGCGGGAGCACGAGCGGGAATTGGGCTTTCTTGAAGTCTCTCTCGATATTAGACCATCAGGTCAACGACAGACGGCCTCTATCTCTAGTCTTTTTTGTTCGGGTTAATTTAGGGCTGTTTTAAATAATCTTCGTCATACCGTCTAAGTTTGTAATTTTATCTGCAACAGGCCAACATTCTAGTTACTGGGAAAAAACACGTGTAACACATTTGAATGTTTTGCTCTTACATTTTATCTAGGAGTGTAATAAAAGACTTCTCACCTTAAATCTTTCAAACATAGCAAAATATCCAATATATATAATGGACTAGCTTTTGCCCGCGGCTACATCAGTGTTCTTAAAATGTAGCCTATGTCGCTCAGGAATAAAGCAGATTTCTATCGGTGAAAGAATTTTAGCAATCGGACCAGTGCTTCCAGAGATTACCTCCTACAAATAAAAAATAAAAATAAAACTTTACCTCTTTGGAAGTAGGTGGAACAGAGAGTGAAGTCCTACATACCTCCATTGGAATGGGAGGATCCTTTTTTTTATTGTTGCGCTCCTTCCAGACGAGTGTATAGTCTGGTGGGCCCGATAGTTGATTTCGAACTGTCGTGTATATTCAAATCGCGTGGAGAACTTTGATTGCGCGATGTAGGATTTGTTAGTAGTTCTTATGTGGCGTCATAGATGTCGCTACACTTCTATAAAATATTATTAGTGTAGATAACGTTTTCTAGACTTTGTTTCAATGTCACGTAGTAAGATTGCCTTAATGCTGCGACACTTAAATTGAATTTAAAAAAAGGTTTCGCCACACCAAGTAATATGAAACGAAGCCAAGCAGATACTGACGATAAACTGCTCAAATTTAAATGTATTTATTTCTTGTTGACAGGAGTTCGAAGAAGAAGAAAATCCTGAAGATCAAGGTAACTATTGTTTTTAATATTTCTAAAAGTAATTTCTTATTTTTAGTTACTGTGACAACAAAGGTCAACATTACAGGCGTATTGTCCACGGCTACGTATCTTCGTAGACGCGTATTCGTCATTACGCTTGGTGTACGCCTGCGTGAAGCTTACATACAAAACTATGGCCTACTGTCCACGGTCGCGTAGCTTCATAGACGCGACACGATAGAGTTTCATAGTTTTAATTCATGAATCCCCAAGCGACACCCGGTGGCCGCGCATCTATTGTCTTACTATTGTGTCTCTAATTGACGGTATCTGAAGGGTTAAGTATGTAAGCTTCACGCAGGCGTACCCTTGGCGTAATGACTAATACGCGTCCGTGGGTAGCAGGCTTAGAAAGTACCGTTTGACGTTTCCTACTTTTCAAGCCGAAATAACTTCATTCTGAAATAACTTACACACGCAATCTCAATTACTTTTTCTGTAAAACCTGGCCATTATGAATCTATTTATATTTTATCACAAAGAAATAAAATCAATATCTTTTAATAATCGGATATTGTAGTAATCAATTTCTCAGAGCCCATCCCTATTCTTCAATCTGTCAGAACTGTCAAATGGTACTTTTTAGGCTTGATAGACTTCAGTGAATGGGAGAGCCTTTGCCCACTAGGGGATATAATAGGCTAATCAGATAGAATTATACATAGAACTTTAAAACACACACACACATTACATCACCCACATTCTTTACCTTCAAACTTTTAACCACCAAGTCGATATATCCGACAAACACAAACACTATAGCGTTTATTCCGCCAGGGTCGCACATCCACGCCCAAATACTCGCATCTCGTCAGCTCTTCTGTCACCTATGGGATTGAAGAGCTAGACGAGATGGAGTACCCAGTCGCTAACATAACCCTGGCAAATAGGACGCGAACACACTCGTCGGAAAATCCGATGCGGAAGGTTATAGAGTTAAACAAATTTCACAAGATAGGAATTTGTATATTCTAGATATTTGTCGGTATTTTCTATAGGATATGGTTGCTCTGGTTGGCAGTATTCTTCAACTTTTACCTGATTCATCTTCTTCTTACTCTTTGATTTCATGTTTTTCTGTTCGAACATCATCTATATCAAATGATTTGGTTAGTCGTTGTTATTACAGTTCGCTTATTGCAGCAGTATATTGTCTTGGTGAGGTAAATTTTTTATCAGCAACAATAGTTAGGGCTATATTTCACCGAAACACCATGGCGGCGTGGCGCCGCTACCACCGAAATGTATACAGCTCTATGGAGAGTTTGGTGGAGTCCGTTTGGTGGCGCAACCAGTTCGGACGAGTGGTGACTCTGGTGTCTGTATGGTGTCTAGTTTGGTAGCTTAGGGCTATATTTCACAGGGACACCATGGCAGTGCAACAGGTCGCGCCGCCATGGTATCGCGGTGAAATATAGCTCTTAGAGTGGTAGTTGCGTCTGCATTGTTTATCTCATCTGGTTTTTTACAAATACATTCAGCAACCTATATTTATTTATCGTTTTCTTAAAACTTTTTTTATAAGAAGCTTCTCCTGACAGTGAGAAGCACAACAAAAAGAATTAGGTTAAGTTTTTAAAACCGCCATTGTATTCATAGATTTAAGTTTCTGTGAAATTGTTACTATTATGGTGTATAATTAAGTTTATTCTATTCTATTTAGCATACTTAATTGGTCTAGCCATACATGCGTGATGTCAAGACTTATTCTGTGACGTGACCAAGGAAATAGGCATTCTGTTTTATACTTATGTATACTAATAAAAATTATGTAGAATATATGACTGATAAAATTATAAAGCATTATTTTTAGGACAGTTTGTATCTTAAATAATCTAAGGGCCTGTGCACACCACGTTTTATAAACGCGCCGTTGACGCGCGTTTTGGAAACGTGCGTCGACGGCGCGCTTTTATTCTTTTAATTAAAAGTCTACAGGCTGCGTCTAACTCGCGTGCGTATCGCGTCTGTTTCGCTACAAACGCGCTTCCGCGTTTAAAAAACGTGGTGTGCGCAGGCCCTAAGGCCCCTTGCCTATGGCGATTTTTTGTATCGATGGTGTAGCGCGTTCGCATCGATACAGTCGCGATGCTGTAGCGCGTTCGTATGGATACAGTCGCGATGCTGTAGCGCGTTCGCATCGATACAGTCGCGATGCTGTAGCGCGTTCGTATGGATACAGTCGCGATGCTGTAGCGCGTTCGCATCGATACAGTCGCGATGCTGTAGCGCGTTCGTATGGATACAGTCGCGATGCTGTAGCGCGTTCGCATCGATACAGTCGCGATGCTGTAGCGCGTTCGTATGGATACAGTCGCGATGCTGTAGCGCGTTCGCATCGATACAGTCGCGATGCTGTAGCGCGTTCGCATCGATACAGTCGCGATGCTGTAGCGCGTTCGCATCGATACAGTCGCGATGCTGTAGCGCGTTCGCATCGATACAGTCGCGATGCTTTAGCGCGTTAGTAACGCGTTGGCATCGTTTCTATAGCGCTTGCAAATGTGATCAACGCGCGATAGCGTTACAAAAAGTCATCGTCGGGTGAGGGGCCTAACAGTCAATTTATTACATACTAGCGACCCGCGCCGGCTTCGCTCGGGTGCAATATTATACATATAAACCTTCCTCTTAAATCACTCTATCTATAAAAAAAAACTGCATCAAAATCCGTTGCGTAGTTTTAAAGATTTAAGCGTACATAGGGATATAGCGACAGAAAAAGCGACTTTGTTTTATACTATGTAGTGATTTACTAAACCTTTTAAGCAAGAGGGAGTTATACTTATAATCTCACTAGTATGTCGACTAGTATATTCAATTTTGTGGCACGCAGCATCCGGTTCTGTTCTATCGCGGTTCGTTCAGTCTTTCATTGGTCGTCGGGAACCTTTAACTGTAAGTTTTATTTCTTTTTTCAGTTCATCTTTACTTTGAAATCATTGTTCTGTAGTAGCTTTTGTTGATAGATTTTCGTTTTCACCAATTTCTGCTTCTTTTTTTGTGTAAAGTTTGTATTTAGTCCTTTAGTTTAGCGTAATTTGTAACGTGTATTTTTTTTATTTGATAAATCAAAAGCTTTGATGAAAGAATTTTAAAAATATCTTCATCAATAACATAGCTATAAAGCTTTAAAACGGTTTATAAGAATGAGCAGACCGATGTGAATATTTGACGTCGCCGTCTGCTATCATAGAAAACAGCGTTTTGACGAGAGAGACAGATATTTCTTTAAAATTATTAACTTGATGCTAAATTGTTATATTTGATAATTTTGATATTGTTTTCTTTATTTTCAATAATCACATATAAATTACATTTTTAAATATTTCAATATAAAAAACAAAACATTTAAAAATATAAAAAATAGTAGCCCACCGGTACCGGGAACAGGGAATATTGTTTTATAATATTGTTTTTATCTTTAATGTTCTACTTTTGTATGAACTTTTTTTTTCATGCATATTTACTAATATATTAAGTCATCATCATTTCAGCCGACAGACGTCCACTGTTGGACATAGGCCTCCCCTAAGTGTCGCCACAATGATCGATCCTGTGCGTCTCGCATCCATCGGTTTCCCGCAACCCTCACCAGGTCATCGGTCCCCCTTGTAGGAGGCCTTCTGACGCTGCGTCTTGCAGTACGAGGTCGCCACTCCAGAACCTTTCGGCCCCAACGGCCATCTGTTCTGCGAGCAATGTGCCCGGCCCATTGCCACTTAAGTTTGGCAATTCTTCGGGCTATGTCGGCAATCTTGGTTCTCCTGCGGATATCTTCATTTCTGATACGATCCCGCAAGGAAACTCCGAGCATAGCCCTTTCCATTGCCCTCTGGGTGACTTTGAGCCTTCTGATGAGGCCCATTGTGAGCGACCACGTTTCGGCACCATATGTCATCACTGGCAACACGCACTGGTCATAGACTTTCGTCTTGAGACACTGTGGTATATTGGACGAGAAGATACCGCGCAGTCTCCCGAACGCCGCCCAGCCGAGTCGGATTCGACGGTTGACCTCTTTCTCGAAATTAGCTCTACCCAACTGGGTTGTCTGTCCGAGGTAAACGTAATCGTCCACAACTTCGAGTATAGAGTCTCCGATTTTATAGGAGTGGGTGCTACATGGTTATTGATCGAAGATCGATATTAAGTATTGTTGATTTATTATCATCAACATCATCATTTTCCCTTTTTTATTTGGGGTGATGTAACATATCCATATGTCCATTCCGTAAATCTTTATTTTTGTTTGCTTTAATTTCAAAAATTACTTTATTTATAGTATCATTTTTATCTTTGTTTGCTGTAATTTCAACAATTATTTTACTTATAGTATCATCTTTCACATATTTTTTCCTATCATTTACCATGTTCTAAATGCAGTGGTTGAACGATTTGCTACTACGCTGTATGTCATAGGTTTGATTTCTGCACAGAAGAATTATTTATATGACGTACAGATAGATTTAAATCTAAGTGTCTTGAGTATGTCTTTACATATTTGTGAGCGCACCTACGATACAGAAGTTTAAAGATTGAAGAAATTTCAATTTAGTTGCTTTTACCAAAAGTATAATGCTAACAGAAAATTAATGACATCAAAGCCGTTGAAATAATAAAAGAAAGTTTCCTGATTCAGATTTTATATGGCTTATTTTATTTGGTTCCAGGAACAAACCGGGTGTCAGTGCACTGGAACAGATTGTTACTGTACCAAAGCGACGCAGTGCGTTAACAGCTCCACTGCTACCACCAACACAGCAACTTGCAGATGTTTAACTACAAACACAGGCTGCTGTCGCGGCATGCCTTGTGTTTGTGCCAGCAAATCCCAAGATAAAGCATATTATAACAAAAGGATCGATGAAGAAATTTCGGAATGGCTCAAAAACGTTCCCGTCCACAGTATTGAAGAATCTGAAAGTAAAATGAAAAGAGAAACATTAGTCAAAGAATTACGGAAGACGCTAAAACAACTGCCTGATGATGAGAATTTTGAGGAAAATGCTAGAAATGAAATTCAAAGTTTCATTGAAGATTATCCGTTGTGGAATCCTGGTAGTGATGAAAGTGATGAAAAACTATTCAAAAATCAGTTAGCTGACATGCTGTTAGAGAAAATTAAAGCTGTACCAAGAAAACCTGATAGACTTAGAGATATTGTTAGAAAGTGGGTCGCAAACATGGATTTTGAAGACAATGGTGGAGAAGTAGATATGGAAGTCATTATAGATAATATTGTCAATAGACTTAAGCCACTAGCGGCTGACAGGCCTGCATGTGACGTTAAATATATAAATTTATTAAGAAAAGAAATAATTGAATTACTTGTCGAGTTGGATTTAAATTTCGACGGTGGTATATCCAAATTGAAAAAAATGGCAAATGACCTAGCCACAGAAATAGCACGTATACCAAAAAACGTGGACTTATCAGGTGAGACGACTAAACTAGAAAGCGCGTTTGAAGATAATATTGCTGATTGGATATGTGAACACGGTCTGTGTGAAGAGCTAAAAAAAGACCCAAAATTAATTGAAGGTTTAACCAAAAGGTTAAATAAACTGAAGGCTCAAGGGGTCTTGGATGAAGATATAAGAGAAGAAGTAAAACAGTTTGTAGATGACGTAGGTCTAGCGTTTAATACTATTGATGAATTGATTGAAGAGCTAATGAAGCACATATCAAATTCCATACTAGTAAAAGAAATTGAAAAGCTAGATCAGGAAGACTCAACTCAAGACCTCCACAAAGAAGTAAGTGATTGGCTTGGGAGTTTACCTGGCGCTAGTAATTTACACATAACGGAGATTGAAAAAATTACTGAAGACCTTGCGAAAGCGATACAAGAAAATAAAGAGCAGGAAAATGAGAATTTGGCAAATGACATTGTCAATTATCTAGCTAATACTGGTCTGTCTATAGATCCTGCTGATTTGGGTGAATACGTTGAAGAACTAATGGAGAATCTTGGCATTCTGCTTTCAGACATATACCACAGAGAACAGGCAAAAAGAATAATGATAAAAGATATTTTCGATATTATTGAATGCTCGCCAATATCACAAGAAAAAAAGGAGCAAATGAGAAGTAGGGCCCATGATATTGTAGAAAACAATTTAAGTAAACAACCCTTCTACCTCAGAGTTCCTCCAGATTCTGTGAAGGAAACATTATTACAAAATATGGACGAGGCTTTTAGCGATATAGACCTACCTGCAAAAAGTCGATTACAATTGAAAAGTTTATTAAGTGCTTCAATTAGCAGAAATTTTGATAAATCGTTTACAAAATTAATCAAAAATCGAAGTGATTTGAAACAAAGAATAACAGACGATGTTAGAAATGCGATTGAAGAACTCCCGATAGACCCAGATAAAAAGGAAGATTTAATGCAGAAAGTTAAAGATACCCTTTCAAAAGATATGACTAAACCGTTGCCTAGCAATATCAAAAATAATATAAACGATGAAATCTGCGATGTAGTCGAAAGATGTCCAATTTGCGAAGACAGAAATGTGTTGGGTCGTATAAAAAAAATATTATTGGAAGTTGCGTCAAAACATTTGACTATTTATTTGCCTGACTGTGTATGTGACATACAAAGTGAAGTAGAACAAGATGTTAGTACTGTCATTGATAGTTCTTCCTTAGATTTTGGTAAAAAGAGACATTTGAAGGGAAGTATTCAGGACATACTATCGGAAAATGAGGATCGCCGTCTTTCGGATGAAGTCATTAGAAGTATAAAAAAGGATATTGATAATGTAGTTAGTGATCTATCGATACCTCCAGATAAAAAAGATATTCTAAAAAAAGCAGTTAGAGAAACTGTATCCCAAGACTTCAATGATGCTGGTAAAGCTTTCAGCCACGATTTGAATAAGATAAGAGAAAAACTATTAGATGATATCACCAATGTGATTGAGAAGTCCCCAATCCAGAGGGATTTAAAATCACATTTGAAGGATAGATTAGATACCGTGCTGGTTAGAAATTTAGATTCTTCTATTTCCGTTGAAAAAGCGCACATGATCTTAGATGACATTTCTGATATTGTTAGAGACGTCTTGCCAAAAGAGAAAAGAAGAAGCTTAATAAATAAGTTGGCTGAACAGTTAGGCACACATCCAAGGGAAGAAGAAACTGACGAGCTAACAAAAATGATTGATAGACTATCAATTGATTCCAGTCTAAAAGATGACATGAAGAAAGAAATTCAGGCCATGTTATTGAAGACTTTATATAACCCTCTGTCTGTCGATGTACGACAGCAAATATTGGATGATCTTATGAATGTAATTAATGAAATAGACGTGCAGGAGCATGAGAAAGAAAAATTGAAGTCAAATATAATACAGGCTATGGCAAAAGAACTTGACAAACTAAGTACCCAGGATAAAGAAGTGCCAGAAGTTAAAGACGCCATAGAAAAAATAATAAAAAATGAAATAAAAAACGTGCCAATTTCTAAAGATAAGAAAGAGTTATTGGCAAAGAAAGTGAAATATGTGCTAACTGAAAATTTAGACCAAGCTGTAACAGATGAAGTTAAAGAAACGATTAGAGAGAGATTAGAAGATATTGTCAATGATCATGTAACTGATGAAGACAAGGCTGATGCCATTAAAACCCAATTGCGGAAGGTTGACAGTGAAGATTTTGTCAAATCGGCACAAACAAGAAAACAAGTAAAAGACAAACCATTACATAATATTTTTCAAGACACGGAACGAGCCATAGAAGAAGCACCTATAACTAAAAAGAAAAAAGTCGAATTGCAAAAAAAGTTGAAGAAACTGACTACCAAAGACTTCAACGAAATTCCTTTAGAAGATGTTGCAGACACACTTACGGATGACGTGACTGAAATCATAGATGAACTGAATTTATCAAAAGAGAAGAAAAATAAATTAAAAGATGCACTAACTACTGCAGCAGACGAATACAAGAGCAATGTTCAAACAGCAACAAGAGATAAATACACTGAGTATTCTGATCGAAAAAGAAAACCAAGTTTGGATAGCAGGTATAAAAAAAATTACCCAAGACCGAAACCAATAGACGCCGTTGATGCAGCAAAAGTCAAAGATACTATTTTGCAAGGTATTGATAAAATTACCGAAGACTCAAACGTCCCTAAAGAGAAAAAGATGGAGTTGAAAAGAAAATTAAAAAATATGGTTAGTGAAAACTTGAAAGAGCCCTTTTCCGAAGATGTGGAAGGTACCATTAAAGACGGAATAGCTGAAATAGTAGACGATATACCGATACCAAGAACGGAAAGAAATAAACTAAAAGGTGCACTAACAGATATGGTTAACGACAATGTAGACAACTTGAGAGTTGTTACACAAAAAAAGACAACCCAAGATGATGAATTCATAAAAGTAGATGATAAACTACTACATGATATTTTTCAAGACACGGAACAAGCTATTGAAGAAGCTCAAATACCTAGAGAGAAAAAGACTGAACTAAAAAAGAAGTTGAGGAAGCTGACTAACAAAGATTTCAACGAAATCCCTTTAGAAGATGTTGCAAAGACACTTACAGATGACGTGACTATAATCATAGATGAACTGAATTTATCAAAAGATAAGAAAAATAAATTAAAAGGTGCACTAACTACTGCAGCAGACGAATACGAGAGCAATGTTCAAACAGCAACAAGAGATAAATACACTGAGTTTTCTGATCAACAAAGAAGACCAAGTGTGGACCGCAAGTACAAACAAATTGACAAAGGCCTAAAACCCGCAGAAGTTGTTGGTGCAACCAAAATCAAAGATACTGTCTTAGAAGGAATTGAAAATATTATCGAAGATTCTACTGTCCCTAAAGAAAAAAAGATGGAGTTGAAAAGAAAATTGAACACCATTGTTGCTGAAAATTTAAAACAGCCACTCGACGAAGATGTACAAGATTCTACAAAGAAAGGCATAGCTGAGGTTATCAAAAACCTGCCAATACCTATATCCGAAAAAAATAAATTGAAGACAGCATTAACAAATATGGTCGACGACAACGTCGACAATTTGAGAGGTGCTACTCAAAAATTGTCCAACCAAGACAAAAATTTCAAAAAAATAAAAGATAAACCCCTACAAGATATATTTCAAGACACGGAACGAGCCATTGAAGAAGCTCATATACCTAAAGAGAAAAAGACCGAATTGAAAAAGAAGTTGGAGAAGCTGACTAACAAAGATTTCAACAAAATTCCATTAGAAAATATTCCAGAAACACTTACAGATGACATGATTGAAATCATGGATGAACTGAATTTGCCAAAAGACAAGAAAAATAAACTAAAACAAGCAGTAACTACAGCAACAGATGAATACATAAGCAATATGCAAAGAACCGCCAAAAATAAATACAATGAATCTCCTGATCAACCTCTACAAGATATGTTTCAAGACACGGAACGAGCCATTGAAGAAGCTCATATACCTAGAGAGAAAAAGACCGAATTGAAAAAGAAGTTGGAGAAGCTGACTAACAAAAATTTTAACAAAATTCCATTGGAGAATGTTCCAGAAACACTTACAGATGGCATGATTGAAATCATGGATGAACTGAATTTACCAAAAGACAAGAAAAACAAACTAAAACAAGCAGTTACTACAGCAACAGATGAATACATAAGCAATATGCAAACAGCAACAACAGATAAATACGCTGAGTATTCTGATCGAAAAGGAAGACCAAGTTTGGACAGCAGGTATAAAAAAAATTACCCAAGCCCGAAACCCATAGACGCCGTTGATGGAGCAAAAGTCAAAGATACTATTTTGCAAGGTATTGATAAAATTACCGAAGACTCAAACGTCCCTAAAGAAAAAAAGATGGAGTTGAAAAGAAAATTAAAAAATATGGCTAATGAAAACTTGAAAGAGCCCTTCTCCGAAGATGTAGAAGATACCATTAAAGACGGAATAGCTAAAATAGTAGATGACATACCGATACCAAGAACTGAAAGAAATAAACTAAAAGGTGCACTAACAAATATGGTCAACGACAATGTGGACAACTTGAGAGATGCTACGCAAAAAAAGACAACCCAAGATGATAAAGTCATAAAAGTAGATGATAAACCACTACATGATATTTTTCAAGATACGGAACAAGCTATTGAAGAAGCTCAAATACCTAGAGAGAAAAAGGTCGAATTAAAAAAGAAGTTGAGAAAGCTGACTAACAAAGATTTCAACGAAATCCCTTTAGAAAATATTCCAAAAGAACTCATAGATGGCATGCTTGAAATTATAGATGAACTGAATTTACCAAAAGACAAGAAAAATGAACTAAAACAAGCAGTAACTACTGCAACAGATAAATACATGAGAAATATGCAAACAGCAGCAAAACATAAATGCATTGAGTCTCCTGATCAACCCTTACAAGTCATGTTTCAAGACGCGGAACAAGCCATTGAAGAAGCTCATATACCAAGAGACAAAAAGTCCGAATTGATAAAGAAGTTGAGGAAGCTGTCTAACGAAGATTTCAACGAAACCTCTTTAGATAATATTTCAGAAGAACTCATAGATGGCATGCTTGAAATCATAGATGAACTGAATTTACCAAAAGACAAGAAAAATGAACTAAGACAAGCAGTAACTACTGCAACAGATAAATACATGAGCAATATGCAAACAGCAACAAAAGATAAATACACTGATCGAAAAGGAAGACTAAGTTTGGACAGCAAGTATAAAAAAAATTACACAAGCCCGAAACCCAAAGACGTCGATGATGTAGCAAAAGTCAAAGATAGTATTTTGCAAGGGATTGATAAAATTACCGAAGACTCAAACGTCCCTAAAGAAAAAAAGATGGAGTTGAAAATGAAATTAAAAACTATGGTTAATGAAAACTTGAAAAAACCCTTCTCCGAAGATGTGGAAGATACCATTAAAGACGGAATAGCTAAAATAATAGACGACGTACCAATACCAAGAACTGAAAGAAATAAACTAAAAGGTGCACTGACAAATATGGTCAACGACAATGTGGACAACTTGAGAGGTGCTTCACAAAAATTTACAACTCAAGACGACAAATTCATAAAAGTAGACGATAAACCACTACAAGATATTTTTCAACAAACGGAAAGAGCTATTGAAGAAGCACCTTTACCAAGAGAGAAAAGGAATGAATTAAAAACAAAATGGAAAGACCTGACTGATAAAGATTTTAATAAAATTCCTTTAGAGGATGTTGCAAAACCACCTACAAGCGACATGATTGAAATCATAGATGAACTGAATTTACCTAAAGACAAGAAAAATAAACTACAAAGTGCACTAAATACTGCATCAGACGAATACGTAAGCAATATGCAAACCGCAGCAAGAAATAAATACACAGACCTGGCACCCATTGAAGTAGTAGATGCAGCAAAAGTCAAAGATACTATTTTGCAAGGTATTGATAAAATTACCGAAGACTCAAACGTCCCTAAAGAAAAAAAGATGGAGTTGAAAAGGAAATTAAAAAATATGGCTAATGAAAACTTGAAAAAGCCCTTCTCCGAAGATGTAGAAGATACCGTTAAAGAAGGAATAGCTGAAATAGTAGACGATATACCGATACCAAGAACTGAAAGAAATAAACTAAAAGGTGCACTTACAAATATGGTTAGCGATAATGTTGACAACTTGAGAGGTGCTAAGCAAAAAGAGACAACCCAAGATAATAAATTTATAAAAGTAGATGATAAACCACTACAAGATATGTTTCAAGATACGGAACGAGCTATTGAAGAAGCACCTTTACCAAGAGAGAAAAAAAATGAATTGAAAACGAAATTGCAAACTCTGACTAATAAAGATTTTAATAAAATACCTTTAGAGGATGTTGCAGAACCACCTACAAGCGACATGATTGAAATCATAGATGAACTGAACTTACCTAAAGACAAGAAAAATAACTTAAAAAGTGCAGTAACTACCGCAGCGGATGAATACAAGAACAATATGCGAACAGCAGCAAGAAATAAATACACAGACCTGGCACCCATTGAAGTAGTTGATGCAGCAAAAGTCAAAGATACTATTTTGCAAGGGATTGATAAAATTACCGAAGACTCAAACGTTCCTAAAGAAAAAAAGATGGAGTTGAAAAGAAAATTAAAAAATATGGCTAATGAAAACTTGAAAAAGCCCTTCTCCGAAGATGTGGAAGAAACCATTAAAGGTGGAATAGCTAAAATAGTAGACGATGTACCGATACCAAGAACTGAAAGAAATAAACTAAAAGGTGCACTAACAAATATGGTTAGCGATAATGTGGACAACTTGAGAGGTGCTAAGCAAAAAGAGACAACCCAAGATGATAAATTTATAAAAGTAGATGATAAACCACTACAAGATATGTTTCAAGACACGGAACGAGCTATTGAAGAAGCACCTTTACCAAGAGAGAAAAAAAATGAATTGAAAACGAAATGGAAAGATCTGACTGATAAAGATTTTAATAAAATTTCTTTTGAGGATGTTGCAAAACCACCTACAAGCGACATGATTGAAATCATAGATGAACTGAATTTACCGAAAGACAAGAAAAATAACTTGAAAAGTGCAGTAACTACTGCAACAGATGAATACAAGAGCAATATGCAAACTGCAGCAAGAAATAAATACACTGCGAATCTTGATCAACCATTACGTGAAATTTTTAAAGAACAGGAACGAGCTATTGAAGAAGCCCCTTTACCTCAAGAGAAAAAAAACGAATTAAAAAAGAAATTGAAAAAGCTGACTACTAAAGACTATAACAAAGTTCCATTAGAAGGGGATGTTGTAGAAACACCTACAGCTGATATGACTCAAATTATAGATGAACTGAATTTATCAAAAGACAAGAAAAATAAATTAAAAAGTTCACTAACAACTGCAACAGACGAATACATGAGAAATATGCAAACGGCAGCAAGAGTTAAAGACACTGAGTATCCTGATCAACCCCTTTGCGAAATTTTTAAAATATTGGAACGAGCTATTGAAGAAGCACCCTTATCAAGAGAAAAAAAAAATGAACTGAAAAAGAAATTAAAAAACCTGAGTTCTAAAAACTATAATAATATTTCTTTAGAAGATGTTGCAAAACCACCGACAGATGATATGATTGAAGTCATAGATGAACTGAATTTACCGAATGATAAGAAAACTAACTTAAAAAGGGCACTTACTACTGCAACAGACGAATATATGAACAATGTGCGAACAGCTGCAAGAGATAAATACAATGAATATCCCGATCAACCACTGCATAAAAGTTTTAAAGAAATGGAACAAGCTATTGAAGAAGCACCCTTATCAAGTGTGAAGAAAAATGATTTAAAAAAGAAATTAAAAAAGCTGACGACCAAAGACTATAATGAAATCCCTTTAGAGGATGTCGCAAAACCACCGACAGATAATATGCTTGAAATCATAGATGAACTGAATTTACCGAATAATAAGAAAAATAACTTAAAAAGGGCACTTACTACTGCAACAGACGAATATATGGGCAATGTGCGAACAGCTGCAAGAGATAAATACAATGAATATCCTGATCAACCACTGCATAAAAGTTTTAAAGAAATGGGACGAGCTATTGAAGAAGCACCCTTATCAGGTGTAAAGAAAAACGATTTAAAAAAGAAATTAAAAAAGCTGACGACCAAAGACTATAATGAAATCCCTTTAGAGAAAGTCGCAAAACCACCGACAGATGATATGATTGAAGTCATAGATGAACTGAATTTACCGAATGATAAGAAAACTAACTTAAAAAGGGCACTTACTAGTGCAACAGACGAATATATGAACAATGTGCGAACAGCTGCAAGAGATAAATACAATGAATATCCTGATCAACCACTGCATAAAAGTTTTAAAGAAATGGGACGAGCTATTGAGGAATCAAATTTACCTAGAGAGAAAAAAAACGAACTGAAAAAGAAATTGAAAAGGCTGACTAATAAAGACTTTAATAAAATTCCTTTAGAGGATGTTGAAGAAGATGACATGATTGAAATCATAGATGAAATGAATATACCAAAAGACAAGAAAAATAAATTAAAAAGCGCATTAACTACTGCAGTAGATAAATATAAGAGCAATATGCAAACTGATAAAATAAGAAGAAGACCAGATGTCCACAACAAGTACAAAAAAATTGACTCAAGCATGAAGCCTATAGAAATTGTTGATGCAGCCAGAGTTAAAAATACTATCTTGCAAGGAATTGAAAAGATTACCGAAGACTCAACTATCCCTAAAGAGAAAAAGATTGAGTTGAAAAGGAAATTGAAAAATATAGCCACTGAAAACTTGAAGGAGCCTTTTTCCAAAGACATGCAAGTCACCATTAAAAACGGCATCGCTGAAACAATATATGACCTGCCAATATCGAAAACTGAAAAAAATCAATTGAACAATGCATTAACAAATATGTTAGATGAAAATATACCTCAAGAAATAGAAGATAAACCATTGCATAATATTTTTAAATATATGAAACGAGCCATTGGAGAAGCACCTATATCTAAAGAGAAAAAAGTCGCTCTGAAAAAGAAGTTGCAGAATCTAGCCACCAAAGATTTCAACAAGAAATCTTTAGATGACTTAGTAAAAGAGCTTAAAATTGGCATGATTGATATCATAGATGAGTTGAATTTACCAAAAGACAAGAAAAATAACTTGAAAAATATAGTGTTAAACATGATTGATGAAAATTCAAACATTTTGCAAAGTCAGCTTTATGAATCGCCATCACAAGACGATTACTCAAAAGAATCAGAAGATAGAACTCAAAGTAATATTTTACAAGGGTTTGAAAAAGTGATTGACAAGGCACCTATACCGCGGGAGATAAATACGGAAATGAAGAAAAAATTTAAAGATGTAGCTACCAAAAACTTCAAAAAGCCGTGGTCCGATGAGGTTGTAGAAGACCTTAAAGACGATATAAATAAAAATTTTGATGAGACCAATTTACCAAACGATGAGAAAAACAAATTAAAAAATGAATTAACTACTGTAGTGAACGAAAATATGAGCTCTCCCAAATATGAATCAAACCCGTCAAAACCTTCGCGTTATCAGAAAAAAGTAGCAAAACCTTCAGCCCCTCGATTTGTAATCGACGAAACAAACGTGAAAGGAAGCATGAAGGAGGAAGTAATGAAAAGCGTTCAGCAGGCGGAAATCGCAGACGCCGATAAGAGTAATCTCAACCTTCGGTTACTTAAAATGATAAGTGGTATGTTAGCTGAATTTGACGAGGCTTTAGACGACAGAATGAAACAAATTTTCGACAAATACGGCATAACGCCTAGCTACCATAAAACATTACTTGAAGAATATAATAAATTATTAGATATAATCCTCAAAGGAGGAGATTTAGAAGCCGCAAGAAGAAAACTCATAGAGAAACTCATGCGAGACCTAAATTTATCCGAAGAAGAAGCGACTGCTCTTGTTGATGAACTTATTGCGCTAGCACGAGAAATGGCTCAAAAAGAGGGTATAGATGATATTCTAGAAGCACAAGAAAATGTAATAAAAGAACCCACGGAAGACGGTCACTATAAATATAGCTTTGATCCAAGCTATATTAAAATATTAGAAGAGAGAAAAAAATCGGTAAAGGCTTTTGGTGAAATTCAGCAGCCGAAGCAAAGCCCAATGGAGTACAAAGGTAAAGTAACAGAATATACAGACGCATTCGCTGATGGTTTCAATAGTAATACTATTGATCAGTACGGTTTCCAAATTGGAAAAGGTACTTTAAAGAATACGTTGCTAAGCAAGCTGAGACAAAGTCGCTGATCAAATGATCTAGGACATCTTAACGATAAGGTTATTTTAATTAAGATAGATGCTGCGCTAGAAATACATGAGATACTAAAGTAAGTAAAATGACAAAACCTAAAAGCATTCGCTGAAGCTATTGATCAGTTTACTGTTTCCAAACCTTAAAAAAGTTTGGGGTTGAAACTCTAGGGCCATGGGGTCCGAGCGCTCATCGAGTTGTTAAGGATATCAGCAAACGTTTGGTCGACTCTTCGCTTGACCAGAGGGCTGGCCTTTTCTTCGGTCAACGAATCAGCATTGCCATCCAGCGTGGCAATGCTGCCAGCGTTCTGGGCACTTTTCCCATTGATATAGATGTGGATGAATATTTTGATGACCTTTGAGTTTTTCCCGTTTTTCTGCCTTTTTTACTCGTTTGTACATATTATTATTTTAAGTTTGTATATGGGATACCTATTAATTTATAATATTTAACAGTTAAGATGTAAATATTAAAGAATAAAAACTTTATCTATAAAAAAAGTTATGTCAAAATAGAGTTAAGAAATAACTTAACACAGAAAAATCACTCGACAAAAATTATATAGGGGCAGTAAAGACAGGTTCTATGCAGCCGGGAAAAAAATGGATTTTTATTAGACATTTTTTATTTATTTTAACATACTACTCTGTCAAGAAAGTACCGGGAAAAGATCAATAATACACAAAATGTCTGTTGTTCATCCAAATTTATTTTATCACCTTCAAAGTATGCTCCTTTAGAAACGATACACTTGCGCCAACGAATAATCCATTCATCAAAACATTTTTTAAACGCTGCTTCCTGAATTGAGTTCAGTTCTCGCCGCGAATTCTCCTTTATGTCTTCTATCGATTGAAAACGGGTGCCACGAAGTGGTAATTTGAGTTTAGGAAAAAGAAAAAAGTCAGCAGGAGCCATATCTGGTGAATATGGTGGTTGCTGGATGGTATTTGTTGAGTGTTTGGTCAAAAATTCGTTCACAATGATAGCCTTGTGCGAAGGCGCATTGTCGTGGTGCAAAATCCAAGAATTTTCTTTCCACAAATCTGGCCTTTTTCGTCGAATTTGCTCTCTTAAACGCCGCATAGCGCTCAAATAATATTCTTTATTTACCGTTAGACCTTCCGGTAAGAATTCAGAGTGCACAACACCGCGATAGTCAAAGAAAACAGTCAACATGACTTTGACTTTTGATCGACTTTGGCGTGGTTTTTTCGGTTTCGGATCAGTTGGAAGGCGCCACTCCGAAGCTTGTTGACTAGTTTGCATGTCAAACTCGTAAACCCACGTCTCGTCACCAGTAACAATGCGTTTCATGAATGTTGGGTCCGAACTGACTCGTTCTAGCATGTCCTCAGCGACTTTCATGCGATTGAGTTTTTGGAGAAAATTCAGATCTTTTGGGACTAGTCGAGCAGCAACATGTTTCATACCCAAATGATTAGTTAAAATGGTACGGATCGACTCGTGAGATACAGAAAGTTCGGCGGCTATCTCTCTCAGAGTTGAATGGGGATTTTCAGTCACTATTTCCTTCACTTTTGCGATGTTAACTTCAGTTGCAGACGTTGACGTCCTACCAGAGCGAGGCAAATCTTCCATCACATCTCGACCGCTTTTGAACGCTTTGAACCACTCATAAGCACGAGTTTTTGATAAAGTCGATTCACCGCCTTCCATTGGCGATGCAAAATTTAAGACAAACTCTTTGTTCGATATTTTTGTCCATTATGAAATTCGCAATACACACTATATATGATATTACTAAAACCAGCACTGTATTTAATATAAATAACAGATGCAACTCAAACTCCGCGCCAAAATGGAAAACAGTTGTGCCAATCTAACAACTACAAAAAAACAAAAATTTGAATTTGGAACCATAAACAAATCATCCATTCCCGATACTTTTTTGACTGAATGTAAACAGTGAAGGATGATCAAGTTTCTCGTATGGATGACTGCGATAGTGAAGAAGAAGTTGCGCTGGAAGAAACACAACTGGTTAATAAGTATAAAGATAAAAAAAAACAGAAGACTAAAAACGTATTCGCTAAACCTATCGGCAACATTGTTAATCAGTTTTCTATATTAATTGTGACCGTAGTGAAAGACAACTTGGGGTTCGCTAGTCTAACCGAATGCGGATCCATTTTCTATGTACCAATCCAATCAAATAGTGTAAAAATCTATCTTTGTATACAAATCGGGTTTTTGGTGAAATTGATAAAGTGATTGGTGGAAGAAAATACAGATAATGCACAACTTTCTGATATTTTTTTGATTCTTTAGGAAAATCCGACTGCAGAAGAGCGTAACGAAAAAAATAACAGAATCAATTGAAACCTTGATGGACTGTCTACATTTAGACCCAGATGTCGCAAGAATTGTAGTTTTAAGTTCTTACTACTGACATATATATAGACAGAAATATTTGTAAGGTTATTCAGAGTCAACTGCCGTCAACCAGTTTTTTATAAAATTGAATAATGTCTTAGATCCTAAGGATATGCTTCTGATCATGGACCAAAGAAAAGAATTGTATGTATTGTATATTGTACTATGGAGATAGCACCGCCAGTGAACGTTCCGAAATTTCGTGAACAAGCTCGAGGAATTGTATAACGTATCAGCATAATCAGCCTTTTAATGTTCCCACTGCTGGGACTCAGGCCTCCTCTCTAGGAGAAGGAATGGGCCGTAATCCACGCGAGCCTAGTGCGGGTTGGTGGATGTCACATGTCATCGAATTTTTGGTTCTAGGACATGTCTGTTTTCTTCACGATGTTTTCAGTCTTTTGAGAGCAGTGATGATGTAATCACAAAGTAATGCACCTGACTGGGTTTGATTTCGCGACCTCGTAAGTCGGAGCTGTTACCACTCGGCCACCATTGCTCTTGCAACGTAATAGAGTCCGTAACATTTGTGGTCTATCCATGTTTTCATAACTTCGTGTAATCTAGTATTTTAAGTTTATCAACAATACTTATTTACTGTATGTGGAAGTCTGTATTTGGATCAACAGGAATATTGTATTGTCGGCTCTTTTCTTGCTTTTTGTATTTTCAGCTGTGAACCACACTAATACGATGTGTTAAGTCAAATTTTATATAGACTATAAGGGAGCTTTATGTTAATTATTGTGAACATATCTGTGTTATTATTACTTCATTCTATTTTAAATACCTCTTACTATTTATTTACTGTGCACACCTACCACATACCACAGTGTTGTGTGTGTGATTTTTAATTTAACCCAAAGGTGGACTAGGTGATAGGAATGCAATGTTGCATTAAGTCCGCCTATGTGCCACTATTGTATATAAAGTTTAAATAGTTATTTATTTACATCGTGAACGTAATATGTATATTGTTTTTGTTGTGTATTATATTAGTTGTTTAATCTAGTATCCTTTTAACCAACACGTCAATGAAGCAAAATTTTGCTTTCAGCGACAACAGATATTGATATCATCATTTAACAACACAAATAAGAAAAACAATACTTTCTTATAAGATTTATTAGCGTTTAAGTCTGTCACGTTGTCGTGACCGTGGCGTACTGGACACATGCTTTGTCATGTAAAAAAATCTAATTGTTTTTTAACATAGTATAATTTGTTTTGTATCGGAAGGAATTTTATTGTTCTGTCGTTCGTCTTGTCGCATTGTCTCATTTAATTTTTTATTATCTATCAACTACCCGCGTGATTGTACAAAATTATCCCTAGGAATCGTAGTTAGTGATGTTCAAATCCGCTATAAACTATAGACGCGTTATAGACTGTTGAATATATTTTTATAGCGCGCTATTTTATACGCTATAATTATAACACGTTATAACAAAACTCGACAGTAGTCTGAACGCGGAGACGTTATCATTTTATTCGGCAACGCGCTAAACGGGCGCAACAATCACGCACGAGGCGAGCCGACTGCAGTCCGAGTTCACCCGACGCGCTACGGACGGGGCGCTATCGTGCTATGTTGCTATCCCTTATTGGCCCCGCTGTTGCGTTTTGTTGAACAAGACGTTATATTATAGCGCAAAAGCAGAGTCTATTTACCAAGCGCTACGCGCTATGAACAAATAGGTAGCATGTTATATTTTGACGCTATACGTTTTATTACTGCTGACTGGCCTGTTGGTCTAGTTATTAGTGGCCCTGACTGTTATGCCGAAGGTCGTGTGTTCGATTCCCACCCAGGACAAATGTTTATGTGATGAGCATGATCATTTGTTCTGTGTCTGGGTGTAATTTATCTATAAAATGTATGTATTTAGAAATATATAAGTATGTTTATCAGTTGTCTAGTACCCATAACACAAGCTCTGCTTAGCTTGGGACTAGACGGCGTTGTGTGATAGCTGTGGAATATTATATTATTATTATATTAACCACCACTAATCGTAGTCCCGGGACAATTAAAAATCTAATCATTTTTATTTCACATCATCATCTTTCTGCCCTTGTCCCGTTTTATTTGGGGTCGGCGCAACACGTTTTTTTCTTCCATTCTGTCCTGTCACTCGTCACGCTATCACTAACTCCCTTTTCTATCATATCACTTCTCACACAATCCATCTATCTTTTCTTTGGCCTCCCTCTCCCCCGCCGTCCATCCACATGTAAACTCATAACTTTTTTAGCAACATGCGTTTCGTCCCTCCTTTATTACACATATTACTTTATTTTTATTTCACATATGCCTTATAAAACGTCAGAAGCTAGCGCACGGTTCCAATTGGTCGTTTCCTTCGTTTCATGAAGAAGAATCGGTAAGATACTTAATAGTTACTCTTTTAACTGTTGTTCAGGTCTTGTTGCGTGAGTATGGGCTTTAATTCTATCTTTCTTCTACATAAGGATTCTTTTCTTGGTTTTGTGGTGAATGAAGTCATTTATCAGAGTTCTTCTTGTTTCATCGAATGAATAAACACATTTAATTTGATCTAGGTGCAGATACAAAAATAACTCCATGTATTTAAACAATTCTATACTCCTAAGAAAACCAATATACAATTGCACGACTATAATAAAAATATTTAAATTATTGGTAGCGTCATTTGAAAGACCATCGTTATTTTTATGGCCTTTCAAATTTCATACAAACGTATTCATTATCTTTTCTACTTACACATTTTTTTTTTACATTATCTTCGATTTGTCTAAGAAATAATTGACAATATTTTCTCAGAATACTCGTACTGGATGAACACAACAATCTGAAGACTTTTCTTACTTATACACATTTTATACTTACACTGTACACACCTTTACGCTGCTCGCCCACGTCAGACTTTTTGTAGGACAGATAATCGGGCCGATTTTGTATATTTGTAACATTGTTCTGTATTCCTGACCGACTTTTTGTAGGATGCATTTTTCTCCTACAAAAAATCGGTCTCCGATTAATTATCGGACGTGGGCGAGCAGCCTTAATATTAATTGTAAAATATTATGCACAGTTAGCATTACACATAATTATATACAAGAGATAAAGTCTGATATATTACAATTTACAATTTTCATCCCTGTGTTATTTTCTTTTATAACAGAACAAAACAACTCTGAAAGGCGGAGAATAGATCAATCACCTTCAAACATACAGGGACGTGCTGCATTGTCGACTGGAAATATAAACTACTCGCTAAAAGAATTAATCATCACAAACAAGAGCGTTAGAAAGCAGTGGTCTAAACATCTTGATGATGCTATAACTAAATTACCATTATTAAGAAAGGAAAACAACGATTTGAAAAACAAACTGGCAATCTACGACGAAACCGGCCAAATCAATATATTATCTAATCTAAGTAGATCCAAAGAAGAAACCAATCCTGTTGAGAATTTTAAATCAATTATACAAGTTACTACTAAACCCTTGCTGAAGAATAATAAAGGGAAACTACCACCACGTCTCTCAAAGATAGAAGAAGCATTTGCTTTTAATAATACCACTCAACAAAAGTCTCCATTTACTCCAAACGCAAAACAAGATGCTGATGTGAGAGATATTATAAGTAATTTAAAAGAAACTATTAATAATTGGCTAAAAAAGGCACAACTAGAATTAGAACCGAACGAAAAGAATAGAATTTTAGAAGAACTCACAAAAGACGTAATCGATAGGCAGAAATATCTTCAAACTTTTGGAGCGAAACCTAGTCAAATTGAAAACTTGGAATATTTGAAGCTGCAAGTGTACAGGAGATTGAATGCATTGGTGCCGATTGAAACATTGAAGCAAGTAATAGGGAATACGAAAGAATTAGCAACACAGATTGAGAATCTTGGAACACCTCCATTAGTAGTATCTCCAGCAGCGACAAAAGCTAAAATTGATCAACGGCCTGCACCACCCACAAAAACTAAAAATGATCAACGCCCATCACCATCCACAACACCTCAAGTTGCTCAACAAAAACGCAATGCGATAAACTTTAAAAAACCAACTAGTCCAACACAACGTAAATTAGGACCTGCAGATATCCTAGGTATTCATAGTAAAGCGACGAATACCACAACAACTGATGGAGTTCCTCACACTGTAGATGATGATGATGGAGTGGAAGATGAATCAGATATGGAATTTAGTCCTGGTCAAGCTTCTACTCCAGCAAAACCCATTAATTACCGCGATAAAGTCACAGATTGTGTTACAACTTGGCTAAAGTGTATACCTATAGATATGGATCCAGAAACGAAAATGGAGGTTATCAACGACATTGTCTCTGATATAGTTGACCGGCAAAAATACTTGCAAGTGCACCCTGACAAAAAATATTCGAATGAAGACGAAATAGAAAACTTAAGATTTCAAGTTTTTAAGACGCTAGACAACATTTTTGAACTTGGTTCAAGTGTCACTCCAAGTCAAATGAAAATTGAAGAATTGTACAGAATGATCCATGGTATAGAAGTTCAACTGAATTTCCTTACGGCGTCGAAACCAGAGTAGTAAATAAGGACGGTGTTCAGACTAATAAATCTGCCTACTATTTGAAATTTCAGAGGAGTGAAATCATACTTATACATAAACACCATTTTTATATAGCTATATCGCTTCCTTGTTGAGGCGTCATTCATCCACACTCAGTCTCATTGATAGAGAAACAGAAAAAAAGTGTGATTTTACTCTAAAAAATTATGAAATATAGTAAAGCTGTCAACTCAGGAGAATCATCAAGATATCTTCATTTGGCATGTATCTTTACCACGCCAAGGAGACTAGTATGTATAAAAAACACTTCATTTTCTCGGGTTCGATTCGGATTTTTTTTCTAAGGCAAGCGTGCTCCATCGTCAGCTACATCATCGCTTACCATCAGGTGAGATAATGGTCAAACGCGAGCCTGTCAATAATAATTTAAAAAAAAACATGGTTCAACTTTTTAAATTTAGACTAACCCATATGAGGCTACTATTACACTTTCCATCGCATCTTAAAAGCATATTCCATGTGAGAAAAGGATTGTACTTTCGTCCATTTGTCTCTCACATCGGAATTACCCCCTGTTGCAGAATCTCTCTGACTACGATGACTTAATCTCAAAAACTGTGTCTATCGCATGACATATAAATGAGAGGCATAGGCGAAACGAAATTTCTTTTGCTTTCAATTTTGGGTTAAAACAGCATGCATAACAAAAGAAATTACTCCAAAAATAAAAATATATACCAAAACACACAAGTTACTTTTAAAAATCTGCAATCAAATTTTCAAACAGCGCAGCTGTCAATCAAATACGGAAAAGCTACGCGGTAAAGAACTTCATGCCAAAATGCAAAAATAATGTTTAAAAGACTGATATTTATTGATAAATCTAAAGAAATAAACAATAGGAAATGAAATAAACTAATTCAAGACTATAATCATTTTAATTTCAATTAAACAAGAGCGTATATTCACAGTGCCTTTGTAATGGCGAGCATTATAATTGATATGTTACGTGGTCAGTAATAGACATTTTGACAGTCGCTGTCGTCGATAAAATTTCACATTGCCACAGGTCCAGTTGTCAATTGTGCGAGAGTTGAAAATTCTGCCTCTTTTGCTAAAAAACTACGTTTTTCGGCGAAAAAACAGCGTTTTCGGCGTGAAGGTTCAAAAGTCAAAACCGACGCCATCATTGGTTGCTTCAAAAACGAACGATAATGAAGTTCTTACTCGCGGCGAGAAAGAATTGCTTATCTAGGTCTAAAAGGAAGTTGTTAATAGAGAGGTACGATATTGTGACGTGGCATTTTTGGTATTTGAAAGAATTGCAGGACAATCGGAATGGAGCCCAGCGTCCTATACTTTATTCGAAAATAGTTTAGAAAAAAAAAACAAAAAAGGCAATTGTTAAAAGTAACGAAGTATCAGTTAATCTCCCTAGTATTAAGTAATTTAATTGCTAAAAATATTGCAACACTGTTTTTCCGTATTGCCAACTTTACGGCAAAGGAACTTCTTAAGGGAAACGCACTGTACTGTCTGCTTGGCAGCTGGTTATGCAGAACGAGTTAAACTATTGATACATATATTGTGGTCCATATTTCAAAGATTGATGACGAAGCAGAATGGCTTCGCGTTTATAAAACAAAAATATATATGTGTATATTAAACAATCATTAAAGAAAATATTAGCACAAAATTCAAATTACAATAAAATTGTCCTATTTAATTTTAAACATTACTATTTAATAAATATTCTTAATTACAATATGTACTTCGTGAACCAGAACTAATAAAAAAAAAAAAAAATATACGAGACGGGAAAACCATCAAGTCCATAATTTTGTAAAAAAAAAATTGATCGTAAATCTGGAAAAAAAAATTAAAACTAAAAATAAAATAGAAATTATAACTTCTCTGTTTTTAGGAGATGGACAGAAGAAAAGTCTTACAGCAAAACAAGCTCAAGAGTTCCAAACTGCCCTAAACTTAGAGATATCAGCTATTTTAAATGAATACCAGATCTGCTGCGACAAAAGAGAATTGCTACCAAATCTAGCCAATGAATTAATTAAACTCAGAAACAGTGGCACTGACCAAGATGAGATTGTAGAAAATTTGATTGATACCATAAATCGACACACTTACCTAAGAGGAGATCCAGCTGAAGAATTGGCTTACAAGCTTCTGTATAGAACTAAGAAATTGATTGCTGCAATAAGAGGTGATAGCGTAAAGAGAAGAGATTATAAGGATGATATCGGAGACGATGTTCAAGGCTCTCCAATGCCGGAAGCAAAACGAAAGATGATGGATAATCAGCGAGCTGAAGGATATGCAAAAGATTTAGGGATTCCTCTCGAAGATAGTTACGGTACAATGAGTAGTCCAGGTAATGATTTTTAAATCAAATGAAAATATATTGATCTATCCATAGTGCTAAGTAGTTAGTTGTTTTAGAAGTTAGATAGTGGCGTTCAGTTAGTCAGAGATGTTGGTGTTCAATATACATATATGCACATATTTAGGAAAAGGCTAAAAAGAATAACTTAAAAAAAATGTCTCATGTTGAAACTGATAAATGATACGTAACAGGCACAGAACTCAATTTTTTCTTCTTCTTTAGTTCAGTTTTTTAATATGTTATTACTTTTCTGCAGGCTCAGAATCCAAAAAAGAACGATATGGAATGAGTTTTAATGGGCTGTCGAACTTTATAGACTCTTGGTTAAGTAGCATACCTGATGACGATTCGAAGGACGAAGACGAAATCATGGACATGAAAAAGCAAAGAATGTATTGTTTAATGCACAAAATAGGAGAAATGAATGTAGACCCAGAAATATTTAACGATGAGTCTCTTTATGAAGCTGTATTGAGAGATGAACTACAGCGTTTGTTCAGCGATGTCTCGATGAATGATAAAGAATTTAAAGCTTTAAAAGAAGATCTCATTGAGAAAGTATTAGAAGCTCAGCGTAGAGCTCAAGATGAGTTAGCAGGTCAAAATTACAAAAATAATTTACGTGACAAAATATCAAAACTGCTACCGGATCAACGGAACCTATCAAAGGAAGATCAAGCAACCATGGAAACATTGATAGATCAACTAGCCGATGCGTACATTAACTTACACTATACCGGAAACAATGAAAGTCAAAGGGACAAATTAAAGAGAAAAATTTCAAATGAGATAAATACATTCTGCAGAGATTACTTGAACAGAAACCCATGTTCTCCTCTAAATAGTCAAAAACTAAACCATGATCTGTACGCTGCTTTGAGTAAAGTTCCGACACCTGCAGGAGATTCCATAAAATATGAGGTAGAACAAGCAAGAATAAGGGAGGAAATAAACGACTGGGTTAAAGAATTACCATTGCAACCCCAAAACCCGACAGAGCTATTAGCTCGCAACAAACTGATCTATGTACTGTCAAAGAAATTGTTTGATATTGAAATGGATGAACAAGAGGAAGACACAGAGGATTTAATGAGAAAAAAGATAGTAACATTCCTAAATAAACTGCCTTTAGAGTCTGATGACGACACTGAAACCGTTGCTGATACATTGATAGATAAATTGAAGGCTTCAGAAAAATCAAGGAAGTACAATGCATCCGCAAATGTTTCTATAGATGCTTTCGGAAACGTCAGTACTGTGAACAGTGACAGTGGCATGAAAGCTTCGATATGTTCTAGCTATAAACCGTCATACGAAAAGCAAAAACCTTGTGGCATCCCTAAGGTGTGTAGGCGACCCTTTCACAGGCCTTTCGAAGGATTGCCCCCGTGTACTCTACGTCCGGAAGACCGGGATCATTTAGATAGAATCAAACGAAGAACCTGTCTGTCTCCAAACTGTGCGACTTCACTAATGAGAAATAAGTGCCACTTAGGCGTAGGACCTCCACCTATCGATGCGGGAAGCCAAACCGTGCTAAAACCATTCGGTATAGAAGAACCACAGCAAAGTCGTATTTGTCCATTTGCCCACGAAAAGACTAATAGAACATGTCCAAGAGGTTCTGCGAATTTACCACACCATCCCTGCCGTCATGGAAAGACGGAAACATGTGAGATAGAAAAAACTCACCCAGGGTCTCTTTGTCAAGCTGCCTTTGAAAAGACGCCTAGAACGTGTCCTGGACCGGCGAGACAATCACATCAATCTTGCCAGATGAGGAAGCATACGGTTTCTAGCAGCAACGTATCAGACTGTACTGAGGAGGTTCAGCCACAAGTGAGGCCTCAGTTACATTAGGGGACAAAATGTCCCCCAACATGACGCGCAACACTGTCAATTGTTCAACATGTCCCGCGTCACGTGAATGCGTTGTATAATGTTGGGTGGCAAGTTGCGGGACACTGGGCATCGCTGCAGAATCACGTAGATTGAGCGTTGCACGTCATGTTGGACAATATATCGCTTAGTGTATCAAATTAACTACATTTTATTTAGTCTATATTTTAGATTATGAAAAAATATTGGAGACGTATTTTTTCTTTTTTCGATTAAACAAAAAATAACAAAGATATAGCCCATTAAAGTTACGTGTGACGTGCTAAAAAAAAGCAGCACAACGTGACATTACACGTAACTTTAATGGGCCATATATTTGTAATTTTTTATTTAATTTACAAATAAAAAAATACGTGTCCCCTATTTTCGATCTAAAAGACGGACTAATTTCATTTTCTACGGGAACTAGCCGCCTATTTAGGGTGTTGATTTTATTAGACTTTTTAATCAATAAAATTCATGTTACTAGCAACACCTTATATAGACATTAAACTTTTTTTTCTTTGAATGTTTCAGATACTCGTAAAACAATACTACTGGGATCCTCTTGATAAAAATAGCATCGATTTATCAGATTTGCAACAGAGTGGGAGGAGTAGTCGTCGACAATCTGACTCATTACCTAGCCCATCTCCTAGGCCTGCACCTTGTGCATCTCCTAGGCTGGCAACCTTCAGGCCTGCCCCCTGTTCTCCACCTAGGCCAGCTTCCTGCACTTCATCTAGGCCACCACCCTGCAGGCCACCGTCTTACTATTCTTCTAGACCACCGGCGTGCCATCAATCCATGCCCTGTGAAACTCAATCCTCCTGCCCACAGCCCACCCCAGGACCATGTCGCCGTCCCAGTTCAGGCAAACTAAAACAAAACACATGTCCTCAGCCAAAATCGCCACGTCAAAACTCATCTGAACGCTATTCTTATTTTGATCCACTAAATTCATTCCAAAGATCTTTGCATAGGGATATACCAAACTCCCGATCTCCATGCACACCGAGTCCTTGCATAAGCCCGTTCGGAATCAGCCAATGCTCTCCACCAGGCTCTCCAGGTTTCTCAAAAAGATTCAACGAAAGTCGAATGCCGAAAAAAGAAGGACTTCAAGACCAAGTGCCCAGCAACAGCAGTAGACCTTCCCAGAAGGAACGAGTGACAGAGTTGGGGTCTTTAGACGATGTTGGTAGTACGAGACCAAAGAAACGACACAGTGATCAATCTGATTGGACAAAGTTTCACGAAGACGATCATTTTTGGGCTACGCCGATGCGACGTGTGATCTTAGATGAAGGGATCGATGAATCTTTGGTGATGGAGAGAGAACGACAAGAGGAGAGAGTGAGTTGTAGGTGTAAGGAGAGGCTGGTCCCGAAGTGTGGCAGATCTCAGCCAGCAACAGCTCCAAACCAGCCAGGGTCGCAAAGTAGCGAAGATGGACAACATTTAAAGAGATGTTCGAAATGTTGCGGCGTGCACTGTCCTTATCCTAGCTTTTTGTATTTTAGACAGTAACTATGTGGAAGTGTCATGTTGTCCTTTATATTTTTTGTTGTATTTTGCAAATTAAAAACTAAGACCGGATTTTTTGAAGTTTTCTTGCCTGAACGTCGAAAACAAACTTAATCAACAACTAACCAACTGGAATAACGGCACTTTTCGTCATCATCATCGTTTCACCCGAAAGACGTCCACTGTTGGATCGACGATATCGGATATCGGAGCAGTAACCGCGATATGCTGGCGGCACCATCGGACGCCCGTGAGCCGTCAGGCGATAATGTTTGTATGTGTGCTATACGTGTATCTAAATCGTCTCTTGTGTGCGTAGAGCCCGATACGCGGCAATGTCACAGCCAGCATTTCTTTAGGCCCCGCAGCCATTCGAAAATGTGTGTCTTGTTTCTTGATACTGTTTGTGAGATGAATAAATAGCAAATAATTTAATGTGGATTCACTCATATGAAAGTAGGTAATTAAAAAACTTTCTAGGTGCGTTTTGTAGCTTGCTAAAAAGAGTATAAAATGCTCCTTCTGAATATCTAGCTTCCACAATGGGATGTACCCAATACTGTCGATGGACAGATCTTTTTTTGCGTCTCAAATATATAGATATAGCAAATAAAGTTTTCTATTATAGTCTACCATGATGACCTGCCTGCACTAAGCTATCGAGCAAATGGCCATATCGGAACGATTTTGTCGGAAATATGTGGAAATAGCACATGGTGTCGGCTAGCGGATTTCGGCTATCGTCGTCCGACACCGATATCGGATCGGATAATGTGAAAACGCTCTAAGGGACTTAGAGCGTTTTCACTGACTCATAGACTGCCCTAAGTGGCCCAACAACAATCTTTCGAACGTTTTTCATTAGGCCCTTGGTTCTGTTCGTATTTATTGTAAATAATACCGAAAAATAATAAAAATTAAAATATTCATCAAAATAAATAATTTATTGACGACTTTAACAAAAACATCAAAAACAGTACAAACACGGTCACATAATTTAAAACTGATGTCTATGAGGTCTAAACATATTAGACTGGTCTTCGTGATTCAATGATCTCATTCTACGGTATGCCTCCAAACATCTGCATTTCACACGGAAGCCCCGATCTAGCATATCTTCTTCTGAAGAAAGAGGAGCTCCGCCTGTGCCGGTTGCAGCTTGAGCAGTTGTTCCTTGGCTATGGGTAGGTCCACGACTACCAACATTCCTTGAAACATCGTCAGAAGTCTGTCCTTGAGAACGACTCGGTGGGACAAACGGCTGACCTTGAGGTGCACCAAATCGAACAGACCCTTGTGTATGAGGCACATTTTGATCGACACGTAGGTCTTGTGGTCCGGGAAGACCAGCTTGTCGAAGACTCTGATTGATATTCTGTATCCTTTGGCTTCCCATTGGGTTATTCAATGAAGTACCAAACACGTTCCTTGGTGAGGTATGCACTGTGATCTGCCTTGGTTGCTGAGATAAATTCTGTCTAGTTGGACTTTGCTGTTTTGGTTCAATTTGATAACCTCCTTGTTGAGAAACATACCCCTCAATGGGTCTACCTGGGCTCATTCTAGTTCCATGTGGAGCTTGCCTCGATAAATTCGGCTCCATACTATGGATTAATGCTTTATGTGGAGAACCGGGCACACCAGTACCTTGGACAGTATAGGGAGCACCGCCAAATGGCGTACGAACTTGACCCATAGTCTGCATAGGATGACCTGGTTGTATGAAATATCCTTGGTCTCCAAGCGTTCTTTGGCGAGCAGAACCTGGGCCAGTAATAGCAGCACCATCCATCAACGGGTCTAAGAAGTCAGCGTTATCAACATGTGCGAGAGTAGAACTTAACGGCTTGGCAAACTCTTCAAAACCACCTGGTTCGTGCACGTGTAACCATCTATTTTTAAGTCTGTGATGTAGTTCATCTACCATAAAGTTGATATTTAAATCTTCGTTTGGCTGCAATCTTCCTTTTTTCTCTAAGAACTGACTCATTTCATGCTTCATCTTCTCTTCCTTTGACGGATCGTCTTCTCTTAAACGTTTATGCATGTCATGTAACTTCTTTGCTAGTAAATCGATCATTCTTTTTCTCAATACCCCATCCATTTCGTTTTCGAAAGGTACAGTAGGCAATTCCTTATACCATTTCTCAATTTCATCTGTAAGATGAATTTCTTCTACTTCATCTTGTAAAATATCATTTTTAGGTATCGGTACATTTTCCAAAGTTCTCATAGTAATACGAGCTAGTTTAGGCTTGTCGAAAAACCTGAAACCTACGTTATGTTCTTTTGCCATATGATTGACTAATCTATCAATTTCCTTCATCAATCTATTCTTGTAAATATTGGCTTTGATAGGATCTTTTTCTTTATAATTCGTTTCTAGAATATATGCATCTGCCACTGAAGACAGAAACCCTTGTTGCATTACAAAACAATACTCTAATTCATTATCTATTGCAAACTGACGATTGAATTTATCTTTAACTGTTTGCCTAAAACATGGCTTGTCTGAAAGCTTGTGTAAATCTTCCAGCATATTCATTGCTTGTTCTAAAACCTTAATTTTCCAAGAATATCTCATTTTCTCCAATTGTTCCGTTTGTGGCAAAACATCGAGGAGCTCATCCACCGTCTCTTCTAGTACAAACTCGAAATATCTATAGTCATTTTCAATTCTCGGATCAGATTTCAGATTGAAAAATGTTTTAAGAATGGCATTGTAAATAGCCTGTCTTGCTTGCTTAGCTAACATGGCGTTGTCGGGTGTCGACTCATCTATCGGTATAGCATTACATAGATCTTTGAAAATTTTTACGTATTTCTCGTACATAGCATCTTTGGTGCCGTCTTCCGGTGGCAGAGGCGCTGGTGGTGGCACTTTAGAACAACAAGGTTTTCTATGATTAGCTGGATCATTTGAGCTGCCCGTACGGTTAGAAGCTTCTTGCTGGGTAGATGGAGAACCTCTGTAACTAACAGGTTGACTTTTATTTCGTTGCTCCACAAAGGTATTCCTCTGGCTTCGTTGCTGTGGACTAGATGGACGAGATTTTGTTTTATCTTGAGGTCTCACCAACATTGGTACTGGTATTCTATTAATCATTTGCATTAATTCTTCAGCATGACCGATTGCTACATTATTCTCTTCACCTACCAATTTGTTGACCCACTTAAATATCTGATACTTCAAATGTTCTAATTCATCTTGTTCTGAACCTCTACTGTTAGGGTTTAGTTCTAAATACTTGTGTCTATCTACGATGTCTCCTGCTAGATCATTGATGAATACTTCTTTGAAACCTTCCTGACTGCTTTCTGGTAAGTTCAAGCGATCGAACCACTCGCCTATTTGATGTATTAATTGTGTCATGTATGCCTCTAAGTTCTCATTAATATCACTTGTTTTGATGCTCTGAATACTGTAGTCACCAGTTGTATTTCCTACCTTATTTTCTAATGAAACACCGTACACTGTCACATTATTTAACATGGTGTTCTTTTCGGTTCGAAACAAACTTATGTTTTGCAAAGTTTTTGAGAGTTCTGATGCCATTCGAAAAATATGACTCTCGGTTTTCAATTCACAGATCAAAGGAAATCTTCTTAAAAATTTTGATATTTCTCTATGTAATCTTGCATCATTTTGTTGTGTCCAGTCGTGTTGTTGGTTAAGAAAAAGCGTACCTATTACTGAACTCATGTCGTCAATAAAGGAGCGGAGTTCCCTGGGACTATGTGCTGGTTTCAGTGGCAATGTCTTAACCCATTGCATGATAGCATCATTAATCTTTTCAATGCTTTTAGTTGGTGCTTGATGACAAACATCAGCACTAGGTTCTAATTTCAAACTTTTTATGAGCATCAACACTGCCTCACTCATATATTTAAAATCGTATTTTTTGGTATGACTCATTGGCAGAGTTCTTGCGAACATTAATATCTCCTTTTTCATGACTGCATTATCTGATTTTGAAGATATTAACCGTTTCACAGTTTTAACAAAATCGGTTTTCTGTTTATTTAATCGAGTGACATCTGTCACATGTAAAGGTAGACCTTTCAACCAGCTTTCAATCGTTTCAACCAAAAACGTGTTTTCTTTTTCATATTTCTTGTACAAATCATTATAAAGATCAAATGTTTCTAAATATAGTTTTAGATGAAAAACCGTATCTTGAACGTTTTCATCGTTTTGTTTCGGATCTAGCAGCTTGATATGTTTAGTAATTTCTTCGTCAAGATCTTCGTACCAATGCAATTGGTTTAGTTTATGTGCCAGTTCTTTTATTATTATTTCTTGATGTAGTTTTTCTTCTGGAGCCTTATCTTTGAACAATGGCAATTTCTTGAGCCACTCAAGCATCTTTTTTTCTAGTTGATTAACCACGGGTTCATTGTGTATTAATTTTTTCTGGTTTTGTAATGAGTCATTCATATTATATCTTTGTATGTCTTTTACAAGTTCTGCAGCGTATTTATCTCTATCATTTTGATTATCAACTTTGACGTGTAGCGGTAGTTTTTTCAGCCAATGAGATAGTTCTTCTTGTAATTTCTTTTCTACAGATTCAGCAGGTAGATGTTTTATTTTGGTTTTTATTTTTAATATCTTGATGGCTAGAGAATGTACAATTTCATTTTTATTACTAGCAAAAATTTCCTGCTTTTTGGGTGTTATAGGAACCGTGTCTATCCATTCATCCACTATGTCTTCGTATGCTCTAATAATATTTTTTTCATATTTAAAATCATTCGCTCTGTTATCTTTTGTATACGGTACACTACTGATACTATTTTTCAATCGTTGCAAGTCATGTTTACTAACTTTTTCTTTGAACACCTTTTCTGCCCATTTGCCTACTTTTTCATCAATTATTCCATCTTCTTTGTCGACATCCTTTTCAATATCTTCAGCTAATGCTTTGGTTAATAGTCTGTTTAGAGTCGCATCTCGTGACATATGAAGGTCAGTAGGTAAATTGCAGTACCAGTCATAGATTTGGTCAGTAAGTTTGTCAATATAAGGTTTTGTATTGTTGTTGTTTATCTTTTCAGTGTTTAGTGGTAACATATTTTGAACTACACTATTACTCTGTAAAGAAGGTTTCGGTATCTTTTTTATTTCCTTCATTAGCTCTTCAGCTTGTTTTACGACTGCCGTAGTTTCTTGGCCAACCAATTTATTTGTCCATTTAAAAATCTGAAACTTTAATTGTTCCAGTTCTTCAGCATCTGTCCCTGTCAGATTTGGATTTAGCAGTAAATACTTATACCTGTCTACTATATCGCTAGCCAAATCTTTAGCAACCAATTCTATGAAATTCTTGTCTTTAACAGAAATATTTAACTTAGTTATCCATTTGTTAATTTCTTCCATAAGCCGTTGTCTATATCTTTCAAAACTTGTTGGCGCATTGAAATCCACCAAACCAGTAGCATTTTGAAAAGCTGAGTACACATCTGGTCTTCCGCGATCGGTATTACCTTTTAATCGAAAAAAGTTTTCACGAAAGAAAAACTCTTTATAATCTTTTAAAAGCAAGTTAGTAAAGTAATTTGCTTTATACTCTGGTAGTTTGGCTACTTCTTTTAAAAGTTTAGTAACATCGTCTGCAACATTACTATCTATGTCGGCAATATCTGTGAGATCCAGTAAAATGCTGGTCAATTCCGTTTCCAAATATTCCATTTTTTTCGTACTTAAAGAAATGCGACATTTTTCTAAGAAAAATGTTACTTCATCTTTGATAAATTCTTTTATCTCTTTTTTTGTAGGCTGGATATATGTGCTAGAAAATTTATTATCAATTAAAACTAATTTATCAACCAGACTTTCTGTAACCTTGTTTAGATAAAAGTCTTTGTTGTGGCTACTAAGAGCTAACGGCAATTCATAAACTAATTCCGAAATATTGGATTGCAATACTATTTTATATTCTGAATCAGATCGCGGCCTATCCAACACAAGAGGTTCTAATTTATCAGCCACATATTTAAACACATCGTCTTTTTTTACATTCCTGCCTAAGTAATCTTTTTTCTTGATATTCAAAGTTTTCATCCAATTGAGCACGGTTTTTCTGAAGTTATCAACCTTGAATCTACTGCTGTATTTTGGCAGTTCCATTCTGTAAATGCTAAGGTTCGTCTCTCTTGGACACATGTACATCTTCTTAAATTTTCGTATGATATCATTGGGCAACTGTTTTCTAAATTCCTGAATGTGATTGTCGCCTTCAGTATGTTTCTCAGGTGCTTTGTTTAAGTACTTTTCTATTTTATGCCTTAGTTTTTCTTCACCACCTGGTTTTTTTAGCTTCTCAGCTAACTTTTTCATCTTCTCTCCCCACAATTTGACTTTGACTTTGTCGCTGTGGATTTCAAACCATTCTGTCACTTCCTGCTGAAGATCTCCGCAGCCAAGGTTTGATCTTTTAATGAGTTCTTGTGTCTTCGTCGTCTTTACTAATTCATCTTGAGATTTGCTCCTAACTTCATAGTACATGCATTTAGTTGTGGTTATGTCTATAGAACTTGCAGCTGTTTGTACAGATTTGTAATTAAACACTTCTCTTTCGCTAACATCTGAGGGCTTTATTTTGGCGGTTTTTGGTTCTTCCGGCGATTTTTTTTCAGTGTCCTGCAATAAAATTATCTACTTTCATTGTTTGTAGTTTGTCAAAGATTGTTACATTAATTTCAATTATTAAGTAGTACTTACAATTCCAAGTTTATTATGTGTGGGTTGAGTTTCTGTAACACAAACATATAAGTTAGTATCAATTTCTGCTTACCGGGGTGACAAAACATTTCCATGGATTATTATAATAATTGTATTCTGTTTCAGATTAAAATATCATGTTGAAAGTACAAGTATTTGAATTTCTTTAATACAAATAAATTGAATAAGAGTAGTGGATTTTTTAAAATAAAATCATTTATTTTCAACACAAATATAATCATACATTTTGTTTTTCCAAATTCTTTTGTATAATGTAGAAGAAAAGTACTTTACTAAATCATAGATATGGCGCTCTGAGTTTTAGAAAGAGGCAAGTACAACATTCTCTTTAATATCAAACTTTTTCTAATATTCGTTGTACCAATTGTGTATGCTTTTCATACTATTATTGAATTTAATTGAATAAAATTAAATATTAATACTGGCATGGATAATTTCCCATTGACGAACAAGGAAGATACTCTACTTGGTCGTCATTGGGATCCATTTTTATCCGCGGTCGGAATTTCCTCCCACGCCTCATACACTTACATCTTTCTTTCTCTCTCGATCTATCCGGAGAAGAGCAACCTTTTGGTCGGCACAAAAACGAACGAGGTACGCAAACTGCTTGTACATTTTGACCATCTGTACAACAAGGCTGTTGCAAATCATTGTTCTGATCAATCATTTGCTGTATACCTCTATTGTCTGTAGTCATAACTCCTCGTTGTATTGATTCAGTTCCTACTGCTTGAACTCCAGAAATTGGACAGTATTGGGCATTAGGAGCAGAACTTGTTGGAACTCTTACAGAACGTGTACTAGGACCAGGTACTTGACTTACACCAAGAATTCCCATGCCACCGCTAGCCATTTTCTGTACATTAAAAGGCTTTGGTGCTTGCTTAGGCACTTGATTAGCGGTTGATCCAGAGCCAGGGTTCTGCAAGCTCTGGTTAACTGCAGGTAAATACATACTTGCATGAGCTTGGCCGTTCATATTGTGCTGAGCGTCCGAATAACCTTGGCCACTACCCTGATCTACCCCATAAATAGAAGCTTGACCTGAATTTTGTAGACTATTTGGGTCATGAGGAAAGGCTTGGCAGCAGGATTTTGGATCAACTAGACCCTTCTGAGTTCTATTTCGGTCTTGACCGAAATAAGAACCAAATTCTAGGGGCAGCGATCTTCTATCACGAAATCGACCAGGATCGACCGCAGGTTGTCTAGATCCAAAGCTTTGACCTCGATTATTAGGAACAGATCCGCTCTGTGCACCTTCAATATTTGGCCAATTTTGAACATTATATCTTTGGAGGCCTTGGTTTTGACGAGGTGCATGTGGCCCTTGAGGTTGCATTTGCCTCGCAGGTACTGAACTATTTTGAATATTTTGAGCAGCGAAACTTTTGTTGTACCGATCTGGACTACCTCGACCAGAGAATCTTTGTGGTAGTGGGCTCGTTTGGCCATTTTGAGCATTAGGAGAACTTTGTACAAATGGTTCTCTAGTTCCTGGGCTCTGAGGAGTTGATTGTGGACATGGTCTTGATCCTGAAGAACCTTGATTTCTGTTACAAAGCGGATTAGGACAACATGGCGGTCCTGAACTGTTTTCTCTAGATCCTGGGCTATGAGGAATCGATTGTGCACATGGTCCTGTTCCTAAGGTTCTATTGCAAAGTAGATTAGGACAACATGGCGGTCCAGTACACAATTCACCACCTTGAAAATTTGCCGGTAATTGGTTTTGACCCGTAGAAGGTTGCTGGCCCTGGTTAAATGAGGTAACTTGACCTTGAACATTATGAGAAAATGGTACTTCGCTATTAGGAACAAAACTTGCTTGAGCATTGGGATAGCTCCTCTGTGTAGCCACTTGATCTGATGCATTTGGATAATACACAGATCTATGAGGTGAAACGGACCCACTACGCATTTGTGATGATAGTTTGGTTCTTTCCAGAGAAATCCATTGAGTCTCTTCTTTGGGTACGGGCACTTGGCTACTCACCCAATCAGCCCTAGGTTCAGTGCCTGCTACGAAATTTACCCGACCTGGGAAGCTTTTCGCGGTAAGCGATTCGTTCGGATTATAAACTTGCGACTGCACACCTTCAGGTCGTCCAAACCTGTTGTACATATTTGGTGATATTTGCCTCTCTGGCATAGATAGCCTTTGCCTCTTTTGTGGAACAGGTGCTCTCTCTTTTTCCCACGCTATATTAGGACCAGTGTCTTTCGGAATATCACCGAGGTATCTTCCTGAAGCATTTGGAACAAACTCTTGAGGCGATCGCGGTCTTTGCGACATTTGTCCAGATTCGTTTGGGTTACGAGTATATACTGGCGGTGATTGCATGCCTTGCGATGCTATGGCTCTATTGCGCATAATCGATGGCATTTGGGTCTTATCCATAGAAAGCCATTCAATTTCATCTTCAGGTACTGGCGTTGGTTCTCTTACCCATCTAGGCCTTGAAGGACCAGGGTCTTTCACAATATCTCCTCCAATGATCATATAGGAAGTTCTATCATCAGACGTTTCAAGCAAACTTGATGCAGCTGGCATATTTCTACCGAACTCCTCAAAATTTTGTGGTTCTTGAAATGAAACTCGTCGCATAGATGATATCGCTAAATTCCTAATTCTGTTCGCCAATTCATCTACTAAATACTCAAGATTTGTACCTTCTTGTATTGGTAACTTTTCTAAGTATTTTGGCAACTCTGCTTTTAATAGTATTCTAAAATCCTCATCACAACAGTTAACATCTGCTCTAATTTCATTGATTTTTTTAACTATTGCATCTCTTGTTCTCCTTTTTTCTAAAGGGCCTGCAGTGTCAGATTTTAGTGGAAGATCGGAAATCCAATTTTCGACCTCCATTGCGACTAAAATATCATCAGCATCATCTTTTATAGCAGGAATATTTGGAGTAGGAATTTTGTCTAAAGAATTTATGATTTCATTCGCATACGCAGTGGTGTCCATGTCTTCCATATTATGTCTGTTTTTTATTTTATTTAGGTATTCATCTAGTTTCTTCAAGAACTTCTTTTTATGAACAGTAGCTTTAACATTATCTTCATCTTTATATCTCGTATATAGTATATAATATTCTGCCAAGTTCTGTTTTTCTAGTTCATCATTTTCCTGGTCTGCTTCATTCTCAGTGGGGTTCTGTTTCGGTAAATTATTTTCGATATTATCTATAAGTTGTTGCTTGAAGGAAGCAGGTGCGTTGGTTGACTTAATCAAATCATTCATAGCTAATGTCTTTTGAAGCAGCTCTGCTTTCAACGTTGGCTTAGCTGCTTCTAACTCTTTAGATTGTGGAATTCCTTTCAACAACCGATCCATATCTTCCTCAAGAACGTCTTGGCAATAATATTGGTGGGAAAAAATGTTAGGATCTAGTTTCATTTTTGTTACACATTTCCATATTCCGTTGTAGACGCCTAATCTTGCAGTTTCCGCTGCTTGTTTCTCAGCTGGCGTAAAATCCACTATCGGTATTCTTTTAACCCATTGTTTAAGGTATTCGTCATAGTCTTCGTTTAATTTTTTAACAGGGACTGAACCTCCGGAACGGCTCGGTGAAGTGTTGGTATTTGGTGCGGTATTTGCTTGGTCTACAGCACCAAAAGATCTTCCAGATGTACGAGTCCTGGCTGGGCTTGTATTTTGATTCCGTGCTTGGCTAAGGTTGCCGGCTATAGAAGGCTCGAACCCAGTTGAAAAAGTATTAGAACCCCAAGGATTGTTCGGTGAAGCTGGACCAAAGCTAGATCCACCTCGATTGTTTGGAGAGCTTTGGCCTTGATGTGGATGATAAGTATTAGCAGTTTGTGGACCTTGACCTTGTCCATAAGATCCAAAACCAGACTGGTTTGTGTGTGGTAAAAATCCGGGGTGTCCTTGAACACCAGGTTTTAGAGCACTCTCGTTTGCGAGAATATCCATTTCACAGCATGGGTGATTGATTTCAAGAACTTGACCTAATGAATGTGGACGAGTCATATTTCCACAAAATTGTCTTGATTGATCAAGTCCCTGAACTGTTTGCGAATAAGGTTTAGGACTACCTTGACGAGGACAGATACCTACATCACAACATGGCCCTTCAATCCGATGTTGAGGGTTAACAAGCATAGGAACAGGTATACTATTGATCATTTGTAACAAGTTCTCGGCATGATTTATAGTTTCCTGATTATCATCTCCAACTAATTTGTTTATCCATTTAAATATCTGATATTTTAAAGCTTCTAATTGGTCTTGCGCAGTATCTTTACCCGTATGATTTAGTTCTATATATTTATGCCTATCTACTATATCTCCTGCTAAATCATTTACAACTACTTCTCGAAAACCTGAGTCCTGAATTTTAGGTATATCTAATGTGTCCAACCATCGGTTAATTTGTACACAGAGTTGATTTGTATAACGGTCTAGGTTCGATTGCATATCGTCTTCATTTATAGATCCAATACTAAAATCTGTACTGTTGGCTGAATTCATGAATTGCCCTGTGTTATTGCTTACATTGAGAATTGTATAGGTTTGGTTAAATGCACAATTATTTAGCATCTCCTGTAGTATTGTGTTTGAAAAATAATTTGCTTGCTTAGGAGGAACTTTGCCAATGTCTTGCAGTATTACATTCATTTCATCTATGACCGCGTCGTCATGTCCGCACCAAATACAATCAAGTGAATCCATCATTAGATCTACCAACTCGTTTTCTAAATCCCCAAAAGTGTCCCCACAAAATCTTGAATTACATTCGTTACAAAAATCCAATAAATGTCCCCTTATGAAATCTCTCATGTCTTCTTCAGTTAATATCTTCCTTGATCTATTGGCGAACGGTTTTTTCCTTGTCCTTCCACTCTGCTGACTCACTACAACATTTCTCATTCGTTTCAATAAGACATCTACCAATTTTCGTAAATAAGATTTCGTGCTGTAGCTTTTATGAATCTCAATAGGAATTTCTTCTAAAATTTCCACTATTTCGGTTTTCAAATCAAAGTCTTGTTTAGTCCAATTTGTAAAAAGTTCCTTAACTCTATCTTCAACTGTGTGTACAAGTTCACTTCTATCTACATACCTGCTCCTATCATTATTTTTTATGTTTAACTGATTGACCCAGTCTTTTATAACGAAATCAAGTTGACGATACTCGGATAATCTAAAAGGTTTTACTTCAGATCTTAAAACTTGTTTTGGATCATCAAAGCAATGTTTAAGTTTACCTAAGAGATCTTGGTACTCTCCTACATAACCAGAAACATCTGGACAGAACCTCGAGTCATATTTGAGATGCTTATCATGTTTCTTTTTGACCCTAGCGCCTTTATGGTCATTCGTCTCAATGTTATCAGTTACAAATAACTTTTTGATTAATTCATCTCGAATCGTATTCTTAGAGACGTTATCGGAGATTTCATTGATAAGTTCTAGGAGGCTAATCTTTAATTCATCTTTAGTCAACTTGATCTCTTCTTGTGATTTAGTTTTCCTACTAACTATAGTTCTGTTTCTACTAGAATGAAAATCTATAGTACTAAATACTGTTTGAGCAGATTTTCTAGGTTTCAAAGTTGTATCGGAGGGATAGACATTAGTTTGTATAGATTTGATTGAGGTAGTTATGTCCAGGTTTTCAACGAAGTAGAATTCACCTTCCACGTAGTCTTCACCGGTTGTGGGAATGGGGGCCTCGGGAACAGCTATCTGAAACAAAGTTTTTGAAAGAAATGCGGCAAGGTAGCCTGCAAAAAACTTTCTTATGACTTTGAAGCTCAGTATCAGATTGACTGGTAAGGTAATAATAACATTACGAGCAGTAGTACATTATAAGAGATACATGTGAATGGATGGAGAGGGAGAGGGAGGCCAAAGAAAAGATAGATGGATTGTGTGATAAGTGATATGAAAGAAAAAATTTGCATCTTTGATGAGTTTCAAAGATGTGGTTTTTCAGGGAGTAAAAGTGTGATGATCAGTCCCCCTAGCCAAGTTACAACCGTTTCGATTGAGTCGAACGCTTCGAATTGACCTTGCCGCCAATTCTTTTGTTCTGACCACGTGACTGAGCGTTGAGACGACGTCGTTCCCGTACATTTGAAGCTTTCTAGTAGCGTTAACTATTGCAGATTAGCAACTTGGCTAGGGGTGCTGTTCATTAAAAGTCTTACAGTTTCTCTGGATACATCTCCTCGTGGTGATGTCGCCACCTCCTTGGATAACATTTTGACGGCTGCTGTGGACAGTAAAAAAATTGTGGTATTTTGGTATTGGAAGGTGAAACAGTGTTGCTATATTATAAAGAACTATTTACGTGCAGAGATGAAAATGTATCATATTTGGAAAAAATATAATAGATAATCATTGAAAGTTAAAGTTGCTATACTCCATTCGCAACTACATTAGACATTTACTGTCCGTTCAACCGATTTTGACTTTTATTGCGTTGGTTGTATGATAAATGCGGCTGCAGTAAATAGTTGGTATTGTAACAACTTTTTTGCTTTTAATGCTATCCTTATGCGTACAGAATAGAACTCAAAATCGGTTGAACGGACAGTAAAACGTTTAAATATCTATTTCTAATTAAATATAAAGGTATAAATGCCCCCCCCCCCCCGCATGACGCGCAACGTTCAATCTACATGACGCTGCAACGTTCCCCAGAGGCCCGCAACTTATTCCCCAACACTTCTTGACAAGAATGCGCGGCATGTCGGGGGGACATTTTGTCCCTTAATATATCTGAGGCTTGCAGGTGTCAAAAGATTATTTTTATAAGATTTTCTGAAGTACTCATTACCTTGTATCTCCATATTGACTGAATTTGAGCTCTGCAACCAAGAAATAATATTTATAGAATGTGTCTAAAAAGTCTAACTAGACTTGGGAATTTTCGAACGAAATCAAAAATCTGAAGTGGGCAACGCGAATCTGTTGCTAGCAACGCGACTTATAGTTGTCATTCACTTGTTTCTTGAGATGGTGATAGTTCTACAACAGATTTTGATCATTTTATGGCTAGTGATGATGAATCAATAAGCGGAGTAGAATATTTAGAATCAGATTTCTCTTAAGATTCCAGATTTATGTTATTACTTTATACTTACTTATGACACTATTATATCTTTGCAAATGTATCTTACTTTTGTAATATGAATATCATTAAAGATACTGGAATAGGTATATTCTAAACGAAAATCTTTAGTCTTTTAAGTTGTTACAAAGGCTCCTAATAATATTAAATCATTTCAAAATACTTATATTCGATACGTTTTATAAGGATCTATCAGTAAGTACCTAAACAATGATCAAGATCTCTTAAGCAGTCAGGGTCTCAAACCACTAGACCAAAAGGCAAGTCAAACAAGAAAGTATCAAAAATTATAGTTGTCATTCACTTGTTTCTTGAGATGATGATAGTTCTACAACAGATTTTGATCGTTTTATGGCTAGTGATGTATCCTACTTTTTTAATAAGAATATCATTAAGAGACTGAGTTAAGTATATTCTAAACTAAAATCTTTTGCATTTTTAATGTTAATAAATCCTCAGTCATATTATATCATTTAAAAAAATACTTATATTCGATACGTTTTATAAGGTTCTATTAGTAAACAATGACCAAGATCTCTTAATCAACCTTGATTATTCAACCAGTGTTGCAATGCTACATCAGATTTTATTGTACCCTGATAATTACCCAAGTCGTTTAGCTTTTTAGACAGACTCTACTCATACGGCATAACAGACAGTGTCTCTAACCACTAGACCAAAAGGCCAGTCAAACAATAAAGTATCAAAATTTCCACTTACATTTTGATAGTCACATGACAACGGAAGATAGTCGTGGGTCTCAATGATTGTTGAAGGACAGACTGGATGGTTATACGGCTGTCAACAGAATATATTATAAAAAGTTGAAAAAATTAAGACACCATAACGACGGCTTTGAGTGAAAACCTTCGATTTGCAATTTTAGGTTTTTTTTTTTATTGTTTATGGAAAAAAGATCTCGTAACGCACAATCTTTTACGAAGTAAAATTTTAATAGGATAAATGTAGAGCCATCAACGATGTTAAACGCATACCTTGCTTGAGTTAGTTTGGTGTGATACCCTCGCGACGACGCGTCAAAACAGGTCGAAAAAATTTAAAAACAAGAAAAATAAGTGTATGAAATAAGTCAATATCTTTAAATATTTGGATAAACCACGTAGAAATACAGTTAAAATTTTAATCATAATAAAATCTAATTAGTTTTTTTGTAATTATAAGTATACTTATATATAAAAATATACTGTACTGATAAACATACTTATATTTAGAAATATAAAAGTATGTTTATCAGTTGTCTAGTACCCATAACACAAGCTCTGCTTAGCTTGGGACTAGACGGCGTTGTGTGATAGTTGTGGAATATTATTTATATTATTTAATTAAGTACGAGGTATTCACTCTAAGCCATCGATAAACTGACTAAAAATTCAAAGATTCACAGAGATACAACACCTAGAAGGGTCTATGGACCAGACAGTCGGAGGATGCTCGCTTTTCAACGGAGGCATATGAGACCTTACACCCTTAATACGTACGCATTGGTATTATAGCATATATAGCATAAGCATATATCATCTTCCTGCCCTGGTCCCGTTTTGTTTGGAGTCGGCGCAACATGTTTTTTTTCTTCCATGCTGTCCTGTCACTCGTCACGCTATCACTAACTAACCCCCTTTGCTTTCATATCACTTCTCACACAATCCATCCATCTTTTCTTTGGCCTCCCTCTCCTTCTCCATCCATTCATTCACTTGTAAACTCAAAACTCTTTTAGCAACATGCGTTTCATCCCTCCTCTTCACATGACCATACAAACACAAATGATACCCTTTCAACTTTTCAGTCACTGGCGCCACTTTCAAACTTCGTCTACTCGTAATATGCTCATTTCTCACTTTATCCATTCTCGTCACACCATAAATCCATCTTATCCACTTAAGCATAAGCATAGTCGGCCTTATAATGTTCCCACTTCTGGATCTCCTCTGTCTAGGAGATGCAATGTCAATGGCAGGTTGGTGAATGTCACAAGTCTTCGAATTTTTGGTTCTAGGACATGCCGGTTTCCTCACGATGTTTTCCTTCACCGTTTTGAGAGCAGTGATGGTCCAGTGGCAACGGCACCGACTGACGATTTGTAGGTAGCAGGTTTAAACCCAGCCAGGCGCATTACTTTGTGTACCTAATTTATTAATAATATTAGTTTAAAAAAACTTACATAGCTAGTATAAGCGCACGCCCCCTCCCTCATCCTCTTCGACATATCCCTTAGACATCTCGCATCATATCCCACAGGTTTCTCAAGTTGTTCTTCCTTCTTGCGGTCCCTTGTGGGGGGATCCGCGGTCTTCTTCGGTCGGATAGTGACGTCTGGCTCGTAGGTGCGGTTTCGAGAGGATCTGATGAATGTGGCTTTAGGTTCCAGGACGTTTTGGGGTGAGGGTTCGGAGATTCTGGACGGGGATGGGGAGTTTTGAAAGGATCTTGAAGCTGATGCAAAAAAGAGGATGTCGTTAATGATTTGACTGGATTTGATTAGTAGTGAGAGGTAATTTAGGCAATCCCTTCTTGTCAAAAGTTCTTGCTACTTGAGCAGTCTTTTCACAAATCATCATCATCATTTCAGCCGAAATACGTCCACTGTTGGACATAGGTTTCCCCCAAGCGTCGCTACAACGGCCGATCCTGTGTGTCTCGCATCCATTGGATCCCCGCGACCCTCACCAGGTCATCGATCTACCTTATATGAGGTGTGTAGGGAAGCCTTCTAATGCTGCGTCTTCCATTACGAGGTCGTTACTCCAGAGCCTTTCGTCCCCAAAGATACCTACCTAATTGAGATGGCTGGGCAACGCAGCGGTATACTATTTGCAAAACCTGGGTATGCCACTGTATACTATATTGGCAATTGACAAAGACTCCAAGAACCCCATCGCCGTATCTCTACGTTGATGTCGTGGTGCGGTTTGCACGTTCCAATAAGTCCTAGGTCTGTACCAGTAGAGTTTGCTTTGCCACTCTAAGAGAGATACAATCCGCGAGGCAGTTTTGTGGCGAACTGTTCTGTTGAGATAGAGATCATGCCCCCTTAGTCAAGTAACAACCGTTTCTCTTGCGTCAAGATTGCAGATTATTTATCAACTTGGCTTGGGGTACAGATCTCGCTTGATGCAAAGCGACGATGTGGTCGACGAGAGCGCCGGTTTGCCTAGATGTAACTTATTCACTCTTGAAGATCCCCAGGTTGTGGTTAGCTTCAACAAAATGGCTTGGCAACTGAGAACAGAATAAAAAATACTTACTGCCCTTGTTAGGTTGTGTATAATTGACGAGCCTTTCCATGACTTCTGAAGACCTGTCTGGTGAGAGGCAGGTAGGATACTTCCTCAGGGATTTGGCGAAGTTATCTACCACACGTGATGGTCTTGGGGAGCAGACTGACCCTAGAAAATAAAGTATTTTTTTGAAGAAGTGGACTTATTTGCATGCGGTTTTTTCATCATATGACTAGTTTCCTTTTCATGATTAGTCTTGCCTTGCACTCGATCGCCCCCGATGGTAGGTGATGATGTAATCGACGATAGAGCACACTTGCCCAGAAGGAACTTACTCACTCTTGATTTAAAGACCCCTGAATTGTAGCACACAGACTTCGGAAGGCAATTCCACTCTTCAGCTGAACGCACAATGAACGTGTTTCCAAAACGTTTTGTGTATATGGATGGGATGTGGGAATTCCACCATGTATCGGTGGCATCAGACAGCGCCTATCATCCACACTGCAGTCTCGAATTTTGACCTTCTTCGGCCATGTATCTCATCCTAGTAATGACTCCATAGAGCGTCTCGTAATGTAGGACAAAGTTGAGGGCACCAGGCCACGTGGTAGATCACTAATGAGATGGACAGACCAGATCAAGGCCGCAACTAAGTGTTCGGTTTATGAATGTACCCGGAAAGCTGCAGTCCGCGATGAATGGCGCCGCATCACAAAGATGATCACTCATCGTGATTCACAGTGATGACCACGACCACTCGTGGCAAGAGTGTTTCGACTGAGAAGAAGAAGATCGATGGCCCACTCGCGCATCGCTGGTCATCTGGTATTACTAATTGGTTTTGTGGTTTTGGTCTGGTGGTTTTGATCTGGTGGCCTCGGTCTCATAGTATTATCAAGAAACTGCTGGATTTGGAATAAATAATTTGTAATATTTTGCGACGGCCTTCGTGACCAACACGTGGGTGCGGTTCAGTGACAAGCGAAGCGATGCGGCTGCAATGTTAGTTTTATATTTTCGCCTAAACTCTTGCTGTGTGGTAGCTTGATTAAATAAATTGGGGTAATTCTAAGTTACTCACCTCGATCAGGCCAAGACATACCACCTCTGAAACTGTTGGTGGGAGAACAGGGTCTGATTTCAGAGGTAGCTCCACTACCAGTGCCACCCACAACGAAGTTTCCATGTCCTGTCAGAAAGTTGATAAAGTCAATATAATAATTATAATATAAATATTTTTTCTTTTTATACCTACGTTCGGTGAACAAAGTGATCCTATAAGGGTTCTGTGTTTTCCTTTTGAGGTGCGGAACTCTAAAAAGAAAAAAACGGACGGCTATAAAGATAGAAAGAACAGTAAAACTAACCAGGATATAGTTCAGGTCGTTGTGGTGGGAACTCAGTCACCTGCACAGGAGGTGATGTAGGACGCACATTGCAGTGCATCGCCTGGTTGAGAGACAGACAAGTTACATTATCAAAAAACCGACTTCACTAAAAAATTGAATTGAATCTGAGGAGTTCCCTCGACTTCGCCAAGACTCCATCATCAGATCCCAATTTGGTGACTATGGGACCATTTGGGAACCCTTTCCAACAAAAAAAGAATTTTTCAAATCGGTTGGCAAGCTACGAAGTTCATGCGCGTACAAACATAAAAAAAAAATACAAACATCCGAATTGAGAACCTCCTCCTTTTTTAGAAGTCGGTTAAAAACTGTTATTGTACTTCTAAGCTAAATTAGAGGTAAAATTGTTTGATTCTTTGGGCTCTGTCGGCGACCTTAGTTTTTTCCAGCGGATATCTTCATTCCTGATGTGATCACGCAGGGAAGCCCGAAGAACTGCTAAGCTTGGGTAGGAATTGCAGTGGGTAGATCAGTCTTTCTCGCCCACACAAAGGCGATAGATAAGTGCAAGAAAGAGATAGAGATTAGTAAATTTAACAAACAACCGAAAATAAATGGTGGTGGTCCGGGTGGTGCGCGCTGAATTGACGTTGATTGGATAACTAGAACTATTCGAAGACATGTGACATTCACCAACCCGCACTGGACCCGCGTAATGGATTACGGCCCATTCCCTCTCCTATAGAGGAGGCCTGAGTCCCAGCAGTGGGAACATTGAAAAGGCTGATGATGCTATATTTGTTTTTTTTTTTGTTTTCGAGGGGAAACCTTCAAAAGGCGCCCAGACTTCGGGGATAAGTCCGGGGAGTGTGGTATTTTTACCTCACTAAAACCACCCCGGTGATCATCATCAACATGTAGAAGGTGCCCGTTACCTCTCAAAAGACCATTCCGGAACCCCCTCAGTGCAACGCCTTTTACGACACATCCCTGAAGAGACTATTAAGGTCTCCTCTGATCCTCTTTGTGCACGGCAGCACGTGACCACTGTGCTACCGTCTTCCCTGGAATCCCTCGATGAGCGAGCAGAGTCCCCACTCTGAGCGCCCGTGGTTCCAAAGTCGATGATGCTATACTTCTATACCACTAGCTTTGCCCGCGCGGCTTCGCTCCCGCTCTTCCCTACTCCACCCTACTATACCCAACTCTACCCTACTCTACCCTACTCTACCCTACTCTACCCTACTCTACCCTACTCTACCCTACTCTACCCTACTCTACCCTACTCTACCCTACTCTACCCTACTCTACCCTACTCTACCCTACTCTACCCTACTCTGCCCTACTCTACCCTACTCTACCCTACTCTACCCTACTCTACCCTACTCTGCCCTACTCTGCCCTACTCTACCCTACTCTACCCTACTATACCCTACTTTACCCTACTCTGCCCTACTCTACCCTACTCTACCCTACTCTACCCTACTCTACCCTACTCTACCCTACTCTACCCTACTCTACCCTACTCTACCCTACTCTACCCTACTCTACCCTACTCTACCCTACTCTGCCCTACTCTGCCCTACTCTACCCTACTCTACCCTACTATACCCTACTTTACCCTACTCTACCCTACTCTGCCCTACTCTGCCCTACTCTGCCCTACTCTACCCTACTCTACCCTACTCTACCCTACTCTACCCTACTCTACCCTACTCTACCCTACTCTACCCTACTCTACCCTACTCTACCCTACTCTACCCTACTCTACCCTACTCTACCCTACTCTACCCTACACTACCCTAATTTTTTTTTCCATAAGAACCTTCTCCTCATAATAACAATCACAACAAAAAAAAATCAGCCAAATCGGTCAAGCCGTTTTCATGCCAAGTCGTGGCAACGGAAAACGGGGGTCATTTTTATATATATAGATAGATGCTATGGATAGCTAGAGACAGAGGGTAGTCTGAAAATGTGATACCTTGTACACAGAGGTATATCTGCCGTCCACAACCTGTGCGTCTCTGTCGCATTGTAGTGAGGCTGGCTCCGTGCTGGTGTCTGCCGTGAACTTCGGAGGACATTGCTGCGTGGCTGCGTTCGCTATGCTTACAGGTGAAGTGCGCTGAGTTGCCGCTGATTGAGTTGCTAGAGAAAGAGGGTTCATTGAAAATCTTCTGACAGTTGTCAAAATTACCGTAAAGTAGTCTACAGGCACGCGCGGCGATCAGCTTTGCTGGTTTGCTACCGATCTAGTGGTAACGGTTTTTTCATACACGCACGAGTGGCGCTTGAAGATACAGCACTGAGGGCTGGAGCGAACGTACGCTACTGTAGTTGTATGTAACACCGGCGGGACCTCATAGACCCTGGGCACTGACCTCATAGACCCTGGGGCCCCTCTTTGAAAAGTGGTTACGGCACCACGACGTCTTCGTTCTCCACCTGACTCAGGTTTTTATAGGAAACAGTAATTTCGGGAGGTCCCCGTTTCGGATTCGGTGCACAAAAATGGAGGTATGTCCAGCTTGGGCAGGTAAAAAAAATATTTCGGTATGACCTAATTTAAAAGTGCGATTAACGATGGTAGACGTACAGGGTCCGTTTAGTTTCTTGCCGGTTCTTCTCCATAGGAAACCAACTGGAACCGAACACTGACGCTGACGTTTTAAAAGTGCCAATTTAGGCCTGTGTAAAATTAAACATACTGAAAAGAAATCATACTAGAGTTAGGTAGCAGAGTGTAATGGCGATTGCCGTCCAGCAGCGTCACCGCCAACCCTGCCTCCCGCAGTCCCCTGACCACCGCTACCATCCCGTCACCCTCCATGGTAACAGCTCAGTTCTGGTCCGTGGGGATGTGCTATGGAAGAAAAGACTGAAATGAGACCAGTAAGTTTTATAATTACCAGTCCATTACTATTAACTTTGGACGTGCATAGAGAAGTTGCCAATCTAAACGAGCGGTTCATTTCTTCCGTGCGAAGCGTGGACAACCACTGCTCAGATGTGACACATGTGTTGTTTTTATTTGGGAAATCATCCAATGACTCCTCTCGCTCTAGGGCGGAGTGGGAGGAAGTGTCAGACTTTTACTGACTAAAACCCATTCATATTTTCCTTCTTTGCCTTGCGATCCAGGACCAGAGTTTTCCTTTCAAAAGCTAACCCATGGCCCCAGTAGACTTCGACCCTGCTATTCCCCTACGGTTTTGCAGACATCTCCTTGAGACACGCGTGATACCCTACGCGCCCTTGACGACTCGCGCTTGGTCCGGCTCCGGTGCGCTAGCTCTCTAGCTACCCTTTGTGTTCCCAAGCCCACACTTACGTTGACCCAGTTATACTTACAGTCATCTTTAGTAATCGTAGACACGAGTAGCACAAATCAGGCCTGTAGGAAGCCTGCCAACCATCACCATGTGGTATGGGCCTACAAGAAATATATTGAGTTAGAGACGAAACGGCCTTTAGAAAGGACGCCACACGCGGGCCAGCGTCCACTACCACAAAACGCCGCCACCGGCGTATTTCCTGTGGGTTTCATACATTTTATACGGGGCTATTTGTAAAACACTAACAACCTCTTAGGTGCTATTTAAGAACACCATAAAAACTACCAAAAATATTTAAATGGAACTTTCTAAATATTACGAAGTCTATGCGAAGCAAGCGATAGTACAATAGCGGTGGGGAGCGGGGAACCGGCGACGGTGGTGTTTGAAGTGCTTGTGTCGCGTAATGCAGAGTTGAAAGGTGTTAGAGAGAACAACGAAATCTTCAAGGTTTGTTTTTGGTAAATGAATGATGTTTTGTAAAAAATCATAGAACAAACGTTGTTGTTTATGATGTTAGTAATACAGTCCTGCAAGGTTGTGATTTACAAATAACCCTGTATAGATTCGTCGGTGGCCTCCACATGCAACAAATCGCTGCTTCTCGCTTCTTGCGGCTCGAACCAGCTAATAAACGCCGATACAAAACGCGGAACGCCATTCGCGCATTTAAACCTCCTTCGTCAGAGTCCATTATGATACTTACGCGCATGGGTTACACTTACAGCCACCGATCACAAATATCTGGTGGCCGCTTTTAGCTCCTCGTGGCGACGTTTGTGGCAGTAGCAATATGTGGCTAATGAGCGGAGACACTAAACGGTGTACAGTATCGCAAACCATTGTTGAAACAAGCTTGAAAATCATTTTTCCATAGAAAGAAAGAAGAAAGAAAAACATTTTATTTACGCGAAATAAGACGCATACTTAAAGCTAAATAACAAACATAACGTAACATCAGTCGATAGGGAAGATATGCGTCTCATCCGCGCAAAACGGCCCAACGCTCAGCATAAAGCTGTGACCTCACGCATAATGCGACGAGCTCACAGCAAGCTTTTATAGCTCGGTATACCTATACAATTAATACTCGTCAAGACGAATCATACGAGCCCAAACTCGATGGGATTGTGTCGTTTAACTACAAAGTTCCTATAGCAGTTCCATCATCAGATCAGCTCATAGTCATAAGTAATAATTTTACATTGTCATCCAACATTTCAACTCGATCGGTTTACCGATCGAGTTGAAATGATGTGGGACAAATTTAATTTGCAAGCTTTGATTACAGACAAACATCGGGACAGGTGAAACTAAATAAAAGCTTGTCATCATCATCATCATATCAGCCGGCCTCCCCCAAGCGTCGCCACAACTACCGATCCTGTGCGTCACGCATCCATCGGATTCCCGCGACTCTGACCAGGTCATCGGTCCACCTTGTTGTAAAAAAAGCTTGTAAAAGAAGGATTCTGCGATCTGTTATGCAGGAGCGCCCTCCTTAGTATACTTACATTTCTCGCAATAATTTAAAAATATTGTAATAATTTCACGTTCAAATATCAGGGTTTTTAAAGGAAATATACAACAATTTAGAATTTTGTGATCTATCAGCTAGATATGACGGATTAAATCTATCTGTCACATTTATTTTATTTTTCTTTTGAATTTCTAGCGGACTATGGTTAAAAGAAGTATGAATAGCATCGATTAAAAGAGAAATCTTTAGAAGGTCTTTATTATTCTAGTGAAATCCTCATGGATGTGTCCCGTCACTGGTAGGCGCAGGGGACTAGTTCTTGTGTCGTAAAGTCCCGGTCACAAACTTGCTGGAGTCACAGATGGCCTGTCTGCATCGAAAGATCGACGGGATTTACCCATAGCTGGTAGCGCTGGTTACCTGGTCACCACGCGTTCACAATGGAAGAAGTCTTCTATGTGATGGGTTACCCAGAAACCAACTTACAGAAGCAAGTATAATTTTAAGGCTGTTTGACACCGGAAGCGGAATGTTTTTTTTTTATGGTTGGAAAATCATCTAATGACAACCCCTGCTCTGAGCGGAGCTGGAGATAGTGTCAGACTGACAAAAACCCGGGGTGGGTTATTCCTGGGTGGTTCCTTCAAGCCTTCATACCGGCTCGAGCTATCTTTCGAAACTAACCCTGGCCCTAGTAGGCTTCGACCCAGCTGGGCCCCTGCTGTTGCTGACAACTCCTTGAGGAACAGTGCGCACCCTCGACGACTTGGGATAATAAACCTGGTTGGGTTTCAACCCCAGACCTACAACACCTAAGTTAGAGCGTAGTCTCTTTAGTCAGATATAAATACTCTTTGATCATATAACCATAACAATCAAATTCACTTATCAAACAGCTTCCTATGACAAAATCAATCTCACACATGACATCATGATGCAGTTTTTGATAAAAAGATATTTAAATTAATAAAAAAAACATATAAACTATGCAAGACTTGTAACTCACATTAAACTATAGTAAAGAATATAATAAACTTAAATAACAAAGATCTAAAATTTATAATCTGAAGAAGTGAAGAATTCGTGGACGGAAAAGTGGATGAAGTGACATGACGCTCGTGAAAGACGATGTTTTTACTTTAGCCAGTGAATCATCCAGCAGTAAGCATGCAGTCACCCTCATTGATGCACCAGGGAGGAATTCTGCAGGTATATCTGAACATCTGACTTTCCTGATAGCTACAACCTAGGAGTCTTTAAGTTAAGAGTTAATAGGTTACTTCTGGGCAAGCATGCTTCATCGTCGACCACATCATGACTTACCATCAGGTGGTGGAAACGACGTTGCGCCACTGGTACATGGTGAACTCCTACCCGTACGTGCAAAACGTTTTGAAAACACATTTCTTTTTAGTTTAGATAAGGGGTAGAATTCCCAGCTGGAGTCTGTGTTTCCTGATAGCTACAACCTAAGGGTCTTTAAGTCAAGATTACTTACTTCTCTAAGGTCCATCGTCGACCACACCATCGCTTAACATCAGGAGAGATGGTGGTTAAACAAGAATCTATCAATAATTATTAAAAAAAAAACTGTACAACGTCATAGCAATATTCTCCAGAGGCACAGTAAGTGTCCTCGCAAGACACCCATAATCATCATTTCAGCCGAAATACGTGCATTGTTGGACATTGGTCTCTCAAGTGTCGCCGAATGAACGGTCCTGTACGTCTCTCAGCTATCGGATCCCCACGGCCTTGTAAAAGGCCTACCAGTGCTGCATCTTCCAGTACGCAATCGCTACTTCAAAACCTTTCAAATCCATCAACAAGCCATTCTGCCCCTGATAGTAAAAATGACGCATCTAACAATAAGTAAAAACGGATAAAAAAAGGTTTTAATGAATGAAACGGGAAATCGGACCTTTTTTCCTTGTGTTAAAACCGCACTGGAGAGTGTTAGCAAAATATTAAAAACACAGGCAGATGCGCTTTTTTTTCCTGATTTTGGCAATGCTTAAAACTAAAATTTGGAAAAATGTTAGATGCGTCTTTTTTACTAACGGGGGCAGCATTATATTACAAGAAAATGCCGATTATTTTTCTTCGAGATGCTTCACTTCCGTAGAGGAACTTTGCATTTTTTGGGATAGAAACCATCCTCACCTTTAAATGTACAGCAAGTAACTAGAATAATGCATACCCTTATAAACCCCAATAAGAAACTAACACTAAAAGCATCATTAAATTAACACGCAGAGCGCTATATGCTCTCTACGTGTAGTTGACCCATAGACTGCATGTGTTGCGACTGACAGTAAGGTCTTCTAAATTATGCCATAGGTCAAGGGTCCTTCTGGAAGTTGCGAGTTCAAATATGCTGCTTTGTTATGTCCTCATGTGACCTGTATATTCAACTTTGGTCAAGAAACTTCGAACACAGATCGGACATGTCAGAACATGATAAAATGTAGCTGTTGGTGGTCTAGCTTTTAGGACGTCGCGTTTTTGGTCTAATTCCAATCTCCTTTTATTTTCAAAAGCCTATACCAACGTCTAAACTAAGACCAATCTTGTCCCTGTTTCTCCCAACTCTCAGAGTAAATATTGCAAATCTTCATGTATCTTTTCTGAACATCCTTGAAGCATAGAAACTGGCCACTACGATTCCCTTTTTACTAGAGTTCAGAATAGAAGATACACTTCAATTAGTCAACCCTCTACGCATACGTACAATATGGACCCAAAGCCAGATCTTCCACTTCTTCTGATAAATACTAAAGTACTAACTAAGTGATATACTTACACAGGTACCAAATCTTCAGAGGTCTTGAAATCATTAGAGCACTCGAATTCATCAGAGGACGGTAATTTAAACAATCCAACACGAGATACTGATGGTCAAGATCATGAAGCCCCTACTCCGACCACACAGAACAAAGAAGATAAGAATAAGAAGTACAGCTCTATGTCAGCAGAAGTCTGTTTCACGAAAAATAGACCAGTTGTGCAGAAGAAAGTGAGGAAGGTCGACGTTAGATATGTGAACCTTAAACAGAAGATCAAATCTTCTTGTATGATTGTAAGTTTTGCAGAAGTTAAACATTATTTTGCATGTAGCTTTAGTAACAGCTACTCAAGTATGGGTGGACCAGCGCTAATAAGCGCTGGTAGACTTTCTTTAGGGATGCAGATTTTCTTCAGGGGACCTACCATGATTTGTTAAAATATCAGTCGTATGACCGAGAAAGAGAAATGGAGCTATACACCTTATACAGGGCTTAAGGAACAGGTCTCCGCGGGGCTTGCTCAGTAGACGAAACTGAACAACCTTCCGTTTGTATGTATGCTGATGTTATTTTCGTTTCCGGAAAAAAAATCTTGTGGAAGGTTGTTCAGTTTCGTATATTGAGCAAGCCCTTTTAAGTTTACGGAGACCTGGCCTTTACACCTTTTATAGCTCCATCCCTTTTACAGTTCAGTGCCCAGTTCAGTGCCACGTCTATAGCGGCGTTAGTGGTGTTTTTTAGGTCCTCCAAAGTGCTGGATACTTTGGACACTCCAATAAGTGGGCCATCGTCTGATCAGGAGGACCGCACTCGCACAGGGTGTCGGACTGGTCTATAATTCAAATTCAAAATATTTATTTCAGATAAACATCCATATTTGTTAGTAGTAAAACAACTTAGCATAGTGTTAGTATTGAATTAAATAACAATAATGAACAACCTATGAACCATTGATCGTACAATGGTTCATTAGTTTATTTCGATAAGTGCGTCTGGACACTTATCCACCTTTGTAAGAGGAGGGAGTCCCACCTGTCTGGAAACACATTCAGGATGCCATTGGAGGAGGAACGCAGGCGCTCCAGCATGGAAGCGCATCGCTTCCGTATGATCGCGGCGAACCCGTCAACACGTGCTGCGGCGAACCCGGCAACACATGTTTCCGCGAACATCCCTGATGCGCTACATCGCCACGGCAACCCCAAAAGAACCCTAAATGCGTTATTGTACGCGCAGGTCGCTGTATACCCGCTGGGTATACTTGGTCCACAGGCTGCATAATCCCCCACTTTGCCAGTTGTAGTTCTAATTACTACAATTTTATTGTTCCAGTCTTGCGATCAGCAACAGTGCCCGATGATTCAGGAGAGATTGAATCACCACAAACGGACTCACCACTCCAAACATAAAAAGACGGATAATGCGAGCGCTACTCAAACAATAACGCGAGATCAAGCGGTAAATTCACTAATCTAATATTTATAAATTTAAACTGACTGAGATATCGACTCTAGTCAAAAGTACTGATATGATTTGTGGCAACAACAGTGTACACTTAGTTCGCAATTTTTTTATTGTTATAAACTAGTGCTTGACTACGATCCCGCCTGATGGTAAGCAGTGCTGCAATCTCTGATGGTGAGGCGCACTAGTTTATTAAAAGCCTATTCACTCTAGCCTTGAAGACACCTAAATTATAATCGGACGGGAAGACCGCAGCAGGCAAATTATTCCAGTCCTTCGATGTACGCGGTATAATGTTTTGACTTTGACCTTTTTTATATCACGAATAATCGCCAAACTCAGGTGGCAATAGGCAGGGCACATTGCTCGTAGAACAGATGGCCGTTGGGGCCGAAAGGTTCTGGAATGGCAACCGCGCACCGAAAAACGCAGCGTTGAAAAGCCGATGACCTGGTGAAAGTTGCGGAAATCCGATGGATGCAGGACGCACAGGATCTTTCATTGTGGCGACACTTGGGGGAGGCCTATGTTCAACAGTGAACGTCTATCGGCTGAAATGATGATGATGATTTATTAGATTATATCAGCCTGTGATGTTGTCCTTTGTAGCCTGCACTCTACAAAGGACAACATCAACATTATGGAGTGATGAAAAAGAGTGCAGTATGAAATTTAATCCCTCTTTTAATAATATGATTTCTTTTTGGACAGGTAAATGTTTCCCCAACGCTATCAAGATTGCGGTTACCAAAATTCTCTCTGCCCCTTCAAGAGGAAGGTCGCAGTGTCCAAACTGACATCACCATGACAGACTTCAGCCCTACCCGCTTCGTCATCAAAAAGCCAACTAGCACATCAACTAATACCATTAAGAACGAAACACCCGTCGATAAAACCGAAACTTTTGATGTTTTACCAAAAAGAAACTATTATAAAGATCATCTACATAATGAAGTATTGGACTGGCTTCGTAATGTACCAATGTTCTTCTCATTAAACCTAACAACTCAAGATATACAAGAGAATGTCATTTACAATCTAGTAGAAAACATCAACACACTTACATTAGAAGCTAATGATAAGACTTATGAAATGAAAACAAAAATGGAAATTGACAAATGCTTGAATAGATTACCCATGTGGTTGCACGGGACTAAGAAAGATCAAATACTCTTCAAAAATAGTTTGAAAGAAAACCTTTGGATTAAGATAATTGAATTAAATAAAATATTCCTCGGTATTAACCATGAAATAGAGGTGGACGATAGAACAAAATTAGACCTACCGTATGAGAAAGAACTAGTTGACTGGTCACTACAGTTGCTATTAGACCCTGCTGAATCTGTAACCAGGAGACAAGTAGTCGAATTACTAAAGAAAAGACTTTATCCATTATTAAAGATAACACTTCATACAACAAACTACAAGCTTATATTGAAAGGAGAAATCATAGATGTGTTGGATGATTTGCCTTTAATTATTACATGCCCTAGATACAGAACTGTGCAACTAAATAAGTTGGCTGAAGAACTTGCTAACAGATTACTGAATGTACAAATAAAACAAGAGTTATCTAATACTAAAAATGCAGGTATTGTGTCTCCATCTGTGTTCCATCAGATAGCTAGCCAAGTGACGGGGCTGCCCGTACCTAAAACGCTGTACAGCCATAAAGATCTAGTATGGCAGAGAGTTGGTGAATGCTTAAACAAACTTTCAGTCTGCAACCGATATGACCTTCAAACAGAAATATGTTCTTCTTTCATTGATTCCAAATCTTGTCTCTACCCGGATATTAATGATATAACCATTAAAGATGAAATTAGTCAGTCATTACGGGACACTGGTAGGATTTCTGTGGATAAAGCACAGATAATTGCTAATATGATAGTCAAACATGTAATTTGTGGGTTAAGAGATGCAAGAAAGACAGCCACTACAAGTTTTGATTCTGTCATTCCTGAACTAACGGGTGAAATATCAGTGTACATGTTTGGATCCAATAACCTTCCAGTTACTTCAACGCCAAAAAAAGCGCAAAAGAAAGACGTACCCAAATTAAATCCCAACGAAACGAATTATCTAGATCAAGTGGCGGCTTTAATCGCAGTTTGGATGAACTCCTTGCCAAAACAATTCAATGACGAGCCAGGTTTTAAAAAAACTGTTATCTATGATTTAGCTGGTGAAATTATGGACCATCAGAAGTTACACCAACTAGCACCAGATGCAGTCGTTGATAAAGAAAAATATCAAAAGTACCTTATTTACAAATGGTTGTGCAAATTCGATTTCTTCGAAGTTGCCAAACTCCGTACTGAGTCCGTACCTTTAGTGGCGGAATTTCAGAGAAAATTAAAAAGTATTCCTGTACCAGATTTAACAGCATCACAGCATGGTACGCGTCAAGAGATGGAACATATTAAGCACATGGAAGGTGGACGTGGATGGGAGGAAGACTATGTAGCAAAAGGGATTGACGTTATAGAGGACCAAATATCTGTGTGGATGAATGAACAACCCTCCGAAATATACAGTAACAAAGACAAAGGTAAACGAAATAAAATGGTTCACGATTTGGCTCTTAATTTACAAGATCATCTTCGAAACAAAGAACAAGATTCTAAAATAGAAGAAGATATTAATCAATGGCTAAAAAAAATTGTAAATCCTAAAGAAAAGGAACACATAGATTTGTTAACTCAGGATCTTAAAGCTAAAATTATTGATCTGCCCCAAGATCAAACTTTAGGAGCTAGGCACGAGGAAAGACATCGTGATATTTTAGCAAAAATTGCAGCAAAACGACAAAAGGCAGCAGGGGGACCTTCTATACCACATAATGAAGACGTTAGTAATCTAGGCAATATCCAAGGAGACCCTGATAGAACTATAAGGGAGTTTATTTGCAAGTATATAGAACATTACTATGATATTGATGATCCTATGGCCCGAGGAGCTTTTGCTCATTTACTGAAAACCGAACTAAGAAAACTAGCGCCACCTACTAGACAAGAGGTTTACAAAAACTTTGATGAATTAAAAACGCACCAGAGATTTAGGCCGGAGAGCGTATTTTATGAATTAGAATACATAAAGATAATATCAGACTGGTTAAATAACATACCCATAGAAGCATCTTACAACACTGTTGGGAACAAAGATCGAATTGATTTTATAAACGATCTTGCAAGAAATATACAAGAAATAGAAGAAGAGAGAAATGAGAACCCCAATGTAATGAATTATAATTACCTGATAGCTTCAACTATACTTACAAGTATGAATACATATGATTTACCGATACTACGTGAACACAAAGATAAAACGCACCTAATGGCTAATCAATTACTTGAAAAACTGGCCGAACTCCGTCCTTCCGAAGCACATGCAACACAAACATCAGCAGCTAACGAATCTCTAAGCTCATCATTTATGATGAGCGACATAAAAGAACAAAATTTAAGCGATTTTATTAATGATTACATTCGCATCAATGGGAGAGAAATAGCTGATGATGAACTCAAATTAGAAGCCTGGACCGCTAGATTATTGAAAGAAATAAAAAAAATGGTGAACGAAGGCATTGATCCAACGACATTAACTAAAGCGCAGGTTTACGATAAATTTGCTTCTGTTCCCATACCAACTGAAGAATCAGTTGAGGCCTTTGGCTTAAAAATTCATTATGTGAAAGAAATAACTGATTGGATGAAAAATCTTCCTCTACTACCAATAGATGAAAACAACCTGAAATCCGCAGAAGAAAGAATACAAATGATCAGCGAATTATCTGAAAAGATGTGTGATACTGAGGCTCTAAGACGTGCACATCCAAGCGATAACAGTGCAGACAAAAAATTAGAAGAATACACTGCTAATTGGATATCAAATCTGCCATTAGACAAAAGCAAGGATATTAATATACCAATTCTCGTACAACAACTGATGATTAGGATGAATAAAGGTGGTAAGCACAGCTCTAAAGTGCCTCTTGAAGAACGACCGACAAGTGCGGAAAATTCAATAACTACAAGTAGTAAAAAAGGGAAAGAGGACCAAAAGAGTAGTGACAAAGATATTTCTAAAAAAGTAATTAAGGAATGCTGTAAAGGAAAGACCCCGGCAGACATAATTGTCGAAGCCATTGAAACTTGGTCTAACAAATTACCAATCAAAATGGATGATAAGGATACAGTTAAAGCTATGAAAGAAGGTATTGCTCGGCAATTATACCAAAAAATTGGCGAACTGAACGTTGACCCGAGGATCTTCAACGATGAATTACTTTACAGAGAAATGTTAGATGATGAAATAGAAACACAATTAGAAAATGTGCCACAAAATTCCGAATTACAAAACCAAAGAGAACAAATTAAAGATGGACTTATTAATCAAATTGTAGGAACCAATAAGATTATCAAAGAAAATTCAGCTGGTGACAATTATAGGCATAAATTGGAAACCACTATAGATGCTTCAATCCCAAACCCAGTTAAAAGTGTGCAAGCATTTGATCCAGGATTTGAAATATACAAAAACCATTTAGCTGATATGTTCATATTGGAGAACTTTGATCACGGTAATGACGATGTTAAAGCAACATATGAAAAAAGAGTCAGACGCGAAATTGATAAATACTTCGCAAGTGCGCAAAATAAAAACGCTTTACCGTTGACCAAAAATCAGATTTATAACGAAATTTACAGTGCGTTATTTAAAGTCCCTATGCCTAATGAAAACTCAGTAATTGACGAAGTTGAACAAGTCAAAACTCGATGTGAAATCGATGGTTGGTATGATAAATTGCCTATAGAAGAAACTGATAATATTAACGAGCTGCTAGAGAGAGACCAGATTCTATCCACACTAGCTAAGAGAATTCATGAATTTGAAAAAAGTGGATGTAAAGCAGATGAAAAAATTGGTAAGGAAACCCGTAAATGGCTTGAAAAGCTTCCACTAAAATCGGGAAAAAATGGCATAGATGAACATGTAAAACAATTGCAAAATATTTTGAAATCAACTGCTGCTGCTAGAAAGTATGTCCCACTGGAGACAGAAACTAAGGGTAAGAGTAAAAAAATAGTAAACAAGTCGAAAAAAGGAGCAAAAGATCCCAATACAAGCCAAGTACCTGGTCCCAGTATGTATGTACCTCCAAAACCCAGTGCGCTTCAATCTAAATCAACTAACGCAAAGCCTTGTTGTCAATCAGTCCATCCCAGGTCTAATAAAAAACCTGGAGACATGATAGTAGAAATAGTGGAAGAATGGTGTAAGCAATTGCCCCTAATTTTATCAGAAGAAAATAATAAAGCGATCATAGATAACGTAGCTACTAGAATTATTATACTAATCAGCGAATTAAATATGGACTCGGAAATATTTAACGATGATTTTGTGTACGATGAACTATTAGATGTGGAACTTGACAAAGTAATGGCCAATTTACCGGTATGCTGTGATTTTGACAAAAGTAAAGCTGCTCGGAAGTACCAACTTAAACAACAGATCAAGTCTATTAAACCATTAATTAAGGAAGAGAAAGTACGATATGGCTACAAACAAGAACTCAATAGCACAGTTGCTAGTATTTTAAAGGAACCACACGATACTTCAGCCGATAAACTAGCAGAATTTAATAAATTGAAGGAAGATATAGTTGAAAATTTCGTACTATACTATTACCACATAAATGATGAAGACGCTAGACAATTTTACAAAAATCAAATCCATGACGCTGTTGTTAAATTTTGCATAGAAATACGAGACAGTGCAGGTACGGGAGAAAAAGTAGATCCTTTAGTAAAACGAAACCAACTCTTATGCGAGCTACAAAAAATACCAGTACCACAATCAGCGTTGAAGGAAGAAGTCGCAGAAATTAAGATGAAAAAAGAAGTAAAACAGTTTTTACATGAACAATCGATACCTGATGGAGATGCTAAAGAAACAGTTATAAAACATCTCGCAAAGAAATTGTCTGACATTGAAAAGTCAGGTTACAGCCCATCCAATGAAAAGAAAATGAAAGCAGATATATCTAGGTGCGTAGCAAAATTGAAGAAAGAAGTAAGTCCAGAGACTGTTTCCAGCTTTGTGACTAAACTGAAATACAACGAAGCAGATCGTAAGGCACCACCAATGACTAGTAGTCAAGCTTCAAATTTAAACCAAGACGACGTCGTGCAGGACCGCCGTTCTGCTTCTCCGAAACCATTTGGAACGTATCAACCAGGAATGCCCATGCCACCTACAATGCCAGATGCAAATTATTATACTCCCATTTCCATGCATCTAGGACCTCAAGTTGGAGCCTTGAGTCCGTATGAAAGACGCCCTGAACAACCTTTGAGTCAATCTCCTATGAGAACTGAAGATTTTAGAAGTAGAAGCTTCCTGAGGTCTTCTGCAAATCCTCAAGCCGTCACCCCACGAGCACTGAGTCCATCTCATCTTAGTGGACGTCCAGTGAACTTGAACTCTTCACTTGGAAGTGCAGTGCCAAGTCATCGTTTAGGAAACGAAGCACTGAGCAAGAGCTTCCCACAATACCGACCAGGTCATATCATGAGAGAGGCAACGTCAGGCCCGATGCTGTCGACACCCCGTCAAGACAAACAGAGTCCACGTGCACCACAACAATTCCAGGGAGTTCCACCAGCCCAGGATGCCACTTCCGATTCTTTCTTCGATGCACCAATTTTTGAACCCATACCCTTACCCTTTTTAGATCCTTTTCAGTTGATGAATTCTGGCAGACAAGGAACTCGAAGGCCGTTTAAAGGTCTTGAGCATGCCCGTGCTTTTGAAATGCAGGCTGGCCGCGCGATAGCAGGTGATAGAGGCCCTGCAGGTATTGGAAGCTCTGATGATGATGAGAACTGTATATGTGAAAGATGTTCACCAAGGAATCGTAGAGGCATTCCGGTCTGTTTGATGCCAATGGACCACAGTTTTGAAGATTGTTTGGGCGTGCCTTTGTGGTATGGTATGCATTTCCCTGACTGCGGTTTTTACTAAAAAGATTCTTAGTCAGTGGCGTAATTGACCAATGGCCTTGAGGCCCCTTATTTTTACGTGAGGAATCTTCAAATACCTTCTTCTTCTCAGGGTGGATTGGAACGAAGTGTTATTGATTAAAATGAGTTCCCATAATTTTTGATTGATTTCGAAGGTGGCAGAATATTTCGCTATTCTAACAAGAGGTATGCTTATTAGATTCACGTTCTCCGATCTTGGAAACCCCGGGGCCCTGCCCCACCCTTCGGTAGCTACGCCCGTGCAGCAGTGCTGTTTCCTACGCCCCTGATTTTTTTATTGGAATGTCGTTGAAGTCTGTTCAAAGATCACGATGAAATAAATCTAAACATAAATGAAACTAAATAGTATTTTTATTTGTGTAATCATCCAATGACAACCCCCGGTCTTGGGCGGAGTGGGAGACAGTGTCAGACTCTTACTGACTAAAAACCCACCCCGTTACATCTAGCCTTCATACCGGGGCACGAGCTCCCTTTCGGATTACCCTGGCCCCAGTAGGCTTCGACCCGGCTGGGCCCCTGCTGTTGCTGACAAATCATTGAGGGACGCGGCAACAGTGCGCGCCGTCGACGTCTTGGGCTCGGTCCGGACAGTTACCGGACGGTCGGACAGCGAGCTAGCCATGGCTTTATGTGTGCCTGACTTTTCTTCATTGTAGGTACGCGCTGTACAGTGCGGGCACGCAATAGGTTGTTCCTCGTTCCAACATCTCCGCCTACCCTATAGGTGCCTAGAAATAAATTGGTATCCTGTTTATAAACAAAATATTCCAAAAAGTAAATAATAAATCTACATAGTTTCATTTTTTCAACTGTATCAAGTTTAGAAATTTTCAGTGTTCAGTTACTTTGGAGTTCCATTAGAACGCGGATCGACGCGGATTTAATACATTCTAATGTTTTTGCAGCATTTTTCTTGTTTTAATCCCATGCGATACCATACAACAAAATCCGACTCGCACTTGGCTGATTTTTTTTTTGTTATGTTTTTGGCTTGGATACTAAGTCCTTTAAGCCATGTTTTAGTATGAATAGTTATGGTTTACCATTAAAATACGGTTGTAACTTCTTGACAAACGTCGCTAATCAACACTAGTAAAATTCTTAGTTCCATTTTACCTAGATCGCGCCGTTTGAATAATTTCACATACTATTCAGTTGTGTTGACATTCATGATACAAAACTACACCAATTTTATTCTATTTAAAATATCGACAAGAAATAGTTAAAAAAGCCACACTGAACTTCACCCGACGAAGAAAGAAATCCCGCCAAAAGCTCGCAAATAAATTATCTTTGTCTATGGTATGCTTGGTATCAATTGCCAGTATCAATAATTGGATTGTTCACTTGAAAAATGTATCCCATTTTATAAATAATAACAAAATGTATTTGATTTTATTTTAAAATATATAAAAAAACAACTGCAATGTAAACGATTCTAAGTTAAGAATTTAAAAAAAAATTTAGAATATCTAAGTGGAAGTATGACAACATTCCAAAGCAATGCTGCAAAACAATTTAAAAAGTTAGTGAGACGCCATGACAGGTCACGTGATGTAAATTTTCGTCGGACATGCGCGATATCGCTGAATTTTTCAAGTGATTTTGAAATGGTGAGGGTTTTGTCTTGTGAAAATACTGTTTAAAATTAGTTATAGTGAACCTATTTAGTTATTTCTGGTGTTAAATTATTTGTGTTCCGCGAACTGTGCGTGTGATCAGTTGATTAGTGTTGATCAAGGAAGTTTTTGTTTCCAAAGGTCGTACCTATACGTGGTAATGATGCCTTTTAATGATATTTTTGCGTCGAAATAGTTATCCAGTGCTTTGTTTTACTAGCGATCGAGTTACTTCAGGTAACAATCATACATTTATAGTTTTATCTCTGTTGTATTGTGAATTTGTGAGGTTGCAACCGACGTGAAACGGGTTTGCTAGATTTTACTTGACAGTTGCTTTGTCAGACACCTTGCAGAATTCGATATTTCTTACGAGAATCCTTCGGCATTCTAGTTTCATAAATTTTTAATTCAATGAAAACCTTAACCTGTACGATATTTGCATTAAAACACGATAACTGCGAAAATATTATGACATCTTTTTTTCGACTCGCAAAATTGTTTAATCCAAGGGTATTATCAAGCTAAATTTTAGCCAACGAGCCTCAATTGGAGACTGCCGATGACATCATAACAGACCATCGTACAATGTCGAGGAAAAGATTTAGCATGCAACTTATAAACATACAATCGAAATTTATTACAATCGTGACTCAAACTCTTTATTGGAGGCTTTAATTATGTCATTGAGCTAACTAATTACTTTTTAGATCATTACGTACTTAGAACCTAGCCTTTTGTCGTGAAATTGAGTTCTTAATTGGATTATTTTAAATAGGTCACTAACTTTCTAAATTGAAAGAAAAGAAAGAAAGAAAGAAAAATAATTTATTTGATACAGCAAGGCCAAACACAAATACAAGAAAATAAAAAAATAAAGTGATGTGTGCCTCATAGCTGCACCAAAATAGGTCCAGTTCAGCATGATTGCCAGACAACTAGTAATTGGTTGTTTTAGTGGTCTGTTCTCACTAATAAGCAGTGAAAAATACAATTTAAAAGACAAAATGTAACCTATAAGTAACATTCAGCTACTCACTTTAACCTACAACTCTTAATTCATGAATCCCCAAGCGACCACCGGTGGCCGCGCATCTATTGTCTTACTATTGTGTCTCTAATTGACGGTATCTGAAGGGTTAATTTTGCATAAAATACACCAAATGAACATGTATCTAAGTTGCTACCATAAACTTATCAAGGAGCTTTCAGCAACAGCAGGGGCCTAGCTGGGTCAAAGCCTACTGGGGCCAGGGTTATCTGAAAGGTAACTCGAGCCCCGGTATGAAGGCTAGAAGGAACGGGGTGGGTTTTTAGTCAGTAAGAGTCTGACACTATCTCCTGCTCCACCCAAGAGCAGGGGTTGTCATTGGATGATTTTCCCCACCATAAAAATTTTACAAATGGATAAGTATTATATTTTAGTGTAATTAATGCTATCAAGAATATACAATTAATGTAATCTACACACCTATGTAGGTGTGGCACATAATTATCACATCTGTAAGCTAATATTTTGTAAAGACAAAATGTGTCATAGGCACAAACTCTGCCAAGCCTATAGATACATAAAATAGTACATTGTTACACTAGGGGTGAAAGTTGCTTATGTCGTCCCGAGAACGAGTTGGTCGCTAATTTGAGGGACTAAATAAGTAACTTTAACCCCAAGGTAAGCACTGTGCTTTTCATTACGAATACAAGAAGATAGACCTATTTTTTTTTTAAATAATTTGTCAGTTGTTAGTTGAAAGTAAAACTCCCTAGGGATGAAAAGTGTGATACTTTTCAGCCCGCTCCTCAGGCAACTTCAGACCTACTTTCAGAGTATGAGTAATGAAAAAGTATATTTTAATCTTTCAAATACCATAATTAGAGACATAATAGAAAGACAATGAGAGAACGCTGACATTCATCTATTCCATTCATTTCGGTATAATGAATGGATGCGTGACGCACAGGACCGGTCGTTGTGGCGACGCTTGGGGGAGCCCTATGTCTAGCAGTGGATGTCTTTCGGCTGATATGATGATGATAATGAATGAATACTAGAAGCACAAAACGTGGGTTAAGAAAATTTGAATTTTTGTTTTACCCAACATTTTTACTTGAATTCATTAAACCCTAAGCGTGCACTATATATTTGACTTTCTATTGTGTAATTACGATATTTGAAAGGTCAAGACAAGTTACCTAAGTATAAAATACTTATGACTTCTCTCGGTTATTGCTACAATAACCTCTATAGAGTAAGTTGACTTCCTACCTAGCCATACAATCTTGTAAGGTCATGGTTGGTTAGTTAGTTACCTTAGTAATCTTTATGGCAAGCTGTATTGTAATACTCATTCAATCTAAGTAGGTATAACTTCTGTAAAACCTTGTCTTTATTTATAAATAACTAGCTTCTACCAGTGGTTTTGCCTGCATAATTCTGCATGACATCCATTAAACCCCCGTTCGTCATCATCAGGGTTAGCTTTCAATAAATTCTTACTTAAGGTGCCGATAAAAAAATGGCTAGGTGTCAATGTCTCCGGGTAATCCGGCCCGAAGGACCAAATGTAAGTGTAAGGAGTTGGGAGACAAGGAATTTGAGGAGCTTGAGGATGATAGGAAGTGACAACCACACCATGCAATTGGCAATTTAATTCATTAAACTCCAAGACATCTTCGCCCTGTCATTGTTTTTTTATTGTGTCTCTAATTGACGGTATCTGAAAAGTTAAAATATGTACAAAAACAAAAAGGTTCCATTGGGAACAGCTTGCCTACATCATAAAGGGAAGCTTTGTGTAAAATTTCACGCTCCTTGTTCGAGTGCTTACTGCTGTGCGTTGATATGTCTGTTCAGAATAAAAGTATTTCCATTCTATTCTATATGTCAGTCAGTGCGTGATAGTAGATATCTCCATACATTTCTTTGATTTATTTATTAAAATTGAATACGGCGTGCCCCAGGGAAGCGTTTTAGGTCCCTCGTTATTCCTCATATACCTAAACGAACTGACTAATCTCGACATTGATAGAGGGAAAGTATTTTCATATGCGGATGATACTGCCATAGTATTTAATGGTGGATCTTGGAATTCCGTCTTTGAGGCCGCCGAGCTTGGTCTGCGCAAGGTTGCTCACTGGCTTAAATCTGCCCTTCTTACCCTAAATATAGCCAAGACAAATTATATTTGCTTTTCTATAAATAAGCGTACACTTCCTCCTTCACACTCGATGTTGAAAATTCATACCTGTGATTTCACTAATACTACGCAATGCGGTTGCGAAGAGATTGGATGTGTTAAATCCAGTAAGTACCTTGGAGTAATCCTGGACTACAGACTTTCCTGGCACCCACAAATTGAAGCTATAAATGATAGGATACGTAAACTCATATGGGTCTTTAAAAAGTTGAGACACGTCACCTCTCATGACCTCTTAAAAAGTATCTATATGGCATTGGCACAATCAGTCATGTGTTACTGTATTTCCATCTGGGGTGGTGCCAGTAAAATTAAATTTCTGGAAGCTGAAAGAGCCCAGAGATGCTTGATAAAAACAATGTTCTTTAAGCCATTTAGATTTCCTACTGACGAACTATATCAAATTCATAAAATACTGTCACTAAGAAAACTATACATCATTAACTCAGTACTTAAGCTACATAAAACCTTACCTTATGTACATAAAGATCAAAGAGGTAGAAGAAAATGTAACGTGGCTACCACCCCTTCCTGTAGGACTCTCTTTGCTAGGCGACAATTTCTTGCTCACTCTATATACCTTTACAATAAGCTTCACAACAGATGCGCAATACACAAACTACTATTTCATAAATGTAAAAAAACAATTGTCCAAGAACTTGAGCCGCTTGGGTACAGCGAAATAGAAAATTTATTATTTAAATACGAACATTAGACACTGTTCATTATTTCTAGTGGTACGTAACTAAGTTAACGATCCCATGATATTACATCGTAGGGATAGATTTCTTCTTCGAAATAGGGCATTGCAACACAGATTATTTGACACAAATAAACACACACACACTCACACACACACCTACACACATCCACACACACACAGAGCCATACCAGTATCTTTATGAGAGCTTAAAATAGTTTAATATTTAGTTAAGTACCTAAGCATTGAGCATTGTTCCTAGGATGAGCGGAACGACCCAATACAAGCATTACTACATGCTTCCTGGGTAGTTTTGGCAACTAAATAACATTGTAAAAACTTGTTGAAGAAATAAACTATTTTTATTTTTTTTATTTTTTTATTTATTGGGTGAATTTTGGAAAATACTCTCTTAGTACTCTAAATAAAAAAATAAAAACTCGTGCAAAATTTCACAATCCTAGGCCCTGTAGTTTCCGCTGTGCGTTGGTATGTCAGTCAGTCAGTTTCTCCTTTTATAATATTTAGATAACGATGAGTTGCCATTTTTGCGTTTGCATTATGGGAAGACTGTACGTCAATTCATCGTCATGCTGATTGATGCAGTCGCTTTATCAAGCCAAACTAACCGTTTCGGGGAGATCTTTTGGCATATCTGTCCAAAATTTATCCCTACAGAGTTTTTTTTTTGGTGGCTGACAGCTCCTTGAGGCGCGCGGAAACAATGCACGCCGTCGACGACTTGGGCTTGGTCCGGAATTGCTCGCCGTCCACAAGCCCGCGACTACTGTGGCCGATAACCGGAATAGGAATTTTGGCGGCGGCTGGGGCGCTGTGAGCGCCGTTGCCTGATACGGTCGGCCTTCTCCTTTGCTAGCATCACTGCTTCGCAGAAGGAGTCCACCACCTGCCACTTCTATCCCCACACAATTAGTTATTTATAAAACCACTGGATCTACCGGCATGACAGCTGAACAGCCAGCATTAAGCTAAACTCATTGAAACAACATTATTATCTAAGTAATACATGACATTCTTTCTATATCTGATAAGAATTTTTTTACCAAGATTAAGACGTAAACATAAATATTGTTTTAAAATTATCTCTTCAAGTTCATGAGTGATTATAACAGTGAAATATAATAATATAATAATCCACAACTATCACACAACGCCATCTATTCCCAAGCTAAGCAAAGCTTGTGTTATGGGTACTAGACAACTGATAAACATACTTATATAATTTCTAAATATATAACATTTTATAGATAAATTACACCCAGACACAGAATAAATGATTATGCTCATCACACAAACATTTGTCCTGGGTGGGAATCGAACCCACGACCTCCGGCATAGCAGTCAGGGTCACTAACTACTAGACCAACAGGCCAGTCTATTAATTGGTGGTTGATAGAGATTTATGCAAGGACAAAATAACTAATATGAAATCCTATTTTAAGAGGTTAATGCTAGAACTACATTAGACCGACGCCCAGGCACCCTTGTTTTTTGGTGAGAATTTGGGAAAATCACCCCCGCTCTTGGGCGGAAAGGGAGATAGTGTCAGAGTTTTACTGACTAAAAACCGTAGCCTACTACCGGTTGCTGACAACTCCTTGAAGCGCGCATGGTACAATACGCGGTGTCGAAGTCTTGGACTCGGTTCGGACGATTACCGGACGGCGAGCTACCGATTACTCGCCGTCCGGCAAGACCGTGCCTTTGGTGGCCGGAAATTGGAATCGAAATCTCGGTGGCGGCTAGGACAGGCATGCTGGAACGCAAAGCAAAGAAGGAACTACTTTCCTTACGAAGTAGGTTTTAGCCAATAAAATTCTAACAGACCCTTGCGCTTCACCCGAGAGCGGGAGACGTCATTGGATGTCTCCCCACCTAAAAAAAAGTATCTTAGTGACATCATAACAGTCAGTCCTGAGCGACTCACTTCCATTGCATTCCAGTGACCCTCACCGAAGGTCATGCCAAAAATAAAATAGAATAGAGCCTAAAAGTCAAAGTACTAAACGACAAATATACACCGACTAGTTGACCTTTCCAAAATGGCATTTCTGCAGACTAGACGAGAAATTACATTACATTCACATAGTTCAATTCTTGTTAGAACAATCCTTACTAATATTATAAAAGTGAAAGTGAGTTTGTTTGTTTGTTACGTCTTCACGCCTAAATGGCAAAACCGATTTTGATGGTTTTTGGTACAGAGATAGTTGGGACCCCGGAGACGGGCTTAGGCAAATTTTTTTTTAAGTGAGAAAGAGGGAAGAAAAGGGGAGAGGAATTAAAATATATTAATAAACTAGAGAGGAGGCCTGAGTCCTAACAGTGGTAACATTATAAGGCCGACTATGCTAATAAATGCGGGCAAAGCCGCGGGTAAAAGCTAGTTTTTTCATAGTTGTTTTATTAATTTGACAAGTGCCATGTTTTTTATTATGATTCATTCATTGAATATTAGAAATGTAATGTTATTCATTAGTACTAATGAAATAAATTACATTATTTATTTATTATTTCATTGGGGGGGGGGGGGGGTTTGAACTCGTCACGCTGGTCCAGTGCGTGTTGACGGGTCGACATAGGACTTCCCCAAGCGTCGCCACGACGACCGGTCCTGTGTCTCACGCATCCATCGGATTCCCGCGACCCTGACCAGGTCATCCATTGTGGAAGACCTTCCAACATCTTGCTTTGGTTGCCACTCCAGAAACTTTCATCCCCATCCACCATCTGTTCTGCGTGCAATGTGCCCTGCCCATTTTATATTTTGCTTAAAACTAACATTTATTCATGAATCCCCAAGCGACCACCGGTGGCCGCGCATCTATTGTCTTACTATTGTGTCTCTAATTGACGGTATCTGAAGGGTTAAGCTAAAAAGCCTTGAAAGCTCCATTTGATGTCTGCAGCCTTCTGGGCTAAGAATGAAGTCATTTAAGGTCAAATATCAAATTCAGTCACAACTTAACCCAAGTTAGAGGCCAACACCAACATACCTAGTCAGAAAAAGAGCTAAAATTAGAATCTATGGCAGCGTAACTCAAGGTCGACTAAAGTATGCCTAAATATTTAAATGCTAACAAAAATAAGTGTACATTGTAGGTCACAAGTTAGGAGGCGTCTATTAATTACGTCAGGTAACTGATGATTTTTTGATCCCTCTCCCCTCGTAGTGAGATATCGTGAGATTGGGCTCGACTCCCTTCCACCCATCGTAATCTCACGTGGGATTGTTCAAAATGCAGATTGGTCAGTGCTAGATTGCGTTGATCACATTATAAAAAAAGTGCATAGCATAGTCGGCCTTATAATGTTATAATGTTCCCACTGCTGGGACTCGGAACTCCTCTCTAAGAGAGGGAATGGGCCGTAACCACGTGGGCAAAGTGCGCGTCCAACCGTCTTCGAATTTTTGGTTCTAGGACATGCCGGGTTCCTCACGATGTTTTCCTTCGCCGTTTTAAGTGTAAATCATTATTTTACTAAAGCCTGTACATGACTTTTAAATTTTACTTAAATTAACGCAGTTTTTGGGATATTACACTGCTTTTGCGGAAAAAAATACGTACCACTTTCCAAGACGCCGCTCTCCCCTACATGAGACTGGATGAGCTTTGACTCTATCCCCCCTTCCGCTAAACACCTCCCTTAATTAAAGGATGCTCCCTTAGCTATTAGAAAAATATTGGATTTGTGAAAAAAAATTTTTTTTCAAACCATCCAGGGGCTCGCTCAAATATAGGAGTTAAGTGACAAATACACGACAACACATACAGAAGAGTTAAATTTAAATATACAGGGTTATTTGTAAAACAGTGGCAACCTCTCAGGACTATGTTACTAAGATCATAAACAACAACTTTTGTTGTGTATTACTTATAAAGAAAAATACCTTTTTTTGCGTATGTTTTCCTACTTGTTTCTCAAAGGCTTATCCTTCACATCTGATCTCATATATGTAAACATTATCATTGAAACGGTAAACTAAGTATATTCCTTTATCTAGTCATGATGTCAGCTGGCGTATATCAAGTACTATGAGATAACCTAAAGGTTATTACTTGGTACTCAAGTACTTGATAGCTAGATAGATCAAGTATTTGTAAACAGTGATCTCTCTCAATCTCCTCAATACAGAAAGGATACACAAAGTTTCCTAATAGTTACAACCTGGGGATCTTTAAGCAAGCCCCTTTTAATGTTCCCACTGCTGGGACTCAGGCCTCTTCTCTAGGAGAGGGATTTTTTTTGTTGGGCAAAAATCATCCAATGACAAACTCCGCCCAGAGCGGAATATAAGTGTCAGACTCTTACTGACTAAAAACCCACCCCGTTCCTTCTAGCCTTCATACCGGGGCTCGAGTTCCTTTCGGATAACACTAGCCCCAGTAGACTTCGACCCAGCTGGGTCCCTCCTGTTGCTGACAACTCCTTGAGGCGCGCGGGAACAGTGCGCGCCGTCGACGTCTTGGGCTCGATCCGGACAGTTACCGAACGGTCGGATAGCGAGCTACCCACGGCTCGCCGTTCGCGAGCCCACGTCTACGGTGGCCGGAAATCGGGATCGGAATCCCGGCGGCGGCGGCGAGGGCGCCGTACCCTGATGCGGTCGGCCTCCTCCTTGGCTAGCATTACTGCTTCACAGAAGGAGGCGACCGCCTGCCATTCCTCCTCGCTCCGGACGATGGCCTCGACCAGGGCCCGGCGCGAGAGGTCTCCGCCGCCGATCGCCCCCACGAGAGCATGGCGATGCTCCGCCTAGGCAGGGCATACCTCGACTGTGTGCTCCACCGTGTCCTCCGGGCGTCGCGCACAGTGGCGACACCCGGGCGTCTCTTCCGACTTTATCTAAAAAAATTACCTCCCGAACGTGCCATGTCCGGTGAGGACCTGCGTCATGCAGAAGGTAAGGACGCCGTGAGGTCTTTCCAGCCACGCCTCAAAGAGGGGACTTACCGCCATAATCGTGGCGTGCCCAATTTGGGCTGTCTGAGGTTTTCACAAGTAACGTTACATGTTGTATAATGTTATTTCGAATGGAGTGCACCTAATTTTATACATTGTTCATTGATGCAACTTGCTGACTTATATACATACCTACCAAGAGTCACCTCAGGGAAAAAACAACATAAAAACAATAACCTGTGGCTTAGTCACTGTGTAACCTAATGACCTGATTAATTACAAGCTGTTCTGTGTTAGTAATGTGAGACTAGCTGCGCTTTGATGCTTTACCTGTAGCTAAAGTTTTTTGTTTTAGCATGTTGGTACCTACTAAAGGCATAAAGTGGATCAATGACCTGCCCCCCTGGCCAAGTTACAACCGTTTCGCTTGCGTCGAACGCTTCAAGTTGATCTTGCCGCCAATTCTTTTGTTCTGACCACGTGACAGCGTTCAGATCACGTCATTCCCGTCCATTTGAAGCTTTCTGCTAGCGTTAACTATTGCAGATTAGCAACTTGGCTAGGGGGCCTGGTGCGAGTCGCAAGAATCCGATGGATATAAGACGTACAGGACCGATCGTTGTCACGACACTTGGCGGAAACCTAAGGTCTTTTATACATGGATAGGATGACACCAGGACCAAAATATGCATCTTTAAGATGACATGAATCCGGCAGCTGTCAGTCGCACCATTCTGTAGCAATGGTGCAATACGGCTAACGTTCAAACTTAGCCATAATTTATTTCATCACCACTGCTCTCAAAACGATGAAGAAAATAACCTCAGGAGACCATGTTTTAGAATCAAAAAATTCGAAGACATGAATCATCAATCCGCATTGGGCCCGCGTGGTGCATTACGGCTCATCTCCTCTCCTAGAGAGGAGCATCCCAGCTAGAGATGTGCCGTTGCCGGCAATCTGGGAATATTACATCGGGCAATATTCTCGGCAATATTCTCACTTCACGGTAATATTGCCGGCAAAGGCACATCTCTAATCCCAGCTGTGGGAGCATTCACAAAAGCTTGCTTATTATGCTATGCGTATGTTACATGCCAGCAAAACCGTAGGGGGCTCAGTAGGGCCGAAAATCCGGGGTCCTGGCCACAAGGCAAAGAAAGTATAGGGTGGTATAATCAGTAAAAGTCTGACAGAACCTTCCTCTCCGCCATAGAGCGGGAGAAATCATTGGATGAATTCCTTCCTAGACAAAAATACATGTTTTACTTAGCTTTGCCCACCAATGAGCCAAATAACACGCTTCCACATTACACAATCGCGTTCATCCAATTATTTACTAAAAAACAGAATATAATCTATGGTATCACCATTTAATCCCATGAAAACACCACAAACAATAGATACCATCTGTATGTCAACGTAGGAAGTACATAATAATATTTTTCTCACAATTATTATTACTATGGAGGCTTAAGAAAGCTTGTGAAAAAATAATGTGGAACGAAATGCTATTATATGGTAATTATTTTTAGGGTTCTTTAGTTGTTTCATCCATTACTAGCGTTTCGCCTCGTTGTTTATGTGTCGGCGTTGTGTGATAGTTGTGGAATATTATTATTATTGATGTGTCGTCTCCTTTCCTGCCCAGCATGTACAACTACCTGCACCCTCCATGACTTAAACGAAGCCAACGACAGAGCTGTCCAGGTGGCTAGATATTTGTCGGACAAAATTTGAGTCAAATCGACACGAGAAAAAAAAAGATTATTTCTTCTTCTTCTTCTTCTTCCTGCCCTTGTCCCATGTTATTTAGGGTCGGCGCAACACGTTTTCTTCCATTCTGTCCTGTCACCCGTCATACTATCACTAACTCCCTTTTCTTTCATATCACTCCTCACACAATTCATCAATCTTTTCTTCGGCCTTCCTCTCCCTCTTCATCCATCTACTCAGAACTCTTTTAGTAATATGTGCGATGTGTGTGATTATTTATGTCTTCTTAAATATATTTCACCCACTCATCCCGTTTTGCGACAGCAAAATTGCCACTGCCGCAGTCTCCGAATTATTTTGAAGATACAGATTATTCATCATGCCTAACCGAGTTTCACGCGAGCGAAGCCGCTGGCAGAAGCTAGTATATGAAAAATACACCTCTTTATAATATTAGTTTAAAAGTTAAGGTAACTGTTATCCGTCATAATTTGCCACAATCGTTAATTTTTTGGTGGGTTAATATCATCCAAATGTCATCCCCCGCCCTTGGGCGGACCGGGAGATAGTATTAGACTTTTACTGACTAAAAAGCTACTCTTGTTCCTTCTTTGCCTTTCGTACCGGGGCCGAATCACAAGCATCTGCTTCCGATTCGGCCCCGGTAGGCTTCGACCCTGCTGGGCTCCTCGGTTTGTTGACAACTCATTGATATGCGCGTCCTCGACGTCTTGGACTCAGTCCGGACGGTCGGACGGCGAGCTGCCCGCGGTACACAGCGCCTACGGTAGAAATTCATAGCTATAAGCCTGTTGTTACCATCATACCTACATTATCGAAGCTAAGAAATGTATTTAATCGTGCCAGTTCCTACGAGAAATACACCTCTTTATATTGTTAGTTTAGTTAAACGGCCATCCATCATAATTTGCCACAATCAGTTTATCTTTTTTGCTACACTAAAACAAAATGGAGTGTCGTGTACGATCGTCTTTCTGGCATGCCAGTCGTTTAGGGCACGCCTTCGTTGCTATGGTGACACCTCATAGAGTCTTCAATTATTATGAATGTTCGTCAGGCGATTGTCTTTAGAAATTTTCTTGGTGTATAATTATTTAATATAATTTAGCAATCGGACCAGTACTTCCACAGATTACCTCCTACAAACAAAAAAACAAACTTTAAGTACCTCTTTGTTCGTTTAGATCTACTCGAAAATCGATAGCATTTGATTGGCCACCTGATGGTAAGCGATGATGTGACCTGACGATGGAGCACGTTTCCCTAGAAGTAACCAAATCACCTAGGGAATGCAATCGCCGAGATCTCGCGAGATCTCGATCTCGCGAGATCTCGGCCTTTTTAGCGAGATTGATCTCGGACGAAAAAAGGGCGAGATCTCGCGAGATTAACGAGATTGTACTCGAGCATAAAAACGTCTTATTCGAATCGCGGATTGACACGGACGTTAAAATATTATAGACAGATACGTCAAACAATGTTTAAGGCAAAAAAATGTATTGGAAAAAATCGTGAAAATGAATGTTTATCTTAAAATACTTTTTTTTTTTTGGTTAGCAAAAATCATACAAATGACATGTTGGGCGGTGCGGGAGATAGTGTCAGACTATTACTGCCTTCGTGCCTTTCATACCGGGGCTGAGCTACGTTTCGGAACTGATCCTGGCCCCAGTAGGCTTCGACCCAGTGCGCGCCATCGACGACTTGGGCTCGGTCCGGACAGTTACCGGACGGTCGGACAGCCAACTATCCATACCTCGACGTCCGCAAGCCCGCGCCTATGGTTATCCTATAATACTTATAATGATTTCCTAATTTATTCCAATATTGTGATTATTTGCAAAAAAAAAACACAAAACTGCCAATCTCGCGATATCTCGAAATTAACGAGATCTCGCGATATTGTAATCATAATCTCGCGAGATTTGCATTCCCTAAAATCTCCCCTGATTAAAGGTTGTAGCTATCAAGAAACACGGCCTCCGTCAGGGAATTCTGCTCCTTAGCTGTACGCACAACGACACAATGTATTCCCAAAACATGGGCGCGTCGGTCTCCGTCCTTTTAATATGGAAACTAGACGGTTACTGTCCCCGCATACGGGCTTCAAAAAAACGCCGCTTCATTTTGAGGCGGCCTTTTTTTGTGGCTCGTATGCGGCGGTGCCGCCACAAAAAAAAAGCTAAAAGCCCCTTAAAGCTTCTCCGGCTACAAGCTGTCGCGCGCTTCAGCTTTTTTTTGTGGCTGCTTCTAGATTTTTTTTGTGGCCCGTGTGCAGTTAGGCTTTTTGCAGTCCACACGCGATTTCGTTCGCGTTTTTTTTTAACCTCTTTGCATTTTAAAAGCTATGTGAATGGGGTATTACCTTATCAGGTATTCGGCGAAGAATTCAAGCCATACACACATTTACATTTTACATAGCATTTTTTTCATTTTACATAGCATACGGTACTTATTGTGTGGTAGCGAAATACGTTTTTGGATTAGGATTATTTTCACCTGAATGGCTTTGGAGGATCTGTTTGCCTTTCCCATAATAGAATATTTGTTCGGAATTGAAAAGCTTACGATAACTTCCTACGCATTGGTAAAAACATCGAAATGTTGCTTTGAAACATGTAAACGATTATTCAGATTTATTACTGCTTCTGAAAAACATCTTCTAATCTAAATCTATATATTTACATATACTAGCCTTTGCCCGCGGCGCTACCGCTTTACCCTAGTCCACCCTACTCTACCCTATTCTACTATACACTACCCTAATTTTCATTTTATTTTCCATAAGAGCCTTCTCACAATAACAAACACAACAAAAAAAGAATAAGCGAAATCGATGATTGCGACTTGCGGATGGCGAGCTATGGGTCGCTCGTTGTCCGGTAACTGTCCGGACCGAGCCCAAATCGTCGACGGCGCGCACTGTTCTCGCGCGCTTCAAGAAGTTGTCAGCAACAGCAGGGGCCCAGCTGGGTCAAAGCCAAGAAGGAACGGTGTGTGTGTTTTTTATTCAATAAGAGTCTGCCACTATCTCCCGCTCCGGCTAAGGGCGGGGGGAAGTAACTTGGAGGCTTTTTACTCAACAAAAAAAAAAAAACAGATGACCTCTATTCAAGGTTTATTTTTAAAATATCAACCAATAAATTAAACATGTAAAACAAAGGTCTTTTCTCCTACAACTGAAACAAAGCAGCATCGATCACTACAAACAAAACGAAAAATAAAGTCTTTCAGAACGATAACAAGGCATTATGAAACAATAGTTTTAATTAAAATGTCAAATAAAGGTATGTAGGCGACTGTTATTGACCCTGAGAGCGAATAAAAGTGTTAATGAATGCCAAACTGTGGTAAAGTAGAAAGAAGTTCAATTTTGTGTTATGGCCGCCATACACGCTAAAGGTACCTGACAGGTTTGCCTGTACAGTTGAGTTGTACAGGTAAACCGGAGCGCGTATGTGTATGGTTTCCATACAAGCTTACCTGACAGGTATAGCTGTGCAAGCAAACCTGTCTGGTATACCCTAGCATAGCAGGTATGGCTACCTTTATATTCATAGTCATAGTAATATGTAAAAGATTCTTAGGCCCAAGGCACACCGCTAGAGGCGCGGCGGAGAGCAATTAAAGACAACAATTTAATATAAACCTTAACTACCTTGACATACGGTCAATATAAGAATAAAGCAATAAAGAATTAATTGAATTGAAATTCGCATGCGGTGCTCGGAGCACCCTCAAGCTACTACAAGAGCATGCGCGCGACTACTCCAGTCGCCGCCGCGCTGTGCTGCGCTCCGCTGCACTACCCCGCGCCCAGCTGGCTGATTTCATTGACCCATATTTTTCTTTTCCATTTTCTTCTTGCAGAAGAAGAAAATGCAATAATAATCATGTCCCAGTCCACATCCATTACGAACGAGAACAAGTTGTCTATAGTAAGTATCGATCAGCAGTAAATGCCGCGCGTCTCTCCGCTCGAGGGCTCTCAAGGGCTCTTGGCGCCGCTCAAGGAAATGCGCTGCCTCCAGCGGTGAGCACTGGGCTTTACAAGTCATATCGCACGTTTAAACAAAAAGAAACGTAACTCAATAAAACCAACCTGTCATTCAGTTGCCCTTCCCGTTCTAGGACCACCTTTTAAAAATTATCTGTGAAACTATCGGGCACAGGCCGTATAGTCCCCTACGGGTTTACTGACATATCTTTGCTTCGTCTAGTTTAGTAAGAGGTGGATCTTCTGCCATTATTCTGTGAATCAGTTGACAAGTCCCACTTGCTCATCATTCAATGACTCATTTGTGTATAAATTGTAGTTTTAAACAAATAAAATACAGCTGTTAGGCGCCTGGCCGAGGTTTAGCTCGTGACTAATATTGTGACAAGGGAATGGTAATTATATGTGCATACTAGCTTCAGAACGCGAAGTTGGCCGCATGAAACTAAGTTTCTCCATACAAACTTTGGACCACTCGTTCTATGCAAAGCTGCGGGTAAAAGCTAGTTATAGTTTAGTGATTTATTTTTATTTTAATGTTTTTAAAATGTAGGGACTAAGTATGACTGGAAAAAATTATTAAAAAAAATAACCGACTTCACTAAAAATTGAATTGAATTTGAGGAGTTCCCTCGATTTCGCCAAAATTCCATCATCAGATCCTAACTTGGTGACTATGAGACCATTTGGGAAGTATTCCCTTTCCAACAAAAAAATAATTTTTCAAATTGGTTGCCAAGTGACGAAGTTATGCGCGAACAAACATACAAACATCCGAATTGAGAACCTCCTCCTTTTTTTGAAGTCGGTTTAAAAAAGGAGTTACTGTCCCCACATACGCAACGCTTGAAGCGGCCACAAAAAAAGCTAGAAGCGGCCGCAAAAAACAGCTGAAGCGCGCGACACCTCTTGTGTCCGGTGAAGTTTGAAGCCGCTTCAAGCGTTTTTTTGTGGCGGCACCGCCGCACACGAGCCACAAAGAACGCCTCAAAATAAAGCTTGAAGTGGCGTTTTTTTTTTTAAAGCCCGTCTGCGGGGACAGTTAGTGATAGCTAGAAGAAAAAAACGTGTTGCGCCGACCACAAATAAGATGGGATAAGGGCAGGAAGAAGAAGACTCTGTGGGATTTTGGTTGTAAAATACTGTATTTTAATCACGGCAGGAGATATCCCCACACAGTTTCCAAGAACATAAAAGGAGCGAAGAATTATTTCCTTCAAGTCAATATAAAAGAGAATCTTATGCACTGCGTTCATCTGAATCGTGATTCATATATTACTCATCATTGAAATATAATATATTGTATCGTTCCTGCGACTCGTCTCATAATATACTCGTAAATGGTTGAAATATTGTCGTATTGTTAAACTTGCTATTTATACATTTATATTTCTTTAAGTCAACAGTGAATAGGTTACTTCTAGGCAAGCGTGTTCCATCGTCGACCACATCGTCGCTTACCATCAGGTGAGATGGTGGTCAAACGCAAGCCTATCAATAATAAAATAAAAAAAATGTACGTTAAATAAATGGACGTGTCTGTTTGTAACATCAAAATAAGATGACTAAATGTATATGAAAGTATAGTCGGATGGGCTCGCGGACGGCGAGCAATGGGTAGCTCGCTGTCCGATCGTCCGGTAATGGACCGAGTCCAAGACGCGACGGCGCGCACTGTTCCCGCGTGCCTCAAGGAGTTGTCAGCAGCAGGAGGGGCCCAGCTGGGTCGAAGCCTACTGGGGACAGGGTTGTCCGAAAGGAAGCTCGTGCCCCGGTATGAAGGCTAGAAGGAACGGCGCGGGGTTTTTATTCAGTAAGAGTCTGACACTATCTCCCGCTCCACCCAAGAGCGGGTTTTGTCATAAGATGATTTCCACGTCGACAAAAAAAAAAGTATAGTCGGATGAAAAAAGATTGATGGATGTATGGTGTGACGAGAATGGATAAATTGAGAAATGAGTATATTAGAGGAAGTTTGAAAGTGACGCCAGTGTGAAAGGAAATCGTTTGTCTTGGTATGGTCATGTCAAGAGGAGGGATGAAACGCATGTTGCTAAAAGAGTTATGAGTTTATATGTGGATGGATGGAGAGGGAGGCCAAAGAAAAGATGGATGGATTGTGTGAGAAGTTATATGAAAGAAAAGAGAGTTAGTAATAGCGTGACGAGCGTCAGGACAGAATTGAAGAAAAAAACTTGTTGTGTCGACCCTAAATAAAACGGGACAATGGCAGGAAGATGATGATGATTTTATACCTATAACAAATGCAAGATTCGGCCCCGGTACAAAAGGCAAGGAAGAAACAGGGCTGTTTTTTTATTATTGATAGGCTCGCGTTTTTAGTCAGTAGAAGTCTGGCACTATCTCCCGCTCTGCTCAAGGGCGCGGAGATGTCAGTGGATGATTTTCTTACCTATAGAAAATAATAAAAATGCAAATTTAAAACTTATTGTCTCCCCATAACCTACCATAACAGAGGACTGCTATTGTCTATATATCCGTCTCACTTAATTGACGTGCAAATGACAAGGACAGTTATCATAAAACATTTAAAGTTGCCAAGAACTCACAAAGGCTGACCTCATCATCATCGTTTCTGTCGAAAGACGTCCACTGTTGGACATAGGCCTCGCCAAATGTCCTTCCATCGGATTTTCGCAACCATCACCAGGTTATCGGTCCACATTGTAGGAGGTCTTCCAATGCTGTGTCTTCCGGTACGCGGTCGCCACTCCAGAAGCTTTCGGCCCCAACGGTCATCCATGACGGACCTACGACAACAGAATCTTTCTATACATCATCATCTTCCTGCCCTTGTCCCATGCTACTTGTGGTCGGCGCAATCGGACCAGTACTTCTCGAGATACCTCCACTCTTCTTCTTCCTGCCCTTATCCCGTTTTATTTGGGGTCGGCGCAACACGTTTTTTTCTTCCATTACCTCCTATTTTTCTTCTTTATCCTCGAGATTACCTCCTACAAACAAAAAAACAAACTTTACCTCTTTATTATATTAGTGTAGATAAAAAACCTTTTTATAAAAATTAAAAATGACCACTTCACTAAAATATTGAATTGATATTGAAGAGTTCTCTCGATTTCGCCAAGATTCCATCGTCAGATCCCAACTTGGTGAATATGAGACTATTTGGGAAGTATACCCTTTCCAACAAAAAAAGAATGTTTCAAATCGGTTGGCAAGCGACGAAGTTATGCGCGAACAAACATTAAATTTTTTAAAGTTTGTGCGTGCAGCCAAGGAGTGGAATTCCCTGCCGGAGTCCGTTTCCTGATAGCTACAACTTGGGGGTCTTTAAGTCAAGAGTGAATAGGTTACTTCTAGGCAAGCATGCTCCATCGTCGACCACATCATCGCTTACCATCGGGTGAGATGGTGGTCAAACGCAAGCCTATCAATAATAAAAAAAAAAATACAAACCTCCTTCTTTTTTAGAAGTCTGTTAAAAAGTCTCTTGAAACAGCACAATGCGATTTGATCATTTCGAGAAGTTTTCGCCTAGTAATTCTTTTCTAATTTTTCCCATATGAAGCTAGGGCGAGTCTCTAGTTTTAAGATAATAAAAACCAATTGATCTTGAAGACAGAATGACGTACGGCAGGCTAATAGTTGTCTCAACGATAAAATGACTTGATCACGCCGCGTGCGTGTTACGTCAGAGAGTTTAGGTTAACAATGTTTGTTGCACAGCTAGACGAGTCCTTGAGAGAATATAGGTCATTTAGTGGGTAACTACATTAGAAACACTAATACCTAAAACCTGAAAGATTTCGAGATTTCGAGGATCTCCCTCCTTATCCATTATTATTATTATATCTAGCCCATATTGTCCCACTGCTGGGCAAAGGCCTCCCTCCACTCCTTTCGATGTTCCCGGTTTTGAGCCAATTCTTTCCAACTCCCAAGGAAGACATCCAAGTCGTCCCGCCATCTCCTTGGTCTGCCGCGACCCCGACGTGCGATTTATCTTATCCATTAACAGCCTTTAGACTCAAGCCTCCTCTCTAACAGATGATCGATCTCAAATCCCTAAGATGGGCCGTTATTCACCATGCAGGCCCAGTGCGGGGTCACATGACTTCCAATTTTTGGTTCTAGTTGTACATGCCAGTTTCCTCACGATGTTTTCTTTCACCGTTTTGATAGCAGTTCAGGGTTCTATTTCGTGCGAAATACTCACAGCGGATCGTCCCGTTTTACCCTTTAGGCAAACCTTAAAACATGCTACATTCAATCGTACCATAGAAGACACTTCCGCCGGACCATCACTAAGTTAATTTTTGCTTGTTGCACTAAGTATTTTTTTTTTCGTCAGTTTAATCTAGATGAGGCCAGTGTTTTCTAGCTGACTACCCTGAGAAGAAGCACCGCAGCAAACTCAGGGGTCTAAGTCTCTTTTAAGGTCCATACAGTAAATATGTAATGGTCAAAACACATGAAAACCATGCAGATTTGTCTGAAATGGTCTTTTGAAGAAAGAACCATACAGATCTGACTGGACCTGTCCAGTCAGTGCAAGCATCTGTCAGTATTCGCAAAGCTCAACTCAGGACTACTAAGGAGCTCAACGACTTGACGAACAATACCAAATAAAGGACAATTAAGTAGGTAGGCCGCAGAAAATACTTAAATTGCCAGACACCAAATCTTGTAAATTAAATATGACCCACTTTGAGCTGAAATTTTGCATGCATGTGTAATTCAGAAGACAATGCAAAATTATTATGTCAAGGAGCTGATCTGATGATGGAACCGGAAGGTGGCTATACTCTTGGTAGTTAATGATGCACAAAAGTATACTTTGCATGGCACCTAAAATATTTAATAAATTACCAAATGGAATTAAAGACCTAAATATTATTCAATTCAAAAATAAATTAAGACATCTGTTATTGGAGAAATGCTATTACACTATTGAAGAATTCCTTAATGATAAATTATAAATTATTTGACATTGATATTTAATTTAATTTTGTTATTGTATTATTATTTTCATTGTAGTAAGTTATTTGACATTTATTTACCTTTGACATTGTATCATTATCTTTTAGTATAGTAAGTTATTTGACATTCATATTTATTTAATTTTGACATTGCATTATTATCCTAATTTCTATTCATTGACCTATATTGTTTTGTTATAATCCTTAATTTTATTTGAATTTGTTGATTATTCTTATTTACAATGACTACTGAATTATAAGAAAGAGTGTACACCTTCTAGGTAGATTTTTGAGGAACTAATTTATTTATTATTAAGATCTCATGTAAAATGTACCAAAAATCACACCAATAAATGAATTTTGAATTTAAACGACTCAACCCTATCGAGTTTAGGCTCGTGTGATTCGTTTTGACGAGTATTAAATATAGGTATACCGAGCTATAAAAGCTTGCTATGAAAAAAATATTTTCATTAAAAGCTTGTTAAATGTATACATGTCAATCATCATCAAAATCATCTGATCTGGCAGAAATGTCCGCGATGTTACAAACAAACAGGCTAGCAACACTCCACCAAGAACTACACTCCCCCGTGTATTGGTTTGGCATATTTCATAGACGGAAGGTAAATAAAATAGATCAAAGTGTGTCTATATATAGGTGCCGTAAATAACAAGTTGCCTAGTTACTGGAGTGCTTTTATTTTGGGATGTGTTAGGCGGGTTGCAGTGGAGCGTTTGTTTGATGCTCCATTTGATTCTTTGATTAGAAACCGGTTAGACTGTATTAAACTACGAAATATTCACACTATCTCTCGCTCCGCCCAAGAGCGGGGGATGTCATTAAATGATTCTCCGACCGAAAAAAAAAAATCTACGAAATGCTACATCGCGCAATAACCGATACACACAAATATAATATAATATTATATGTTTCGAGTAGTGAGAACCGACTCATGAGTATGGTTGCATAATTAGGTAATTTCACCGAAAACGCTGGTAAATACTATTTTACAGTAATTTATATTAAACTAGCTGCCCCCAGCGGCTTCGCCCGCGTGATAGCAGAAAATTAGCCCAAGGGAACATACTTCCGGGATAAAAAGTATCCTGTGTCCTATTCCAGGACATGGTCTATCCATGTACCAAGTTTCATTAAAATCGGTTTTGCCATTTAGGCGTGAAGACGTAACAAACAAACAAACTCACTTTCGCTTTTATAATATTAGTAAGGATTGTATAGCCGCTTCAAAAAAATTCTAATATCCAAATGCAAGGTTAGAAGGTTGTGTAGCGACACCTATGGAGTTACTTAAAAACTAAACTCCGAAATGGTGTTACATAAATGAAAACGCTGGTTCATACTATTTTACATTAATTTATATTATAAACTAGCTTTTACCCGCGGCTTTGCCCGCGTTTATTGATAAACTTTACTCTTTCTCCCCCCTATTCTCACTTAAAAAAAAATGGCCTATATCCGTCTCCAGGGTCTCAACTATCTCTGTACCAAAATTCATCAAAATCGGTTTTGCTATTTAGGTGTGAAGACGTAACAAACAATACTACATTGTTACACTAGGGGTGAAAGTTACTTATTTCGTCCCGAGAAGGAGTTGGCGGCCGAGAGTAGCGAGGTCGCTAATTCGAGGGACTAAATAAGTAACTTTAACCCCGAGGTAAGCATTGTGCTTTTCATTACGAATACAATAAGATAGACCAATTTTTTTTTAAATAATTTGACTGTCAGTTGCTTGTAGCTGTTAGTTGAAAGTAAAACTCCCTAGGGATGAAAAGTGATACTTTTCAGCCCGCTCCTCAGGCAACTTCAGACCTACTTTCAGAGTATGAGTAATGAAAACTCACTTTCGCTTTTATAATATTAGTAAGGATTACGGTAAAATTACGGGTGGCATAACATACTAACTTTTGTGCCTCTTTTGTAAACAGCTTTACTTATTCAGAAACCACACCGCGTCTAGCGTATTATATCGACTATAACATTATTAAGATTAACGATGATGGACAGCTGTGTTATAAGTTTATGTTGGGTTCAAAAGATTAAATAGACAAGAAGTATAAATAATTTATAATCGATGGAGTAGATTGAAAGGTATCGATCATAATGTATGCATAGCATAATCACTAAATAGACGCAGGCCTCCTCTCTAGGAGAGGGAATGAGCCGTAATCCAACACGCGGGCCTAGTGCTGGTTGGTGAATGTCAAATGTCTTCGAATATTTGTTTCTAGGTCTAAAACATATCGGTTTCCTCACGATGTTTTCCTTCACCGTTTTGAGAGCAGTGGTGATGAAATAAATTACACAAAGTAATGCGCCTGGCTCGGTTGGAACCGGCGAGCTACAACTCGTTAGTCGGGGCTGATACCACTCGGTCACCACTGCACATGACAAGCTTTTATTTAGCTAGCAATGTTTGTGTTTGTTTAGAAAAAACGTGTCATGATAGCCCAGCGCAGCGGCTAAGACATTCGCTTCTAATGCATGAGGTTGCGGATTCGAAACCTAGATTTTTCGGACCCGCAACGCAACCTCATACTTTTCTGTTCGCACTAATTAATATAAACCAGTGCTTGACTCCAATCCCACCTGATGGTAAGCAGTGATGCAATCATTGATGGTAAGGCGTACTAGTTTATGAGCCTACTCACTCTAGCCTTGAAGACAACCAAATTATAATCGAACGGGAAGACCGCAGCAGGCAAATTGTTCCAGTCCTTCTCTTTACGCGTTATAAAAGACGAAACGAAACGCAACCTGTAATTTTCCCTACTTCCCTACTAATATTATAAATGCGAAAGTAACTCTGTCTGTTTGTCTGTCTGTTACGCTTTCACGCAAAAACTACTGAACGGATTTAGATCAAATTTGGTAGGTAGGTAGAAGAGACACTGGAATAACACATAGGCTACCTATAATTCCACGCGGGCGAAGCCGCGAACGGAAAGTTAGTTTATTATAATTAGACGTTATTCATTATGAAAATTAGTTATTATTGATCGGTTACAACAAAAGCCTTAACGACCGCTCCTGTGCGTCTCGCATTCATCTAATCCCTGCGACCCTCACCAGGTCATCGGTCCACTTTGAGAGAGGCCTTCCAATACTGCGTCTACCGTTACGCGGTCTAGAACTTCTATATTCGTAAACAAAACAAAATAGATACGATCGCCCTTTAGAGGGTCCTTCTCCACTCGCCTATCGTCAACATCGAGCGTGGTTTAAAAACATGAGAGATGAAGCAATCATCTAACGCAATCCAATACGATGTTTGATGAAGAGGCAATGCAAAAAAAAGAGATAACGCTTGAAAACTCCGTTGCTATTTGGTAATTTCGTGATTTACTCGAATATTTCACAAAATATCCAGGATAAATAAATAAATAAATTCATAAATTTCCAGGAAATATCTTTTTTTTAACCCTTCAGATACCGTCAATTAGAGACACAATAGTAAGACAATAGATGCGCGGCCACCGGTGGTCGCTTGGGGATTCATGAATTAACCCTTAAAAGTTTTTCAGAAAAATAGTCGTCTAGTCGTCATTTAGAATCTTGATAAAATTTGCAAGGCTTCTATTGTTATAGTTTTTTATATTGGTACATTATGGAGGGCCAAAGTTCACGTAAAATAGCAGATTTTCAGAGGTCATTACTGTATTAGTTTTACCGGAATTTCTAAATTGATTTCTTTAGAAACCTAGATAACTGTATAATCCACAAGATAACTGTATCCAAAATATCTAGAGAAAGATCTGTAATAACGTCATAATCACGTAAGAGCGCGGTTGTATGAAAACCAGTGGAAATGTATGTCGAGTTGCATCCCCTTAAACAAGCAGCTTACATACATATTTCGCAGAGTCTAAATCAAAATATTTGGAACGCGTCCAAGTAAGTGTATTCGTAAAATATTCAGCATCAGATCGGTGGTATCTTCCATTCTAGGGTCGATCTGTTGGGACAAATATTTTGCTGTTCACGGAGTTTATTTTTGCCGAGTTTATGGTTTCGTTTGGTAGAAAGGTTACCTATAGTTTAAATATTAACCGACTCTGGGAGCTATGGAATTGTTGCCAGGGCTGAAGGATTCTAGAGCTGGGTTTAGGTACCGAAACGAATCTTGAGAGCTCGGCGTCAAAATGGGGATCGCTTTGCGCTTTCCATACATTGGCGAGCCAATCATCGTCGTTAGATACATGCAGCAAGCGCAGGAACGAGTAACGAGTGACGTCTTTCAGTGTATACCACAAAATAGGCCCTATATTTGACTTCTGCACAAGTGAAGGTCAGCGCTCAAGATTCGTACCGGTACCTTTATCCACTTTTTTAGGGGGGGGGGGGGGATTCATCCAATGACATCTCCCGCTCGCGAGGGCGGAGCGTCAGGATGTGTCAGACTTGTACCGTACCCTCACCTGTTCCTTCTTTGCCTTTCATACCAGGGCCGGGTTTTCCTTTCAGAAGCGAAACCATGGCGTCAGTAGGCTTCGACTCTTGTGCGCATGGAATACTACGCGCCATCGACGACTTGGGCTCGGTCCGGATGGTTACCGGACGGTTGGACGGCGAGCTAAAAAATTCAATCCCGTCCGCGAATCCCGAATAAAAAGGTCGGGTTTGCGGAATTGGATTCCCTAATCAGAACCTCTTGTCTTTTACCCGCGTCTTGTACTTGGTCCGGAGGGACAGAAGGCATTTAAGACTGTTTTCTTTACTGGGGCCAGGGTTATCTGAAAAGAAGCTCGAGCCCCGGTATGAGGAGGCTAGAAGGAACGGGGTGGGTTTTTAGTCAGTAAGAGTCTGACACTATCTCCCGCCCCACCCAAGAGCAGGGGTTGTCATAAGATGATTTTTGCCCACCGTAAAAAAGACTGTTTTCTTAGAAAATAGCACACTGGGCCCCGTTTTACTTTTTGGGTACGGGAACCTGAAAAAATGAAATTAAAATCAGTGAACTAACTCCCGTGCAACTCGACAATCGGCTGATTGCATTAACAGACCTAAGATACCTTATTTGTATCTTTATAAAAACGGATTTAATTAATTTATTTTAATGAGATATTGAATATTAAACTCTTAAGTTATTAGGAAGTTGACCTACATCATCATTTCATGTGGGCTGTTGTTTTGAATATGGTTTACTTATTTTTTATTCACCTGTTGTTAAGCCAAGCCCACATTGAGGCCTATGAATATTTTTTGTTGATTTTGATAGTATCTTGGTTATTATTTTCGATTGTTTATGAATTATTCTTCTTAGTCTTACACTTTTGACAGAGTGGTCGTGGTCACAGAAATGGCCTTGGGAGCGGGGCAGGCGTGCCACAAAGTAGGGCAATGCTCATAGTTCAACTAACAATCGCAAACTTGCGATCTAAGTGTGCGTGGTCTGTTAGAGTATGTCTAAAAACGACTTGGTTATTAGGATAAAATAAAATCTGATGTAATCGACACTGGTTCTATAATCAAGGTTGATTACGAGATCATCATCATTGTTTACTTATAGAAGAACCATCTAAAAAATATCGAATATAAGTATTTTTGAAATGATTAAATATTATACAAAATTCTCAAGTCGTTTGACCTTTTAGTCAGACTATAGTTGCGTAATATAGTTGGTTTATTATCTGTAGTGGAGTTAAAGGGTGGGAGACAAGCGGCGACATTCGTTGTAGGACAAATCGGAAAGTATTTCCTTTCTAACCTCCATCTTTTCTGTGGTCGTGGTCATGTTCTCGGTCGAGTCCTCTCGCGATGCGACGTCATATAGCTCTGTGTTAGGTGGGCTTGAGATTTGTCATGAATGCTGGAGTGCGTCACAGATTTGTTGAGGTCCGTCCACCGTGTTGGAGAGCGTGCACGGGATTTTTTGCCCGCGGCTGTCCCTTGCACCAGCAATCGTTCCATGGAGTCCTCGTTACGGGTGATATGCCCGAGAAACTTGAGATTCTTGCTTATTTTAGGCTGCCTAAGTTGAAATGACCAATAACTGTATATGGGGCCATTTTCTGAAGCGTTTACTCTATGGCGATTGTCACACTGTCACGCACCACGCAGCGTAGCGCGTGAATGCGTGTTTTACGTTGCTTGTACATAAGTATCTCCGTTTGTATAGAAAACACGCACAGTCCAACACACCGAAAATGCATCCACGCGCGTTCATGTTGATGAGGCGCCTGCGGAGAAACATGCGACACGCGCGTGGGTGCGGGGTGAGACACAAGGTATGGCACACTGAGTCTTGTAGTGCCGTGCGTGATTTTGTATGAAATGAGTCAGAGCCTGCGTGAATTTACAAACGCGCGTGAGTGCGTAAAAATCCCGCACGATAATGCAGATCTGCACTCCCGCAAGTACGCGCGTAGGTGCGTTGACACGCAACATGTAGCGTGATGCGTGGCTGTGTGATAACCGCCTAATTCTCAGTATTTATTTTTCTAATAACCAATACCTTTCATCTTTCCAGATCTTCAGCGAACAAAAGTGATGAGTGCCTAAACCTATCTGTGATTAGCAGTGTTAGACAGAGTAAGAACTATAAGTAACGGTGCAGTGCGAGTGAGATGATATTATGTAGAACAGTGCCGTCCAATAATAGGGCAGACTTCGTCAAGTGAAAACAGCTGGACACTTGGTAACGGTGAGTTTGGACTTGCAACTTTTTTTTTTACTTAGAGCCACTAGAGGCGAGACGTTAGAACAGTGGTTCCCAAACTTATTTTGTCTACTGCCCACTTTGAGAATAAATATTTTTTTAGCGCCCCCATTTTTTCACCTATTTAATTCATGAATCCCCAAGCGACCACCGGTGGCCGCGCATCTATTGTCTTACTATTGTGTCTCTAATTGACGGTATCTGAAGGGTTAAAAACCACTATAACTTCAAATTAAATTAATTAATTATTGTGACCTAGATTTGTAGTATATTATGTATATTAACGGAGAATTCTAAACGAAACTTTTACTATAACCCGCAACTTGAAACCTGAGCGCAGTAGGTAACATACAACGGCGCTTAGGTCTCAAGTTAACTCTTACGGGCTCCACCTGCCAATAAGAATGATTATTGAAACGCAACTTTATAGTATTAAAACAGAGTATCCCCCTCTACACAACGCCTCCATTTTCTTTCTGAGTCTCTTCCCGCCCCCCTTGAGACCTGCAGCGCCCACAAGGGAGCGTTATCGCCCACTTTGGGAAAGACTGCGTTAGAACAACTAGTGACCGCCACACCACAAGTTGCATACGCACTTCTTCATACATTTTGTATAGCATCGGCGCACACCGAGCGTTCGAGTGGCCGCTATTTTGAGGTCGTGTCCTCGTGGAGGCGATCGGCGGCGGTTCAACTTTCGCGTCGGGTTCTGGTCCAGAGTGAGTGGAAATCGGTGGCGGTCGCCTCCTTCTGTGAAGCTGTATTGACGCTGCACGCGTGAGGGAACAGGTATCCACACGGCCCAGCTGCCAGGATCCGCATTCCGATTTTCAGCCATCGTAGACGTGGGCTTGAGCCGCAAAGTCAGTACAACCGTCTGGGCCCAAGGTCGCAGCCTGCTGGGGTTATGGGTAGACTTCTGAAAGGGAAACCTTTGGTCCTGGGACGCAAATAGTAACTGAAGGACACGGTTATGGTTTCAGTCAGTAAGTACGTTTGATAAGTGACTCAGAATTCCGGGAGGGCGTGTTAGACTTTTACAGACTAAAACCACACCTATGTTCCTTCTATACGTTCCAAGACCCCGGGTTTCCCCTTCGGAAGTTAACCAATGGTCCCAGTAGACTTCGACACTGCTGGGCCTTAACGGTTTTGCTAACATGTCTTTGAGACGCTCTCGGAACCCTACGCGCCGTCGAGAACTTTAGCTCGAACCGTACGATTACCGGACGGCTGGACGGTGAGCTACCCATTGCTCGTCGCCCGCAAGCACACGCCTTCGGTGGCAAGGAATCGGGGTCAGGATTTCGGCACCTGGAGCATGAGGATGTTCTTTCCCTCACCCGTGCGGTCACCTCCCTCGCTAGCATGACTACTTCGCAGAAGGAACCGAACTCCTGATTGCTCCTTGTGCTAGAGTCACGTATACGACCTCCACAGCCTTGTCCAGACCGAGGCGGTGTGACTACCTAGAATTCTAGATCTAGACGTATAAATGCATAGATTAAGTCTGTTATCATTCAGCGCGAGTCGTCGCTGGCAATTGAGTGTAATGGGGCACTGACATCGACGTAGGACAAATAACATGGCTAAAAACAAGTTATACATACAGCAGAACATAAAAGCGAGTAAAGCTTTGGTTTCCTAGGAAAGCGGTGCCGTCATATAGCGGCCGTTTTAACACATCGTCAGTCATTTTTTCAAAACAAACATCACAAACGTCATACGAAAAGTATCCAAGATAGAAAATGGACGACCTTGATTTAGCTTTAGTAATTTACTTGGAGGATAAACTGTCATCAGAAGAGGAAAATAGTCGTTGTTCCGGAAAACGGCCGCTATATGACGGCACCGCTATCCTAGGAAACCAAAGCTTAACAGACAAGAGGTGTATCTTTAAGTCGAGAGTGAATAGGTTTCTTCTAGGTAAGCGCGTTCCATCGTCGACCGCATCGTCGCGTTCCATCGGGTGAGATAGCGGTCAAGCGCAAACCTATCAATAATAAACAAAAAAAAAAAGGTTCTGATTAGGGAAACCAATCCCGCAAACGCGAGATACCGACTCTTTTTTGCGGGATACTGCGCGTGGACGGGATTGTATTTTGTAGCTCACAGTCCGACCGTCCGGTAACTGTCCAGACCGAGTCTAAGTCGTCCACGGCGTAGTGTTCCACGCGCGCCTCAAGGAGTTGTCAGCAACCATAGGGCATAGTAAGGTCGAAGCCTACTGGGGCCCTGAAACAATGGCAAAGCAGGAAGAGGAGTGGTTTTTAGTCAGTAAGAGTCTGACACTATCTCCCGCTCCGCTGAGAGCAGGGGATGTCATTAGATAATTTTCCCAACAAAAAAAAGTACTCGTATAATATTTTAAAGATATTCTTGTTTAAATAAACACGTGTTTTCCCTCCACCAGATGGCGCATTACCCTCAACCAGCGACCCTGGAGGCGGCGCTCCCGCTGCTCAACCGGCCCGACCTCCGCCTGCGCCAACAGCTCGGCGACCAGCTGACGGCGCTGGTGCGCAAGGAGCCAGAGATCACGCACGACCTGGCCGCGCAGCTGATCGACTCGATGGTCGCCTGGCTCAACGGAGGAAACTTTAAGGTGAGACTAAAATGAAAAACTGATGACTGGCGAGGAGTGGAATACCCTGCCGGACTTAAAAAGGACTAAAGCTTTGGTTTCCTAGGATAGCGGAGCCGTCATATAGCGGCCGTAATACAGCGGTGAATGACGTCACTAGAACGTTGTCTATGTAAACATAATAGCGCGGTTTCCTCGAGAGCGGTAACTGACACCGTAACGTCAAAAAGCGGTGCCGCCATTTGTATGACGGCCGTCTTGACGGTGTCAGATGGTTTCGTGAACGTTTCATTGATAGCGGTGAAGCTATTTTTAATGTATTATTTATTATTTTGAAGAAAAGGGGCTATGCATCTCCCATAGTGTAGGAGATGTAGTCACTGCGACCTAAAAGATCTATTGTGACTCGCCACCTTGTTAGAGTAACTCTTTTAGCCGGGAGGCTTCCAGGAAGTCTAGAATACTCCTAGCTTTGAGAGTTTTAATCTCCTCCGGGCGAATAATGTGTCGACCCAGATGGATACTCCGTTTGTGGTTAAGGGGCCCACATTCACACAACAGGTGCTTAGGCGTCTCCCTCTCCTGATTACAGTACCTGCAAACATCAGTGTCACTCAGTTTCATGTGAAATTGGTGCCTGTTTAATTTGCAGTGGCCGGTTAAGGCGCGGGCTATCGCACAGATGTTCGTCCTGCTAAGCTCAAGAAGCTCGGCAGTTCGTTTTTGTGAGTAGCCTTCTATAAGAGATTTGGCGTGTAGCAGTCCTGGTTGTAACAACCAGTGCTTTTTTTAATCGCCAAATAGGTCGCCCTTAAGGGTCTGCATGGCCTGGTTCTTTGAGATACCACAGAAAGGTTCTGGTCCTATCTGATGACCCTGAGCCCCAGTCCTTGCAAGTTCGTCGGCTTTTTCATTGCCAGTAATTCCAGAATGACCCGGTACCCATCTCAGAATAACTTTATTCCTTTGCCCCAGGTCATTTAGTTTGTTAACGCAGTCTTTTACCAGTTTCGAATTTATTGTATTCGAGTTCAAGGCGTTAAGAGCTGCCTGGCTATCTGAGTAAATCAGAATTAATTGATTTATGTAGTTTCGTTGACGGTTGGCTTCCGCACATTCTATAATGGCGTAAACCTCCGCTTGGAATATGGTGGCATATTTACCCAGATTCAAGCTTTTGCTGAATTTCGGTCTAATGCCAAATATTCCACATCCTACATTCTCACCCATTTTGGATCCGTCTGTAAACCAGATCAGGCTTCCTTCCAGCCTTGCAAGTAATGAGGTTGCTTGACCAATCCTCTCTGCTCGGCAGTTCCACTGTGTAATTTCTTGTGAAGCTACACTGTGGAAGCATGACGTCTGTTGTCATAGCTAGTTGATCGTGTTCAAGCACTGATTCGTGTAGCGATCTCAGTGCTTGAGAGCGCCAGTTTACTTTGCCAGTGCTGTTTATTCTATACATGCCCGCTTTCGCCTCCTTCGCAATTAATAGATGAAGTGGCGGAAGGTTAAGCAGGGCATTTAGAGCAGCTCCTGGGGTTGTAGACATGGCCCCTGTTGATATGATGCATGCAAGTCTCTGCAAACCATTAAGTTTGTTAATGACTGTCACTTGGGATGTTTTCCTCCACCATACTACGCAGGCATACGTTATTATCGGCCTGACTATGGCGGTGTACAACCACAGGGCGATTTTAGGGTTTAGGCCCCATTTCGTCCCTGCTAAGCGACAGCATATTCCTAAAGCTATTTTAGCCTTTTGAATCACATTATTAATGTGAGTGTTCCAGGTCAGTCTCTGGTCGATAGTTACGCCCAGGTACTTGACCTCATTGGAGAATGGTATGCGAGTCCCCTTTACAGTGGGCGTGAAAGTTGGACAAGTTTGTCCAACTTTCGCTTCCTAGTAAAGGGGACTATTGTTGTTTTACTCGGTTTAACCGATAAATTTTTCTCTGTGCACCATGTGTTTATAACGTTCAGAGATCTTTGCAGTATAGATGATACCGTGCTGTGACAGGGGCCGATAACACAAGCCACCACATCGTCAGTATAGCTGTGTACATCTAAGTCTCTTTTAAAGGCTTCAACCAGCAATTGGTCAACAACGAGTAGCCATAGAAGTGGCGATAGAACGCCTCCTTGTGGGCACCCTTTAGTTGTTTTGAAGCTTTTTGTAGTTTCGTGTAAGGTGACACTGATAGTTCTGTTGAGGAGCATGAATTCGATCCAACGAGTAGTTGTCTCGTCAATCCCTTTCGCCTTCATTCCCTTGGAAAGGGCATCTATGGTGACGTTGTCGAAAGCTCCTTCAATATCAAGGAAAGCACATAGGGCTATCTGTTTATCTTCCAAAGCCCTTTCGATCCTGTCTGTTAGTTCTAACAGAGCAGTTTCTGTGGATTTTCCTTTTTGGTAAGCATGTTGCTTCGGATGCAGAGGGTTAGCCCTTAATGGTCCATCCCTGATGCATTCGTCTATAACCTTTTCCATACTCTTGAGTAGGAAGGAGGTAAGGCTTATTGGTCTGAAGGACTTTGGTTGAGAGTAGTCTTTCTTACCAGCCTTTGGGATAAAACAGACTTTAACTGTAGTCCATTTCTCAGGTATATATCCCTAGGCAAAGCTTGCTCTGAAGATTTTGATTAAGATAGGGATGAGTATAGTCTTCCCTTGCTGCAGGAGAGCTGGGAAGATATCGTCATCACCTGCAGACTTAATTGGCTTGAATGAGTCTATAGCCCATTCTACCTTGTTTGGTCTAAAATACCTCGCCGCTCTTCTCCAGTCTTCATTTGTAGGCCTGGAGAGGCGGATATGAGGTGATTATGGTACGATGATGTCTTGTGCCATCACCGAGCCAGGGAAGCGTGTTGACGCCAAAGTTTCAGGGTTTCTTCCGCTGATGCAGTGAAGGCACCGTCTGGTTTCTTTAAGAGTCTCAGTTGATTCGTAGGCGATTTGGATAAGACTTTGTGGATTCTGGCTCCTTGAGGGACTTTAGTAATCTCCTCGCAGAACTTCCTCCATGAAAGTCTTTTCGCCTTTCGGATTTCTTTATTATAGGTAGTTAAAGCTTTCCGATACCGATCCCAGTCACGGAGTTAGTATAGAAGAGGAGGCGGCCTAAACAACTGTGCACTGTGACTCTCAACTGAGTCCTGACGTCATCACGGTGGGCGTGGCTTAAATCAGTGTATTGTTGGCGTTCGTCCTGTGCACAACTTCGTAAACCTACTTATTTGGCATCATATTCGCGATAGAAAAACAAAAAAAATAAGTGTTGTATTTTATCTTGTAAAAACTACTTGGATAGACGTTCTGATGCTATGGATGCCATCGCATTTCATTTGTAAGTAATTTTAGGCATAATTTATTAAAATACTTCTAGAACAATCTCTTAAAGTCAGCATTTCCAAATATAATTCTACTCGACATTAGATGGCGACACTTTGTGTCATGGGAACTAAATGTATTTAGGCACGTAGAGCTCAGTATTAATATATTTTAATAATCATACGTACTGAAATTTGATCAATATTCATTCCTAAAGGTCCTTTAATCGCCAAAATATTATTTTTGTAGTTTTTATATAATTTTGTAAACAGGTCGCCATCTATCGTCAAATAGCAAAAATACAGGGCAGTATTTAGAAGTCAATTATTTTACCGAATGTCCCACGGCTTATGAACTTGTGAACGAGTACCTATAATACTTATATTTCTATAACATATGATTTGGTCGACCAAATTGTTTTTTAATTACCTCACATTTGCTGTAAAAAGTAGAGTATACAACACGGGGATAACGCTGTCTTTGTCTTGGGCGGCTTGAATTCCTCACTTTACTCTGGTTTCTTTATAATCTCCCTCTCAATGCTCGGGAGTTAATTATATAAATCCCTAACTAACGTTCGGGATTAAAATCAGCAACCTTCGTTTCGTTCGGAATTCAACATGCCGCCCGCGACTTTAAGACACTGCTTTATCCCCTAGTCACATAATTTACTATTATTGAATGGTTTCGGACGTTAACACGTGTTTTTTTTTAAACTAGCTTTTTAATCAATCTTGATCATTCTTTCTATCAAAATAAGCCTTAAAAAAGTAAAACCTAATAAAAATAGAATTAAAAAAAAAATTACAATAAAAAGGTTTTTGATGAATTTCGAATGATCTTCATTCGTCATTCATCAAATAATAGTATAACTATTTCAATGAAAAATATACGTATCGGATGGTTTACACTTACACAATTAATTTAAAAAACAAATATCCCTGGTAATTCTGAGTGCGACCCTGTTGCATCCTGCACTTAATGACATCTAGTGTGAGATAGTTACGTAACTACAAAATAAAATCAACAGAACGAGCAAGTAGTTTTGCTATTGACCGGCAGATGGCAAATAAAAAAATGGGCGGAGTCTAACACCCCCTCACCCCGCAAAATGTCACGCTTTTTTACTTAGGGAAATCTTATTACAACATCTCCTCTTCTATACTAACTCCGTGATCCCAGTCGTCAGTCGATTTAGCCTTATTAAACAACCTACGTGATTCCTCCCTTAAAACATCGAGCCTTTTGTTCCACCATGTCACTTTTCTGTCCCTCACAGTTCTTAGAGGACAGCTCTCTTGGTAAGAGGCTGTAATGGCTTCAGTAACTTGAGTGACAGCATAGTCCAATGTTTCAGGGGAGCGTATGGTTTTAGGGACGTCTAGGAGTCTCTCCTGGAGCTTTCGTCTGTACAAGTCCCAGTCCGTGGTTTTCGCATCCCTAAAAGTGATAGTTCCGCAAATGTTGGATGTATTCAAAGCGAATTCAATAAGTCGATGATCAGACATAGATGGTTCATCACTGACATGCCAATTGGTTATCAGCCTGGCAGTGTGAATAGTAGCGAGATTTACATCAAGAACTTCCTTCCTCGATTTAGTTACAAAGGTCGGTTTACATCCCTCATTGACTATTTGGAGGCGGTTAGTTAGTACAAAATCATGAAGCAACTCACCTCTATCGTTGATGTCAGTGCTGCCCCAGTTGGTATGGTGGGCGTTGGCGTCACACCCAATGAGAAGCTCGGCATTGTTGGCATAGGCGTACTCTACTACCTTTGCAAGCTCCTCGGATGGGTCGGTTTTCGTCCCGTCCAGGTATGCCGAGCACACGATGAGGCGTCCATTTCCGCTCTTGACATTGACATAAGCTGCAATCAGGTCATCGCTGCACAGGCCTGGTATGCATAAGAAATCAATATTATTATTGAAAAGTATACACGCTCTTGGTTTGACTCCACCGATATGATGAGCGACCTTACCTGCAGAGCCCAGTCCAGACACCGTGTTAGTATTAGCCAGCCACGGTTCCTGGATAAGAGCGATGTGAAGGTTCTTTTGTGTGAAGAGTTTTTCCAGAACAGCCGTGGCTGCTCTGGCGTGATGCAGGTTTATCTGCACCACTTGTGTGTTTATGAGTGTCTGTGTTATGGTGTGTTTGTGTTGTGTTAGTGTTATGTGTTTGTGTGGGTGGGTTAAGCGGCGTTATTCGACCTGCTTGGCTTCGAGGCTTTAGGGCAGCCCAGAGGTTTGGTTTCACTTTTCTTGGACTGACCGACATTTGACTATTCAAAAGTGCCTACATTTGGTCTATTTGAAATAAATGATTTTGAATTTTTTTGAATTTTTTTTTCTGAATTTTTTGGCCGGTCGGCTCGCCGCTACCGATCGATTGGGACGTGTAGCCCCTTTCGTCGGTGGTGCCCCGAGGGGGCGGTTCCTGACGCCCTGGCCTCCGGGTTTCGGCTTAGCGTTTTGTCGCTTTGCCGTTTTACCAGAGACCCGGTCGCTCGGCCTCGCCTTAGGAGCGTGTTGAGCAGATGGCGAAAACCTTGCGCCAGATTGGCTAGTCCCTGCCACCTGCTCAGTCTTCGCTGGCGTATTATCGCCGCGAATGCGTATTAGGACTTTACGAAAGCCTAATTGCGGCCTGCAGTCTAGTTTGCGCAAGGCTTCTATGGAGGCATCATCGATAGAGAAAGGGTGGTCGTGATCGTGGTCCCCTTCTTTCTTGACGCTCGGCACCTTCCACAATCCAGTCTGCAGGTCGTTTTATTTTTCCAAGAAATTAAGGGCATCTCTTGGAGTTTTGATGACATCTTCTGTCTTAAAGTGGAGGATCCCAACCTTGGCTTTTGGCAGGTCCTTCTCGTTAATGAGCGAGAGTTCCGCCTCTGGCCACGGCTTTAGTGTCCCCACTTTTTCTTCAAGCCATTTCAGGCTGTAGTCGTTTTTGATTACGACTTGCAGCCATCCCGGCTTGAAAGTGCAACACTTCGAATATTGAATTCGGGGGCTTTGGGCATAGGGGCGTTAAGAATCGCCCTCAATATGTCCTTAGAAAGGAGCCCCAATTGCACGTTCGACATGGGCTCTCTATTACGGATTCCCACTTGGATGTTGGTTAGGGCGTCCTTAAAAGACACAACGCTTGTCCCAGGCGGTGGTCCGACCTGAGCTGCGGACGTCTCGTCAGGGATCATTGGAATTGGCCCTGACTTTTCGTCCACACGCGTTGTCTTTTTGGCATGATCTTTCGGCGAATCGTCCTCGGATCGAAATAGTTTTACTGGCCTCTTCCCCGATGACGTATCGGCCACCAGATCAGTCAAAGGAGCACGCGCTAGTTATTTTTAATACGTATTTGTGTTTTTTTTCCGGAACAACAACTATTTTCCTCTTCTGATAAATCAAAGCCGTCCATTTTCTATCTTGGATACTTTTCGTTTTACGTTTGTTTTAAAAAAAATGAATGACGGTGTGTTAAAACGGCCGTGGAACTTTTCACATGTCGTCACTGTAAAAACGAACGCCTTTTTGCGTTCGTAATATTACGGCCGCTATATGACGGCACCGCTTTACAGCTCGTTCACGATCAAAAAACAGCAGCGAAACATTTATTGTCACCGTGACAAGAGTCACCAGTAGGCGTGCGCGCTATGTCTATGGCTCAAGATCACGGCGCGCTCACACATTATACACACTCTGATTACGATCCGCGGTACCGCTGCTACACGCTTCATTGCTTTCGCAGTCCTATTCTGAACACACATTATTGTTTTATTTTTATTTTCCTTTATTGGCCAACCAACAATTGTTTACACCAAATTTTTTTTAAATATTAATTTACCATAATCTAAGGTTAGTGTTACAATTTTTTATAGGTTAGCAGTGCATGCCCCATTAACTTAATAGGTGTTATAGAAAAAAAAAAAACGAATAATCTAACTGACTAAAATCTAATTTTAACTTAACAATATTTTTAAAACTTACATTAAGTAACAGAATTAGTGATACTAAGAAAAAGAGCTACAAAGCAAAAAAAAAGACCAAAACAAAAACAGAAATATAATAAAAAGAAGAGAAAAAAAAGCAAAGTTCTCAATGCATTACTTCAACGATTTTCCTATCTGCCTCTTGAAGCATAGGTTCACATCTTGTAGAGGGTAGGTAGATGTTTTTTTTTTTTAATCTATTTTAATCCGTGCTTGACTGCGATCTCACCTGATGGTAAGCAGTGATACAATCGTTGATGTCTGAGATGCCTGCTTGAGGTCTTCCCGTCCGAGTATAATTTAGGTGTCTTCAAGGCTAGAATGAATAGGCTCTTAATAAACTAGTGTACTACCATCAACAATTGCATCATTGCTTACGATCAGGTCTTCTCTTCCGATTTAACTTTAGGTGTCTTCAAGGCTACAGTGAATAGGCTCTTAATAAACTAGTGCTCCTCACCATCAACGATTGCATCACTGCCTACCATCAGCTCTTCTCGTCCGATTTTACTTTAGGTGTCTTCAAACTCAGTAAACTAGCTGTACTGCTTACCATCAGTTATCAAGCTCTTGATGCAATGGTTGCAATGGGCCTTATAAGAAGACTCAAAGTCACCCAAAGGGCGATGAAAAGGGCTATGTTCGGAGTTTCCTTGCGTGATCACATCAGAAATTAAGATATCCGCAGGAGAACCAAGGTTACCGATGTAGCTCGAAGAGTCGCCAAACTTAAGTGGCAATGGGCAGGGCACATTGCACGCAGAACAGATGGTCGATGGGGACGACAGGTTCTGGAGTGGCGATTTCGTACCGGAAGACGCAGCTTTGGAAGGCCTCCAACAAGGTGGACCGACGGCCTGGTCAGGGACGCAGGGATACGTGACGCACTGGACCTTGGGGGAAGCCTATATTCAGCGTCTTTCGCCTGATATGATGATGATGATGAATCAAACACTAGTTTATATCAATAAAAAAAAAGATTATTTAATTCATGAATCCCCAAGCGACCACCGGTGGCCGCGCATCTATTGTCTTACTATTGTGTCTCTAATTGACGGTATCTGAAGGGTTAATTTTTATTCTAACTGAGATTCTAAACACCGTCTTACTAGCTTGCAAAAAATCCCAAGTCGTACCAGTAAATTATTCGTTCAGAATAGTAACACGTTCATAGACCACGTCGTAGAACGAACCAGTACGTAACAAACCGCGTCGCGGTGCACTACTAGTGCATTATAACATAATTGTCAAAAGCTGAAGTATCACAGTTTTTAGTGCGTTAGTGTATAAAGGTAAATAATAAAAAACTAAGCTGAAATTTCTTGATAAAAGTGTTGGATCGAAAATCTGGTATGTAATCGTGCTACTTCTATTATATCAAAAGTTTTTTTTTTTTTGTTTAAGTAGATTTCTCCGTACAAACTTCGAACCCCGCTTTATGCCCTTTTTTTTCGGTATTCAAAAATCATATAATGACAACCCCCGCTCTTGGGTGGAGCGGGAGATAGTGTCAGACTCTTACTGACTAAAAACCCACCCCGCACTTCATACCGGGGCTCGAGCTTCTTTTCAGATAACCCAAGCCCCAGTAGGCTTCGACCCAGCTGGGCCCCTCCTGTTGCTGACATCTCCTTGAGGCGCGCGGGAACAGTGCGCGCGCTCGACGTCTTGGACTCGGTCCATTACCGAACGATCGGACAGCGAGCTACCCATGGCTCGCCGTCCGCGAGCCCGCGTCTACGGTGGCCGGAAATCGGGATCGGAATCCCGGCGACGGCAGCGAGGGCGCCGTTGCCTGATGCGGTCGGCCTCCTCCTTTGCAAGCATTACTGCTTCGCAGAAGGAGGCGACCGCCTGCCATTCCTCCTCGTGCTGACAACTCCCTGAGGCGCGCGGGAACAGTGCGCGCCGTCGACGTCTTGGTCTTGAGGCGCGCGGGAACCCTTGCTGGGCTCCCTACAATTTAATGACATCTCCTTGAGGTGCACGTGAAACACTATGTGCCGTCGAGTACTTGAACTCGGTCCAGACGATTACCGGACGACCGGACAGCGAGCTACCTATTGCTCGCCGTCCGCCAGCCCACGCCTACGGTGGCAGGAAATCGGGGTCGGGATCCCGGTGGCCGGAGCGTAAGGAAGGCCATTACGACCGCCCCACAGCCCTGTAATCCTCATAAAGAAAACCTGGTACCAACCCATATCTAAAACTAGCGACCAGCCCCGGCTTCGCTCGAGTAACAGTACTTCTCCACTATATAATGGATATTATTATACATGTAAACCTTCCTCTTGAATCACTCTATCTATTAAAAAAAACCGCACCAAAATCCGTCTCGTAGTACGTACATAGGGATATAGGGACAGAAAAAGCGACTTTGTTTTATACTATGTAGTGATGATCCTCTTCCTTCCCACAGGTGGCACAAAATGCCCTGGAGGTGCTGACGGCGCTGGCTGAGCGGATGGGACATGAGTTCTCACACTTCGTGCCCACTGTACTGCCACATATTATTGACCGGTAAGTACTCTTTTAAAAAAACTTGGCTACCTTATTAAACTGGTTAATTCATGCTTAGTTTTAACAAGTAATTAGTCTTTGAAATAAGAAAAGGATTCGCCGCATTTTTGTCCTGGATAGGAATCGAGCCCACGACCTCCGGCAAAGCAGTCAGGGCCACTAATTACTAAACCATTACTAAACCACCTAAAATGTTTGAAGCGCATGGCAATACGGATAAAGAAAGAAAGAAAGAAAAACGTTTATTCGATCCTCACACATATCAAAAAACAGTAAAAATACGGTAAATACAGAATAATTTGTGCAAGGTCAAAAAGGCACCTAACTCAGCATATGCTGCGATATCTATAAAGATAAATAACGCAGCGCTGGTATGATGGTGCTGGATGGTGCGGGGATACCACACGATCTCCCGCGAAGTGGCGAACCTTCTTACTGGCCTACCACCGTGGAATCTAGAGGCAACAGTCCTTGCACACATGCACGACATGTACGTGGAGATGCAACGCCGGGTTGAAAGTCCACTGCCGCGACGGGTCACGGCATGGCGGACAGAGCTCCGGCGGGGTCTCATGGTGAAATGGCGTCAGCGAATATCGCAACCCAGTGCTGGACACGCCACAATTATGGCGGTAAGTCTCCTCTTTGAAGCGTGGCTGGAAAGACCTCACGGCGTCCTTACCTTCCGCATGACAGCAACAGGAGGGGCCCAGCTGGGTCGAAGCCTACTGGGGCCAGGGTTATCTGAAAAGAAGCTCGAGCCCCGGTATGAAGAGGCTAGAAGGAACGGGGTGGGTTTTTAGTCAGTAAGAGTCTGACACTATCTCCCGCTCCACCCAAGAGCGGGGGTTGTCATAAGATGATTTTTGTCAACCGTAAAAAAAAGACTACATGTTGTATCTTAGACTCACAGTGCGGGAGAAAAGGAAATTCTTAAGTGAAAACTTAAGAATTTCCTTTGCAGTAATGTAGGCAATACGGAAAAATAGTGTTTCAATATTTTTAGCAATTAAATTACTTAATATTAGGGAGATTAACTGATGCTTCGTTACTTTTAACATTAGCCTTTTTTGTTTTTTTTTTTAACTATTTTTGAATAAAGTATAGGACGCCTGGGCTCCATTCCGATTGTCCTGCAATTCTTTCAAATACCAAGAACGCCACACCACAATATCGTAACTCTCTCTATTAACAACTTCCTTTAAGACCTGCATTTTTTAAATAAAATCCCATTCCCCTCATAATTCTCCAAAAAGTGTTGCAACCGTTAATCGATTTCGGGGAACATTTTTGGTAGAGTAGGCAACTTTTCCCTGTTTTCCCTACTTTTTTGTGTAAATAGACAGGGTAGCCAACATTACGCCGAAGGAACTTCTTAAGTGAAACGCACTGTACTCGCGACCCGTGACCTTCCCGGTCTACCTACCCTCCATCGGAGCGTAAACAACACGCCAGTATAACCAGCGACATGTCCTCGGAACATCTCACATGCGAGACGGAAGTGACGTCATTACACAATGCTCAATTAGACAGCACTCGAGCGAAACAGGACAATAATGGCGTCTTGACAATAATGTTGTTTATGACATGTATTGGAATATATTATTTTTATAAGCATGTGTAATAAAAGGTCTTGAGATATGTTTTTGTCTGTCTGTCTGTTCTTTTCGGCTCATCTCCGAAACGGCTGGACTGATTCTGACGGGATATTCACTGGTAGATAAGGAGTAACTTAGCTCACACATTTAGCGTAAAATTTTGCACAAAACTTCCTAAATGACATAGGCGAGCACTAAGAGAGGATTTTTTTTTATGATTTTTTATTACTGATGCTTGCGTTTGACCACCATCTCACCTGATGGTAAGCGATGATGTGGTCGACGATGGAGCACGCTTGCCTAGAAGTAACCTATTCACTCTTGACTTAAAGACCCCTAAGTTGTAGCTATCAGGAAACAGACTCTGGCAGGGAATTCCACTCCTTGGCTGTACGCACAATAAATGTGTTCCCAAAACGTTTTTCCAAAATTCAGCCCATAACGAGATAAAACGGGTGTCTAAAGCTTGTATGGAGAAACCTACATTGAAGCGGGCGAAGCTGCTGCCAGAAGCTAATTAATAAATATTTTTTCATTACTCATACTCTGAAAGTAGGTCTGAAGTTGCCTGAGCAGCGGGCTGAAAAGTATCACACTTTTCATCCCTAGGCATACTTTCAACTAACAGCTGTCAAATTATATTTAAAAAAAACTAGGTCTATCTTCTTGTATTCGTAATGAAAAGCACAATGCTTACCTCGGGGTTAAAGTTACTTATTTAGTCCCGAGAAGGAGTTGGCGGCCGAGCGTAGCGAGGTCGCTAATTCGAGGGACTAAATAAGTAACTTTCACCCCTAGTGTAACAATGTACTATTTCATTACTCATACTCTGAAAGTAGGTCTGAACTTGCCTTAAGAGCGGGCTGAAAAGTATCACACTTTTCATCCCTTGGGAGTTTTACTTTCAACTAACAGCTGTCAAATTATATTAAAAAAAACTAGGTCTATCTTCTTGTATTCGTAATGAAAAGCACAATGCTTACCTCGGGGTTAAAGTTACTTATTTCGTCCCTTAAATTAGTAACTTTCATCCCTAGTGTAACAATGTACTATTTCAATACACTTGCTCATAAAGTGACTCTTATTGCACTGCACTTAGGTATATAATGGCACTTGTTACCAAACTGACATTTTGATTACCATTACGCACTAGTGCTATAATGTGGTTAAAACCTTATTGTTCAACCTCTCCACAGCCATAATTTTATTACACTATCGTATCAGGGTGGGCGCAGGTCGTCCCCCACAAACAAGAAAAACAAAATGGGCGCCCATATAAAAACAGTTTTTTTTACCGCCACAAAAGTTTACTAGTTTCACAAGTGTATTGAAAAACGTCGTATGATACACGTGAGTAATTAATGATAACCGTTCTCGGCTCTGTTAAGGCCCTCGCCATAGCTCGGGTCTAAATACCGCCTCCACTATAATCACTAACATTACACTTATATCATAATATACTATTTTTATCTTTCCAGATTGGCGGACACGAAGGAAGCCGTCCGCCACACAGCGCGGACGTGCGTGGTGTCGCTAGCGTCGTCGCGGGCGGTCAACGCGCGCGCGCTGCTGGCGCGGCTCGCGCCTGCCCTGCAGCACAAGGCGCCGCACGCCAGGGAAGAGGCGCTGCGCTGCATACAGGCGCTGTTGGAGCAGTCAGTACTTTAATATAACCGTTCTATATCTAAATACTGCCCCTGATAGTTAAAAAGACGTATCTAACAAATACGAAAACGGATAAAAAAATATTAATGAATGAAACGGGAAATCGGGTCTTTTTTGTGTTAAAACCGCACTGGAGAAAGTTAGCAAAATATAAAAATTCAGGCAGATGCGCCGTTATGTCCCGATTCCTGCATGCAATGTATATAATTCAACTCTGGAAAAAATCTTAGATGCGTCTTTTATACTAACGGGGGTAGAATAGGATGTTTTCATAAAATATCTAATCATCTTCCTGCCTTGTCCCGTTTTATTTGGGGTCGGCGCAACACGTTTTTTTCTTCCATTCTGTCCTGTCGCTCGTCACGCTATCACTAACTCCCTTTTCATTCATATCACTTCTCACACAATCCATCCATCTTTTCTTTGGCCTCCCTCTCCCTCTCCATCCACCCAAATTTAAATTCATAACTCTTTTAGCAACATGCGTTTCATAAAGTATCTAATATTAAATACAAAATTGCGAAAAAGATTGCATGTAGCGGAGATGAGAATGCTGAGATGGATGTGTGATGTGACGAGAAAGGATAAAGTAAGTTTATCAGAGGAAGTTTGAAAGTGGCGACAGTGACTGGAAAGTAGAAGGGAGAGAAGCAGGGGCGTAGCTACCGCCGCATCTGCCGTACGGGGTAATTATACGGGGCCCCCAAGCTACAGGGGCCCCGACTTAGGCCCGTCCATAATCTTAAATTCTCATGGACAGGAATTAATGAATATTGACTACTCATAATATGATACTCTGTAAATAGCTTTTAGCACTCTCCTTTCTTTTTAGCATTTTCTACATACAAGACGACAATAAAAACTCAACCAATTTTAGTACGTCCTACTATTCCTACTAAGTGATCCATAAAATGAGCTCATTTTCAATTTTAAGGCCTCTCAATGCACTACTTATTTCTATATTAGTAGAAGCTATTTCGTACAAAAAAAAAAAAAAAAAACTTTCAAATATATTTGATACGGGGCCCCTGAGGGCCTAGCTACGCCACTGGAGAGGAGGGACGTCTTTAAGACAAACGATTTCCTTTCAACTATTCAGTCACTGGCACCACTTTCAAACTTCCTCTGATATACTTACTTTATATTTTCTCATTCTATCAATTCTCGTCACACCACACATCCATCTCAACATTCTCATCTCCGCTACATGCAATCTTTTTTCATCCATCTTTTTCACAGCCCAACATTCTGATCCATACAGTATGACAGACCTTATAGATGTTACCCTTCAACTTGAGGGTCACAAGGCTCGAATAACACTGAGATCAAAAAATACTCTTCTCTTTCCAGACACGGCGCCACAGAGCTTCAGCTGCGTGCTGCAGTGCCCAACCTCGCGGCGTTGGTCGGAGACCCCAGCAGCGCCGTCAGAGATGCTGCCATGCAACTGTTGGTCGATGTATATAGACATGTTGGTGAGTACCTCGTGATTAGGGAATGCAAACTCGTTAAAAAAAAAAGCTGAGATCTCGACTTTTTTAGCGAGATTGATCTCGGACGAAAAAAGGGCGAGATCTCGCGAGTTTAACGAGATTGTACTCGAGCATAAAACCGTCTTATTCGAAGCGTGGATTGACACGGTCGTAAAAAAATTATAGACAGATACGTCAAACAATGTTTGATGCAAAAAAAAATATTGAATAAATTCGTGATGTTTATCTTATAAATACTTTATTTTTGGTGTGTAAAAATCACCCAAATGTCATCGCCCTTGGGCGGAGCGGGACATAGTGTCAGACTATAACTACCTTTCATACCGGGGCTGAGCTACGTTTCGGTACTAACCCTGCCCAGAGTAGGCTTCGACCCAGTGCGCGGCATCGACGACTTGGGCTCGGTCCGGACAGTTACCGGACGGTCGGACAGCGAGCTACCCATTGCTCGACGTCCGCAAGCCCGCGCCTATGGTTAACTTATAATACTTATTGTTTTTATGATTTTTTTCTAATTTATTCAAATATTGTGATTATTTGCAAAAAAAAAACTTACTAAACTGCCTATCTCGTGAGATCTCGAAATTAGTGAGATCTCGCGATATTGTTATTCATCCCATCAAAAAAGTCCCAGCATTAAGGCAAATTATATTTACACATTTATATTTCGGTTTCCAGGTGAAAGATTAAGACAAGACTTGAAGAAGAAAGAGTTGTTGCCGGCGCAGAAGTTTGCCCTGCTTGAACAGAAGTTCGACGAGGCGCGAGAAGCTGGCCTCATGCTGCCTACTGGTGAGTTCAATACAGGATGATATGACGCCCACAGAACAGATGGAAGAGGTTAGAATGGCCTTGTGGGCGGGGAAGGCGTGCCACAAAGTAGTGTTATGCTCATAGTTCAACTACCAATAGCAAACTTGCGATCTAACTGTCCTCGCTTATGGGCCTCAAAAAAAGCTAGAAGCCGCCGCAAAAAACGGAGAAGCTTTAGAGGCTGCTTTTCCACTCGCTTATCGTCAACATCGAGCATGGTTTAAAAGCTTGTTGCTTTAGAGCAATCCAACGCGATGTTTGGCGAAAAGGCAACGCAAAAAGAGAGAGAACGCCTGAAAACTCTGTTAGTATTCGGTAATTTCGAGATTTACTCGAATATTTCACAAAACTTGCTCCAGGAAATAGCTGATTTTTTTAAACCCTTAAAAGGTTTTTGAAAAAAATTGTCGTGATTTACAATTTAAAAAAATTTGCAAGGCTTCCATAATTTTACTTTTATGACTTTTTAATTTTTTTTGTAAATTATGAAGTGTCAAAGTTCATGCAAAATAGTAGATTTCTACTGGATTAGTTTTACACAAATTTAGAAATTGATTTCAATAGAAGCATAGATAATATCTACAAGATACTGTGTTTCAAAACAATCGAATGAAAAATGTGTAATATCGTCATAATCGCGTAAGAGCGGTTGTATGAAAAACAGCGAAACTGTATATCGAGCTGCATCCCCTTTGTACTTTTGTAAATAACAAGCTAAAGCAAGAATTCCCCTCCTCAGCTGCATCAGGCTCGGACGAGATAGACTTCGTGAGCCGCAGCGTCAAGCGCATCATGACCATCCCCACATCAGCTCGCTCCAGGGACGGGGACAGCTCCGGAGCCTCCACGCCAGGTTTGTACCACAGCTAGATGACACAAGGTTCAACTACAGTGCGTTTCACTTAAGAAGTTACTTCGGCGTAATGTTGGCAATACGGCAAAACAGTGTTGCAATATTTTTAGCAAATAAATTACTTAATATTAGGGAGATTAACTGCCGCACTCAGAGACGCCCATTAACGCTAATCTCTGATTTACTAATTTTGTCATTGAATAATAGTCTATATCGTTATGACGTTAAGTACCTTAGGTTTTGCTTTAATTGACATTAAAGTTAAGTGACGTCTCTGAGTGCGGCAGTATCTGATACTTCGTTACTTTTAACAATCGCATTTTTTTTTTTAACCATTTTTGAATAAAGTATAGGACGCTGGGCTCCATTCCGATTGTCCTGCAATTCTTTCAAATACCGAAAAAGATGCGCCACAATATCGTACCTCTCTAATTAACAACTGCCTTTTAGACCTGCTTTTTTTAAATAGAATCCCATTCCCCTCATAATTCTCCAAAAATTGTTGCAACTACCGTTAAAATCGATTTCGTTTCACATATCGGGGAACAATTTTGGTAGAGTAGACTACTCTTTCCTTTTTTCCCTTCTTTTGTCTGTCACACTGACAGGAGCGCCAACATTACGCCAAAGGAACGTCTTAAGTGAAACGCACTGTAAGTTAAAACTGACAAGAAATAATGATAGTGTGAATTTTTAACACTGCATAACACTAATCAATTGAAAACTCACTTCTATGCCTTCTATGTATAAGGTCATAAGTTAGTTAGCTCTTAAAGGGTTCGGCGGCGGAGACCTCTCGCGCCGGGCCTTGGTTCAGGCCATGGTCCGGGGGAGGAGTGGCAGGCGCGAGTCTCCTTCTGCGAAGCAGTAATGCTAGCAAAGGAGGAGGCCGACTGTATCAGGCAACGGCGCTCTCGCCGCCGCCGCCGGGATTCCGATCCCGATTTCCGGCCACCGTCCGGACGGTGACGGAGCGGTAGCTAAGTCCAGGGTGGCGAGCGGTAGCTAAGCCCAAGGTGACGAGTGGAAGCTAAGCCCAGGGCGGCGACCCCAAGCTAAGGGCAGGACGGCAAGCATAAGCTAAGCCCAGGGCGCTGAACGGTAGCTAAGCCCAGGGCGGCGAGCAGCAGCTAAGCGTGGGGCGATGAGCGGTAAAATCAAAAGTTAATATTTAGCGCCCGCCACGAGACGCGCTCGCCTACCGATGCCGCCCCGCTCGCCGCGCTCGAGCCGCTAACACCGATGTCGTAAACAGGCTGTTACTTTCGTAAATTGGTTTCGGACAACAATCTTCACATTGACTCATTTTACTAGGCAGCCAGCATCATGAATGATTCACACGAATATAGTTTTAATATCAGGTTTTTTACCAAATGAAACTTACATTAATAACGTTCTTCTTACATCACACTTCACAATTATCTAAAAATAATTATGGTAAGTGCCAAATAAATCACTACATAGTATAAAACAAAGTCGCTTTTTCTGTTCCTATATCACTTACATAGAGAGACAGGGACAGAAAAAGCAACGATAGACGCTTAAATCTTTAAAACTACGCAACGGATTTTGATGCGGTTTTTTTTAATAGATAGAGTGATTCAAGAGGAAGGTTTATATGTATAATATTGCACCCGAGCGAAGCCGGTACGGGTCGCTAGTTTGCAATAAAGTACAAAGATATAGATGTCGCTGTGAATAAATACAGAGGATTAATGACCACTGTTGCAAATTTATTTGGCTTCTACCATACTTAATTACTATTAATCTGCCCCTGATAGTTAAAAAGACGTATCTAACAAAAACGAAAACGGGTAAAAAAATTTTTTAATGAATGAAACGGGAATTCGGGCCTTTTTTCCTTGTGTTAAAACCGCACTGGAGAAAGTTAGCAAAATTTTAAAACATACAGGCAGATGCGCCTGTTTTTCCTGATTACGGCAATGTATATGTCGCAGCCATCTGGTTAAATTAGCCATCCAATTGGAAGCCTAGGGCGTTCGTTAAACGCCGGCATCCAATGTAATGGCTGAAGAACAACTAGCCATGTCGTTGACCGCAACGTTTAACCAGATGGCTGAACGTTGTGTAGTCATTTAGTTAACTAGGGTGATCATGAGTTTATAAATTATATAAAACTACTGTTTAATAATAGTGTCCACCAAGTAATAGTGAAATATTATTAAATCAATAAATAGCGGAACTAAGTTTGAATCACTTGGCTGAGTCTTTATCAGTCATTTCGAAAGGGCTGGGCTAACTTTCAATACGCCAAGCTGTTAAACTTCGAGTGATTTTAGTTCAAACAACCATCGGCCTAGGCATCTAATTGGATGCCGGCTTTTAACGAACGCCCTAGGCTTCCAATTGGATGGCTAATTTAACCAGATGGCTGCGACATTTATATAACTCAAATCTGGATGATCTAGATACGTCTTTTTTACTAACGGAGGCAGTAATATGATCACAAAATCTTAACACTCACCCTTTCTCTCACCATGTTCTCTCCATCGGGATTAACCGGCCTGCCAATAACACCATCACCAATAACCCAATCACACATAGCGTGCGAGGCGCCCAAGCGGACGGTACCTGGGCTGTACAGCTTGCCGTCGGCCAATAGGAAGCCGCCCCCGCCCGCTAAGCTAACGAGCGCTGGTAGTGGTAAGTCTTTTTGTCATTTTAATTTTCTGAACCATGAATACTAAATGTACTAATACTAATATGTCCTCGAACGAAACATTCAAAGACATGTGACATCCACCAACCCGCACTGGGCCTGCGTGGTGGATTACGGCCCATTCCCTCTCCTAGAGAGGAGGCCTGAGTCCCAGCAGTGGGAACATTAAAAAGGCTCATTATGATGATGATGATGAATAGTAAATTGTCATTTTTCTTGCCTGCATTGTCATTTCATATTATTTTGACATGTTCAAAGCATGTCTTTCATCAATAGGGATGCATGCAATTTTTTTTATCCATCTTACTGTCTACGTACACGGGCTTCAAAAAAACGCCGCTTTGAGCTTCATTTTGAGGCGGCTTTTTTTAGTGGCTCGTGTGCGGCGGTGCCTCCACAAAAAAAACGCTTGAAGCCGCTTCAAGCTTCTCCGCTGTTACGCGCTTCAGCTGTTTTTTTTTACGGTGGCTTCTAGCGTTTTTGTTGCGGCGTTTTTTTGAGGCCTGTGTGCGGGAACAGTTATTCTTATTTGGAACGCATTGTAACTACGTATTAAGGCCGCCAATCATAAAAAAATAACCGACTTCACTAAATTGAATTGAATTTGAGGAGTTCCCTCGATTTCGCCAATATTCCATCATCAGATCCCAACTTGGTGACTGTGGGACCATTTGGGAAGTATACCAAACAGTATACTTCCAACAAAAATAGTACATTGTTACACTAGGGGTGAAAGTTACTTATCCCGAGGAGTTGGCGGCCGAGCATAGCGAGGTCGCTAATTCGAGGGTTGAAAGCAACTAACAACTGTCAAATTATTTAAAAAAATAATTAGTTCTATCTTCTTGTATTCCTAATGAAAAGCACAGTGCTTACCTCGGGGTTAAAGATACTTATTTAGTCCCTCGAATTAGCTAACTCCTTCTCGGGACGGAATAAGTAACTTTCACCCCTAGTGTAACTATGTACTATTTCAAATCGATTGGCAAGCAACGAAGTTATGAGCGAAACATAAAAAAAAACAAAAGTCGGTTAAACAATCAAATAATATTTCACAGATTATAAGTCTTATAAACGTTCCTCAGTGTCCAGCGGTATAAGCACATCAGCTACAGGTGAAGCGGGTGCCGTGTCCTCCGAAGCCTTCGAGGCTGCGTTCCTGTCGTCAGCACCTGCTGCCGTGTACGGTCCTCGAGGGCTGGACGACCTGTGCCGGCACGCGGCCGCGCTGCTCGGGGACCGCGGCGCTGACTGGGAGAAGAGGGTGGATGCGGTGAGTACCACGAACCCATTCTATCATCAGTCCAACATACGTACGACGATGTGCTACCAGGGGTAAGCAAGCATGGGTCGTCCGAAAGGTAACCCCGAAGTCCTGGGACGCAAGGCAAAGAACATAGAAGTGGGTTTTAACACAAAATAGGTACAGAAGATAATCTTCATACAAAGCGCGCTCGAGCAACGCACACATAGACACCGCTCACGGACACGATATCTCGGCTCAATCGCTCGGTCGCACTCGTATGGTTCGGCGCAACGCGCTGACCCTAGCGCGATCGCCTAGCGTAGGTATAAAAAGTGAAGTACATACATGAGATGGACTTCTGCACCTATTTTGTGGTTTTAGTCAATAAAAGTCTGACACGCTTTCTCGCACTGCTCTAGAGTAGGAGAAGTCAAAATCACTCAGGAATAAAGCAGCAACCTATTGGCGAAAAAAATTTAGCAATCCAAAGAGTACTTTCAGATATTACCTCCTACAAACAAAAAAAAAAAACAAACATTACCTCTTTATAATAGTGTAGATGGAGGAGTTTCAGTATTCTATGAACTTTTAAAAACATTCTTTTTTAATTTGCAGTTAAAGAAAATCCGTTCGCTGCTAACGGCGAACGTTCACCAGCAGTACCCGGCGGAGTTCGCGGCGCATCTCAAGGAGATGTCCGTGCCGTTCCTCGTCGTCATCAAGGACCTGCGGAGTCAGGTCTGTAGCACACCAGCTGCCTAGCCTGAACGCTCACCACACATACTTTCCCCATATCGCTAGCAGGCATGGGTCCTATAGTTTGTTGGCATCTCTTTAAGGAGCCCATCGAACACTACAAACTGTCGACGACTCGGGATTGTTTCTTATAGGGCGAGCGGACGGCGAGCTACCTATTGACCTGTTGGTCTGGTGGTCAGTGTTCCTAACTGCAATGCTGGAGGTTCTATTCTCACCCAGGACAAATGTTTGTGTGATGAGCATAATAATTTAGTCTGTGTTTGGGTGTAATTTATCTATAATACTAGCTTTTGCCCGCACGGCTTCGCTCCCGCTCTTCCAAACTCTACCCTACTATACCCTACTCTACACTATTCTACCCTACTCTACCCTTCTCTACCCTACTATACCCTACTCTACTCTACACTACTCTACACTACACTACACTACTCTACACTACTCTACTCTACTCTACCCTACTCTACCCTGCTATACCCTACTCTACCCTACCAAACTTCACATAAACCATCTATTAAATAGTCCGAACAAAGCCTAAAAATTTGGTTTGGATAGGTGAGCCCGTTCTTGAGTTATAAAATAACAACGAAAAGTGGCATTGATTTTTATATATATAGATGTATGTATTTAGAAATATATTAGTATGTTTATCAGTTGTCTAGTACTCATAGCACAAGCTCTCATTAGTTTGGGACTAGATGGCGTTGTATGAAAGATGTGGAATATTTTTATATTATATTGCTCGTCGTCCCACGTTAACCCACGTCTACGATCACCGGAGATCGCTTCCCGGTGCTCGGGGCATCTCCCGTCGCGGCGGCTGCTGGGGAATAAGTATGTACATTCCTTCACTCTTGCGATCCATATTGGAGTAAATTTACCTTTGATCATAATTATCATCTTCCTACCCTGAACCTATGTGACTCGGAGTCGGCGCTACACATTTCTTTCATCTGTTCTGTGGTTTCACCTGTCGCGCTATCTCTGTCTCTTTTCTTTGAATGTTAAATTACCGTTTTTGTCTTGTCTCCAGGTCGTCAGAGAAGCGTGTATAACGATCGCGCACATGTCGAAGGTGCTACGCAACAAGATCGACCAGTTCAGCCTGTATATCTTGCAGGAGCTTATCAACCTCATACAGAATGCCGCCAAGGTAACATATCTAACGTCATTATTACGGATGGGGGTAAAAAAAAACATCATCATCATTTCAGCCGATATGCGTCCACTGTTGGACATAGGCCTCCCCCAAGCGTCGCCACAACGAACGTTCTTTTTTAATTATTGATATAAACCAGTGCTTGACTGCGATCCCAGCTGATGGTAAGCAGTGATGCAATCGTTGATGGTGGCGCACTAGTTTACTAAGAACCTATTCCCTTTAGCTTTGAAGACAACTATATTATAATCGAATGGGAAGACCGCAGCAGGCAAATTGTTTCAATCTATTGATAGTGATTAACACTAATATTATAAAGAGGTAAAGTTTGATTTTTGTTTGTAGTAGGTAATCTCTAAAAGTCCTAGTCCGATTACTAAAATTTTTAGAAAAGCTAGCTTGCTAGAAAGCTGCTTTATTCCTGAGTGGCACAGGCTAAATTTTATCTACGCGGGCGAAGCCGCTAGCATAAGCTAGCAACTTATATGGTAAATATTTCCAGGTGGTGTCGTCAGCGGGCACGATATGCGTGCGCTACATCGTGATGTACGTGCAGTCTCCGCGGCTGCTGCCCGTCATCATGACCAACCTGACCACCAACAAGTCCAAGGAGATCCGCTCCACGCTCAGGTAAATACCACTTGGATACAAGATCCTTCATTATTGTACTAGCTTCCGCATGCGTGGAATTTTAGTCTATACTATATATAGTCATACATATTATAGTGTATGTATTTAGAAATATATAAGTATGTTTATCAGTTGTCTAGTACTCATAACACAAGCTATGCTTAGCTTGGGAATAGACGGCGTTGTGTGATGGCTGAGGAATATATATAAAAAAAAAACTACTGCCTGTATGTCACTGATTGACAAATACCTCTATGTCGCCATTTATCTCTGTCTCTTGCAAGTCTTGTCCATGTTCCTCCTGCCACTGCTTTTATATCATCGACCCATCTTTTTGGTGGTCTACCTCGTTTCCTTTTTCTGTGGCTCATGAATCAGTTCATTGTTATTTTTTTTTATTTTTATTATTATTGATAGGCTCACGTTTGACCACCATCTCACCTGATGGTAAGCGATGATGTGGTCGACGATGAAGCACGCTTGCCTAGAAGTAACCTATTCACTCTGCGCCATTTTCTTTCATTCACTTTTCCTCTAATATTATGTTCTGTCCATTTCCATTTCAGCTTTTTGATTGTCTTCGTTACATCTTTTGTCTTTGTGTTTCTTTATTGTTGTATTTCTTATTCTATCTTAAAAATATTAACTTAGTCTATTTATTTGTCCACAGTGAAGTGCTAGTGCTAATTCTAGAAAAATGGCCGGCGCAGACGATAGAGAAGCAGCAGGTGGCCGTGAGGGACGCCATCAGGAGAGCGTGCGTCGATGCCGATAGCGTTTGTAGGACTAACGGCAGAAGGTACGATTATATAATAACTTCATTAGCCTTAGTCTAGAATCTAGACTCTTGATTACGGTTGTAGATGGAGGGAGAGGGAGGCTAAAGAAAAGATAGACCGTGTGAGAAATGATATGAACGAATAGGGAGTTAGTGATAGTGTGACAAGTGACAGGACAGAATGGAAGAAAAAAACGTGTTGCGCCGACCACAAGTAATATGGGATAAGAGAACAGGAAAATGACGATGATAAGCCTATTTTGTGTCCCACTGCTGAGCAAAGGTCTTTCCTTACTCCATCTCAACCTCTCTGTCTTAGGCGGTCTCTGGCCAAGTTTCCTCTGCGAATATGATCAGTACCCCTAGCCAAGTTGATAATCTACAATCGTTAACGCGAGTAGAAAACTTAGAAAGAATAGACTGACTGATAGAGTGAATAGGCTTTTAATAAACTAGTGCGCCTCACCATCAACGATTGCATCACTGCTTTCCATCAGGTGGGGTCGCAGTCAAGTATTAGTATATATCAGATTTAAAAAAATGACGTCATCTCAACGCTCAGTCACGTAGTCAGAACAAAAGAGCCGGGGGCGTGACCAGATCGAAACGTTCGACGCAAGCGAAACGGTTGTAACTTGGCTAGGCTAGATCGTCGCACGACCTTCGTCTAGGTCGACCTCGTTCTGGCGTCCAGTGAATGACAATCCTCGCCCATCTGTCCGGGTGTATTCGGGCAACGTTTTAATGATTCCAAATTATTTCCAGTAGCGTAGACACTTGAGATACAAAACAACACCAATTTCACATCATAATATCCACCAAGAACAGTGGTGGCCGAGTGGTAACGGCCTCGACTTAAAAGTTATAGGTCGCGGGTTCGTACCCAGCTAGGTGCATTACTTTGTGTAATTTATTTCATCACCACTGCTCTAAAAACGGTGAAGGAAAACATCGCGAGGAAACCGGCATGTCCTAGAACCAAAAATTCGAAGACATGTGACATTCACCCACACGCACTGGGCCCGCACGGTAAATTACGGCCCATTCCCTCTCCTAGAGAGGAGGCTTGAGTCCCAGCAGTGGGAACATTAAAAAAAAAGGCTGGTAATGATGATGATATCCACTAGCAAACAATATGCAAATAATTAAAACAGCCACTAAACTTCATTTGAAAAAAAAAAACCGCCAGAAACTCGTCGATATTTTATATATTTCGTGTTTTTCGCAGAGCATACGCCGCCTACAAGCGCCATTTCCCTGATGATGCAGACCAACTGTTCGGTCAGCTGGACACGGCGGCGCAGAAGCAGATCGAGCGCGAGAGGAACGTCGGCAGCGTTGACAGTCTGCATCATGTTGGCACGGGTAAGAACTATATACATACAATATCAATTTTAGTATATGCGAGACCTGAAATACAAGTATTTTTTTGTAAAGAATCTATGTACAAAATTTCATAACTGTATCATGAAAAATCACAAAGTTATAATATAAAAAAACTCAAATTTATTCGAAACGAACATTGACTGGCCAAAGCCGAACACGGCATAAAAACAGAATTCAACTGCCACCAATTAGGCTAAAATTATTAAAAAAAAAAAAGGTTTATTGTATATCGATTATTATTTTTAATCATTTACCAAATAGTTTACAAGATCTACCATTGACAATGTTTAAAAAAATACAGTACGCGTCAAATAACTTTGCCGCTCTGAAGTTGGCTACAAATCACTGCGCATTAGTCAATTTTACGAAAAAGACAGCACTGCGCATGCGCGGCTAGCGATGCAATAGACGAACCTCAGTGTTACGGTTCTATCTCAGTCGCTCATATACGTCCGATATCATCTTGTGTTCCGCTCGCACAGTACATACGGTCGTCGATGCGAAAAGTGTTACGCGTAAATTACCTACCTGTTTTAAGTTTGTTGTTTTTTGTTATTTTTTCATATAGTTATTGTTGTGTTTGAATTGTTATTGTTGTGTTTGAATTGTTATTGTTCTGTTTGAATTGTTATTGTTGTGTTTGAATTGTTATAGTTGTGTTTGCATTGTTATTTGGTTGACGTTGTCCTTAGTTTTGTCAAACAAAATGCCAAAACGGAACACGGTTTTACGCCGACAAGCGCGAAAAGTAATTCATAATGTGGTGAATTACATGCAGAAAGAGAAGGACGAAGGCGTGCTTAATTTAAATTGCAAAATTTAATTTTACGTCAGTGAACACTTTTTACGCGATAGTACCTGCGCCGTTGTTAGGAAAGCCTAACTTCAGAGCGGCAAAGTTATTTGACGCGTACTGTACTGTTTAATCTGTTATACTAGTTAAAAAATATTATACTGTAAAAGAATATTTAGAAGACAAGTCAATAGAACCTGTAATATGCAAGTTAGATTAATTGACGACACTGACTGAATATATTTGCACGCCATGTTACGGCAGGATATGCTGAAACAAATTTACTGTAACACCTTATGTATCATATTCTAGCAAATAAATGTTTTGATTTGATTTGATATAAATATTTGAAAATATTCCATGACTATCACACAACGCCTTTTAGTCCCAAGCTAAGCCACTGACAACTGATAAACATACTTAAATATTTCTATACATTATAATATTATAGATAAATTGCACCCAGCCAGAACAAAAAAATGATCATGCTCATCACACAAACTTTGTCCTGGGTGGGAATCGAACAACCTCTCCGGCATAGCAGTCAGGGTCACTAACCACTAGACCAACAAGCCAGTCTTGCTCTCAAATAGTTGCTTGCATGACACAATGTCTAAATACATCGTAACTTGCTTGTTTCAGAGAGAAGAGCTATCACAAGTCCCAGAAGTCCATCAACCAGTGTATCAGGTCAGTCATGTAAATATGTATTTTACCTAGTAATCAAATACTTTTACACACAGAAAAGATGAAAGAGGTTAGAAAGGAAATACTTTCCGATTTGTACTACGAGTGTCGCCGCTTGTCTCCCACCCCTTAACTCCACTACAGGCAATACACCAGTAGTTGAACTATGAGCAATGCCCTACTTTGCCACAAAGTAGGGCAATGCTCATAGTTCATGCGCACCTGCTCCGCCTCGCCCACAAGGCAGTTCTAACCTCTTTCATCTTTACTGTGCCTGTACAGACCAATATCAATTAACTGGTTAGATATTTAACACGCCAGTAGCGGACTGTAGGCAACACAACAACGTATAGGGTTCTCCGCGCGATTACAGCATATATATACAACAGTTCGATTAATATCGATAAATATTTATCGGACAGTTACCCGGACCAGACACAATACCCGTCTGGTCGGAGGACCCTCCTCGTGTTTATGTCCCTTATACTACATTCGAAATATAGAAAAACCTTTTTAACTGTTCATCCAATCGATTTTGGACTTTTATTGCGTTGGTGGCATGACAAATGGCAGCTGCAGTAAATAGTTGGTTTTTTAAGCACTTTTTTTATTTAAATGTTATCCTTATGCTTACGGAATAGAAATCAAAATAGGTTATAAGCACAAGATTTTGATAAAAATAAGACTACAGTCTATACGCTTTAAGATAATAGTGACGTCATCAGTGCCACTGTCAAATAAAGGTGTATTTCATACTGGGCTGAATATTAGACCATTAATTTCAAAGCAAACTTTTAACAAAACTGTATTTTCTTTTTGTAAAAAAAAATAATAATATTTTGTTTAAGATTATTTTGCAACATTCCAAGCTGTCAGACAACAATAGGCCACAATAGAGTGGCCTATTGTTATGAAATACTTTTTCTGGGTTTTATTAATTCATTCTTTAATGTACACAAACAGTTTAAAAAAAAGGACACTTGATGTACATTGTTTAATTATGTCAGAAGCTTGAATGGACACTTTGCTATCAAGTCAGCCTCATTCCATTCATGTGAAATAATTTTTAACCTTTTGAACGCCAATCACTTGTATACAAGTTCGAGATGTTCGTGCCCTCAGCGCCACTACTTGATTAGAAGTAATAATAGTATAAAATAAATTTACGACTTTTACCAGACCTTTTATTTTGTTTTAATGGAAGATTGCCCTGTTATAAGCCATATTTTTTACTTTTTTACACATAATAAGTTCTTGTTTGTTTTATATTCAATAGAAACATTTGTTAGTTAGTTTAACATAGAAACAATTTGTTGCGTGGCGCTGGAGGACACATCGCGTATTACATAGATGGGCGTCGAAAAGGTTAATTTAAAAAATCAGTTAGAATGCTCACTTTTATTTTATCGAATAGTTAATAGAATAAAATAATCATTTTAAAAAATTGGCTGATATCTCGTTGCTTTAAGTCCGCTTATGTACTATATACTATATATGAAGTTTAAATAAATAAACTCGCGTCCGCCCTATCTCAAATGCTTACTGCAACTGGTCAACGTTGTGAACATGAGTTTCAGTTCAAAATGGGCAAAAAGTGTGGCTGAGTGACAACGATGAATCACTATTTTCTTAGCATGAATATACTGTAATCTGGAACATTTTGATTTGAGAACATTCTCCGTTTCTTAGAAGACGTTTATGAAAGCAGTAAATTATTCGTGTGTTGCACTCAACCTGGTTAAAAGTCAATCGACCGCAATACCCTTTGTTTACCTTACATTTGTCAAATTTGAGTAATCCGCCCCCATCCCCGCATGCTGCCTGGATATCGGTAACTATATGTGTAGCGTCGACTGAGAACCTAGTGTCCGGCGTCAGTAGGTCGGGCTCGCTGCGCCGGCGCCGCGCGTCGCAGGAGCGGCCGCCCGTGTCGCACATCCCCGTCGCCATGAGGGGGAACGGTGACGGTAACTATATGTGTAGCGTCGACTGAGAACCTAGTGTCCGGCGTCAGTAGGTCGGGCTCGCTGCGCCGGCGCCGCGCGTCGCAGGAGCGGCCGCCCGTGTCGCACATCCCCGTCGCCATGAGGGGGAACGGTGACGGTAACTATATGTGTAGCGTCGACTGAGAACCTAGTGTCCGGCGTCAGTAGGTCGGGCTCGCTGCGCCGGCGCCGCGCGTCGCAGGAGCGGCCGCCCGTGTCGCACATCCCCGTCGCCATGAGGGGGAACGGTGACGGTAACTATATGTGTAGCGTCGACTGAGAACCTAGTGTCCGGCGTCAGTAGGTCGGGCTCGCTGCGCCGGCGCCGCGCGTCGCAGGAGCGGCCGCCCGTGTCGCACATCCCCGTCGCCATGAGGGGGAACGGTGACGGTAACTATATGTGTAGCGTCGACTGAGAACCTAGTGTCCGGCGTCAGTAGGTCGGGCTCGCTGCGCCGGCGCCGCGCGTCGCAGGAGCGGCCGCCCGTGTCGCACATCCCCGTCGCCATGAGGGGGAACGGTGACGGTAACTATATGTGTAGCGTCGACTGAGAACCTAGTGTCCGGCGTCAGTAGGTCGGGCTCGCTGCGCCGGCGCCGCGCGTCGCAGGAGCGGCCGCCCGTGTCGCACATCCCCGTCGCCATGAGGGGGAACGGTGACGGTAACTATATGTGTAGCGTCGACTGAGAACCTAGTGTCCGGCGTCAGTAGGTCGGGCTCGCTGCGCCGGCGCCGCGCGTCGCAGGAGCGGCCGCCCGTGTCGCACATCCCCGTCGCCATGAGGGGGAACGGTGACGGTAACTATATGTGTAGCGTCGACTGAGAACCTAGTGTCCGGCGTCAGTAGGTCGGGCTCGCTGCGCCGGCGCCGCGCGTCGCAGGAGCGGCCGCCCGTGTCGCACATCCCCGTCGCCATGAGGGGGAACGGTGACGGTAACTATATGTGTAGCGTCGACTGAGAACCTAGTGTCCGGCGTCAGTAGGTCGGGCTCGCTGCGCCGGCGCCGCGCGTCGCAGGAGCGGCCGCCCGTGTCGCACATCCCCGTCGCCATGAGGGGGAACGGTGACGGTAACTATATGTGTAGCGTCGACTGAGAACCTAGTGTCCGGCGTCAGTAGGTCGGGCTCGCTGCGCCGGCGCCGCGCGTCGCAGGAGCGGCCGCCCGTGTCGCACATCCCCGTCGCCATGAGGGGGAACGGTGACGGTAACTATATGTGTAGCGTCGACTGAGAACCTAGTGTCCGGCGTCAGTAGGTCGGGCTCGCTGCGCCGGCGCCGCGCGTCGCAGGAGCGGCCGCCCGTGTCGCACATCCCCGTCGCCATGAGGGGGAACGGTGACGGTAACTATATGTGTAGCGTCGACTGAGAACCTAGTGTCCGGCGTCAGTAGGTCGGGCTCGCTGCGCCGGCGCCGCGCGTCGCAGGAGCGGCCGCCCGTGTCGCACATCCCCGTCGCCATGAGGGGGAACGGTGACGGTAACTATATGTGTAGCGTCGACTGAGAACCTAGTGTCCGGCGTCAGTAGGTCGGGCTCGCTGCGCCGGCGCCGCGCGTCGCAGGAGCGGCCGCCCGTGTCGCACATCCCCGTCGCCATGAGGGGGAACGGTGACGGTAACTATATGTGTAGCGTCGACTGAGAACCTAGTGTCCGGCGTCAGTAGGTCGGGCTCGCTGCGCCGGCGCCGCGCGTCGCAGGAGCGGCCGCCCGTGTCGCACATCCCCGTCGCCATGAGGGGGAACGGTGACGGTAACTATATGTGTAGCGTCGACTGAGAACCTAGTGTCCGGCGTCAGTAGGTCGGGCTCGCTGCGCCGGCGCCGCGCGTCGCAGGAGCGGCCGCCCGTGTCGCACATCCCCGTCGCCATGAGGGGGAACGGTGACGGTAACTATATGTGTAGCGTCGACTGAGAACCTAGTGTCCGGCGTCAGTAGGTCGGGCTCGCTGCGCCGGCGCCGCGCGTCGCAGGAGCGGCCGCCCGTGTCGCACATCCCCGTCGCCATGAGGGGGAACGGTGACGGTAACTATATGTGTAGCGTCGACTGAGAACCTAGTGTCCGGCGTCAGTAGGTCGGGCTCGCTGCGCCGGCGCCGCGCGTCGCAGGAGCGGCCGCCCGTGTCGCACATCCCCGTCGCCATGAGGGGGAACGGTGACGGTAACTATATGTGTAGCGTCGACTGAGAACCTAGTGTCCGGCGTCAGTAGGTCGGGCTCGCTGCGCCGGCGCCGCGCGTCGCAGGAGCGGCCGCCCGTGTCGCACATCCCCGTCGCCATGAGGGGGAACGGTGACGGTAACTATATGTGTAGCGTCGACTGAGAACCTAGTGTCCGGCGTCAGTAGGTCGGGCTCGCTGCGCCGGCGCCGCGCGTCGCAGGAGCGGCCGCCCGTGTCGCACATCCCCGTCGCCATGAGGGGGAACGGTGACGGTAACTATATGTGTAGCGTCGACTGAGAACCTAGTGTCCGGCGTCAGTAGGTCGGGCTCGCTGCGCCGGCGCCGCGCGTCGCAGGAGCGGCCGCCCGTGTCGCACATCCCCGTCGCCATGAGGGGGAACGGTGACGGTAACTATATGTGTAGCGTCGACTGAGAACCTAGTGTCCGGCGTCAGTAGGTCGGGCTCGCTGCGCCGGCGCCGCGCGTCGCAGGAGCGGCCGCCCGTGTCGCACATCCCCGTCGCCATGAGGGGGAACGGTGACGGTAACTATATGTGTAGCGTCGACTGAGAACCTAGTGTCCGGCGTCAGTAGGTCGGGCTCGCTGCGCCGGCGCCGCGCGTCGCAGGAGCGGCCGCCCGTGTCGCACATCCCCGTCGCCATGAGGGGGAACGGTGACGGTAACTATATGTGTAGCGTCGACTGAGAACCTAGTGTCCGGCGTCAGTAGGTCGGGCTCGCTGCGCCGGCGCCGCGCGTCGCAGGAGCGGCCGCCCGTGTCGCACATCCCCGTCGCCATGAGGGGGAACGGTGACGGTAACTATATGTGTAGCGTCGACTGAGAACTTAGATCGCGTTTGAACCAGCTTTTTAAGAATTATAACTGGTCAAAGTTTCTTAATTTTGTCACTTACTGACTGACTGACCGATCATCACAAGGCACATCTAGCCGACTACGTCTGCTGGAAGTGCCAAGTCAATCGGTTTATTTAAAACATAAAACATTTGTAATATTGATATGGTGACTATAAGATGTTGCAAAAGATCCCTCAAGTAGGGGACTGAATAAATTAACCAACTTGGTATTACATGGTATTAAAATTCTCCATAGGAAACGACCAATTTGGAACCGTGCACTAGCTTCTAATGTTTTATAAGTGCCCTTGTAGGCCTATGTGGAATAAAAATGTTTTATTTATTTTTTTCTTAGATATCTTTGGTGTTACCACACCAATCGATCGATCGTCGATCAATGCCATCGATCGACATTGGTCGACGTTGTTCGATTCTTGTGGTAGCTTTAATTGATCGACGGATACCGGTCGATAAACCAATCGATCGATTGCCGGTCGATGGCATCGGTCGACGTTGATTGATTAACCCCGGCTATATTCCATCAGTTTCTTTCGAAATGTATTCACAAACGGACGCATTCTACCATCGATCGACAATCGATCCATTGGTCTGGTAGAAACTGTCGATCGACGTCGACTAATGCATTCTACCATCGATCGACTGGTGTGGTAACACCTTTTCTCGCAACTTTTTACGGCATAGGTACTAGAGTATGTTCCCTCAGGGTAATTTCGGACTTGGATACAGGCAAAGTCGCTAGCAGCAACTGTCATCTAACATCATTCCATTCTTCCAGACCGCACGCCCGGCAACGTGACGGCGCGCTCAGTGTCCGCGCTGGACGCGGCGGCGGCGCAGCGGGCGCGCGCGCGTGCGCTGTACTCGCACATGAGCAGGAACAAGATCCCGCCCACAGCTAGCTTACGTGAGTATACACCGCTTTGATGAACGTGGCGAAGAGTACCTAGGTCTGATGGTAGGGGTATAGCCGACACGCCGATGAAAGGCTTGAATCAAAGTGAGGTATTGTAATGTGACTTTTATATCGTAACTAGCGACCCGCCCCGGCTTCGCTCGAGTGCCATATTATACATATAAACCTTCCTCTTGAATCACTCTATCTATTAAAAAAAACCGCATCAAAATCCGTTGCGTAGTTTTAAAGATTTAGCAAAGTGGTTCTGCCAAATAAGTTGTCAAAAAAATCGAGTGTAAATGATAAAATTTTCGGAGATTCAAATAGTGGAGTGGGGGTAGGAGCGTGAAAAATAGCCTATGAACTTTTCTCAAACTTACCAAAATTACACAAAACAGTTTAATAAAAATCGTTCTAACCTGTTACCTATCTATACCTACCCTGCCTCTTACCAACCTATACCTACCCTATCTCCTACCAACCTATACCTACGTTACCTCCTACCTATCCTACCTACCAACCAGCTAGGGTTACCTACCCTACGATACCCACAACCCCACGCGCTATTTTTAGCCATCTACAAAAGTGAGGCTTTTTCATTGACAACCCGTACTATCAATAGGTTCGGTTCTTTGCGTGCAAGTCGACGTATCTACAATTGAAGTTGATCGGTAGTCCATATAAAGTTCACATTACAATGCATTACTTTGAGTCAAGTTCACGGACAATTTTCGATGCGCATTGGAATGACATAGACTCTTCGCTACTGAAATTACCCTTTTTTTAACTTTTGATTTAAATATGGATCTTTATAGAAGCTATGTATTAAAAAAATACATGCTGGAATCGACTCTAACCGCTTGGTCCGACGAATATTTTCGTGTCTATTCGCCAAGGTCGTGTGTTAGCGACTGGGTACTCCATCTCGTGTAACTCTTCAATCCCCATAGGTGACAGAAGAGCTGACGAGATGCGAGTATTTGGTCGTGGATGTGCGACCCTGGCGGGATAAACACGAGATGGTTTTTCTGATATATTCATGTGGCAGTTAAAGTAATATAATGTCTTTAGCTTCTATAAAGGTCCTGTTTTACTATACACGGTGTTCGCAATGGTAAAATAATTAGGGGGTGGAAGAAATCATAAATATTAACAGATATTACTTTGGAAGCTACTCAACTGCAGATAAAAGGGAGGTACGTGGTTTTACAGCATGAAGGTTTCATTATGACATAGCGGGGATGTTATGGATTTAAATTTTTCTGTTCTGGATACCGGATATATGAATAATATTGGTATAAACCATGATTTTCAACAATTTCTTAAAAAAAAAAAACATTTAAAAATACAAAAATTTGCCCACCGACATCGGGAACAGGATCCAACTTAATGGTGGTTAGGGCTCCAGAGACAGGAACCTCACAATGCGAGCCATATCAAGGAGTATCAGACCCTTGATCCAACCGCGCAACGACAGCTTCGACAGATGGTCGTTGAAGCTTTTGGCTATAAGACCAAAAGCTTATATATGATTATGAGCCCGTTGTGTCCCACTGCAGGGCAAAAGCCTCCTTTCCGTTATTCCACCCTTTTCTGCCCTTAGCCACTTCTGGCCAATCCTTAAAGGTAGGAGTCCACATCGTCACGCCATCTCCTGGGCCTACCGCGTCGCCGCCTCATCATTTCGGTTAACTCCATAACATCCCCTAACATACAATGTTACTAAACTCTTCACTCCGCTACTCGCTATTATAACTACAATATTGGGTTGCTGTTAATAAATACGCTTGCGTTAGGTGCTAGGTTCCATTGCAGCAATATTGGCTCAAACTGACGAATAATTTACGTAGACTCGACTTAAATTAGATACCCCACAAAAGCGTACATGGACTGTATTAAAAAGTCAAGTCGGGTTACTTAGACTGCCATGTCCGTGAACAGACTTTATCGGTGATCATTTTTTTTAAATTGATATTGTAGCGACATCTATGACGTCACATAAAAACTAATCCTGCATCGCGCAATCAAAGTTCGCCCCGTGATTAGAACATATACGACAGCCCGAAATCAACTATCGGGCAGTCGCCCACCAGACTATAACACTTGTCTGGTCGGAGGATCTTTCCTTTTCAACGGAGGTTTGTGGAACTTTACTCTCTGTTCCGCATACCTCTAAAATATAAACTAGTGCTTGACTGCAATACCACCTGATGGTGCACAGTGATGCAATCTCTGATGATGAGGCCCACTAGTTTATTTAGAGCCTATTCACTCTAGCCTTGAAGACGCCTAAATTATAATCGCACGGAAAAACCGTAGCAGGCAAATTGTTCCAGTCCATCGACGTACGCGGTATAAACGACGAGGCGAAAAATACAGCAATTATTTATGTTTTATTGTAGTTTTTGACCAGATGTCTTCGAGTGAATTTTAGTGGCTGTTTTAAATAATTGCAAACTTATTCCTAGAAGATATTGTGATTAGTGATGTGCTGTTGCCGGTAATATTGCCGTAAAGTGGGAATATTGCCGGAATTATTGCCTGAAGTATGAATATTGGTGGCAATATTGCCAGCATTATACCCTTATTGTCGGCAACGGCAGATCTCTAATTGTGATGTAGACTACTCAAATGTCTCACTGATGGTGGCGAATGTACTAGTGTATATCAGATAAAAAAAAATGTTTAGCATTCGGTTCCCTTCAAAATGTTTGAGCTGAGTGGTGCTGTTTGCACCATGTTCGTGAACATACCCAAGCTCAGTGCAGGTCTATGCCACATGTCTTTGATTTTTTTAATTCTAAGACATAGCAGTTTCCTCACGGATGTTATTCGCCACCAATAAATTGTACCAAGTAATGCGCCTGCTTGGGTTTAAACTCAAGACATGCAACTCGTTTTTTTTATGGTGGGAAATGATCCAATGATTTGTCCCGCTCTTTGGTGTAGTCATGTGCTGTTGCCGGCAATATTGCCGTGAAGTGGAAATACTGGTGGGAATATTGCCATACTTGGGTGGAGCTTGAGGGCATGTCAGACTCTTACTGACTAAAAGCCTCTCTTGCTTCTTTGCTTTTGTTTCAGGGTTCAATTTCATTTAACCTATGGGAGACATAGAACTCCAACCTAATACTCAGTACCGCTCTTGTGGGATATCTTTTAAATGAATAAAAAGCTGTAGCCGCTCCAACTAACACAATAACAATCTAATGAGTTTTGTTTTTATCTTTCATTGTATATATTTAACAAAATAATATTTTACAATAAAAAAAATATATTTAAAATCTTCAATTCAAATCTCGGTAAAGAAAAAACCAATCCATGTAGAAAATAAAAATATATGACTCAATTTCTGGAAAGAAAATCATCACTATTTTGTGACAAATTGTCAAACTCTTGTTGAATGAATTTTCAATAACCATATCATTCAGCCTTACTGTCCACGGACGCGTAGCTTCATAGACGCGTATTCGTCATTATACGCTTGGTGTACCCCTGCGTGAAACTCACATGCACAACTATGAACTCCTTGGACGAAGCAGCAACTAGCACAACGCCTTGGCTTCAGATTTTCATAATTATGTATGTAAGCAATGAGTACACCAAGCGTATAATGACGAATACGCGTCTATGAAGCTAAGCGTCCGTTGACAGTAGGCCGTAGCTTACGTTTGATTTGTAGCACGGCGATGATTTTTTTTTACCAGAATTGAGAAGTTTAGCTTGTTTATATAAAGTTGATACAATCTATGGACTTTCTTTATAAGTGGTTGTTGTATTCATCAGTATTAACTGCGTTTTTTACTATGCGACCAAACATGAAATCAAGAAAATAAAATTACCTGCTCCAAAAAAAAATCTGTTCCATAAATGTATGGAGCAGGGATTTTTGTTTCAATTATTACAAGATTGGTCGTATACTAAAAGTTGCTTGTTGATGAACACAATAATTCCTTTCAAGGAAAGTCTCATCTAGAGATGTGCCGTTGCCGGCAATTTTGTCCGAAGTGGCAATTTTGCTGGCAATATTGCCACTAATATACATACTTCGGGAAATATTGCCGGCAATATAGCCACCAATATACCCACTTTTCGGCAATATTACCGGCAACGGTACATCTCTTAAGTCCATCTATATTTTCAACTTTGTATATAAAAACAAAATATTTATGTTCTTTATACTTCAACGGAATTCAAAAACATTACTCTTTTACTCATTCTCATCTCACATTTTAATTTAAAAAATTATCATTCTCACGTTATTTATATTATTTTTTAATTTTCAAAAAATACTCTCTAAAGAAAAAAAATACTGAGTAAAGTTTTTGAATTTCAGCCGACCCACGATATGACCGTGAAGAAGACATAAGCGAATAAAAGAACAACGAAGAATGTATATTATATAATATATAAACTATTGTAAATGTAGAGGGATAATTATAAATAAAAATAAATAATTATATATAAGTTTAACTTTAATTTATGCTATGCCGATGAAGGAGATGTATCACAACCAGGTATTTTGATTCGTATATTATTATTTTTCTTATTTATTTGTACTGTAATGTATAGTTTCGAATACACGCTTATAGAATAAGTACAGACAGCGACATCAAGTGGTTGCTCCCCCCCTCCCCCCTTTTCTAAAGTAATTTATGGGTGTGTCCACATCTGGCGAATGCCCTCATGCGATCTGCATGCATGTATTATGATAATTTCGCGCGCAGTTCATACTGCCTCCCACCTGGAGACATACAGTATGAAAGCAAACAGAAATGCATGCGCGCAGAATGTGCTGCCTGCGTTCACTGTGCAAACTTTGCCTGAGTTGCGCTAAAGAGCAACATAACAATAACTGCTCGCTGCAGTACACGAGCACAACGCTAGCGGCGCATTCGCCAGATGTGGACACACCCTAATGTGGGAGGGGTATCCAATTGGTAAGGCTGTCTGTACAGTAAAGTTGGAGTTAAACTTTGGCCGCAGCTCAGCTTGATAACCAACTAGATGTCCTGTGTTTTTATTCACGTCTTTGTTACTGTTCGTCGTTGCTATACACCACCATTTTTTTATTAGTACTAAAAAGATCAGCCTCTCCATCTCCATACCAACTAGAGATGTGCCGTTGCCGGCAACATTGCCGTGAAGTGGGAATATTGCCCGAAGTATGAATATTGGTGGCAATATTGGCCGCAATATTCCCAGATTGCCGGCAACGGCACATCTCTAATACCAACTATCTAGTTAAGTTTATTTATTTGTATTTTGTACAAAAAAATAAATTGTATTGAGACCGATTTTTTTTTACGTTTCCGGAATATTAGTGTAGAGAGAAACTGACTATTTCTATTGGTAAGCGAGCTTGGGCCAAAGTAACACGATTTTACGGTGTACTTTATACAAAGAATTTTATAAAGAAGAAAGAAAGAAAGAAGCTAGAATAAGGGTCAGTTTTAACAACTTCAGATAATGGTCTGTTAAGTTTTATCTAAGCTTTGCTTATTTTAATGAGATGGGGGACGGGGGAGTGGGAGTCTAGTAATTACATTTTTAGTAATACGTATTACACAACTGCCCATATGAAAAAATGGTTATCCTTAAAAGCTTGTTTTATCAGTTAATACATGTGATAACAGTCTAGGATTTGATGAAAAAATTTGAAACGGCTTCAAAAGTAGCCTAATCGGAGGTGATGAAACAGACCCTTAACCGACGCCTTATTTGATAATTTTACTAGTATTTTAGTCGCTTTCTTGCCAGCTGTTATTTAAGTAGCTACATGATATTAAAAAAAATGCAATAAATTATTGTTAAGTAAGTACTATTTTGATGTACAATAAAGTTTATTCCATATACAACTCTTGTATCAAAAATCAACAAAAACCGTTCTCTAAAAAAAACCTTATAATTATTTTGCAATATTTGCTTGCTATACTTTACAGCGATATCCACTGCACTTATTTCAACCTCTAACCGCCCACGTCGGAAATATCCTACGAACACTCTCGCGTTATCCTCAGGGTCCAACCTAAGAAACTCCGGCCTCATCTAGTTTAAATTGACAAAAAAGTTGACGTGTAAAAGTGTTTTATAAAACCTATTTGCAAAATGAATATCATCATCATCTTATCAGCCGAAAGACGTTACTGTTGGACATAGGCCTCCCCCAAGCGTCGCCACAACACCCGGTCCTGTGCGTCACTTATCCATCAGATTCCCGCGGCTAGCTCGCGTTATTTTCGTTGAATTCCCCCATGTTAGGGAAGTGGGGGTTAGAAAGAGACAAAAAGTAGCCTATGTCACTCTCCATCCCTAAAACTATTTCCCCTTAGAAAAATCACGTCAATTTGTCACTCCGTTTTATCGTGAAAAACGGACAAACAGACACACAATATTAGTATGGGTCTGAATAAGACCCGTCGGAATAATCCGACGCGGGCGGTTATAGGATAAACTTAGCACTTTTCCTTCTTTATCATCCTTTCAACATCTTCACCGTATCAATAGCCTGTTCTATTCTGCCTACAGCCAGAGCCAAGCGTTCACCAGTCGCGGCAAGCGGCGTGCCCCCCAGTCCGGAGCGGTCGGCGGGACGGTCCCGCTCGAGGCCTGGAGTGTCGCAATCACAACGTGAGTATTATCAACCAGCATAGCATAGCATAGTCGGCCTTATAATGTCCCCACTGTTGGGACTCAGGCCTCCTCTCTAGGAGGGGTAATGGGCCGTAATCCACCATGCGAGCCCAGTGCGGGTTGGTGGATGTCACATGTCTTCTTTACGCACTAGATTACTCGTACCGAAAACTAATTCGTAGATTTTGAACATTACACTATGTTGAACGAAACGCGTAAGTGCTACGAAAGTCATGGCGCTTAAGACATTTTGGTCGCGAAAAAAGTATCATCTAAAAGCTATCTCTGTATGTTTTGATAGTTCTGTTAGCGAACTTTTTAATTATTATTATTGATAGACTCGGATTTGACCACTATCTCACCTGATGGTAAGCGATAATGTGGTCGACGATGGAGCACGCTCGCCTAAAAGTGACCTATTTACTCTTGACTTTAAGACTCTTAAGTTGTAGCTATCAGGAAACACAGACTCCGGCAAAGAATTTCACTCTTTGGCTGTACGCACAATAAATATTTTCCCAAAACGCTTTATGCGTATGGGTGGTATGTTTACCATGTACTAGGGGCGCAACGCCTTACGTCTTTTAACTTTTCAGTATTTTGACAAATAGTTTCCGTACTGGTCTATAACTCGATCGTTTTTAACCGACTTCTAAAAAAGGAGGAGGTTCTCAATTCGGATGTTTGTATTTTTTTTAATATTTGTTCGCGCATAACTTCGTCGCTTGCCAACCGATTAGAAATATTCTTTTTTTTTTTTGTTGGAAAGGGTATACTTCCCAAATGGTCCCATATTCACTAAGTTAGGATCTGATGATGGAATCTTGGCGAAATCGAGATAACTCCTCAAATGCATTTCAATTTTTTAGTGAAGTCGGTTATTTTTTTTTTATAAAAAGGTTTTATTTTTATAGTACACTGTCTTTTAAATCTTAACTTTTCTGTCCATTCCACAGCGACTTCCCGTTCATCATCACCGTCATCTCGCAGCAGCGGGCCCATGTCGCTGGCCAGCGCCCGCAGACGACCCTCCGGCATTCCGCGATCATTAGCGGGATCCAGAGAGACGAGCCCAACCAGGTGAGTTCACTAATATTATAAAAACGAAAGTTTGTCAGTGTGTATTTTTTTTTTAATTACTGTTATTCTTCCTCGAAAACCCGATCTTATCCCACTAGTGCCTAAAAATGTCCGTGCTCGTCGCTTCAGGTACAGATATATTGCTAGTATCAGGCAGGGCCCGCGTCCACCCCTGAGGGTGGCGCGTCAACCCATTTATGTCTTCGTAAGTATTGAAAAACGTCGTTTAATACTCGTTTTTTATTTTTGATAGGTTTGGCTTGGTTGGCTCCATACCACCTTCGCCAAGGCCCTGGCGAATTCTGCCTCGGTTGCAAATCGCAATTATAATTTTTTTTCACTTACAATAAAACGGACTATTTCATATTCCACAACTTTTATACAACGCAATATAGTCCCAAACTAAACAGCTTGTGATACGAGGACTAGACAACTGATAAACATACTTATATATTTCTAAATACATATAGATTAACTAGCTGGTTCCAGCGGCTTCGCCCGCGTGATAGCAGAAAATTATCCCATGGGAACATACTTTCGGGATAAAAAGTATCCTATGTCCTATTCCCGGACATGGTCTATCCGTGTACCAAGTTTCATTAAAATTGGTTTTGCCATTGAGGCGTGAAGACGTAACAAACAAACAAACTCACTTTCGCTTTTATAATATTAGTAAGGATTACACGCAGACACAGAACTAATCATCGTGCTCAACACACAAACCTTTATCATGGATGGGAATTGAACCCACAACAACCTCTGGCATAGCAGTCAGGGCCATTTACCACTAAACCAACAGACCAGTCAATACAAGCATAATTCTTTTTCCTTACAGAAGTGGCAGATCAAGTAGCGTAATCAGCGCCGCGGGTGTTCGCCGGCGAGAGTCTATCGAACGCACGGCGCCCAGCCGCGCGCCCGCCGCTACCCTACGGCTCCTGCAACAGACACGAGACGCTGAGGCTTTGCTAAGAGTGAGTACCCTTCATCAACTTCTTTCGTGACGATCAGTAGCCTGATTCACGTAAAATCAAACAAGCCAAATATCGTTGAAGTTTTATAGTTGTTCGATCAAAGTCCTATCCAAAATCGGTATTCACGTGTTCTTTAATCGGGATTGGATGGAACGACAATTGAACTGGATCGAAACTAAACGATCTATCAACGACTTGTTGCCAGATACCACAGAGTACTACTATGTTACAAAGTACTCTGTGATTTGAACTGCAATATTTGACGTTTAGTCGTTGGCATCCGACCCGATCAAACAACGTTTGTCTACGAGAATACCTCAAGCTAACGACTGAATGACGATTCACATAGCTGAATACGCTTCAACGACTCTTCGATCGAACGATTTCAAAATCGGTGTCGTTCAAACTCGATCGATGGATGTGAATACGAAAATGACAAAAACGACTAAGTCGCTACGATATCGATACGGTATTGATTCGTGATTTGGGCTCCTGTACCCCTAGTCAAGTTTATAATCTGCAATAGTTACCACTAATAGAAAACGTCAAATGTACGGGAATGACGTCATCTCAACGCTCAGTCATGTGGTCAGAACAAAAGAATCAGGGGCTGCCTTAAGTATTTTCTATGGCCTATCTTTAACATGAAACCATTTGTCCACAGAGTCCAGAAGACAGCTCGACGTGTGACGACCGCAACCGCGGCCGAGACGATGACTCGGAGGCATCCAGCGTCTGCTCCGAGAGGAGTCTCGACTCTTATAGAAGACATGATGTGAGTCACTGCTGATATTTTATGCGTTTAATAGTAGGGTGAGATGGGGTTTTGTGGGATAAAAATCTTCCTTCAACATTAGGGGCAGAATAGTTCAGGACTCGCACCACGAACGCCTTGAAATTGACGTTACGGTGCGACTCGAACAGCGGTACCCTCAGTGCGTACTTCGTCTTTTGGCGCACGTACTCCACGATGTCTTCCAACCTTGTGGTGTGATGCAGGCGGCAGATGTACACGGGAGTGTTCGGCTGGGCAGCTCGCAAACACGGTAATAGTATCATACAGTATTGTAACTCGGCCGTATCTTTGAAATAAATGCCTACAGCCGCGCGGTACGTAAACATTCGATAGGGCTGCCCGCCTCCGGCATTCTAATTACATTTGCCTACTTTGTGTTTCCATTTAGTTTTGTGATTGTAAATATACTTTACTTACTTTTTTATATAAACAAAATACTTTGTGGATTGAATAGGAAGTGTTCAATAAAAATTCGTGTTGTTTTTTGATTGGTAGATTTAAATAAAATGCTTTTTCTAGTATTATTCATACACATAGTACAATAAACCATTATTATTAATAATAAAATACCACGTCTTTACTTTGAATTATACAAACTAACAATAATCGCGCGATTATGTAAAAAAAAAACCGTCGTGTCCGCTCGTCACTGCGGCACAGTTGCGACGGCCGCGACTGTCTCCATGCCGAGCCCATGCTACAACCGAGGCGCGTAGGTATAGCTCGCGTTTCGTCCGTTTGTATGAAGTTGGAATACTGTATGATATTATTACCGTGACGCAGACTCGCGCAGGTGCTATGAGTATACCGCAGCGATTCTTGTTGGTTCGCGCTCGATACTTCCTCCTTTGCACCATAACGAAACCATCGCTATTGTCGACCTTGTTCTTTGCCTTGTCAGGCACAGGTTTCGGTTTATTATTGTACCTCTAATGAATGTTGTCCTCCTTCTCCCCACAGAGCGTATCGTGGTCTGGTTCAGCGTCGCGCCTGGGTTGGGACTGCGCGTCGCCGCCGCCGCCGCCTCCGCCCGACGACATCATCGCGCTGTGCGCCTGCACGCACTGGACCGAGAGGAAGGACGGCCTCACCCACTTGGTAAGCGTGTTATGAAGGAAGTGGATACCCTCACACCATCGATCACCGCACGAGACGCCCACAATGTCTGGAATCAGAAGGTGACTCTGTAAGGACTGCGAGCAATAGGCAGATCGCTGTCTGGTCGGGACCAAGCCCGAGTTGCCAGCGCGTTGTTTGTTACGCACGCCTTAAAAACATGTCAATTAAATAGACGGGGCGTAAATCATATTTTAATCGACATACAACAGATGGGGACTAAAGGCTATATTTCTAAAGGCTAAATATAGCGCTAAGCTACCAAACTAGACACCATACAGACACCAGTATCGCCACACGTCCGAGCTGCTCCCCCCACAAAAATTGGTTGCGCAACCAAACGGACACCAGGGGGTCTACTCGCTTTCTCCGAAACGAAACTTTCGTAAACGAACGATATTCATTTGATGTTAAAATTGAAAACAATCCTCTGTCATATTTTTTTTTGCGAAACATAACTAATTAGAGTAGATTTAGAGATTCGGTACGTCAAACAATTTTTGATCGTGCGAAATTTCGGGAACGAAAGGAACCGTGGTTGGAAACACGCGAAATTTCAATCGAAACTTCGTTTTTCGGAGAAAGTGAGTAGACCCCCAGGTGAGTAACTCTCTATAGAGCTGTATACATTTTGTTGCTAGCGGCGACTGGTCGCGCCGCCATGGTGTCCCGGTGAAATATAGCCCTTAAGGTTCTAGAGTGGTGGTCACGTACCAAAAAACGCAGCTTCGAGATGACCTGGTGAGGGTCGCGGGAATCCGCACAGAACCGTTCCTTTTCGCTCTTGTGTCCAACAATGGACGTCTTTCGGCAGAAATGATGATGATGATGTTTCTCTTCCACAGGCAAACTACCTGAACAGCGGTCGTCTACTAACAGACGAGCAGCTGCGCCGCCTCACCGAGCTGCTCAACAAGATGTTCGTGGACGCGCACACCAAGGTGTTCTCGCTACTGCTGGACGCTGTCTGCGAGCTGCTGCTGGTGCACTGGCAGCAGCTCAAGGACTGGCTCTATCAGCTCATGTTCAGGTAAGCTGTAAGACCTGGAGATTTCCTGAATAGTCAGTCAACCCGGTTTTTACGGAATAACAGTGAATTTATCGTGATTCGGAACACGGTGACGGCTTATTTCATTATAAAATTAACGGATTTGATCTTTTTAGGGTTCCGTACCTCAAAAAGAAAAAACGGAACCCTAAGGCCTTTGTCACACTTGGCGGAAATTCCGTCGCGGATCTTCCGCGTAGTGTGTCCGTTATTAGTCATTTATATTCAATAATATGTTGGCGTTCCGACGCGGAAGATCCGCGACGGATTTCCGCCAAGTGTGGTGAAGGGCTTATAGGATCACTTCGTTGTCCGTCCGATCGTCTGTCTGTCTGTCAAGACTCTTTATCTCGAGAACGCGTGGAGGTATCGAGTTTGAAAATAAAACCATATACTCAGGTCTGCGGTCCCTTCAAGCTGTGAAAAAATCAAACTTCTAAGTTAACGAATAAAAAATTTCGTGTTTTCTTTTTTGTGTACCATGTAAAAAAAAAAATGGAAAAATTTCGCAGCTGTATAATAAATTTTGTTACAGATTACTTATGAAACTAGGCACAGACATCCTGGGCTCGGTTCAGAGCAAGATTATGAAAACGTTAGACGTCATCCACGAGTGCTTCCCGGCTGAACTGCAGCTACACAACATATTTAGGTAATATTTGTGAGAGAAACTAACTGACTGACATATCAACTGACAGTTAAAGCTACTGATAGTTTCAGCGTTGATATGTCAGTCAGTCAGTTTCTAGTCTCAGGACTAGCAATGTTAAATTTAGCACATGGTTTCTGTAGTGTATGTGAAATAACAAGATACATCATCATCATATCAGCCGAAAGACGTCCACTGCTGGACATAGGCCTCCCCCAAGCATCGCCACAACGACCGGTCCACGATACATACTAAAAGACAATAATTGTTTGTACGATATTTATTTCAAAACTCAGTACACGTCAGAAATACAAATATTATGAAATGGCACATGCAATTCCAAGCTGACGTCCCGCGGGCAACTGCCGCCAGCGCGCGCACCTGGAACGAATATCCCTGTGCGCGGGCGGCCGTGGCAAAGAATGCCGCGGACCAATCACGCCGCACCGACGCGTCGTACGACTCGTCGTCCGATCTCTCTCAATACACTGTCTCGTGTGCTCATGTGGTCTGGGTCGCGGGAATCCGATGGATGCGTGACGCATAGGACCGGTCGTTGGGGCGATACTTGGGGGAGGGCTATGTCTAACAGTGGACGTCTTTCGGCTGATATGATGATGATGATGGTGTACAATAAAGTTTATTGTATTCTATTCTCTAATTATCTACAGGTTCCTGGCGGACGGCGCGACGGCCCCGACTCCCAAGACGAAGGCGGCCGCGCTCCGCTTCCTGGCGGACCTCGCGCACGACTACTGCACGCCTAACAGTCTGGCGTTAGCTTTACACGGTATGTAGCTGTTTGTTATAACACTATAGTATATTCGCGTTAAGAAAATAGTGACTCATCAGAACTGCTAGGTTGTGTTCATACTAGGTTAGAATGTTTTTCTTTTTCGGTCTTTAACCCACATTACTTTTGGTCGGCGAATACGTTTTTTTTTCTTCTATTCTATCCTGTCACCTGTCACACTATCATTAACTCCCTTTTCTTTCATATCATTCCTCATACGATCCATACGTTATTTTTTGGCCTACCTCTCTACTCATCCATATACTCAGAACTCTTTTAGTAATGTGTGTTTCATCCTTCCTTTTTACACGGCCGTACTAAGAGAAACGGTTCTTTTTAAAATTTTCAATTATGTTCATGGTAGAAGCATATTTTTATTGGAGTAAAATTAAACCATTAACAAAACCAAATTTTTTTATTACACAGTATCTAAGCAATTATTTTAAATTATTATCGCGTTCTATACTTTATTCAAAAATGGTTTAAAAATAAACAAAAAAGGCAATTATTAAAAGTGACGAAGCATCATTTAATCTCCCTAATATTAAATAATTTGATTACAAAAAATATTGCAACACTGTTTTTCCGTATTGCCAACATTACGGAAAAGGAACTTCTTAAGTGAAACGCACTGTACTCGTACTTTTATTTTTTCGAATTGGTGAGATGTACATTTTTAAAATCGACAAAAGTCGTGTCCGTACCGTCTGAAGGGCTTATTTCAACTGATCAATATGAACACGGTTGTCTAATTTGCTATGAGCTAATTGTTGAAGGGGCGCGGCTATATTGAGTGATAACGATGAGTCACTATTTCTTCCTTGACGCGGATACATTATACTACATAATATTTTTTTGTCGACTTCAATAAGGAAGTTACATGTTCAAATGTGTGTATCGTGCAGGAGGAGCGACGGGCGTGGCGGGGCGAGCCTTAGTGAAAGTAGCGGCGCTGGCCAGCGACCCGCGCGCCGCCGACGTGCGCGTGTGTGCGCGGCGCGCGCTCGCACATCTGTACGACTGCAACCCTGTGCCGGTCAGTATTGTACTTAGTGAAAGTAGCGGCGCTGGCCAGCGACCCGCGCGCCGCCGACGTGCGCGTGTGTGCGCGGCGCGCGCTCGCACATCTGTACGACTGCAACCCTGTGCCGGTCAGTATTGTACTTAGTGAAAGTAGCGGCGCTGGCCAGCGACCCGCGCGCCGCCGACGTGCGCGTGTGTGCGCGGCGCGCGCTCGCACATCTGTACGACTGCAACCCTGTGCCGGTCAGTATTGTACTTAGTGAAAGTAGCGGCGCTGGCCAGCGACCCGCGCGCCGCCGACGTGCGCGTGTGTGCGCGCCGTGCACTCGCACATCTGTACGACTGCAACCCTGTGCCGGTCAGTATACAGCGGGAACCTTTACGCGAGCGAAGCCGCTAGATACCAACTAGTATAAAATATATGGAGATCGACGCACCCAGATCGACATACGAGATCCACATGAACATAAAATAATACATTTACACTTCAATAACCTCTCTATAATGTTTTCGATGTGATATACCACTCGCTCTTAGCAAGAGTGAGTAAGGTGAAGTCTAAAAAAATTTGTACAGTGGCAAATCATCATCATCTTCCTTTTCAATGTTCCCACTGCTGGGACTCAGATCTCCTCTCTATGAGAGTGAACGAGCCGTACCACACAGGCCCAGTGAAAATTAATGAACGTCACATGTCTTCGAATAGTCAGTGGCAATTATTATAGATCAATCTTACATTTAATATCCTTCTGAGAACATTTTTGTTTTAATTTTTACAGTTGACGTCGTAGTAATTAAACTATTATCTGCTACGCTACAAGTCGCGGGTTCAATTCCCGCACGAAACCAACATTTTTATGGCCTACATAGGGGTGTCTTATGCATTCAATTACATGTTTGTGGACAAGTACATACAGGTACATAGTATTCATGTGACCATGATACAGGACTAATTCGTAGTGTATGATAATGTTTTTCAAATATAACGTTTCTATGGACAGTTCACGGCGCTAATGAGCGAGCTGCCGGCGGAGACGCAGGCGCTCGTCAACGGAGTTGTACAGCAGCATGTCAGGAGAACGTCAAGCAGTGAGTACATTCCTCCTTCTTATAATATAAAAAATAATTCGCTAAATGTGTTGCTAAACGCAAATCTCGAGAACAGCTGAACCGATTTCGCTAGTTCTTTTTTGTTGTGTTTGTTATTGTGAGGAGAAGGTTCTTATGGAAAAAAATTAGGGTAGTGTAGGGTAGAGTAAGGTATAGTAGGGCAGACTAGGGTAGAGCGGGAGGCCGCGGTAGGCTAGTATGTTATCATAATCAGCCTTATAATGTGTGTGATGAAATGGTGACAGAACACGGGAACAACTTGCATCCCACGGATGCCCTTCAAGTTGGAGGAAGGGTAAAATTTCAAAGTCCGAGATAAGACCTAATAATAATAAAATCTAGAACTATAAATTGACCAAAAAAGTTGAGCTTCATCAATGAACCATATATCCCAGCAGGCTCGGACAGTCCTCTCCGGACGGTGAGCGGCGCGTCCAACTCCACCGCGGAGGACGTGTACTCGCGCATCCGGAAGACCACCTCTGAGATACACACGTACACCGCGCAGCACAGCAACGGTATGTACACTGCCACCGCGGGGACCCCGCCTCTGTGCTAAGGACCTCGATACAGGGCTACTTGAAAACCGCTTGCACTTAGGTGCTACTTAAGAACATCATAAACAACAACTTTTGTTCTATGACTTTTTACAAAACATAACACTATTACCAAAAACAAAGCTTCAAGATTTCGTTGTTCTATCTAACATAGTTCAACTCTGTATTTTGCTGTATCTACTTACAACTCCCGCTCACTGTTCTCGTAATAATAGTAAGCAGGTTTCCGAAACATTGGGATTACACCTAGCAAACAGTCGCAGTATATCCGTGTAGGTGTACTCAAAATTAGAATATTGATACACCATTTTTTATTTTTTTCAGTAGGCAAAAATCATCTTATGATAACCCTCGCTCTTGAGTGGAGCGTGAGATAGTGTCAGACTCTTACTGACTAAAAACCCACCCCGTTCCTTCTAACCTCTTCATAACGGGGCACGAGCTTCCTTTCGGATAACCCTGGCCCCAGTAGGCTTCGACCCAGATGGGTCCGTCCTGTTGCTGACAACTCCTTAAGGCGCGCGGGTACAGTGCGCGCCATCGACGTCTTGGGCTTGGTCCGGACAGTTACCGAACGATCGGACAGCGAGCTACCCATGGCTCGCCGTCCGCGAGCTCGCGTCTACGGTGGCCGGAAATCGGGATCGGAATCCCGGCGGCGGCGGCGAGGGCGCCGTAGCCTGATGCGGTCGGCCTCCTCCTTTGCTAGCATTACTGCTTCGCAGAAGGAGGCAACCGCCTGCCATTCCTCCTCGCTCCGGACCATGGCCTCGACCAAAGCCCGGCGCGAGAGGTCTCCGCCGCCGATCGCCCCCACGAGCGCATATTGGTACACCATCAAGTAAAGATTTGCACTGCCAAATTTCGCTACAAGAACACGTATGTCGCGACGAAAGCACCTCACTAGTCGGTCAGTCGCATTGATCGACTGACCTTCTAGTGAGGGTCGCCCGTAAATAGGTCAAGTTTGCGAGCCATGGGTAGTTCGCTGTCCGATCGTCCGGTAATGGACCGAGCCCAAGACGTCGACGGCGCGCACTGTTCCCGCGCGCCTCAAGGAGTTGTCAGCAACAGCAGAGGCCCAGCTGGGTCGAAGCCTACCGGGGCCAGGGTTATCCGAAAGGAAACTCGTGCCTTGGTTTGAAGGCTAGAAGGAAGGGGGTGGGTTTTTAGTCAGTAAGAGTGACACTATATCCCGCTCCACCCAAGGGCGGGGGTTGTCATAAGATGATTTTTGCCCACCATTAAAATAAAATTATCAAGTTCATGTTCAGCTAACCTCCACTATAATGGTACTATTATCGTTTGTTTCGCATAGGCTTCGTAATATTTAGAACGTTCAATTTAAGGTGAATGCTCCAGCCCGCGAAATTCAAATTGTCTTACGTTTTTTGCAATTTGCAGGCCAGTGACATGTTGTAACTTTACCAAAAATGATTCGCGGCAATAACAAGTATAATTTTAAATATAAAAATGATCAAAACATTCGCTCCACATAGAAAAGGTGTAAATTGTTAAAATCTCCGAAATCTAACTTACATGCAACTTTTCTATGTGAAAGCTGATGGAGCGAATGTTTTGATCATTTTTGTATTTAAAATTATACTTGTTATTGCCGCGAATAATATTTTGATAAAGTTACATGTCACTGGCCTGCAAATTGCAAAAAAACGTAAGAAAATTTGAATTTCGCGGGCTGGTTGGAGCATTCACCTTAAACACTTTTATTTTTGTATGAAATTCTGATGAATCTAAATATGATACATTTTTAAAAGTCATAGAACAAAAGTAGTTGCTTATGATGTTCTTAACTAGCACTTAAGAGGTTGCTAGTGTTTTACAGATAGCCCTGTATACAACTTGACACTCGTTTTTCTTTTTTAGCAGACTGCGGAAACCACATGTCAAGCAAAGACTCTGGTATCAGTCAGATGTCGGATGTGACGCTGTCTAATAAAGCACATAATGGCGTGCCCAATGGACATTATAACGCGTAAGTACGAAAATAAAATATTTAATAATACTGTAAGTGTGTTGGCTTTAAGAAAATAGTGACTCATCGTTGGCGAGGCTAACAAGAACAAAAAAACTTTTTATAAAAATAAAAAAATAACCGACTTCACTAAACAACACCTTCAACACTTCCTGTGGCAACACTACAGCTAACAGCTGACTTAAATTAGTTCCTTAAATTTTTAATTTTAAATATTAAATATCTTTGTTTTTTATGTATAATTCATAATTACTCATCAAGTAAATAAGATATCTAAGTGTATTACGTGTTAGAGTCGTGCAATTAGATATAAATAAGTGCAAAAATATCAATCAAACTGTGACAGGTAGAGGTTACCGGTACGAGTGATTTTTTCATTGTCATCTTATTATCAGGTACAATTTTTTACATTTGATTTGCTGCATATTGTTTGTGTTCAGTTAATTTAATGATTTTTACATTCCTAGTACTTTGATTCAGCTGCTTATTGTTGTGAATGACAATTGTTAAACATAAACATAACCTTAATTTTGGTTGGTGACAGAACTTAACTTTCTAAAGTTTATTTTCTTTTCACTAACTACTACCTATCTTTTAAACTTCAATTACAATCGACCTAGTCTATTCTATTTTCTAGTTTAATTCCTTCACAATCATGACTATGACTCGTAGTGCCTATGCTCGTCAGGAGGAGTCCAAACTCGGTCTGGCTTTGAGCGAATTAAAGGCTTCGAGGGAGTGCTGTGACCAACTAAAAAAGGAAATAGATGACAATGAGAACGTCCTCTTCGAAGCCCATGAAAACAATAGAAAGTTAAAAAGTGAAATGGCTCAGTTATATATTCAATTCACTGAGGCCATAGAAGACCGGGATAGGCTCCAACTTGTTGTGGACGGGTTCAGCCAATGTAGCACAGAGTATGAACATGCTCTGAGTCACAAATACTTATTGCAACAACAGCTGCAAGAGGCTAAAACTCAAATTTCTCAACTAGAGACCACTAATCTTAACATTACTGCCTCGTTGAATCAAAGCCTATTCAGCGAGTTGGTGCCTATTGCCCCATCAATGGTTTCGCAAATTATGCCCTCCTATACTATAGATTTGACTAGTGATGATGATTCTACATCATGTAAGAGAGTGAGGGTAGTTACTGGTAAAAATAAACTGAAAAAATATATTAAAATCAACAAATATATTGTGAGAACCAAGAAAATGGTCAAAAAACAAAAGTTCTTCATCAAAAATGTCAAACTAAATAGGGAAAGGTTACATCTACTGAAACAATTAGACATTTATTCTTCAAACTTAGAAAAAAGTACTAGAAAATATCAAACTGACACTGAAGACTTGCAGAGTGAATTAAACCGTCTTCAACACAAACTGAGTTCAATGACCATAAAATACACAGCCTCTGAAAATCAAATGAAGGAATATGTATTGGCAATGAATGAGCTGGTGAGCTCACAAAAAACGAATTGCGAGCATTGTCAATTACCATCTATTGCTTCTGCGCTGGATCATTCATTGACAATATGTAGTCCCACCTTACCCCAGTCTAATGTCAGTTTGCCAGTGGAAATTACTAATTGTTTGTCACAACAGATTGTAAATAAAGAAATAGTTATATTTTGTGATGAAATTGGAAAAGGTTTAGGCCACTTTTTGGCACATGAATATCCGGGACACTCATTAATAAACAACTGTATGCCTGGCTGTTCATTATTTGATATTATGAAAAAAATTATAAAATGTAAATTTCACCAGGATACCATACTTTTAATTTTTGTTGGTAATAGGGGTTATGTAAACAAAGGAGAACTATTGCAATATTATAGCACCTTGTGTAACCTGAGTGTAAAAAAAATAGTAATGTTTACATTCCCATATAGTAAAAGTTTGCCACAGGAAGAAAATCTCTTTAGATATAAGATCAATACAACTTTGTACAATTTAACATTAAATAATAATTTATTTCATTTAATTGATTCCAACAATTATGTTGGCAAGGACTATTATTTGACAAAAGATAGTAATCTTGTAGATAATTACTATCTTTCAAAGTATTGTAGGAGACAGATAGCTATGTCGCTATCATACTATTTTTCTATTACAGCCAAGAACTTGGCTAAACAAATTGCTCCTATTGAGCAACGCAACACCACAATAATTGATTTTGCCAATAACTTGGCATCAAATATTAATTTAAATTAGAAATAAAGACAACAGAGTCAATCTCTAGCATAAATGTAAACCAAAATATTTCCATTAAAGTTTTAAAATCGTTAAGTAGTATCAACTTGGTGCATCAAAATATACAAGGACTTATGAACAAGGATTTAGAAGTAGACTTATTCCTTAATTGCAATAATATTGATATTCTTTGCTTAACAGAACATTGGCTTAAGAGCCACCAGTTGATGTTCAATTTTAGTAATCACCAGGTTGGTAGTTCTTTCTGTAGATGTGATGCCATACGGGGTGGCTCACTAATTTTAGTAAGCAACAACCTTAAATTCAAAGAACGTAAGGATATTGTGAGCCTATCTGTTGAGCGGTCAGTTGAAATAGCCTGTATTGAATTGGAGCAGTTCATTATATTAAGTGTGTACAGACCCCCTTCTGGATTGTATGACTGCTTTGAAAAGGTAATGGATGAAGTATTCCACAAGATTTGCAATTCAAACAAATACATAATTACTTGTGGTGATTTTAATGTTAATTTATTAGACAACTCAGGTTTATGTACTAAAATTATAAGTCTGTTTCGGTCCTACAATCTTGTTAACTTATTTTTGGAGCCCACAAGAATAGCTCCTACTAGTGCTACTTGCATAGATAATATTTATACGGATGTTGTACCTACTCACAAAGAAATTATAAATTTATTAGATTCTGATCATTCTGGACAATTAATTATTTTTCAGAATCAAAATCACATAGTGGCTAAAAAGAATATCACTGTTAACCCTAAAACTGCACGTCGTTTTGAAAATTTTAAAACTAAACTCATTGATAATTTACCAGACTTGTCTACATGTGATGATCTCAATCATCAATATGAAGGTTTCTTTAACATGTATTGTAATCAATTTAATTCTACTTTTATACCTAAGAATATTTCGGTCAATAGTAACGTGTCGTTTAGTGAATGGGCTACCACTGGTATTCATAAAAGTAGAACTCGGCTTTACGAATTGTATGAAGAAAGGATTCTTGTCAATACTGCTGAATTTAGTTTATATGTGCGAAATTATTCAAAATTATTTAAAAAACTTTGTTCTGTAGCGAAATCGCGTTACTTGAGTTCTAAAATTAAAAATAGTAATAATATTATTAAAACCACTTGGAATGTTATAAATAGTGAAACTGGAAGATCTACAAGACCATCTAGTGACTATAGACTTGTAATTAATGACAATGTGATCACTTCGGACTCACAGGTTGCCGCGGCTTTTGAGAACTTCTTTTCAGAGATCCCCATATCAACAACAAAATCTCTGAACTCATCACCCACTGCTGCAGAGTCTCTGCTTAAAGAAAATGTTAAAGTTTGCGATTCGGATTTTAGTTTCGAACATGTGACTTATGTAGATGTTATTAAGACGTTTAACTCCTTGAATGTAAAAAAGACTGCAGATTTATGGGGTAATTCTGTGGAAGTTGTTAAGTCTATAATCCATATTGTAGCTCCTTCTTTAGCTTATATTTTTAATAATTGTATCGATCGTGGTGAGTTTCCTGACCTAATGAAGAATAGTAAAATAATTCCATTGTTCAAATCGGGTAGTACATCTGACCCCACGAATTACAGACCCATTTCTGTACTACCCACTTTTAGTAAAATATTTGAAAAACTTATTTTAGAGCAACTTCAAAGATTTTTTAACAGACATAAATTGTTGCATACCAAACAGTTTGGTTTTACAAGGGGTCGTTCAACAACCGATGCCGGTGTTGAACTTTTAGGACATATTTATGATGCATGGGAAGACAAATGCGATACCCTGGGCATTTTTTGCGATTTGTCTAAGGCCTTCGATTGCGTTCTCCATGAAACATTAATCAGGAAACTTCACCATTACGGAATCCGGAACTCCTCCCTGGATCTTCTTACATCATATCTTAGTGAAAGGATTCAGAGAGTTGATGTAAACGGAAAAAGATCTCCTGGATCTGTAGTTAAAATGGGTGTCCCCCAGGGCTCAATTCTTGGCCCGTTTTTGTTTCTTATATACATAAACGACTTACCTTACCTCATAAAGGATAACCATAATATAGTGTTGTTTGCAGACGACACTTCACTTTTGTTTAAACTTAAACGTCAGCAAGCGGTTACTGACGATATAAATATAGCTCTCTCAAAAATAGTACACTGGTTTAATGTAAATAACCTACTTCTTAACGAAAAGAAAACTAAATGTATTAAGTTTACCATGCCTCATGTTAGGCAAGTAGAAACTAGTGTGCTAATAAAAGGTAAAGAGTTGAGTCCTGAAGATACTACAGTGTTCTTGGGCATAACTCTAGATGCTAAACTTCAGTGGGGCCCACATATAGACAAATTATCAAAAAAACTTAGCTCTGCAGCATACGCTGTTAGACAAATTCGAAATTTAACTGATGTAGAGACTGCCCGTTTAGTTTACTTTAGCTATTTCCATAGTGTCATGTCGTACGGTATTCTACTGTGGGGTAATGCCACTGATATCCAGACAATTTTCGTTTTGCAGAAAAGGGCTGTTCGTTCGATTTATAAACTAAGTCCCAGGTACTCCCTTAGAGATAAATTTAAGGATATCAATATAATGACTGTACCTTCTCAGTATATTTACGAGAACATTTTGTATGCACATAAAAATAAAAACATGTTTAAAAAATACAGTGATATTCATAATTTTAATACTAGAAACAAACATAAATTTGTAGTTCCAGCAACCAGGCTCAAAAAAATAGGGGGCTCATTTAGATGTCAATGTATACGCTTCTATAATAAACTGCCTAGTCATATTCAACAACTCAGCCTTAATAAATTCAAATCATTTGTAAAGCGAAAACTTTTCCAAAAAGCTTTTTACACTGTAAAGGACTATGTTGATGACGAAAAGGCTTGGGACTGACCTGCTCCAGTACCCTCTAATTCTTATAACATAACTGTTTTTGTTTTAAATTGTGTTTATTATTCATTCATTTTTTTATTCATTTTGACATTAATGTTTAGTTTTTACAATTTGACATTGTAATATTATTTTATTTTACAATTTGACATTGTAAATTATTTTATTTTACAATTTGACATGTTACATTAAATAATGTTTATTATTATTAATTTTTGACATAAATATTTACTTTGTAAGTATTTTTACATTGTAAAAATTAACTTTCTTTTTATTATTGTGAATGTGAGGACTATGTTGGTTACTTTTTTATTTCTCGTTATCGTTTGTCTGGCAATTTGAGTATTTTCTGCGGCCTACCCAAATGTCCTTTCATTGGTATTGTTCGTCAAGTCGTTGAGCTCCTTAGTAGTCCTGAGTTGAGCTTTGCGAGTACTGACAAATGCTTACACTGATTGGACGGGTCCACTCAAATCTGTATGGTTCTTTCTTCAAAAGACCATCTCAGATTAATCGGCATGGTTCTCATGTGATTTGACCATTACATATTTATTGTATGGACTTTAAAAGAGACTTTGACCCCTGAGTTTGTTTCGGTGTTTCTTCTCAGGGTAGTCAGCTAGGAAACACCGGCCTCATCTAGCTTAAACAGACAAAAAAAAAAAAATTGACGTGTAAAAGTGTTTTTTTAAACCTATTTGCAAAAAATAAATATCATTTATCATTTATCATTTAACAATTTAATTGAATTTGAGAATTATTATACAAAATTCCCAAGTCGTTTGACTTTTTAGACAGACTCTAGTTGCGATTATTTCGTGGTTAAGGTGGTGCATCACGACTCACATTTTCACTGTTTTTCATACAACCGCTCATAACTGATTATGAAGTTATTAGACACTTTTCATTAGATATTTTGGAAACACAGTATCTTGTGGATATTATCTAGGTTTTTAAAGAAACCAATTTCTAAATTTGTGTAAAACTAATCCAGTAAAAACCTCTGAAAATTTCCTATTCTGTATGAACTTTGACACTTCATAATTGGCCTAAAAATTAAAAAAGTCAAAAAAGTAATCCTCTAGAGACCTTGCAAATTTTATTAAGATTCTAAATGACGACAACTTTTGCCAAAAACTTTTAAGGGATTAAAAAAAAAACAGTTATTTCCTGGAGCAAGTTTTGTGAAATTTTCGAATAAATCTCGGAATTACCGAATACTAACAGAGTTTCCTGGCGTTATCTCTCTTTTTTTGCGTTGCCTTTTCGTTAACATCGCGTTGGATTGCATAAAATGAAGTAACAAGCTTTTAAACCATTTTCGATGTTTACGATAAGCGAGTGGAGAAGGACCCTCTTAAGACAATATTTCTTTTGAACTTTGACTACAATCTGGTAAAAAAATGGAGCCATAATAATTTGTCCATATTTATTTATTTATATTCAGGGCTCCTTTAGTACTAGCACCACTGAAATAAGGTTTTTATTCTTCGTTTTTCGAAACTGCCCTTAGAGAAGATATGTAGTTTTATTTATTCACTGTTTTCGTGGATAGTGTGTTATCATCATATTATGTCTCGCAGGGAGGCGTTAAACCGTGCAGCATCAGCCGATAGCTCGGAGGAGGCGGGCAGCACGAAGGAATCGTCTCCCGTGCCTGCGCACCATCGGCTTGACCTACAGCATGGGTGAGACACATCATTATATTCTCTCATTTTTTCATCTGAAATGTCACATGATAGCCTGGATTACTGAACGAAATTCATTGGCAGTTTTAGTTATTCGCAAAATGATTCCTAGAGGATGTCTTCTTTTTCCTGCCCTTATCCCATATTACTTGGGGTCGGCGCAACACGTTTTATTTATTTATTTAAAATTCATGTACAGTAGTGGTACATAGGTGGGCATAGGTTTTCTTCTTCCATTCTGTCTTGTCACCCGTCAAACTATCACTAACTCCCTTTTCTTTTATATCACTCCTCACACACAATCCATCCATCTTTTCTTCGGCCTTCCTCTCCGTCTCCGTACGTCTACACGTATACTCAGAACTCTCTTAGTAATATGCGCTTCATCCCTCCTCTTCACATGACCATATCAAGACAACCGATTACCTTTCAACTTTTCAGTCACTGGCGCCAGTGGATTGTATTGTAAAATTGTGATCAACGCTACTCGTCCACGTCAGACTTTTTGTAGAACTCGATAATCGGGCCGATTTTGTATATTTGTGACATTGTTCTGTATTTCTGACCGACTTTTTGTAGGACGTGTGTGTTGCACTATTGCTATCAGTGTATTCTATTTTTCTCCTACAAAAAATCAGCCACCGATTATCGGACGTGGGCGAGCAGCCGTAAACTTGGTGTGGCTTTGTACCTCAAGAGAAAAACACACACACCCAAAATATATGTGTGTGTGTGTGTGTTTTCCTCTCTCTCCTACCTAAATTTTTTTTCACCTATCATTTTTTTTTTACAGAGAGTTCAACTCGAGTCAGTTGGGACGCGACAAGATTAGACCGTACGAGACAGACGAGAACGGATTTATTATTACCAAATGTAAGTTTTATTTATTTATTTACTAGCTTTTGCCCGCACGGCTTCGCTCTTCCCTACTCTACCCTACTATACCCTACGATACCCTACTGTACCCTACTCTACCCTGCTATACCCTACTCCAACCTACTCTACCCTACACTACTCTACCCTACCAAACTTCACATAAACCATCTACTAAATAGTCCGAACAAAGCCTAAAAATTTGGTTTGGATATTTGAGCCCGTTCTTGAGTTATAAAATAACAACTAAAAATGGCATTGATTTTTTCTATATACTAGCTTTTGCCCGCACGGCTTCGCTCCCGCTCTTCCCTACTCTACCCTACTATACTCTACTCTACCCTACTATACCCTACTATACCCTACCAAACTTCACATAAACCATCTACTAAATAGTCTGAACAAAGCCTAAAAATTTGGTTTGGATAGGTGAGCCTGTTCTTGAGTTATAATATAACAACGAAAAGTGGCATTGATTTTTATATATATAGATATAGATTTATAGATTTTTTTTTTTTTTTTTTTTTTTTTTTTTTTTTTTTTTTTTTTTAGGGTTTTTTATCAAAACCCTAAAAATGTAAACGGGACCTTGGGGCCTATAAAAAATTACATTATTCTAAATTTAGCTCACGACTTCGGTCCTTTGAATGGCCTGTGGCCAGTGGTTAGTGACCCTGACTGCTATACCGGAGGTCGTGGGTTCGATTCCCACCCAGACATTTGTTCTGTGTCTCGGTGTAATTTATCTATGATATGTATGTATATAGAAATATATAAGTATGTTCATCAGTTTTCTAGTACTCATAACACAAGCCCTGCTTAGCTTGGGACTAGACGGCGTTGTGTGATAGCAGTGGAATGTATTATATTTTCCCCACAGGCGGTCTCCGCGAGCCGGAAGTATTAGAAGCCCTGTGTAAACTGGACGTGTCTCAAGCGCCGCCGGAGCAATGGGAGCGGCTACTGCTAGCGACACACGAACTGCTCAAGTATGGAGATTGCAGGAAACCTGTCGAGTACTTCAAGTTAGTATCATATCCATTTCAGCAGATGTCTACTGGACCTGCCCGGGAACACTGGGCCTGATGATGTCTTAAATAAAAAAATTTTTTAGTTGGGTTGATTCAATACTCTTAATAGAGCGAGAGGGAGTATTCTTATATTATGTAGGTGAAGTCAATAGTACACGGCGCGCACTGTTCCCGCGCGCCTCAAGGAGTTGTCAAGCACAGTTGGGTCGAAGCCTACCGGGGCCATGGTTATCCGAAAGGGAAGCTCGGCCCCGGTACGAAAGGCAAAAAGAAAAGGGGTGTAACTGTAACATCAAAAATCATAAAGTTATAAGCTTGTTATATCAGCAAAAATACATAGTCACCGGGTCATCCAGGTAAACTGAAGGATTGTTTTGCAATTGCACCCGGCTCTTTGCTGGCGCCTAATACTCGCTATGACCTTCCATGACCTGTATCGTACTTAGTGTCGGTGATATCCAACTACTTAATGACCTTTTTAAATATATTTGGGTAAAAATATAACATGGTATAAAAACTATTGGAATCGATTCAGTTACTGATTCTGAACAAACTATATTCAGGTTTCGCATAAACTAAAAATAATGTGGTCTACAGGGTGGCTTTGACATCGACGCACAAACGAATACCATAGATGCAGTACATCATTCTGGACTCCCCAGAGGTGGACATTTTTGTCGTTTTTTTCCTATTATTTTTTTTACGTTATTCTAAAATTTTTGTAAAAAAAATGAATTACTTTTAAAATTAAAAAATGTCATCAGGCTTGATTAGAATAACGTTTTTATCTAATATTTTTTGGTTTATTTTTACTTAAAATAACATTGGTTTGGTTAGAATATCGATTTTACACAGTTTAAATTTACAAAGGTACAGATAAAAAAAAATAGGAAAAGTTGACGAAAAATTCCATCACTGGGGGTGGTCAAGAATCACAAACTGGATCCGTGGTATTCGTTTATGCGTCTCTGTCAAAGACATCGTGTATTCTTATATCACAACTTTGAATGTCAAACTTTAACAGACGAAAACTCATTAGTATTTCTTCAGTTACTTTCGTTCCTGGACCGCTGTGTCTCCAACTCCCCACGCGTGATGTATAGCGAAAATCGTATTCTGTTATAGTTATATTTATACTTTAGTAACGTTTTGATTGTTTCAGAAATATAGTGCGGGTGGCGCTCGCAGCGTTATCAATAGAGGAGAATACAGGTGATAAGGAGAACACTGAAAACGCTAGCAATGCGCAGCAGACCTCCGGTGAGTTTAACCTGACATTCTATGTGTCATCCATTGTGCGTACAGCTAAGAAGATATTCGCAAGAGAACTAAGGTTGCCGACATAGCACGAAGGATTGCCAAACTTAAGTGGCAATGGGCAGGGCACATTGCTTGCAGAACAGCCCCCCTAGCCAAGTTGAAATCGTTTCGCTTGCGTCGAACGCTTCGAGTTGACCTTGCCGCCAATTCTTTTGTCCTGACCACGTGACTGAGCGTTGAGACAACGTCGTTCCCGTACATTTGAAGATTTCTACTAGCGTTAACGATTGCAGATTAGCAACTTGGCTAGGGGTACAGATGGCCGAAAGGTCCTGTGAAGGTTGCGGGAAACCGATGGATGCGAGACGTACTGGTTCGCTCATTGTGGCGACACCTTAGAACGTCTATAGTGAACGTCTATCGGCTGAAATGTTGAATGATAACGCGTTTCATTCAACATAGTGTAATGTTCAATGTGTACAGACGACATTACACCTGAGTCGACTGAAGTGAATGTTCAGCACGCCTAATCTAGTACGTAGTATATAATACTAGCTTTTACCCGCGGCTTCGACCGCGTTTATTCATATGCTTTACTCTTTCTCACCCTTTTCTCACTTTAAAAAAAAAATTAGCGTATGTCTGTCTCCAAGGTCCCAACTATTTCTGTACCAAAATACATCAAAATCGGTTTTGCCATTTAGGCGTGAAGACGTAACAAACAAATAAACAAACTCATTTTCACTTTTATAATAATAGTAAGGATGTCTGTGTCTGGCGCTTTCTATAGTAGTCGTTTTTTTTTTTATTTGTGGATAAAAATCATCCAAATGACATCCCCCGTCCTTAGGCGGAGCGGGAGATAGTGTCAGACTCTTACTGACTAAAGAACCCACTTCGTTCCTTCTAGCCTTCATACCAAACCTCGAGCTCCCTTTCGGATAACCCTGGCCCCAGTAGGCTTTGACCTAGCTGGGCCCCTGCTGTTGCTGACAGTTCCTTGAGGCGCGCGGGAACAGTGCGCGCCGTCGACGTCTTGGGCTCGGTCCAGACGGCCATATAGTACCTAGTAGTAAAGTTTTTTTTTTCCATGAACCCAGGCTGGGGCACGGCGAACGAGCGAGCAGCAGCGGAAGCCGTGAAGGTGCTGATCTGGCTGTGCCGGCGGCCCGAGACGCGGCCGCAGTGGCAGGACTACTTCGACCTCATCCTGCTCAAGCTCATCCACGCCTACGAGAGCCTCAACAAGGAGCTCATGCGCGCCGTCGAGGCCGGCATGCCGCACATCGCTAGTGCGCTGCCTGCGCAACAGGTGAGGAGTACACAGCAGCAGAAGCCTGATGCTGATCTGGCTGTGTCGGCCCGTACCGGTGACGAATGGTACATTTTGATACAAGTGCAGAAAGTTGGTCATTGCGACCGAGTCGGAATTCGCACGAGCCGTAGGCGAGCGTGTTATGGAGTCATTGCCAAACAAGCATGTTTTCAACACAGTCTTTAACCTTGTAATACACTTTTTCATTACTCATACTCTGAAAGTAGGTCTGAAGTTGCCTGAGGAGCGGACTGAAAAATATCACACTTTTCATCCCTAGGGAGTTTTACTTTCAACTAACAGCTGTCAAATTATTAAAAAAAAACTAGGTCTATCTTCTTGTATTCGTAATGAAAAGCACAGTGCTTACCTCGGGGTTAAAGTTACTTATTTAGTCCCTCGAATTAGCGACCTCGCTGCGCTCGGCTGCCAGCTCCTTCTCGGGATGAAATAAGTAACTTTCACCCCTAGTGTAACAATGTACTATTTTTGGTAATGACACGCTTTTAGTGGGTTTTGAAACTGGAAGCCGACCCCAAGCTAGTTGGGAAAAGGCTAGGGAGATGATGATGGATTATGTATGTATGTCATCGACGTCTGCGTAATGTAACATAAGATTACAGTAATCGTCGTGTTTCTTCAGGTACTGGCGCTACTAAAGCCGGTGATCCGCACGCGCGGCTACCCCACCTCGCTGTGCGCGCTCAAGCTGGCGGCCGAGGTGGCCAAGGCGCGGCCCGCGGAGCTCACCGATGACGTCGTGCAGAACCTCATGGAGGGCGTGGGACAGGTACACCTAGCTTTAGCACAAGATATACAAGTACAGAAGTCAATCCCATGTGTGTACTTCACTTTTTATACTTACGCTCGGCGGTCGCGCTAGGGTTGGCGCTACTAAGTCCGAGCTTCTTTTTCTGTAATATTGGAGTACAAAATAATGCGAGTTTTTTTAGATTTTATACGAAAATGGTTATAAGTACTGCGATATTAAAGAAAATACAAAACTCCACTTAATTTCGAAAAAAGAATGACGTATCTTTAATATAAAGTTAATTTGAACTTATGTTAGTTTCAGGGTTAAAATAACTACTTACATTTCCCTCATAAAAATAACTACATTTCCCTCATAAAAATAACCACATTTTCCGTCTTATTAGATTATAAAAAAATATTGGATACGTATTTTTTCTATTTTCGATTAAACAAAAAATAACAAAGATATAGCCCATTAAAGTTACGCGTGACGTCACCCCGTGCGAAAAAATGCAGCACGGCGTGACGTTACACGTAACTGTAATCCCTGCTAATATTGTAAATGCGAAAGTAACTCTGTCTGTCTGTCTGTCACGCAAAAACTACTGAACGGATTTAGATCAAATTTGGTAGGTAGGTAGAAGAGACACTGGAATAACACATAGGCTACCTATAATTCCACTGCTAAGCTCGGGTCTCTGCCCGCGCGATATAAACTGTAGTCCACGCGGGCGAAGCCGCGGGCGGAAAGCTAGTGGACTATATTTTTATCAGTTTTGGTTTAATTTACAAATAAAAAACGTGTCCCTTATTTTTGAATAATCTAAAAGACGGATTAATTAAGTTTTTACGGCAACTAGCCTATTCCAAGTCAATCCAAAGATATAACACTTCAAAACATGTCGTTTTAAAAAACGGCAATTTTATAGGTTAAAATCTATTATCCGTTTAGGAAACCGGTATCTTAATCATTTTTTCACACCACCTGCTCGAAAATGTCAAATTATATGTCAAGCAACCTTAACCTAAAGTGAGTCTTTAGTGGCCGGGGGCACAGCCGGTCAATAATGTTGTACTGGATTTCATTATGACCCGCTGGTCAATAATGTGACTATTATTTTCTCACAGTAGGTGTAAAAAGTAGAGTATCCTCCTCTGGGCTAAAGGTGTTTTTGCCTTGGGCTAGCTTGAATCCCTCGCTGCATTCAGGATTCTTGTATTAACTCCCTCGCTTTGCTCGTGAGTTAATTCCCGAATCCTTCATTGCGCTCGAGATTCAATATGACGCCCGTGACATAAGACACAACTTTAGCCCCTCGGATCTACTATTAGTCAATCGTGTTTCTAAAACCCCTTTTTTCGTTGGCACAGTTGGCCGACCACCAAAACAGCGCGGTCCGCAAAGCGGCCGTGTTCTGCATGGTCGCCTTCACCTTCGCGCTGGGCGAGGAACGCATGCAGCCGCATCTCAAGCATCTGTCCGTCAGCAAGTACCGACTCCTGCAGGTGAGCTTTACTTCAGTGTGTGTTGCCAGTGATGATATATGACTCTGAAACGTGTTTGCTCACAATGGGCCTTATCAGAAAGCTTAAGAGGGTCCTTTTCTACTCGCCTATCGTAAGCATTGAAAGGTATAAAAGTTTTTTACGTCACCTAACGTAATCCAACGCGCTGTTTGACGAAAAGGCAACGCAAAAAAAGAGAGATAACGCCTGAAAACTCTGTTAGCATTCGGTAATTCCGAGATTTACTCGAATATTTCACAAAACTTGCTCCAGGAAATAGCTGTTTTTTTTCTTTCTTAAACCCTTAAAGGTTTTTGAAAAAAGTGGTCGTCATTTAGAATTTTAATAAAATTTGCAAGGCTTCTATAGTTATACTTTTTTGACTTTTTTCATTTTTAGGCAAATTATGTAGTGTCAAAGTTCATACAAAATAAGAGATTTTCATAGGTCTTTACTGGATTAGTTTTACACAAATTTAGAAATTGATTTCTATAGAAGCCTAGGTAATATCCACAAGATACTCTGTAATATACTCATAACAAGATATGGTCATGTGAAGAGGAGGGACGAAACGCATCTCGTTAAAAGAGTTATGAGTTTACATGGATGGAGGGGGAGAGGGAAGCCAAAGAAAAGATGGATGGATTGTGTGAGAAGTGATATGAAAGAAAAGGGAGTTAGTGATAGCGTAACGAGTGACAAGGACAGAATGGAAGAAAAAAACGTGTTGCGCCGACCTCAAATAAAACGGGACAAGGGCAGGAAGATGATGATAAGTTATACGGCAGAATAACGTTTGTCAAGTTATGGTCAAGGAAATGTTAAAGTGTCGTGTCCTCCCACAGGTGTACATCAGCAAGCAGCGCGAGGAGAGCGGGCGCGGCGCCGGGGCCGCTCCCGGCACGTAGCGCCGGCGCCGCCGCGCGCGCACCGCCTCGCGCAGCACGCAGACCTGCCCGCACACCCAACTGGACTGCTGAGCCTTTGGCTTTGGCATCCACTGTACTCCACTCAACGCTATACTGTAAGCTGGCCTGGACTACCAAGCTAGGGGGTGCCGCACTGTAAGGGTATGTCCAACGGTGTATGCTGTACAGTCACGAGCAAGCATGGGTTCTCTAAAATGGCGTTCACCAGGTAGCAACACTGAATCGTCAGGTCCAAGAACCTGCAAAACGCTCATACTAATGATATTATAGGACTTGTAATTGGCTAACTGTCGGCTATGACTGCTGTAAGCACAAAATAGATAGGTACAGAAGACAATCTCATGTATGTACTTCACTTTTTATACCTACGCTCGGTGAACGCACACTAATGAGCGTTTAAGTGTTCGACGAGTGGGCCGAGACGCTACCGAGATATCGTGTCGTTTATGTATACGTTGTGAGAACGTACACAGTATGTAGATTGACTTCTATACCTATATATTTTGTGTTGTAAGTCTTCCAACCTGTAAAAAATAAATTAGTTCGATTAAGATCAACGTCATGTATACGTTTTCAATAATAACGGCTAAGTAGCGTATATATCGATATTGGTGACAAATGCTGCCCGACGTGAACGTCATTTTAAAAAAAAACCTCATTTAATCTTAATTTTACTAAAGATTTTCGGCATTTTCAACGCCAAATATCTCTTTTCCCCCGCTAGCTACAAAGTTGACCCAACACAACAAATACATATATTTTGAAAGACCTTTCTAATGGTACCAATTTCAATTAGGTATGTACAAGGTGGATCTAATTCCATGTACTTTGTTGTTCATGACTGTACATTAGTACTAGCACTCCATTCGTATCACTACGATATTTTGTCATAAAATTTTGAGATCACACACCAATTTCTTACTAAAGTAGGCACCATGGAATAACCCACCGTAGACTTGGGCTTGCTGAGTGTGAGCCATGGGTAGCTCGCTGTCCGACCGTCCGGTAACTGTCCGGACCGAGCCCAAGACGTCGACGGCGCGCACTGTTACCGCGCGCCTCAAGGAGCTGGGTCGAAGCCTACTGGGGCCAGGGTTATCCGAAAGGGAGCTCGTGCCCCGGTATGAAGAGGCTAGAAGGAACGGGGTGGGTTTTCAGTCAGTAAGAGTCTGACACTATCCCCCGCTCCGCCCAAGAGTGGAGGTTCTCATTAGATGATTTTCCCCACCAGAAAAAAAATTGAATAATGGTCACTGACCCTCCTATTGTTGACATTCTTAGTTTCAAAAACGGAAATAAATACATAAAGCTGTCTTGAATCGACATGTATCGTGATCCTTTACAAGTCTTGTCATGAAACGCAGTTCATTGTTTGTTTTCCGGGTACCCCCGCAGAGATATTAGGAAAAGGTCAATGTACTTTGTTTCACGGTTATCTGGCGCCTTGTAACCAGTAACTACCAGCTCCCAGCGGCTTCGCCCGCGTGATAGCAGAAATTTATCCCAAGGGAACATACTTCCGGGATCAAAAGTAACCTATGTCCTATTCCAGGACATGGTCCATCCGTGTACCAAGTTTCATCAAAATCGGTTTTGCCATTTAGGCGTGAATACGTAACAAACACACTTTCGCTTTTATAATATTAGTAAGGATATTGACGTGTGATCTCAACTTTATGCCATAAAATATCCTGCAGTGTAACGCCCCCGAGCTATAGGTAGTCCTCGAGTATGTTCAACGATGTAGGGTGTACTGTACCCATAATTATGTTAACCAGTGCTAACAATATGTTGGGGAAACGAAATCATTTGTGTTTAAAGGATGTTATTTTTCACAAAAATATTTAAAAAAGGTCACAAGTTGGACACCACCGACGCTAAGTACAAAACAGGTCACGGCAGATCATAGCGGGAATTAAACATCAACCCATAGTTTGGTCCTACTGGGGCCAGTGTAATCTGAAAGGGGTCTCGAGCCCCGGTATGAAGGCTAGAAGGAACGGGGTGGGTCTTAAGTCAGTAAGAGTGACGCTATCTCCCGTTCTTGGGCGAACCCAATAACGGACCCTCATTGGAGGATATTCTCCACCATAAAAAAACCCGTAGCTGGGTGCGGGAGCAAAAGAACTCCTCAGTCGCCCGAATGGCCCGGTGACCATGTATTTATGTCGCTAACTTTGTGAGTTTTCATAATACAGTAAAATTTTGTACATAGATTATAAACATAAAAAAACATACATTCAGCCGAACATAGAACCTCTTTCTTTTCGAAGTTGGTTAAAAATACTAGACATTATTTCAGGTTTCACATATATTAAAAATAAGGTTGTAGATGGGATTTCTACCGTATATAGCAGAGCATAGTTGGTGTTATAATGTTCCCACTGTTGGTTCCCGTGCTCAAGCTATAATGCCGTTATATGATAAAATCATATTTTGAGTTACGCACAAAAAGCAGCGTAGAATTATGTATAAATCAGGGGAACTTTACGACAATTTTATTATTTTATCTGAGTTACTATTAATATTCGAAAAATACTGCTTAGAGAGATCGATATAGAATTTAAAGCGTCTAAAAACGAAAGCCCGCCAAATGTCAGATAACGGCACTTTAGCTTTAGGACGGCAGCTCAGGCCTCCTCTCTAGGAGATGGAATAACAATGAAAACCACGCGGGCCCAGTGCGGTTTGGTGGATGTCACATGTCTTCGAATTTTTGGTTCTAGAACATGCCGGTTTCCTCACGATGTTTTCCTTCACCGTTTCGAGAGCAGTGGTGATGAAATAAATCACACAAAGTAATGCGCCTGACTGGGTTTGAACCCGCGACCACAATTCGTAAGTCGGGGCGTATATTAATTATCTAAAATACTGTCCAATTTAACACAAATAATTTCACTTCCTAAACGAAAGACTTTTGTTTTAAAAACAAACAACATTTACTAGAAGGACAATATAAATAAATAAATAGGTTGATAATAAATATTACTGTCATAGAATTCTTTCCAAACTGTATACCTGTTTGTTTGCCCAGTGTGATATTGTTAATGAATGGAAAATGGAGTTTAAAAATATAGAGATGTGTTCTTGGTTCGTTATGATAAATGATCTTTATTTTGTAAATAGGTTTTCAAAAAACACTTTTTCATTACTCATACTTTGAAAGTAGGTCTGAAGTTGCCTGAGGAGCGGGCTAAAAAGTATCACATTTTTCATCCCTAGGGAGTTTTACTTTCAACTAAAAATTATTCAATTATTAAAAAAAAAAAAACTAGGTCTGTCTTCTTGTATTCGTAATGAAAAGCACAGTGCTTACCTCGGGGTTAAAGTTACTTATTTAGTCCCTCGAATTAGCGACCTCGCTGCGCTCGACCGCCAACTCCTTTTCGGGACGAAATAAGTAACTTTCACCCCTAGTGTATCAATGTACTATTACACGTCTATATTGTTTTCAGTCAGTTTTAACGAGATGAGGCCGGTGTTTCCTAGCTGACAAATGTTAAAACGAATGGTTCTATACATTTCGTTTACCTACAATAAAAAAAAAATAGATAATAAGATAGTTTCCAGGGTCAAAATAGCTACGTTTTAGGTACGTGTGACGTCACCCCGTGCGAAAAAATGCAGCACGGCGTGACGTTACACGTAACTTTAATGGGCTTATATCTCTGTCATTTTTGGTTTAATTTACAAATAAAAAAATTCGTGTCCCTTATTTTTAAATAATCTAAAAGACGGACTAATTACATTTTTTACGGCAACTAGCCTATTAGAAATTCAAACCCAAGAATTTAAATACTTATATCAAATCTAGTACCTACAGCATCTCAATATTTTTAATCTCAATATTAATAAAACCAATTTCAGATATCTCTTTTATGTTTCAATCAAAAAAGCATACATGGAATTACGACTCATAAAGTCGATATTGAAATCGGTTTCATAAATTTGAATTTTCACATTTAAAAAGTACTGTACCCCGAAATACCTTAAAATAATAATTTTGTAAACAAAACATCCAGAACAGTGTTATGCGTGTGAAAAAAGACTGTGAAATGTGCGCGAATATGGTGTGGCGAACGGAACTGTATTGTAAAGACGTTAGGGGCGAGAATTGAATGTGCTCTTGTAGGGTAACTTTAATGAAAGTGTTAGTGTAAGTGGCTTCGGATGTAGCGAGACTTGATATCATGGTAATCATCTGGACAGACTATGGCGGTAATCACAATGCCAAGCACCACGCAGCCACAAAAGTACAGAAGAAAATCTCATGTATGTACTTCACTTTTTATACCTACGCTCAGTGGACGCACACTAATGAGCGTTTGAACCGGAACTGTTCGACGAGCGGGCCGAGGGCGAGGAGATATCGTGTCCGTGAGCGGTGTCTATGTGTGCCTTGTGAGAGCGCGCACAGTATGTAGATTGACTTCTGTACCTATATATTTTGTGACGCAGTGTAGCGCGTTTAAACGCACGTACTTGCGGAAGTGCAGATCTGCATCATCGTTTTTACGCCCTCACGCGCGTAGGGGCGTCTTGTAAATTCACGCAGGCACGCACTCTTTTCATACACAATCACGTCCGGTACTACGAGACTCAGTGTGCCATACCTTGCGTGTCGCTCCGCCTCCACGCGCGTGAGAGCATGTTTCTCCGCATGTAGGTGCGTGATCTGCATGAACGCGCGTGGATGCAGTTTCAGTGTGTTGGACTGTGCGTGTTTTCTATACTAACGGAGATACTTACAAGCAACGTTAAGACACGCATTCACGCACTACGCTGCGGGGTGCGTGGCAGTGTGATAATCGCCTTCAGATGCGGTGAAAAAACAGCATTTTTTGTATTGATATTGAAGTAAAAATCTAGTTGTTCTAACGTCAACTATTGTGATAAATTGTAATAAGGAATATGCATGCAATTTTTTTATTTGAGGCTCAACAAGTTTATTAAGAGCCTATTCACTCTAGCCTTGACCACCTTGAGACCCAAATACCGACAGATGGGATCGCAGTCAAGCAGTAGTCTATATCAGACTAGCTTTTTCCCGCGACTTCGTCCGCGTTCATAAAATATAGCCTATGTCACTCAGGAATAAAGCAGCTTTCTATCGGTGAAAAAAATTTAGCAATCGGAGCAGTACTTCCAGAGATTACCTCTTACAAACAAACTTTACCTCTTTATTATATTAGTGTAGATAAAAAAATATATAATCAGATGGGAAACCGCAGCAAGCAAATTGTTCCAGTCCCTCGATGTACGCGACGAGATAAAACGCTTGGTCCGGACCGTAGAGGTTTCAACAACGTAGTATTTTGTATTTATTGATAGACTGGTTAGTTAATAAATATATTTTTCATAGCATAGCATAGTCGGCCTTATAATGTTCCCACTGTTGGGACTCAGGCCTCCTCTCTAGGAGGCCCAGTGCGGGTTGGTGGATGTCACATGTCTTCGAATTTTGTGATTCTAGGTCATGCCGGTTTCCTCACGATGTTTTCCATCACCGTTTTGAGAGCAGTGGTGATGAAATAATTTTTCATGCATATTCCTTGTTAGTTATTTTTGCCAAACAATAAAATCAACACAAAAGCTGACTATATTGACTGGGCAGTGCCGGCGTTAGGGGGGGGGGGGGGGCACGATGGGACCACGGCCCAGGGCGATAAATTCGTGGGGGGCACGATGGGACCACGGCCCAGAGCGACAAATTCAGGGGGGCGCCAAGGTCTGGAGTTGTAGTCTCCTGCCTCCTCTGGTGCAAACCCTCAAAACTCTGCTCTACGCTCTGTGCATGTGCATATTTTTTATTGAGATTTTTTTACATGGATTTTTTGAGGGTAACGATATCGTTAGAGTCGCTCCTCGACTTCACTGCGCTTACGATTGGTGCGATACTTCCACCTGGGCGCCCGGGGTGTCAGTGGCCCTTACGTCGGCACTAGGGAGGGCGCGCGGGGGGGGGGGGGGGGGTTAAGCGTATGGTAAATTTAATGGATTGAAGGGTTTTTCAAGTGTTTGGAAAATATCATAGTGAGTAAATAAGGCTTCGCTAAGTGCTTGAAAAAGTGGTTTTAGAAGTACGGATTTCTATGTTGGAGTAGGTACAAGTGATTTGTAAAAGTGTGACGATCGTGGTGCATTGAGTTTTAGAACGAATTCATGTCGATACACCTTTGTTTTTTAAGAATTTATGAAGTAATCCCCACTCTGGGCTAAGAGGGAGTGTAAGTGCTCGGCGTTGCGGGTGTGGCGTGGCGAAGCATTAAAACTCAGCTTGTCTATAGTGGGCACGTGGGTGCGGGAAGCGGTGCGGCCGGCTTGAAGTGAGAGTTACTGTTCACGACGCATAGCTTCTTAGACGCGTGTTCGTCGTCGCTTCGTTGACAGTTCATAGTATGTAAGCTGTGAGCAGGCGTACATCAAGCGTATAATGACGAATACGCGTCCGTGGACTTACGGCCTCGTTCACGACTTTGCTGCTGTGAGCGGTAGCTAAGCGCGGGGCGGCGAGCGGTAAAATCGGTATGCAAATGAAGCGCGTCACGAGACGTGGCTCATAGCGTAACACACACGCCGACCAATGCTGCACAGCTCGCCGCGCCGCGCCACCTTTTGCGTTCCATAGATCCGGAACGCGGTAATTCTTTCAAATAATGCCGCAGCCCCTAACTTTCATCATACCTGTTTAAGTCTTCTACAGCTCCATGCGCCATGATTACTTCCTTATTTAAAACTCTTACCAAAACTTTTTATATAAGAAGGTGCTTTAAAAAGTGAGTGTTGTAAGTCTCGCCCCATATATTGTAAGGTAGACGGCATTCATGTGAGATGAGCTGAATTGTGTATGTACAGGCGTTTTGTGTATGTGTGAGGGAGCATTCGAAATTGTGACTTCGAGTTTGATGTTATTGTGGTATAATTATCGTTACCATACTATGGGTTTGCTTAAATTAGTTATAGGCACTCGCAAAGACGATACAACAAACAAAACTGCAAAAAAAAAACCGCTGTCATAGTGGCACACCATTAAGGCGACATCTATGACGCCACATAAGAACTACGAAGAATATACAGTTTGGAGGTATGCGGAACAGAGAGTAAAGTCTCGCAAACCTCCGTTGCAAAGGTAGGATCCTCCGATCAGACAGATGTTATAGTCTGGTGGGCGACTGCCCGATAGATGGTTTCGGGCTGTTCTATATGTTCTAATCGCGAGGAGATCTTTATTGTCGGCGGCCTCATAGATGTCGCTACAAGGGGCTCTTTTTTTTTCGACTGCGATAAAGCCCGAAAAGCCATTATATTTCGAGTCTCGTCACGTTTGTTGAGTATCTCTCATTAAATTAAGTTGATTATGTCTTTAGTCTGTATTTTTCCCAGTGTAGCCAGATGATGGGAATTTTTGGGGAAAATAGAGACGATTACTTTTTTGATCTCAAAATCAAAGTATGTGGTGGTAATTTTACTACAATAACTAACGCTGCCAGTTATTTAGACTAGAAAACTATGTAAAGTTCTCATTCAGCTTTTGGTGAAAAAATTAAGGTATCGAAAAGGGTATTAATTTACAAAATATAAAATCATTCCTAGGAATCATTCCCCGTTCGGAAACAAATTTCCAGTACCATGGAATTTATTCCCATTACGTTTCCCATTTGTTGGAAAGTTACCCATACTGAGAGTATAAATCATGTTTTTATTACTAAAACTGTTTTCCATCTGGATATTATGCATGTGCCTTGCAAATAATTGTTGAGATCATTGTAAATCATGAATGTTTTCGGTTAGATATGAGTTTTATTCCCACCTATCATCTAAAAGGAAATAGGTGGTATTTTACATCTACTGTTGTTGATTACAGTATTAGGTCTCGCATTTTACAGGATATTATTCGATTACTGCAGGCTTAGTATACCAAGTGATAAGCGTTACACATTTTGTCACAATTTTCATAATATACGATAAAATTTGGTAACGTGAGTTAGTCACTGTGGTATATAGTCTGTATGACATTAACATAGAGATATGATAAGCTTATTAATATATCTCTTTACAATATTGACTGTGACAGTTTAAAATTCTAGTGTGCGAAGTTTGTGCCCTCATTAGCTAGAACTGATTGTGCCTACAGAAGTCTTTATAGCACACAAAGTTGGACACAGATTTTCCCATTCAATGGAAAATTTTCCCAGTTCATACAAAATCTTGTTCAGACTTTTTGATAATTCTGACATCTGTAGGCTCAATATAGAAATAGTATAAGGATTTTCAAAGTTAACAAAAAAAAAATATAGAAAAAATATTTTTTTCCCGATCAAGTGACAAAATAATATAACAGTCTGCCTTAACATAGAAATTAAATAATAAATACTATTAAAAAAAAAATGTTACAAACTAACTTACCCGCAACGAATAATAAGAAAAAGTTGAAAGATAAAATTGTGGGTAAATAATACCTGATTTTTATGTAAAAAAAATGTGGATTCTGAAATCACTGTTAAGTTCATATTTGGGTGTGGTTTTCACCGTCATATTGGGTTAAAAGATAAACCTCTTTATCCAAATGGTAATTGCAAAGATCATGAGATTAAAAAGTGGCGCTTATAGATGACCCATCTTACCAGTTCTCTTTACCCGACTGCCCCAGATAGAGGGTAATGTTTTTCGAGTGTACGTCTATTTGGGTCTTCTAAAAGTGCGATTATGAGTGCGAACGACTAACGATTTTGTATAACGACGACTAATCGCAGCGATTTTTTTTATATAAATAAATTATTTGTTTAGAATGTCTTAGTGTAAATACTGAGAATCTTTGGTATTAAGAGGAGCGTTGCATTTGTATAGGAAAACGAATAAAGCTAAGTGCAAAAAGACAAAAAAAAAGTTAGCGAGAACTTGGCATATTTGGACCAGTATTTTCGAAATTTGGCTACTACGAAATTATATCTTATTTCTTGTCAAATAAAGATGATTTTCGTATGGGCTTGATAACTTGGAAAAAACCCCAAGTGACGTGCCATTCAAAGTTAAATCTTTTTCAAAGGTGTTACGGTTGTTTTTGTCTTTTTGTACTTTGTCTGAATATCGTTTTCGCTGCGTAAAGACATTTTTTGAGACTGTGTGAGGTGTATAAAGGGTTTAAGAGCTTGTGTTGAATGTTGTGAAGCTATTAGGAGGATTTGTTACTATTTAGTGCTGTCTTTAACTTCCAAAGTTAGTAATTCTCTTTTTTTGTGTAAATTCGTCGGTTTATTTGACGAGATGTAACTGTGAAAGGTTATTTTTCCTGTACGCCATTGTTCGATAACCAAAATCTTAGTATACGACACAATATTGCAAAAACAAACAACTTTTTTAATTCTCTGTTTACAAAAGTACATTTAATCTTGCAATATTGTATCGCATCTGGCAATATTTTCAATGTAAGTGTTGCCAATCATCTCGTCCAATAAACCCGCGCAATGAACACGACAAAACTCACAAACTATTTTATATAATTAAAAAAAAATCATCACGTTCATTTATGTTTTCATACCTAACGCTTTTAATATTTTAAGCGGTTAATTTACGAGGCTAGTAATGTAAAAACGTCTTATTTTCAACAATTAGATGTTTGTAATTATCTTAAGACTATCTTACATTCGTTTAAACAATGCTTTGAGCATTAGTTTCTTGTAAAAATACAAAAAAAAAAAAATGTATAAAAACCGATTGAACTAAGTCGTTTTTTCCATACTACCCTCAATTTGTTTTGTAACAATATATTTATCATTTTGTATACTTTTTTTGATGTAATATATGTTATGTATTGTATAGTGCGTTGGTTTTGGCGTTAACAACAATACGAATACCGATAACCGACGCCTGTCGTCAGTGTTTTAAAATGATGTACTGAATCTCATTTTGTATGGAATGCTTTAAATCTTTGTATGTATTTCATAATATCTTTTTGAGTATTTGTTCAAATTACTACTTTTTTTTGTACTGTAAAACTTCAAATATAAGTATGCGCAGAGGTTTGCCACGTTAAATGAGCAGTTTGGTGACAAGCTCGCACTTGACCACTACCTCACCTGATGGCAAGCAACGATGTGGTCGACGATGGAGCTCAGTTGCTTAGGAGTAACCCCTTCACTCTTTACTTAAAGACCTCCAGGTTAAAGCTATCAGGAAACTGAGACTCCAGCAGGGAATTTCACTCCTAAATAAAGAAGAAGTAAGAAGAAAAGAGTAATAGGCGATCCCGCCTACACGTTCGTATATTTACAAAGCTTAGCTGTATTATCAAAATTTAAACTAGTGCGCCTCACCATCATCGATAGCATCACTGCTTGCCATTAGGCGGGATCGCAGTCAAGCACTAGTTAATATTTTTTAAATTTTGTTTTTTTTTTTCTCTTCTTTTTTGTTAACATGGTATTCAAAAAGACATTATATTACTACATACGCCTCCACAGCTTTACACTATATGTTTTAAAACACTGAAGTCAAATTGTTGCTAGTTGCATAGTGCATACCGTGGCGTTGCTTCGACTTTCCCGAGTTATTTTCATGGTACTGTATTTTTGTGAATATATTTGTCATTCTACTCTTCTAAAAACGCAGTATGTATGAGAGAAAATGAAATGAAAAATGTTTTTTTGAGTTTGAAATTATGATAAACTTGTATGTGTATGTCACAGTAAAAAATATTCAACAATTGTCGACAAAATAATCTAGTGTTTTTTTTTTTTTGTTTAAAAGTGTGCCACTTGGGAATTTTCCAGCAAATGGGAAAAAAATACGAAAACATTCCCAGACATTGGAATACCATTCCTTCATTGGTTCTCGCCCATGTTATTGTTAATAATTGGAAAAATTATCCTAATTGTTGGAAAATTAATGTTCGAAGCAACGTTCACGATACTGTTTACTTATTATTGACAGAAATAAGATTTAGAAGAAAAATTGTGTTTCAGAATTGTTTTTACTTTACTTTCTTTAAAAAATCCCTTAATATTTGTCATTTTTTAAGTAAACAGTGTCCTATAATGTACTATGTAACAATTTATGAATAAGAAGTGCATTTAAAATATAATAACGCTTGAGTGCGAGTGACGCTGTGTCAAATACCCGTAATTACTTACTGTATTTAAATTTATAATTAATAATTATTGATTATTAATGTACGATAGTTATGAATAAAAATGATTTTTAAGCCTTTATGTTTATTTTTTTATTTAATACATCACACCACCATTAGTTTGTCTAGGACTGTCGGTTGCGTCCTTCGGAAAAAGCCTAAGGATTGAAAAAATGTGTCCTATATAAAACTCAATTCACACAAACTATCGACTTATATTCTAGTGACAGACAAGCCCTTTCATGGAAAATATTTGTCAAAATACTGAATAGTTAAAACAAAAGTTCGCTGCAGCGCTACATTGGCATTATGTCGTCTAACAGAAGTATTAAAACATGCAGCGCTAAGACAGCTTTTAGAGGATACTTTTTGTAATGTAATGTTCAAGTTATACAGACGACATTACACCTGAGCCAACTGAAGTGCATGTTTGGCACGCCTAATCTATTGCGTAGTACATAATCATATATATCGATGACACAAATGATGACTCTACCAGATAAACGCCAATTACAAAACAAACGCAAGAGTTAATAAAAAATTGGCAAACAAACGTAATTCTTGTAAAGGACAGTAACCATTGGCTTATATCAGCCAAAATAGAAGGCATAGTCTTAAAAAAGCCTTAGTCTGATGAGGCTCAAAGCTAAGCATAATAAAAAAGCCTGGAGTAAAAACTATACTGCTCTTCGTCTTTCCTAGACTCCCAACAGGCTTTCGATAAGGTTCGACATGAGGGCCAGCTCTATAAACTGAAGGTAAACCTCCCTTATTGGTAACTATTACTTACTATTGAAATCTTACCTTTCTGAAAAGATTTTTTGACGTAAAAGTAACAGAAACGAAATTCAGATTATTTGACATAAGAGGTGGAGTTTCTCAGGGTTCAGTTTTAGGACCTATTCTTTTACACTTTACTTTGCTGGCCTACTGATGGTTGAAGACTTGAAGTTTGTTTGTTTTACTGATGACACCTGGAATACTAGTAAGTATGGTTTACTACAAACCCCCAGATCCTCTATGTCATCAGAAATGTTCTAAAAAAGACTCGATAAAATAACAGCGGAAAGGTAACTCTGCACACCCGTGAAGTTGGACACTATCATGCTTTCTCATCGAGACACTAACTAAGATACTTTGGATTACATCTTGACCGCCATTTAACGTAGAAACACTATATAAAGACATGGGTTCAAAGACGACATTTGACATGAAAAATAACGCAGCGCTGGTATTCTGTAGTAGAGAAAAGCCAAAAATTTCTCAAATTCGTCTCTTCTTTCTTTCTTTTTTTTTCTAAGGTACCTGTTAATATTTTGTTGTAATGAGTAATTGCTTTACCACTGTTTGCTAACATAATTTTGTTAGGAGCGTTGAAAATTTTATACGTATCGATGGTTTTAGCTACATCGCTCCATGAAAACCGTCAGAATATAGGTTTTTCGTAATTCTAATAAAATTAAATTCAAAATAAAAAAAAAAAAACAATCGCGCCTGAGTATTTAGTGGTTACAATTATTTTTTACATTTCTGAAAATTCTTACACGCTCTTCCTCCCACTAAAATGAAAATCTATCATAGACTTTTTACGTTTTAGAACCTTATTTTAACAATGCAATAGGTCCACATGGCACTTAAGTAACTGCTAATTTAGCATCCGTCCCTCCCCTAATATAACGAATTGAAACGTGAAAAGCTCGAAAATGCACAAAAACTAGCGCCATCTGTTATTTCTGTACAAAAAATAACATAGGGAATGAAAATCCCGCACTGTGAAAATGGCCGAAACGGTACGAAGGAAATGCACGGAAGAGAGTTTTGTATTTCCGCCGTCAGATGGGTCTGATAACAAAATTTTAAAATTACGGATTTCTGTGTTAGCTTTCATTTTCTACGAGAAAGGGTTTGGTTTAAAAACTATAAATCCTCAAAGAATTTAAATTAACAATTCTATGTAAAAATCTACTACTCAATTTATAAAAATAGCGATTCTTATAAAACTGAATTACTTCTTTAACACTCAGAATTAATATATTTACAAATGTTTTTTTATCTAAATTGTCGAAACACAGAGTTAGAAAATATTAATCCTTTCTTCAAAAACTTATTTGAATTGAAATGTAATTTTACAAATATTTAATAAATATTATTTGAACACTTGTTGTCAGTAAAAAAATCTTCATATTTTCAATTCTGAAGCGTTCCCCGTTTTCCGCATAGCAGTAATACAGACCCAATGCCGGAGTGACTGGGTTGCCAGATTACGGAATTCTGCATGATTTTGGGGAAACGTTTATTTGTTTTTATTGTGTAAAGTGAATTTATTATAGGCATACGTTGTTTTTTTTTTTATATTAGTAGTCGACAGCAAATTGTTACGATTAATTCATGAATCCCCAAGCGACCACCGGTGGCCGCGCATCTATTGTCTTACTATTGTGTCTCTAATTGACGGTATCTGAAGGGTTAATAACTTTACCATTTAGGTTAAAACTGACAAGCGTTACTTTGGGTAACGGAATCGAACTTATAAAATTTAAAATGGATTCACTTTCGAACAACTCCAAAAATATAAGATACTTACTTACCAATTTACTCAATACTTGTTAATTCATGAATCCCCAAGCGACCACCGGTGGCCGCGCATCTATTGTCTTACTATTGTGTCTCTAATTGACGGTATCTGAAGGGTTAAATATTATGTCCGCCCTGTCTTTCTGGTCAAAGTCTTATTTCAGTTACCCAAATGCCATCCAGTGATTTAAGATTGATTTAATAAAAAAGATTGTGGTCACCGCTCAAAGGCACCGGAAAATCGGTCAAACAAATACGAGTCGAAATATCTTGTGCATAAAGTGCATTCCTACAAAGGACATGTTTATCAAATGTACCACTCTGACCAAGATTGTGTCTAGTTCCACATGGGCAAAGCCGTAGAGCGAACACTAGTCATTTAATGAACCTCACGATGTCTATTACTATTGAGGGCATGTCCATCGAGCCCACAACTATCCGCAACTCCAATCACCAAAAAATGTAGGCTTGTTGGCTATCTAGCATTTATCCGACTATATTAAAAGCGGCCTTCAGTAGCTGATTACTAGTTTATACGTTAAATGACTATCTGCCTGACCTCCACAACCTTGCGGCTGGGAAACGCAACACCTCTCATTAAAACATCTCAAAGGAGTAGACTCATCCAGAAATAGCCCACTGCCCTTCACCCTTGCATAGTAATTATTTAGTGAACTGACTTACACCTAAAAGTTTGGACGACCTAGCCCTCTGATATTATGCATTAATGGAATATTTAAACATAATGCGTCATTCTGAGACGCTATACAACATCTTAGACAGCAAAACCATTTAAAAGCGTACAAATAAGCATCATACTGCTCACAAATGATAAATAAACCTTTGAAAAGGATTATTTTTCTCTAATTTGAGATATACAATCTAGTTTAATAGCCACAGAATTCTTTTTTACACCTTGCGTATTGCGTAACTTCGAATATAGGCTGGCAGCCCCGACAGTGAGTCCGCCGCGCGCTGTCTAGTCGGCGTGTCCCCTGTAAAATGGGCTTAAATTCGCTGCATTCACGCATAACGTTATAAAACATAGAAAAATCCAAAAAAACACACATTTAATTATGATTAAACCATATTTATAACACAAATTAATAGTGACCAGTGTTTATTTTTTCACGTAAATGGCTATCATAATGTTAATTGGTAGGTAAAAAAATAGCATAAATTAATTTTTTTTTTTTTTTTAAAGAAATCGTCTACATAAAAACCTTTTCTTTTTTTGTATGTTGACAGTTTTTTTTTTATTTATTAAAATGTGGCTGCAGCAGTAACGTATATTATTCGAGTGAATAATACACGATTTTTTTCTGTGATAGTGTATTGCATAAAATGAATAATCTAATAGTGTTTTCGGTAAACAATAATCGTGAAATGTAGCGGTACGTAAAATCAATAATGTCCGCGCATTGTCCCGCGTGCTGGAGTACGATTTTTTTAGGTTCTACACACTAATGTCACAATGATTATACTGCGACAAAATACACATTTCAGGAATACATTTGTAAAATACTATCAAATATAATATTTAATAGAGAACCTAACATACGCAAACTTACGTAAATACATATTTTTGAAGAATTAGTTATCCGCAGTGCCTCTATATCACGAAAACACGTATGAATGGTTATAAACGACAGTTCCCGCCATTTATTACTAAAATTGGGAATTGTTCGAATAATGTTGTCATCTCCAATGTCAAAATTTAAAATAATAGGAAAATGTGTCAGTTGTTTTAGAGGGCCATAGATGGCGTTGGATATTTACCGAATACGCATAAGACTATTGTGAAAGTGCCTTTTTGCATATATATATCTTTTCCATATAATTTTTTTTTTATTTTACTATCATCATTTCAGCAGGTTTATATTAAAAATAGTTTTTGCAGATAATAGAAACTAACGTTATTTGATAAATTGAACATTAAGTGCTGCAATTCTTTAGGTAGGTATGTTTTTTTATTTATTTATTTTATTTCTTTATTTTTTTATGTGCTATATAAAGTAAAGTGCAGTACAAAACCGCTTGATTTGTGGACTTATTGAATCCTTAATATTATTATGACATTTTTAAATGATTCCCTTTTTAAATATTTATCTCTCATACCAAAAATTGATTGTACAGTATATCACAGATTTCAATGCTAACATTTTGACATTGATAGCGCCTTTACGTCGTAGCAGTAAGGCTGAATTTGTCGTGCATGTTATCAATGAAATGCGGTTGCTTGTACATCTTGCCTTTATATGCACTATATTTAAATATGTCATATCCTTTGTTAACAAAGCTGACCTATGATAGCATAGATCATATTTATGATTAATTAATCTTATTAAATAACCTTTATTAGTTATAAAGATTATTTTGTCATGAAAACACATTTAGTTTGTAATAATTTACGAGTAAAATAATTATAATTAAGATAAAATCGAAGTGGAAATGAAAAGAAAGTCGAGCTGAAGACCAGTTGATAAGCAAGAAGGAAGAAATAGAAAAAATGCGCTGGATATTTCCTGTGCCAGGTAAGATGTTACTTTTTATTTTAATTAAAAGACATTCCGTCAGTGATTACGAATGACAAAATGTGCAATTGAGCCGGTTTCGACGATTCTGCCAGAAGTCAAAAACTATGCGATTGACATGACGTTTTTCTAGCGCTTTGTCAATACCATATTTTTGGACAATCATAACCTTACATTGATGGAATGACATTTTTTTGTTCTTCTTTTCTTGTCGAAAGAAAAAGATTTTTTTTATTGTTAAAAAATATACGACACAGTGTTGCCTTAGTGAATCCTATATTTTTTTTGACAATAATTGTACTTAATGAAACACAAACAAAAACAAAAATGAAATTTAGAAAGAAAGATTATTTTCTCCGACCAATATTTCCAGGAGTGCTATTTTCTAAGAAAACAGCCTTGAGCGCAGCGCTGGCCGCAGCGACGAAATCCAAATAAGTACATTGGATTAACAATCCAGTGGACCTATACATTGTGTTGCTAATTCAATGTACATCGCTCTGGACTCGTCGCTGCGGCCAGCGCTGAGTTCAAGGCTGTTTTCTTAGAGAATAGCACCGCTGCTCTGCCATTGGCCTCGTATAAATCCTGGTCTAGAGACCAATGGTGGACATTTTTTAAGTCTTTATTGCCTGAAAGGTTACAATTTTAAGTCGCAATAGAAAAGTCTTATATCATCGACCTGATTATCGCTTACCATCAGGTGTAGCGTTGCCAGGCGTCCGGATAAAGCCGGACATAGTCAGGCTTTTTAGTTGCGTGTCCGGCCAAATTCGAGCATTTTTGGCTTTTGTTAGGCTTTTTAAAGACCATTTTATTTAGAATTGTCATTAGAGTTTTGCCTTCCCTTGTATCGCTAGCACAAGTAGAGCGGACATGTAATAGTCTAGCAATAATATCACTTAATTTTATTGTTTTAGAATTCGAAAAGATTTTATGAATTTTATTAGACTTAAAAAAATATCGGCCTTTCTGTCTAAATGTCCGGCTAAATAGGATAGATTGTCCGGCTTTTCAGTTTCAGGACCTGGCAACCCTAATCAGGTGAGATAATGCGTTAAACGCGAGGAATAAAATTGCATCTATTTTCTCGGAACACAAACTATTATGAATGAAAACTTTGGAATTGTACGAAGCGCTCATAAAACAAGTTCCTGTTACTACAATTATTTCCGAGCGTAGTTTCTTGGAATTAGATCGGATGCCATGCACTGCGGAAGCTCTCAAAGCGTTTACGTTGGTAATATAGTGCTTCGAGAGATGAAAATAAGCAGTGACTTTAAATAAATCTTACATCTATACTTATAATAATTCTATAGAAGTGAAAATTCTGTTCATTGAAAAAATATCAAAAAAATAAATGGCACGGGGTGTTACTAGACCGAAATCGAACCCAAAAATGTGATTAAAAGTTTTTTTGTCTCTCTGTCCGTTTGTTTAGACATCACGCAAAAACTACCGGTTCGATTACGATGAAACTTGGTATAATTATTTTTTAATATACTGGGCACCACACTGGGTACATTTTATCCCCCGCCGCGTCTGTCTGTCTGTTCGCGATAAACTCAAAAATTACTGCACCGATTTTAAACCGGTTTTCACCACTCGATAGCGTGATTCTCGAGGAAGGTCTGAGTATATAATTTGTCTTTTTATTTATTTCTGTGTATATTAACGATATTTGTTGAAGATGTAGGGAAACAGTAAGCCGAAAGGGGAACCGTGTTACCCCGAATTTAACGCGAGCGAAGCCGCGGGCGAAAGCTAGTCAAGAATAGAATATAATTTATTATTTCAACTTCATGTACAGTAGTGGACCATAGGCAGACTTAATGCAACATTCTCTACTCAGTCAAGCTTTGGGTTAAAAAGACAACACTGTTTTTATTCATCATCAGCCATTTTAATGTTCCCACTGCTGGGACTCAGGCCTCCTCTCTAGGAGAGAGAATGGGCCGTGATCCACCACGCGGGCCCAGTGCAGGTTGGTGAATGTCACATGTCTTCGAATTTTTGGTTCTAGGACATGCCGGTTTCCTCAATGTTTTCCTTTACCGTTTTGAGAGCAGTGGTGATGAAATAAATTACACAAAGTAACGCGCCTGGCTGGGTTCGAACCCGTGACTTACAACTCGTAAGTCGGGGCCATTACCACTCGGCCACCACTGCTCTCTCTAATAATAATAATATTCCACAACTATCACACAACGCCGTCTAGTCCCAAGCTAAGCAGAGCTTGTGTTATGGGTACCTACTAGACAACTGATAAATATACTTATATATTTCTAAATACATACATATAATAGATAAAATCACACCTAGACACAGAACAAATGATCAAGCTCATCACATAAACATTTGTCCTGGGTGGGAATCGAACCCACGACCTCTGGCATAGAAGTCAGGGCCACTAACCACTAGACTAACAGGCCAGTCAAATTATTATTTTTATAAATTATCAAACTATTATTCTTAATACAGGATTTATTTTATTTCGGACTGAAAAAGATCCATATTACTCGTAGTAAAATTATCTTCACTACATAGTATAAAACAAAGTCGCTTTTTCTGTCCCTACATCCCTATGTACGCTTAAATCTTTAAAACTACGCAACGGATTTTGATGCGGTTTTTTTTTAATAGATAGAGTGATTCAAGAGGAAGGTTTATATGTATAATAACATCCATTAAATTGTGGAGAAATACTGTTACCCGAGCGAAGCCGGGGCGGGTCGCTAGTAATGAATAACTTATTGTCATAGCACTAGTACTAACTAGATTTTTTACAATCGGACAGCTATAGCTCTTCGCTTTAGTTCTCAGGATGCTGTTGCAATGGTCTCTCACTCTCCTGAGCAGCAAAGCACTTTTCTTTCGAACAATTGCGTGAGACCCGTCAGTACGAACCTGCGCAAATATCTCCGACGCAATTTATTAAAATTATTATTACAATTAAATTATTCACATGTTTATTTAATTTAATAATAATAATATTCCACAACTATCACACAACGCCGTCTAGTCCCAAACTAAGCAGAGCTTGTGTTATGGGTACTAGACAACTGATAAACATACTTATATATTTCTAAATACATACATATTATAGATAAATTACACCCAGACACAGAACAAATGATTATGCTCATCACACAAACATTTGTCTTGGGTGGGAATAGGACCCACGACGTCCGACATAGCAGTCAGGGTCGCTAAGCACTAGACCAACAGGCCAGCCAAACGATATTTTTATTAATTAATTTAATTATACATATTATTATCAGTGCTTATTATCGCGTATAAGTAGTAAAACTCTAGTGACTAATCAATAGGTATAGAAAAAAATATCGTTTTAGATACGATTTTCGATATAAAAAAATATGTAAAAATTATAATAACGTATGTTAATAAAACATCCATCTTCTCATCATTTCAGCCAAAAGACGTCCACTGTTGGACATAGGCCTCCCCCAAGTGTCGCCACAATGAACGGTTCTGTGCGTCTCGCATCCATCGGATAAAATATTATTACAACAATAAAACATTGTTTAACCCTTCAGATACCGTCAATTAGAGACACAATAGTAAGATAATAGATGCGCGGCCACCGGTGGTCGCTTGGGGATTCATGAATTAAATATAATATCTTTTTTCTTTACGTAGATATCTAAAACTGCGATAAAATACAAATGTATCTTTTCTCCTTCTCTGTCAAATCCATCTAATTGTTTTCTCTAAAAAAAACGTTTTTAGCGATAAGACCACCATTTGTTACACTATATTTATTTTAAGATCCTGCTGTGTTTTTTATGGTGTACAATTTATAGAGTCTAATCTACCAATCTATTCAGTAACAATACATTTATTCACACATCACAATAATTAACAACTTTTCATTCTCGTTTTTTAAATTTTGACAGCTAATTGAACAGTGTTGCCAAACTGGTAAAACCAAAACTCCCATTTTATAATCACTTTGCACTGATAATAAATAATTAAAGGTAGAAGTTTGCGAATGTGTGCGAGTGTGGCCGTTCGTTACTTCTTCACGCTTGAACAGCTGAACGGAACTGGATGATATTTGGTAAAAGGGTAGATCATGACCTAAAATAGCGCATAGGATAGGTACTTAATCTATTTATTATACTAATATATTTGTCCTGGGAGTTTTTTCGCTTGGAACAATATCCTACCTTTACAGCGGGCAAAGCCGGTAGAAGCTATAGTGTTATATAATAATAATATAACATACTTATTTAGAAGTCAGTGTCGTTTCAAATTATAATCGTGAAATCATATAAAAGCGAAACCTGAATATAGTTTGTTCAGAATCAGCAACTGAATGGATTCCTATTTTTTACACCATGGAATATTTTTTCCCAAAAATATTTAAAAAGTTTACAAGTTGGACACCACCGACACTAAGTACAACATAGGCCACGGCAAGCCATAGCGGGTATTAGGCGCCAGCAAACAGCTGGGTGCAAGTGCAAAGCAACCCCTCAGTCGCCTGGATGGTCCGGTGACTATGTATTTTTGCTGACAAAACAAACTTATAACTTTGTGATTTTTCATGATACAGTTTTGAAATTTTGTACATAGATTTTTTATATAAAAATACTAGACATGTGTTTCGGGTTTCGCATGTTATACTACTTAAAACTAATGTTGCAATGGCTTAAAACTATGGAGGTTAACGTCTGAAGTGGTATTTTGAGGAAAGACATACTTAACCACTTTCTGCGAAGCTGTAATGCTAGCAAAGGAGGAGGCCGACCGCATCAGGCAACGGCGCCCTCACCGCCGCCGGGATTCCGATCTCGATTTCCGGCCACCGAAGACGCGGGCTCGCGGACGGCGAGCTATGGGTAGCTCGCTGTCTGACCGTCCGGTAACTGTCCGGACCGAGCCCAAGACGTCGACGGCGAGCAATCTTCCCGCGCGCCACAAGGAGTTGTCAGCAACAGCATGGGCTCAACTTGGTCGAAGCCTACTGTGGCCAGGGTTATCCGAAATGGAACTCGAGCCCCGGTTTGAAGGCTAGAAGGAACGGGGTGGGTTTTTAGTCAGTAAGAGTCTGACACTATCTCCCGCTCCACCCAAGAGCGGGGGTTGTCATTGGATGATTTTCCCCACTATAAAAAAAAACTTAACCTCTTAATTTTTTCCTCTCTCAGCATCCATTTTTACAAACTTTTATTTAGTTCCACCTGTCCCGATGTTTGTCTGTAATCAAATCTTGTAAATTAAATTTTATCCACTTTCCGGTTAACGATTGAGCTGAAATTTTGCATGCATGTGTTAATCAGATGACATTGCAAAATTATTATGACATGGAGCTGATCTGGAGGAACCGGAAAGTGGCTATAGGAGCTTGGTAGTTAAACGACACAACCCCATCGAAATTGGGCTCGTATGATTCGTCTTGACGAGTAAGTATTTATTATACACTAGCGACTCGCCCGGGCTTCGCTCGGGTGCAATATCCCTATCCCAACTAATATTATAAATGCGAAAGTAACTCTGTCTGTCTGTCTGTTACGCTTTCACGCAAAAACTACTGAACGGATTTAAATCAAATTTGGTAGGATGGTAGAAGAGACACTGGAATAACACACAGGCTACCTATAATTCCACTGCTGAGCACGGGTCTCTGCCCGCGCGATATAAACTGTAGTCCACGCGGGCGAAGCCGCGGGCGGAAAGCTTCTACATATAAACCTTCCTCTTGAATCACTCTATCTATTAAAAAAAAAACGCATCAAAATCCATTGCGTAGTTTTAAACATTTAAGCGTACCTATGTACGCTTAAATGTTTAAAACTACGACGGAACGGAAACGGATATAGGGACAGAAAAAGCGACTTTGTTTTATACTATGTAGTGAAGTACCTATTGCACCGTGCTATAAAAGTTTGCTATGAAAAACATATTTTCATTAAATGCTTGTTATAAAGTAAACACACTCTATCATCACAATCCCTTGTCCAAACAGAATATTAAAGCGTAGGTACCCATCCAAATCTAAGCCCTACATGCGACAACTTGACCTGACCTAACTCGAGCGCCGACCTCAACTCAAGTTTCTATATGTTGTCAACGCGGCCCGAAATAGAACTGGTGGACAATGAGCGAGGCTAAAATAGATACAACTTTGTTTAAAGACTAGTTTTTCTAGACTTTAGGTATTTATATAAATAATATTTTTACACCACCTACTCGATAATGCCCTTTTTCAATAGATACACTAGCTCAGAAAGTGGCTCTTATTGCACTGCACTTAGGTATATAATGGCACTTGTTGCCAAACTGTGACATTTTGATTACCATTATGCACTAGTGCTAAAATGTGGTTAATAATTTGATTACATATATTGTATCATGATGGGCGCAGGTCGTCCCCTACGAGGAAAAGAAAAAAAAAATGGGCGCCCATATGAAAACTTTACTAGTTTTACAGTTATTTTCTTCACAAGTGTATTGAAAAACGTCGTATGATACACGTGAGTAATTAATGATTACCGTTCTCGGCACTCTGAAGACCCTCGCCATGGCTCGGGTCTAAACACCGCCTCAACTGTAATCACTAACATTACACACTTTTATCATAACGAATGTACTTCGTTGCTGTAAAATTAATGTATACGTCATACAAACATCACTCAAAGCAAGTAATTCTATCCCCAGGGAGATAATGCACTATGGGCCATCCCTACGGAATAAATGAGATTTGAATTTGGAACATCAAAAATAGTCAACATAAGTGAATTAAAATGTACGTGCATCAAAAAAGTTTATTCAAAGTTCAAACTGGCCACTAACAAAAAAACAAAATATAACGTGCCAATTGACGGGAGCGTTAGAGAAAATTGAAACTATAGAATCTTGGAGTCATCGATATTATATACAAGGTATAAGGGACAACCCTCCACAAACTTTAAGGGCTTGGTCAGTGGACGAAACTGAACAACCTTCCACAATTTTTTTATCAGGGAACGAAAAAAAAGTCGGCCTCGCCATACACATTGTCCAATCAAGTTTATCATGGGTAGCTCGATGTCCGATCGTCCGGTAAGTGTCCGGACCGAGCCAAGACGTCAACGGCGCGCACTGTTCCCGCGCGCCTCAAGGAGTTGTCAGGAAGAGGAGGGGCCCAGCTGGGTCGAAGCCTTCCGAGGCCAGGGTTATCCGGAAGGAAACTTGAGCTCCGGTATGAAGGCTAGAAGAAACGGCGTGGGGTTTTTAGTCCGTAAGAGTCTGTGCAGCATTATCATGTTGCTTAATTCGTTTAGCAAATAAAAACTTTTTCGTTCGCGTTAGTTTACCTTTTTCTAATATTATATTTTTTGATTCGAACTTGGAATAGAAAAATTTGTTTGTTTGACAAGGAAAAATTATATTTGTCATTCGGCGACGAAATTTTCTGAGAAAAAGTGCTTGATGAACACGAATTAAAAAGCAAATGTGATTATAAGTAATGATCTAACTGCGAAATGTTTTGCGAAACTCGATAGTAAATAAAAAAACCGATTTGTGTTTGTGAATATAAAGAACCGATTATTTGTCAATCGGTTCTTCGAGTATTCTTGGAACATTCTTGGAGTATTCTTGGAGCATTCAGGATATAGAGATAGAAATTCACAGAAGTGGACAGTACAGCCCACTGCAATTCATAAATGCGTGCGCCAACTAGCGCATGACGATACTAGAGAAAACCCCGGCACGTCACTCCACGTGAAGTTTTCATGATCCCTATTTTTCCTTATTCTATAGCAGTAGTAGCAAGTAATATTTGAGTAGTTTTTTTTACGCCATCTGTTTTATATATATAATCACAGCAATTCGTGTAAAAAGGTTGCGGAATGAACCGATTTCTTTGATAGCTTACGAGTCCGCGTCTGAGGTCCCGTGATTGCAATCCCGTACCTATAGGCACAACTTCCAAATTATAAATTTTTATTTTTTTTATATATCCATCTCGCCACCTTACTTAAACCCTATTTTTATATATATTGAGTCGCCGAATTTTTTTATTTCCTTTTATAATTTTTTCTATGTTGTTTTTTTTTTAAATGCAAAATTATACGTGTATAAGTGGTGATTTTCTTTTTTTTAACGCTACATCTGACACTATCTCCCGCTCCACCTAAGAGCGGGTTTTGTCATAAGATGATTTACCCCATCGACAAAAAAAAAAGTTTATCATTTTGTATGGTGATTTTTTTTTGTTTCTTGAAAAATAATCTCGTGGAAAGTACGAAGTTCGCTGGGCTAGCTAGTATCTAAAATTCTAAACCTATATGGTAAGTACAAAAACACAATGTACACTCAGGCGTCGAAGTACTCCTCCACATGCTGTCATCCGGAAATGTTTAAAAAAAAAGTAGTAACAGGATGCAGCCGTCAAAGTCTGACAAATCGAGTGCTATAAATAAAAATGTGTTTTCGGGATTTCTTCGAATGAATTTCAACGGCCGTTTTAATTATTCGCCAATTGATTCCTAGTGGATATTGTGTAGTTTTATATTTCAAGTGTCTGCGCAACTGGACAATGTGTGGAATCATTGGAACAGGCGCGGTCTCGGTGAAATAGAGCTGAGGAGTTTTATTGTAGTGTTGACTACCTCGGTAACCTTGGTTCTACTGCGGATATCTTCATTTCTGATGCGATCACGCAAGGAAACTCCAGCCCTTTCCATCGCCCTTTGGGTGACTTTGAGTCTTCTTATAAGGCCCATTGTAAGCGACCACGTTTCGGAGCCATGAGTCATCATAGGTTACCGACGTAGCTCGAAGAGTCGCCAAACTTAAGTAGCAATGGGCAGGGCACATTGCACGCAGAACAGATGTTCGATGGGGACGAAAGGTTCTGGAGTGGCGATCACGTACCGGAAGACGCAGCGTTGGAAGGCCTCCAACAAGGTGGACCGACGACCTGGACAGGGTCGCGGGAATCCGATGGACGCGTGAGGACCGGTCGTTGTGGTGACGCTTGGGGGAGGCCTATGTCCAGCAGTGGACGTCTTTCGACTGATAGGATGATGATGATGATGTTGACTACCTCAAGGAAGCTTGCTGAGAAGGCTGACTTGATATAAGCATAGCATAATCAGCCTTTTAATGTTCCCACTGCTGGGACTCAGGCCTCCTCTCTAGGAGAGGGACTGGGCCGTAATCTACCACGCTGGCCTAGTGCGGGTTGGTGCGGGCAGTGAGAGCAGTGGTGGGCCGAGTGGTAACGGCCCCGACTTACGAGTTGTAGGTCGCGGGTTTGAACTCAGCCAGGCGCATTACTTTGTGTAATTTATTTCATCACCACTGCTCTTAAAACGGTGAAGGAAAACATCGTGAGGAAACCAGCATGTCCTAGAACCAAAACTTCTAAGACATGTGACGTTCAGCCGATATAAGTATTTACTGCCCAATACTAGAAAAACATTAGAATGTGTACATCCATATTCTAATGGTAAACCAAATGAACTAATTATTCATAGGAAAACATGGCCTAATGGACTTAGTATTCCATTGTATCTCAAAAATGATAATTTATTTATTACTGATGATGAAGCGGTATGGTCTAAGACCTTAGCCTGCTCAAATGGAGCGAAGAAAATAGAAGTACTGGGCGAAGTGCGAATCGGACGCGTACGAAGGGTTCCGTTTTGTTTTTTTTTGGCATATCACTGCAAAAAAAAACACGTTTTTGTTTTAGAGGTAATTAAAGGGGAAGGAAAGGAAATGGGGCCATTTAAATATTTATTTTATTGTGTTTTTAACCGACTTCGAAAAGGAGGAGGTTCTATGTTCGGCTGAATGTATGTTTTTTTTTTTGTATGTGTGTTCACCGATATTTCGGTCAATTGTAGACCGATTTTGAAATTTTTTTTTGATTGAATGGTTATGCTTCCAAGTTGGTCCCATAGAAATATTGTTATGATCTGATCATGAAGATATGGAACAGAACTCCTCATAGAATCATAGCAGAATTGTCTTAACAAGTAAAATTGCTTTGTTTATACGTGTAGTCGATGACTGACTGAAAGAAAAGGGGGAGGGGAAAAGGGGAGGGGGTAAATTCATGTAATATAACCGTATTTGGGATTATAAGAATCGTTATGAGATGCACTCTGGCTATAAGGTAATTTATGGTTAGCTGAAGGGTAGGTACTTTTTAGTGGTGCTACCATAACTAAACAGTGAAAAATAAAAAACTTTTTACAAAAAAAAATAAACCGACTTCAAAAAGTACAAAATAACTTTAATTTCGGAAGTCGGTGTTAAATAACAAAGAGACAAGATCTATTATAGAAACACCGACTTCCGAAATTAAAGTTATTTTGTACTTTTTGAAGTCGGTTTATTTATTTTTTTTAATTTGTGGTTTTAGCGGCAACAGAAATACATCATCTGTGACAATTTCACCTAGCTATCACTATACGTTGTCCGTCTATCACCAGGCTGTTCATGAGAAACAGCCTGGTGATAGACGGACTGCGGAATCTTAGTAATAGGGTCCCGTTAAACCCTTTTTGTACGAAACCCTAAAAACGATTGTAAAACTATTATTCTCACAAAATTTAGTGACGTTAAGAAAATCTGATCCTTTTTCTATGACACACACGCGTTCATGCCTCTTATAGTTTTAGAAACAATTATGCAAATCAATAACTTGTTAGGCAGACAACCGAAAAATGTCGTCCGTCGTACTAATTTAAATATAGGTATCTCTGTTCTGCCTGAAGAATTAGCTTAGCTATTCAACGTGACGATACTGCCAGTCTTGAGTCTTCTGATACTTACGATGCCTGAGTGTGTTTTGTTTTTGAATACTTAGAACGTGTAACTGGAATATTGCATAACCTCATACATCCCAATTACAAAATTAAGGGACTAAAAGTTTTCATTAAAGCACCTAGGTCGTGTTTTTTTGGAAATTGGTAAAGAATTTGTGATAGTTAAGATTAACTTGTAAATGATAAATGGTCTTGTAACTCTTCAATCGTGATAATTAGAGATACAATAGAAAGACAATGGGTGCGCGAACGCCCGGCGTTCGCTTGGGGTTTAATGAATTAATTATGTCACAGATGGTGTATAAAATAAAGTATCCAACACATGATAAAGCTGTCTTTGTCTTGGTCTTGGGCGGCTTGAATTCCTCAGTTCACTCAGGTTTCTTTATTAACTCGCGAGGCTTGGTAGTTAATTTTATGAATCCCTCACTAACGTTCGGGATTAAAATTAGCAGACTTCGTTTCGTTTTAGTTATATTACACCTTTCAGACTAAAAATCAAGGGCATGCCACCCATGGTATTCTATTCTCATCACACCACACATCCATCTCAACATATGAAATACATATTATTATCAACCACAGCCAATTAATCCGGAAGTCGACCACAAAAAGCTGGTCTGACGTGGGATGGGACACTTATTAAATATTATAATAGTCCGGTACGAGAGTCTCGGGTATTGGCGCATATAACTGTATTTATCCGCTGGTGACGTCCGAGTTACGATCATTTACTAAAGGTTTATTTCTGGGACTAATGTGATATATTTATTGGTAGAACTCGCTCCAGATTCACGGATTGAAAGTTCCAGTTGATCTTGGGACTACTTTATTAATAACTAGTTTTTGCCCGCGGCTTCACCCGCGTAGGTACATAATCCCAAGATAAAAAGTATCCTATTTGTTATTCTGGGATATGGTCTACTCGTGTACCAAGTTTCATAGAGATCCGTTCAGTGGTTTTTGCGTGAATGAGTAACAAACATCCATACATCCATCCATACATACAAACTTTCGGATATTAGTAGGATGTTCCACAACTATCACTGACTGGCCTGTTCGTCTAGTGGTTAGTGGCCCTGACTGCTATGCCGGAGGTCGTGGGTTCGCTTCCCACCCAGGACAAATGGTTATGTGATGAGCATGATCATTTGTTCTGTGTCTGAGTGTAATTTATCTATAATATGTATGTATTTAGAAATATATAAGTATGTTTGTCAGTTGTCTAGTACCCATAACACAAGCTCTGCTTAGCTTGGGACTAGACAGCGTTGTGTGATAGTTGTGGAATATTATTATTATAAAAAAAATTACAACGTTTGATTCAGGACATAAAAAACCATACCAACACTTATAATCAGTCATTAATCCAAAAGTACTGATCGTTAAGGTTCATAAAAAACAATATTAGAATAACCATACCTTGCTTAGTTGCAGCCATGATGCACTTCTATTAAATATGACGATTACTTGCAGAAATAAATATTTTAATATGCGCTACAAACTCACGAACGTTATCGGATAATTATTGATGTGGGTCTAGAGTAAACTTTGAGCTGATGCACTGGACAGCAGATAGCAGGTACTGATTTGGTATTTGTAGAAATGATGTAACACATTCTTAAGTCTACATATTTAATTTTTTGAAATACCCTCATTTTGAAAATCGTGTTTTGTGCATTACGTTGTATGGACGGGCCCCAGTGTGCCGCGAGTCGGCGACCACGTACCGGAAGACATAGCGTTGGAACACGTCCCACAAGATGAACCGATGATCAGGGGACCAAGTCTGCTATTTTTATAAATTTGTCATTCCAACACGATCCCATTGTCATTTTGCTAAAAGTTCGTAATCTGCTAAATCATAATGATCGATAATTGATCGGTCAATGGTCTCGTAATAGAATGGTGGTAGAATGACAATATCGAGCTTATTAAAATCAGTAACTGCGCATAATAACGTTCTAATGGTAAGTCACTGATCAAAACAACTGTCAAAAGTTTTGCAAATTACTGCATACGTCAAATATTCATTTGTCATTATGTACGAGATTACCATTTTAAGCCCCTTCTTTCAATGAAGTGTCAGTGGTTGACCATTGGAAAGTCATTATGACGCCATTATATTAGTAGATTACCAAGACTTATCAAAATCAACAATTATGAAGTCAATGATAGACCATTCTGACACTATTGTAATAGCAGACTTGAGGCTCTGGTAGAGTTCGCGAGAATCTGATGGATGTGAGACGCACAAGACCGTTTTGGCGATACTTGGGGATGCCTATGTCCAACAGTGGACGTCTTTCGGCTGAAATGATGATAACACTACCATAGTAACATAACTTTTGTTGAAACTAAAATATAGATTTTAATATATTTATAGGATACATTGGGGTAGTTTCCAGGGTCAAAATAACTACATTTCATTTAGTCCGTATTTTAGATTATAAAAAACTAGCTGCTCCCAGCGGCTTCGCCCGCGTGATAGTAGAAAATTATCCCAAGGGAACATATTCCGGGATAAAAAGTATCCTATGTCCTATTCCAGGACATGGTCCATCCGTGTACCAAGTTTCATCAGAATCGCTTTTGCCATTTAGGCGTGAAGACGTAACAAACAAACAAACAAACTCACTTTCGCTTTTATAATATTAGTAAGGATTATTGGACACGTATTTTTTCTTTTTTCGATTAAACAAAAAATAACAAAGAAGCCCTTTAAAGTTACGTATGACGTCACCCCGTGCGAAAAAATGCAGCGCTTTGTCATTTTTTTGGTTTAATTTACAAATAAAAAAATACGTGTCCCTTATTTTTGAATAATCTAAAAGACGGACTAATTACATTTTTTACGGCAACTAGCCCATGGTGGTCTTTTCATTGACAGCAATATCTACCAGATAACCTTTGGACAAATAAGAAACTAAGAACTTAAAAAAACTGGGCAAGTGCGAGTCGGACTCGCGCACTGAGGGTTCCGTGCAAACTACAATTCCCGAATGGAGTCTCGAAGATTTTTCCGAATTCGATTCGAAAAGCAGCCCAGCCTCGGTATGAAGGCTAGAAGGAACGGGGTGGGTTTTTTTTTAGTCTGACATTATCTCCCGCTCCGCCCAAGAGCGGGAGATAATGTCAGACTTTTACTGACTAAAACCCACCCCGTTCCTTCATTGACTTCATAATTGTTGATTTTGACAAGTCTTGGTAATCTACTAATATAATGGCGTCATAATGACTTTGCAATGGTCAACCACTGAAATTTCATTGAAAGAAGGGGCTTAAAATGGTAATCTCGTACATAATGACAAATGAATATCTGACGTATGCGATAATTTGCAAAACTTTTGACAGTTGTTTTGATCAGTGACTTACCATTAGAACGTTATTATGCGCAGTTATTGGTTTTAATAAGTTTGATATTATCATTCTACCACCACTCTATTACGAGACCATTGACCGGTCAATTATCGATCATTATGATTTAGCAGATTACGAACTTTTAGCAAAATGACAATGGGATCGTGTTGGAATGACAAATTTATAAAAAATAGCAGACTTGGGCCCCTGGTCATCGGTCCATCTTGTGGGACGTGTTCCAACGCTATGTCTTCCGGTACGTGGTCGCCGCACACTGGGGCCCGTCCATACAACGTAATGCACAAAACACGATTTTCAAAATGAGGGTATTTCAAAAAATTAAATATTTAAGGGTAGACTTAACGCTTCAGATACCGTCAATTAGAGACACAATAGTAAGACAATAGATGCGCGGCCACCGGTGGTCGCTTGGGGATTCATGAATTAAGAATGTGTTACATCATTTCTACAAATACTAAATCAGTACCTGTTACCTGCTGTCCAGTGCATCAGCTCAAAGTTTACTCTAGACCCACATTATTAATTATCCGATAACGTTCGTGAGTTTGTAGCGCATATTAAAACATTTATTTCTGCAAGTAATCGTCATATTTAATTGAAGTGCATCATGGCTGCAACTGAGCAAGGTATGGTTATTCTAATATTGTTTTTTATGAACCTTAACGATCAGTACTTTTGGATTAATGGCTAATTATAAGTGTTGGTATGGTTTTTTATGTACTGAATCAAACGTTGTAATTTTTTTTATAATAATAATATTCCACAACTATCACACAAAGCCGTCTAGTCCCAAGCTAAGCAGAGCTTGTGTTATGGGTACTAGACAACTGACAAACATACTTATATATTGTCAGACTTTTTAATATCATTAGATGATTTTCCCACCGGAAAAACAATCCTATAAGAGTTCTGTTTTTCTTTTTTAGGAGTTTCAAAAAACTAAATTCATAGGGTACGTCGATCTTATTTATCTATATTATGTATATATTTAGAAATATATAAGTATGTTTATCAGTTGTCTAGTACCCATAACACAAGCTCTGCTTAGCTTGGGACTAGACAGCGTTGTGTGATAGTTGTGGAATATTATTATAATTTTTTATAGCACAAGTTTAGGAATAAATCTGAAAACAGTAAATTTGTTGTAACATACGTCACAAACAAAAAAAAATTGCCATTCGGAAAAATCTTCGAGACTCCATTCGGGAATTGTAGTTTGCACGGAACCCTCAGTGCGCGAGACGGACTCGCACTGGTCCGGTTTTTTTTTAACCCATGCGCGCTGTATCTGAACTCTGACAAAGTAGGTTTAAATGCGCAAGTGGCGTGTGACAGCGTTTTGAATCGGCTTTTAGTGCGGGCCGCAAGAACCGAGGAGAACGTTTGGCGGCCATAACCCATCTCATCATCATCTTCTTCCTGCCCTTGTCCCGTTTTATTTTTGGTCGGCGCAACACGTTTTTTTTCTTCCATTCTGTCCTGTCGCTTGTCATGCTATCACTAACTCCGTTTTCTTTCATATCACTTCTCACACAATCCATCCATCTTTTCTTTGGCCTCCCTCTCCCCGTCCATCCATCCTTATGTAAACTCATAACTTTTTTAGCAACATGCGTTTCGTCCCTCCTTTTCACATGGCCATCTATTTGTCACAAATATAAGACTTTGGCGGCGCGGGTACTAAATTAATTTGTCTGTCACATATATCAGACTGTGGCGATGAAACGGTTAAAAACATCTTTCTGTAATGATGACCACAGTTTTAATTGAGAGCTTCGTCTTCCGTTTTATATTCTAATAGCATGATAAATACTCATAATTAATGAAGTTTTTAAATCTTCTAAAATACTTTTACCAAGTTTCTATCCTTGGCAGTTTGCCAGCACATAATATTATTGCCCATGTAATGTACCTACCCATAATTCTCAAAGGCAGCTATTTTAGAAATAAATTACACCAATTTCTAATTAGATACATTCTGCAGTAAATCTGATGACTTCTAGACTATCGTCTTCATTAGTTTTAATTGTACCTACATACATAAAATATAGCCTATGTCACTCAGGAATAAAGCAGTTTTCTTACGGTAAAAAATTGCAATACGTATCGGACCAGTACTTTCGAAGATTACCTCCTACAAATAAAAAAAAACCTTTTTAGAGAATTAGTGTAGATTCTATGACGAAGAAAGAGCCTCAAACTATATCACTATCTTCAGATTAGATCCGCACCAGAGGATGATCAGCTCCTCTACTAGCCAAGTTACAACTGTTTCGTGTCGAATTCCGTACTCTAATCGGTAACGCCTAGGTGTCAGCAATTGTAGAAAACGATAAGTTGGCAGCCGTGTTGACGCGCCTGAGTCGGCCGCTCGTTCCACAATGTAGCGTTTGTATAATAAAGGATGTAGCGTTGAACATTGTAGAAACGATAACAAATCCATTCTATCATTTTGAACGATGTGAACTTGGCTACGAATTTTCTATTCGTTTGTTCTCTCGTACATTTGATTAGTGTTTGACTTGTATTATAACGATTGCAGATTATCAACTTGGCTAGGGGTGCAGGACTCGATCTCGATTTGCCCAGCGCAGCAAGAAATGAGGGGCGGCAAAATTGACTTATTCCTATCTCCCAACCTAGCCATGCAAGCTGGCAGGTTGAGAATTTTATGTGCCACCTTCCAACCTACTTTAGGTTGGAGAGTGGAAATCGATTTAAGACTCATGAATTATATGGTTTTGTGTATTTAAATGGCGGCGAAAATAATCTTTGCCCGGAGTGGCCCGGAGCAGCTAAATAGCTAGATCGGGTTTTAATGATGATGCAAATCCTGGGCCCTCCTTCTAATAGCTATACAAGGTATAAGGGACAGCCCTTCGCAAACTTTAAGGGCTTGCTCAGTGGACCAAACTGAACAACCTTAAAAATATCTTGTGGATATTTTTTCAGGAAACGAAAAAAGAAATCGGCCTCTCCATACAAACTACCCGATCAAGTTTTTAATTTTGTATGGTGAGGCGGTTTTTTTTCGTTCCTATCCTTTATAGGTTTCTGTTGTATGAATCTGACAGCTGTCACCCGCCATCCCATCCTATTTTTTATGGTGAGGAAAATCATCCAATAACAGCCCCCGCTGTTGGGCGGAGCGGGAGATAGTGTCAGACTCTTACTGACTAAAAACCCACCCCGTTCCTTCTAGCCTTCATACCGGGGCTCGAGCTCCTTTTCATCCGATCCTGATACTGGCGCTAATTCAAAGTTCAAATATATACAAGGTGTAAGGGACAGCCCTCCGCAAACTCTAAGGGCTTGCTCAGTAGACGAAACTGAATAACCTTCCACAACATTTTTTTTTAGGAAACGAAACAAAAAATCCACCTCGCCATTCAAATTGTCCAATCAAATTTAAAATTTTGTATGATGGGGCCGATTTTTTTTTATTTCCTGAAGAAAAAAACTTGTGGAAGGTTGTTCAGTTTCGTCTACTGAGCAAGCCCTTAAAGTTTGAGGAGGCTTATACCTTGTAGATGACGACAATCTATCGTTCTGTTTAAAGTATATGGAAATAACCTTCCATCCAAAATAAAATAAAAAACATACTAGAGGAAAAAAGCCTTTCTCTCCGTGTCTTGACTTTTTAGCGGCTACCTACCACAAATTCAAAGTCAACTAATCTAATTCTCCTAGATTGCGAATGAGATTTGAAAAAACATAACTAATTTTGTATAATCAGTTTCTCTTTAATTTTTTCCAGTTTTGCTGATGTCCTGGTTCGGGGTGGACCAAGTAAAATCGAACTCCTGTATACGGACTGGTAATATGCGACGAAGTACCACAAAGTGTCAAATGTCACAAGTGTTGTGTACCATAGAGTACCTGTTGTTAGATCTGTGTCGTGTGGACAGCTGCGAACGTATCGATAGTGTAATGATTTGTGGGTGTCACGTCACTATGATTGAGGGTTGGCGCGAAACTAGGTTAGGTTACTTCTAGGTAAGCGTGCTCCATCGTCGACCACATCATCGCTTACCATCAGGTGAGATGGTGGTCAAACGCAAGCCTATCAATAATAAAAAAAAAACTGACGTAGCAAGGAATTTTGTTACACTTTATACAGTCAATTTATTTATTATAATTTTATGCAACATAAAAGTTCATAGGCGGATTTGCGACATATGTTCAGTTAATAATAGGAATCTATGTATAAAAAAGTTTGCTTATTGAAAAAATGTGATCTTGATATTTTTTATCTTTTATATTTTTATGTTCAGGGAGATAAATAATATTCGGTAGGTCAACTTAATAAAATTACATATTTCCGAGGAATTACAGAACTATTTATTTATTAGGTGTAGGTACATAATCATACAGAGCAGCTATGATTACAGACCAACTCAATCGGATAGTGTAGATTAAAATATAAATTACTTTGAAAATTTCACGTCATTAGATCAAATTTATAACATTAAAACAATCAATAAAGAAATATAATTTAAAGAAAAGTGTAAATATCGGAAATGCATGACGCAATTAAAAATGTATACAAAGAAATATGCGTAAGCATTGCCACTACAATTTTCTCCCCCATGGGGAGTTCTTGATAAAAAAAAAATTAAACAAAAGATCAGTAAAAAAATTGTAACGGAAACCTATTTCCTTTACTCTGCAACGCATATGAAAAAAAATATACCATGCATTTTACTAATATCCTTAAATTAAAAAAGAATTTTGAAAGAACTAGAAAATTAAAAACTTACTTTTTCAGTTTTTCAAATCAAATACTTATTTTTTATTTAATTAAAGGGCTTTGTCGCTAAGATCAAAATACTTGAACGGAAGAAACGAAAGCTGTCAAAACGAAAAAAAAAAAACCAACACCTAGCCTTTTGAGTCCACAATGCACTATGCATTAGGTAGGTGCATCAAACGCCCGGTCCACGTTTTCGCACCACTGACTCGCATCTACAACATTGACCTCATTAAAGCGAAGATAAACGTCCAACAGCTTGATCAATGAACACAGCGCCATGCCGCGGTAATAGCGACACGGCCGTCTACTTCCGACAGAAAGGTCATACATTCAAAGATTCAAACAACCACAGGCATTTTTAAAATGTCAAAAAGTCAGCCAATCAGAAAAATTATACTAATTCCACATTCAAAAGCGTAGATCTCTATGGATAAGAATTGTGCAAGAGACTCCATGGACAATCTTTTTTGCAAACTGCAACGCTGACTTAGTTAGATGATTGATTACTCGTGAATTGTTATTTTTCACGAGAAAATGACAACTATGAAATGATTTTAAACTACCCAACTTTCTAAGTTATAAGTACGCATTTGCTGCAATTTGCCATATTTTTAAAAATCGTCTTATTTGCAGCCATTATAATTTTGAGAGCTGTTTAATTTCTATGATATAGTTGTCATATTAATTAACTTACGACTTAAAAATTGTTACGGCCCACGCTAAAACCAGCGTCTTAGACTCGCCGCTTTTAACGCTGTGGTCTCGGCATTATGCTGAGCGATCGGCCATTTTGCTCGGAAGTGGCGCATTCTTTACATTAACCCTTCAGATACCGTCAATTAGAGACACAATAGTAAGACAATAGATGCGCGGCCACCGGTGGTCGCTTGGGGATTCATGAATTAAAAGTACTTAAAATTTGTAAATACTTTTTGGCCATTCCGGCAAATAAAATGTTTTTCTTTCTTTTCTTTCTTTTTCTTAAAACAGCGTACCTATTAAAAAAAACGCGAATAACTTCTATTTCGCTGGTTACCTTGACGTATTCCACATTAGTGACAGTTATCACAAAGACTTGTATTCAAAGCGCCAGACGTGATACTTTTTCCTCTTTTTTTTTAAATCTGATGTTCTATTATAGTCTATCGTTAAAAATACTACATCAAAATAAAAAAATACCACCACAACGTAATATTTTTACGTGCATAGTGATGTGACAAACGTAACAATATCGATAGAACCCAAAAGTGATGGGAAATGGTCGATGTTTTCGCAGCTCGATAAATGTATTGTGTTTGAGTGCCCACAGGAATGCGTGTTTAAATGTTGGAATTGAGGAATGCAATAATTGCATGTCATAATTATTTTAGTCACAATAGACAAACTAAAATTTCAAAAAAAAAAACTAACAAAAAACACTCAAACATTTTTTTTTCCTGTGAATAACTGATCTTCGATTTCAGATTGAGTTTTTCTTTTGAATCTCAATGATTCGGTAAGAAATAAACGTAGAGAATTAACTAAAACCAAATTGTTTTTTTACGACTTCTACTATTATTTTTTATATTAATCATTTAGCATTTTTATTTAGGTCTTTACCTTCTAACAGCCAACCAGTCTATGGACATGAAAAAAAAAAACACGAAAAAAGGTTTATTTTTTCTTGTTTTATTTTTTTAATTCAGTTATTTACAGGATATATCTTTTTACTGTGGATCTTCTTCTATCTAGATAACTGTGTAGTGTTTTCGTTTTTCTTTATATGTTTTTTCTTTTTACTAATTCAAGCATGGATTTTCAGCATTATGGGCACTAAGTCTCAGCCCCCTTGTTCAGGCGGAGTGCCAGAGTAAGTACTGTTTTTTCTTTTTTTTTTTTACAAAAAAATTCACGAGCTTTTAGGCTTTTGACAGAAATAAAATAAAAAAGCTAATAAAAGCCATTTTTACACTCGCCAGATGCTTAACGCTTACATTACTATTAATTCACGAGAAAAACTTAGAAAAAAGGATTGAAATATTGTAAAATATAATTAAAATGTCGTAGACTGGGTTGGCTAACATAATTAAGCAAAAAAAATTCTTCACAAACAGTCACAGTTTCAGCTTTTTTGTTTTATTTTGATTGTTTTGTTGAATTACTTACAAACTGCAAAGAGTAACACATTTTCAGCTAATCATTAACTAAAAATATATTTAAATCAGTAAAACTAGAAAAAACATTATTGATTATTATTTATCTATCTCTATCTTAGTATTAGTGCATGGACCTAGCTTTTCTCGTTCGCTTTTAACGGTTATTAAAGCCCAAGCTTTTATCGATGCATTCTACAAAAAAATAATCAAAATTTAATCACATGGGATCGTAAGTATTTTTTAAATGTATATAGGCACTAAATTTATCCGTAGAAGCTTGGATATGTAAGAATCATTAATTGTTGTCACTTTGCTAATTACACCTAGCCAGAATCTATTTGAAACATGAGTTTTATGAAAAGAACATCTATTTACGTGTTGAATTTGAAGAAAAACCATTTTGCTACAACCACATACTATTTTGTTGCTCATAACTCCCATAAACAAATAGACACTGGCAGGTGTGATTCTGTATATGCTAGACAGTTTAAAATAAAACTGTACTGTCTACAACGCGAATGAATGTTTGTTTGTCTGTAATTTTTGTGTGTAATATGTCTATTTACATGTCTATTCTGGTAAGTAATAACTTGATTCATAAAAATGATAATACAATTTCACTGATGCACAAACGCTACACACCACTACACTTTTTTTTTAAACAAAGCTTTCAAGAGCATCCCTCAATAATCTACTGTCTTTATGAGGCTTGTTATGTTTGAGTAATTTTGGTTGGAAATACACTAGTTTTCACCTCTTAAGCAAAACACCAAAAAGCCTACTAAAGTAGCTAGGAGCAATGCTTTGAAGGCACTATGTACAGCTTTCACAATCGCAATCGCAAGATACCGAATCAAATTAAACTAACTAGAAAAAACAGTTTTGACTAGGATCTAAATTAACCGTGAAACAAAAAAAAAAACAGCACACACAAAGAGTGCTGAAGGTATTTAAAATTATACAGAAAATATTAGACAGGAAATACTTACATTCATTCTAAATACGTACATCTAAGGAGTGGAATTCCCTATCTTAGTGTGAAAGCTGCAACCTAGGGTTCTTTAAGTCAAGAGTATCCACTCTTAAGTCGTTGACACCTCTACGGTCCGGACTTAGCGTTTTGCCTCGTCGTTTATACCTCGAACATCAAAGGACTGGAACAATTTGCCTGCTGCGGTCTTCTCATCCGATTATAATATTAGGAGTCTTCAAGGCTATGGTATAGGTATAGGTGACTTCTAGGCAAGCGTGGTCCATCGTCGACCACATTATCACTTACCTACCTAGTGATAGTAGTTAAACGCGAGGTTGTCGACATGTGGGATGTGGACTCGGCTATCATTGTACCGGTAGTCTTGTCGGACAATGGCTTAATTGTCAAGAGCCTCGACCAACACCTTAGGAGGCTCGCGTTAGGCGACTGGATCAAGGGCTTGATTCAGAAAGCGGTACTTCTGGACACGGCTCGTATAGTTAGGAGGTTCCTCTTTCTGGAGCCCTGACCGCCGGTGGATACCGGTGGGCTGCTATTTTTTATATTTTGATTACTTTATATTGAACAGATTTGCTAATGGCGCGCACTCGTGAAGACTCGAAAGGATCCTAATTAGGATCTTTGCCTGTAGGCGTCACGTATTAGATCTAGTCATACGCTGCGCGCTGCTACGAAATTAAATAAAAAAAATGCTTTCGTATGTTTCGGTAGAAAGTGTACCAATTATGATACCAAAGTAAATAAAACACAGGGGATGTCATACCACAAGTGCTGCCGCTGCTGCGCGGAACACATTTTTCGGTTGATTTGTGAGTGTATAACATGTCTGTTTATTAAAATGTCATTGGGAGATAATAATAAAAACAACCATCGCCACGCTTACAAAACAAAAAACATCGAGCGAACACACGGGACAACTCTAGTACAATAATAACATCTCAGCTGAATTTATCAACGCTACATTATAGAAATAATAGGTCGAAGTTATGAGAGGATTTCACACGGAGACCACGCATCAAAAATAAACGGCGATCGTCGGCAATCTAAAAATGGCGCCTGCGACGAACGTAGACACAGGATTACGATCGTGACTTTTAAAATTAGCTTTTAATTAGGTAATGACTGTCTTGAACCATTGTTTGTGTGTTTAAACTATACCTTTTTGATGTTCTTTGTACTTTTTGGTGTTACAGCAAGATGTTTGTGTAATTTTGTTAGAAAAGTCGTTGGGTATGCTAGAATAGTGTTCGGTTAATGTAGTTTAATCTTTTAACTGCCTAGCATAGCATAGCGTAGCATAATCAATCTTATAATGTTCTGCTGGGACTCAGGTCTCCTCTTTAGAAGAACGAATGGGCTGTAATCCATCACGCGGGCACAGTGCATACACAGACCTGCCGGTTTCCTCACGATGTTTTCCTACACCATTTTGAGAGCAACGATGATATAACCACCATCATCGGATATATCCGATAAACACTCTGGGCGTTAATCCGCCAAGGTAGCACATCCACTACCAAATACTCAATCTTGTCCGCTCTTCTGTCACCTATTGGGATTGAAGAGCTAAACGAGATGGAGTACCCAGTCGCTAACACAAGTCACAATGAAAACGAAAATACTTGTCGAACCAATTAGGTGCAAGTGATCCACTGTTGGACATAGGCCTCCACCAAGCGTCACCAAAAAACAAATCGTGTGCGTCTCGCATCCACCGCATTCCCATGACTCTCACCAGGTCGCCGTTCTACCTTATGGGCGATCAGCGGCGGAGACCTCTCGCGCCGGGCCTTGGTTCAGGCCACGATCCGAAGCGAGGAAGAGTGGCAGGCGGTCGCCTCATTCTGCGAAGCAGTAATGCTAGCAAAGGAGAAGGCCGACCGCATAAGGCAACGGCGCCTTCACCGCCGCCGCCGGGATTCCAATCCCAATTTCCAGCCACCGTAGACGCGGGCTCGCGGACGGCGAGCCATGGGTAGCTCGCTGTCCGATCGTCCGGTAACTATCCGGACCAAGGAGGACTCAAGGAGTTGTCAGCAACAGGAGGGGCCCAGCTGCGGTCACCACTCGGCGACCATATTTCCCCTTTACTGGTCACGATGAGCCTTTCGAGGTTACCAATGTATTTTATTGTGAATCAAAGACATTTTAACGACAAAATTGAGGAACTTTATTCTTTTTGACTACTGTCAGTTGTCAAATATTATTTTATGAATCAGTAGTTGAGGTATTACCGTTCTTCGTTCCGATATTTATTTTTCTTTCACATAAGATGACCAAGCAAGGATAAAATAATCGATAAAACTAATTGGTTTATGATATTTGCAGCGCAACCCTACATGTGTCATTAGCAAGATTAGTGATGTAACCATCTCAAATTGGTTTATTGTCGATAAATAGAAATACAGATTAAGGGTTTGGAGGATAAATAAACATTTATTTATCGACTAAGCATTTCTTAATTCAGTCTGAGATTAAGAGCGCTCCACGCTTGTTACTAACATACCCATACAACTGCTCTTAGATTACGTGAAAAGTCAAAGTCAAAACATTTACTATGACCGAAGTACCTATGACATTATTACACATAATATTTCTTTAGATATTTTGGAAATACAGATATCTGGTGTTTATTATTTAGGTTTCTGTTGAATCTAAACTAAGTGTGTAAAACTAATCCAGTAGGTAGGTACCTACCTGTCATTTGCTTCTTTGCGTGAACTTTAGCCCTTCATAATGTGAGGAGGAATGGCAGGCGGTCGCCTCCTTTTGTGAAGCAGTAATGCTAGCAAAGGAGGAGGCGGCACGCGTGAGGAAGCGAAGGTCCTCACGCCTCAGCCGCCGAAATTCCGACCCCGACTACCAGTCACGGTAGACGCGGGCTTGGGGACGTCAAGCAATGGGTTTTTTTTCCCAATGGGGAAAATCATCTTATGACAAAACCCGCTCTTGGACGAAGCGGGAGATAGTGTCAGACTCTTACTGACTAAAAATCCCATCCCGTTCCTTCTAGCCTTCATACCGGGGCACGAACTCCCTTTCGGACAACCCTGTCCCCAGTAGGCTTCGGCCCAGCTGGGCCCCTCCTGCTGCTGACAACTCCTTGAGGCGCGCGGGAACAGTGCGCGCCGTCGACGTCTTGGACTCGGTCCATTACCGGACGATTGGACAGCGAGCTACCCATGGCTCGCCGTCCGCGAGACCCCGTCTACGGTGGCCGGAAATCGAGATCGGAATCCCGACGGCGGCGGCGAGGGCGCCTTTGCCTGATGCGGTCGGCCTCCTCCTTTGCTAGCATCACTGCTTCGCAGAAGGAGGCGACCGCCTGCCACTCCTCCTCGGTCAAGCAATGGGTAGCCCGCCGTCCGGCCGTCCGGTAATCAACCGCACCTTTAATCAATTTACAGGCCCAGGCTACCCATTCCCCGTGTGCTACCTTTTATACAGAAGTCCCAGAAAAAAAACATTAAAGGCATTTAAAGGCTAAAGAAAATTACCATAACACAAAGCCAAAGGCTCACGAAGTCACGGCCCTGCTTCTAGTGCCCTAGTTCCTGAAAGTCAACCCACGCCAGACATACAGGCGACAGCTGTTGCATAATGACTGGCGCCACGAATGGGCCATTTAGCCGCATTTTTTTCAATTCTAGCTATTGGAATATATTACAAGGACTGGCTCTAGTTTCCTTGACATGCATCGCGTGTTTCACCAACCTTGTGACGATTTAGCACTGAGTATAAATAGCCTAGGACATGGTAGGTATAGATTTTTAACGCTAGGTTGGCAGGTGGGCTTTGCAACAGGTCGAGTGAGCGTGAAAGAGAATGTTATGTAACAAATTGTTTGTCGGTTTTGTCCTAAGAGTCGAGGCTTCGATGGTTGTGTTACACTAACCATATGGGCAGTTTTGCTTAAGAGGCTTTTTTTATGGTGGGAAAATCATCTGATGACAACCCCTGGTCTTGGGCGAAGCGGGAGATCAGACTCTTACTGATTGAAAAGCCACCCCGTTCCTTCATGCTTTCATACCGTGGCTCGAGCTACTGTTTCGAAACTAACCCTGGCCCCAGTAGACTCGACCCAGCTGGGTCGCTGCTGTTGCTGACAACTCCTTGATTGCTCTTAACGCGATGTTTGATGAAGAGATAATGTGCAAAAAGAGAGATAATGCCCGAAAACTCTGTTGGAGTTCGGTAATTCCGTGATTTACTCGAATATGTCACAAAATTTCATCCTGTTTTTTTAAGTTTTTGGGAAAAATTTTCGTCGTTCAGAATTTAGATTAAATGTGCATTCTATAGATACCTATACTTTTTGATATTTTTAAGATATGAGTACTTTATAATAGAGGACCAAAGTTCACGTAAAATAGCAGATTTTCAGAGATCTTTATTGGATTAGTTTTACACAAAATTGTTTTTATTTCTATAGAAGCCTAAAAAATATCCACAAGATATCTGTATATCCAAAATATCTGGAGAAATATGTGTAATACATCATAATCGCGTATGAGCGGGAGCGGTTATATGAAAACTGTACCTCGAGTTGGCCGCTCTTAAGATTTATGTGCAAAAAAAACTGCGGCCCCTTACTTTATGTGAGAAATTTTCCAATATCATCTCCTGTCCTAAGTGCAATGGAAGTTTCAGACTTTTACTGGCTAAAACCGCATTGCCATTATTTTGGTGGGAGGATTTTTTGCTAGTTCAAAAAGAGGTTGGCTGATCAAGTTTTGGGGGCCCGCCGAGCTTGGAGGCTACGGCTCCTGTACTTTGGTAGTTTTGATTCATATTCCGAAAGTTCTAAAACTTCCGATAGATTTTGCACCTTCGGTTCCGATAAGTTTTACTCGAAACTTTGGAGTATCGGAGGTACGAACAAGTTTAAGAAGACTTAAAGTCACCCAAAGGGCAATGGAAAGCGCTATGCTCGGAGTTTACTAGCGTGATCACATCAGAAATGAAAATATCCGCAGGATAACCAAGATACCGACATAGCTAGAAGAATCGCCAAATAAAAATAAATTGGTTTATTTTATAATTTCACGGTTTTTTTATTTTAATTTCATCCTGTTTTTTTAATGAGACTTGAATTTTGTTTTTTTTTTCTTTTTTCTTTCTGTCTGATAATAAATGCTATTTATTTTTATTTTTGAACTAAAACCATTTTTCTTATCAATGTTTGACAGTTACAAAATTAACAGTTGCTAAAATATATGCCAATAACAGCTATATATTACTGATAAATAATTTTTTACACTGACAGCGGCGCTTATTTTCTTATTATTTCAATTCCTGCGGTACGGGGCGTTTAAGACCTTGTTTGAAAATTACCATTATAACGGTACGGGGCTTATTAGACCACGTAACGTTTAAGAAACTAAATGCTTTTTTCGACTAAGTCTGGTACGAGGTCAAAGTGACCCCGTATCAAAGTAGATACACCGCTGCATTCTGTTTTGTCCTTAGGAATATATTCAACTCTTTTCTAAACCAAACCAATTCAAAGTTACGGTCTCCGCACGGCAGAGAAGACTGTTTTTCTAAGCCACACCGCAAGGAAGACACGTACGAGGCCTATTCGACCTTGTACCGCACTGAACGTGTTAGCACAGCAAATAATATGTTTTTTACGCTTTTACAAAAATTTCCGGACAACCACCCCATTTACATAGCACACTAAATTCAACACCCCCACACAATAACATTTGTGCATCAGTCATCTACTAGCCGACTGAGACAATTGAATGAAATGTCAAACCTCAGTTCAAACCGATGGAAATAAGATGTCTAACTTTTTAATAGCCAGATAAAATTTAACTGAAAAATAAATATAGTGGTAACATATCTATTCACACTGTAAAAACAACCATTTTTATTCTTTAGAAGTGCATAATGATGCACTATTATACACGTGAGTAGCCACCATATTTATTTTTCATTAATATTTTATCTGGCTAAAAAAAGTTAGACAGCTTATTTCCTTTATCTAATTACTAAAAATTCAGTCATTTGTAAAAACTGTTACGCGGTGTCCAACGTAGGCAATTTGCTTAACGTCCGCTTCGCTTCTCGTCTCCGCACCGCACCCACGTGCCGTGTCTCGTTGACCATTGAATGGACAATGCGTGGGACATCGCTTTACAAAGCTAGAACTACATTAGACCGACGCACACGTGTAACACGCCTGATTTGCACGTAGAACGAAGTCACGTGGCGTGGATCAAGTGTAGCTCTACAAGTCTAGTTTCCATTTAAATATTTGGGGACTGACGCGCCCAGATCAGCGTGTGTGGCTCACGTGTGCGCGGTGTAGTTCTAGTTTAAAGTCTTACTGTCCACGGACGCGTAGCTTCATAGTGGCGTATTCGTCATTACGCTTGGTGTACGTCATCTACGAAGCAACCAACTCGTCTCGTTTTAACTTCATCAAGGTGTAAGGGACAGCCCTCCACAAACTTTAAGGGTTCATTTACTAAACGAAACTGAACAACCATTTCGGGGAGTGTGCACTGGAATTGCCCAATCTAATTCCACTAAGTCCGTTCCACCCTCGGACCACAAGACGACCGGCGTCGCGCCACCGGTACATGGTAGACATTCCACCCATACGCACAAAGCGTTTTGGGAACACATTTATTGCGCGTACAGCCAAGGAGTGAAATTCCCTGCCGGAGTCTGTATTTCCTGATAGCTACAACTTAGGGGTCTTTAAGTCAAGAGTAAATAGGTTACTTCGAGGCAAGCGTGTTCCATCGTCGACCACATCGTCGCTTACCATCAGGTGAGATGGTGGTCAAACGCAAGCCTATCAATAAAAATAAAAAAAAAAAACAAACTTCAACAAGATTTTTTTTTTCGGAATCAACAAAAATAATCATCCTCTCCATACAAATTGTCCAATCAAGTTCATAATTTTGTATGGAGAGGTCGACTTGTTTTTTTAGGCTATGGAAGGTTGTTCAGTTTCGTCTACTAAGCAATAGACCGTAAAGTTTGCGGAACCCTGTCCCTTACACCTTATGTAAATTGTAAGCAGGCGTACAATGCGTTCCAAATGAGAAAAGGATCGACGGCCATGTTGTGACGTTACAATTTACTGTCAAATCGAGGAAATAAATTTTTAAACCTTAACTATTTTATGAAAAATTTAATTTATTTACGAACTGTGAACAAAAAAGTTTAATCAGAATCCAGTTCTTCAATTTTACTCATCTCTGAGTTCCTCAATTTTGACAAACTTCGATTTGACAGTAAATCGTGACGTCACAACATGCAATCGATCCTATTCTCATTTGGAACGCGTAGTACACCAGACCCCCTAGCCAAGTTACAACCGTTTCGCTTGCGTCGAACGCTTCGAGTTGACCTTGCCGCCAATTCTTTTGTTCTGACCACGTGACTGAGCGTTGAGACGACGTCATTCCCGTACATTTGAAACTTTCTACTAGCGTTAACTATTGCAGATTAGCTACTTGGCTACAGGGGTACAGGCGTATAATGACGAATACGCGTCTACGAAGCTACCCATCCCTAGCTAACCTAACAAAAATTCGTACAAAACTCTCAGTCGGCTACTACACCAGAAACCTCAACCCTCAAAAGCCCTAAGCCATCAGAAGATCCCTAATCGTGTGTCCATACTGTCCTCAGCGAGAACGATATACTGTTACGAGTGTGACAGCTGGACGGACCCCCGCTGCAAGGACCCCTTCAACTACACGGCGCTGCCCAGGGACCAGCCTCCGCTGCAGACCTGCCACGGCTGCTGCGTCAAAATGGTCCGATATTCTAAGAGTCGTGAGTATCTTCTTCTCTATTTAAGCTTTATTGAAATCCTCATCTTTTTTGTGTCTATTTATATCTATAAAAGGACAAACTGACTGACATATCAACGCACAGCCGAAACTACGTGAACTAGGAACATTAAATTTTACACGCCTTTTTTTTTGGTGGGCGAAAATCATCTTATGACAACCCCCACTCTTGGGTGGAGCGCGAGAAAGTGTCAGAATCTTACTGACTAAAAGCCCACCCCGTTCCTTCTAGCCTCTTCATACCGGGGCACGAGCTTCCTTTCGGATAACCCTGACCCCAGTAGGCTTCGACCTAGCTGGGCCCCTCCTGCTGCTGACAACTGCTTGAGGCGCGAGGTAACAGTGGTCGCCTCCTTTGCTAGCATTACTGCTTCGCAGAAGGAGGCTACCGCCTGCTACTCCTCCTCCCTCCGGACCATGGCCTGAACCAAGGCCCGGCGCGAGAGGTCTCCGCCGCCGATCGCCCCGACGAGGGCACGGCGGTGCTCTGCCCAAGCAAGGCACACCTCGACTGTGTGCTCCGCCGTGTCCTCAACAATGTAAGGGTGTATCGGGTACTCGAGTGTGTCGGGTTTTCCGATACTAGAAAGGTGATGACGGAATCAAGTCTTGTTATTCCCGCACACTCTATAAAATGCGTTCTGTAAAATACCGAAACACTGGCTACCTTAGCTTACCTTGGCTTTGTACATTTCCCTGCAGTCAGATTAAACATCTAAGTATTAAATCTTACTCGATATTTTCCATCTTAAATACAAGCACTCTCTAGTAATCTTCATTAAAACAGTTCTTTTAACTCACCGTTCAAACTGGGCGAGCTGCCAATATCTCCAGAACACAGTTTATAATTTTTTTGGCATACTAAAATGCAGCCGGCATTTGTCATGTTATGACAATTTTAATGGGAGTAGACTATTTTGTTATTGTCTCATTATAGATACTCAATTTATTTATGTTTTTACAACTGACAGTTTTCTAATGTACGGTCTTTGAACTCTCAATACTTTTCGTTGTATGCAAGCAAAGACATTAAACATACTATACTTCCAATCAAAGATTTTATATATCCTACTAGAGTAGCTACCAATAGACAGGACATAGCGAACAAAATTCTAATCAGAGACTTGTTACTAAAGTACAGTGCGTTTCACTTAAGAGGTTTCTTTGCCGTAATGTTGGCAATACGGAAAAACAGTGTTGCAATATTTTTAGCAATTAAATTACTTAATATTAGGGAGATTAACTGATACTTGGTTACTTTTAACAGCTTCCTAAACTTTATACAAAATTTTTGTATAAAGTTTAGGACGCTGGGCTCCATTCCGATTATCCTGCAATTCTTTCAAATACCGAAAACGCTACGCCGCAATATCGTACCTCTCTATACCTACGACTAACGACTTCCTTTTTGACCAGTTTTTTTTTAAATAAAATTCCATTTCCCTTATATCTCTCCAGAAAGTGTTGTAACTACCGTTAAAATCGATTTCTTTTCGCATTTCGGGGAAAATTTTTGGTAGAGTAGGCAACTTTTTCCTTTTTCCCTTCTATTTTGTGTAGACAGCCAGGGGAGCCAACATTACGCCAAAGGAACTTCTTAAGTGAAACGCACTGTAGTAACAAGTCGCTGTCACCTGACTGTCAAGTCGCGTTTGTGTCCGCTATACGCACCAAAAGTAAATATTTTTTGGAGAAATATGATAAGTTGCGCATTGCACCATTGTAAATCGTATTATGGCAAAACGACTGGACCTAACTCCAGTTTATTTTCGTTAATATTTTTCGTCTTCACTGAAGCATAGGATGACAGTTTTTCTAAGACATTTCTTCTGATGGCCGCTCTATTGTTTATTTAATCTCTTTGAATGCAAGAGCAATGTGAGGAATATTTCTCTTGCATAGTGTAGCGAAATTGTTCGAAAAATTCCGTGGCTCGGAAATGCAAAGGACACAGGTGGCTTAGTCAGTAAAAGTCTATCACTCCTTCTCAATCCAACGACCACTCCGTCACCGTGCAACTATAATATAGTTTGTTCAGAATCAGTAGGTAACTGAAGATTTCGCATATACTAAAAAAACTTTTTTTTTAAGTTTTTTATTTTTCACTTTTTAGTTATGATAGCACCACTAAAAAGTACCTACCCTTGAGCCAAACATAAATTACCTTACAGCCAGAGTGCATCTCATAACGATTCTAATAATCCCAAATACGGTTTTATTACATTAATTTACCTTCCGGCTTTATCACCAGATCAGTTCGATACATCCCCTCCCCATTTTCTTTCAGTCAGTCATCTACTACACTTATAAATAAAGCTATTTTACTTGTTACGACAATTCTGCTATGATTCTATGAGGAGTTCTGTTCCATATCTTCGAAGTTCATGATCAGATCATAACAATATTTCTAAGGGACCAATTTGGAAACATAAACTATCAATAAAAAAAAAAATTCAAAATCGGTCCACAGTTGACCGAAATATCGGTGAACATACATACAAAAAAAACAACCGCAGTTCAGCCGAACATAGAACCTCCTCCTTTTCGAAGTCGGTTAAAAAATAATCTTGTGTGTGTTACCGTCACGCTATCACTATATCTTATCCATCCACATTCTGAGCCCGATACTTAGCCCTGTAACTAACAAAACATAAGTCATCCAATTAAAACTGACTTTTCTCCGGTTCCAGCGTACGAGGTAGTCCGGCGAACCTGTACATCACAACTCCAGATAAATCTCTTCATGGTCGATCACGTGTGTATGATGGAAAGTACTGGCACGGGCCACATGTGCTTCTGCGAGGAAGACATGTGCAATGGCGCGCGCACGCCGGTCGCAGCACTGGCCTTGGTCGCAACACTAGTAGCATGCGCATGCCTGAGGTGAAGTAGGTGTAGAGACTGCCCCGAGCGGTCGATTGTCGAGTATCGATGTCGATGACTGACAAATATTGTCCGTTTTTCACTTTCATATGACGTCTAAATGACGCCACATGGCGCTCATGTCGCCGGTCCGACATTACGAGGAATTCATCGATATCGATAGAAAAGTGACAAGTGTCAACTGTCAACCCTATCTCGAAACTTACTAGTGATGTGCGAACGATTAGTTTAATATCGGTGAATCGACAATCGATCGACTGTACCTTTGGGCCCTACCCTAGCTGAGATTTAATTACATTTTTCGTCCAAACGTAGATGTAGTTTAGTCTTGTGGTGCTTAGTTTTTACAGCACGGCGTTAAACTATTCCTGTTAAAAGCCGCATCGAAAAATGCTTAGCTTGAACTTTTTGAGATCATAGTGAGTTAAGTCTTTGTGAGGGCTTCTTGATTTTGAAGTGAGAAAAAAGTCCAGCAAAATAACACAATTAAAACAAAAGTGTTTTATATTTACTTCGATTTTTTTTTTTTATTCTAAAGTAGATATATCATATGATATGTAAAAACATAACAATGAAATGGTCTCCATTAAAATTTCGAAACAAAATTCGAACTGCAAAAAAACTCGTTCTATAGAAATGTTTTCAATTTATTATCTTAATTGAAAAGGAGTCAATTATTTCACCAAATCCTTAACACCTCAAACACATTTTAAATAGGTTTATGTTTTTTTTTTTATCTCATTTAAACTAGTGCTTGACTGCGATCCCACTTGATGGTAAGCAGTGATTCAATCGTTGATCTGATCGTACAACATGAAGAAGCCCCACTAAAGAATATCAAAGTTTAACTAAACATTAAAAAAATAATAGTCTCAGCTTCAAGCTTTCAAAATGGTGTTGTCAAAACTAAGCACATTTTCCTTCTGAGGCTAATCTCATGTTCAGCAATTTTTGCTCTAAAATTAATTAATAAAGTTTTCCTGGATTTAGCATGTATATACAGCTCAGTATAGACGCGTTAGTAATAATGAGAATCATAGAATGTGAGTGGGTTTGCTGAAAACTAAATGGCAGTGGTGACTCGATTTTTTTCCGTTAAAATTTAAACTAAGAACCTCCACTGCCATCTAGTGGGTTTTTCGAGTTACTAATAATTCTCCTGCGAACGCTTCTGACTGGTCCAATTATCGACCAATAAAATTTGCTCATAGTTGCACCTAATCATAGAAGTGGGCACTTGTAGATAGAAAATAATGGCGAAATTGGGAAAAAACTAGCAAGTACTGCCGAAATATAGTGGAATAGTTACGAGTAAGCATCGGATTGGTGATAATATATCAGTTTCTGAGATTAGTGTTAAAAAACGGTTGTGTTTTAATGGTCTTCTCGAAAGACGTAGGTAATTATATTGTCAATTCAGTTCTACGTTTAATTAATTTAGCGTGTACCAAATGTTAATTTTAACCCTTTTTTTACAATAAAAAATATTTAGCAATTTATTTGCAACAAAAAAACAGAGCCGACAGAATATTGTCACATCTCTAATTTAAACGGTGCGTATGAAAAATAGTGATGTGAAATATAGTTATCGATATTTTTTTATAGATTTCAAAAGTTCGATGTAGTATAATTTAAATCAGAAGCTAGAATAAATCAAAGCCTTTAATTTAAAATTAAGGTTCCTACATTATAATTTAAACATTTATTTTTCTTATTCTGCGGGTGACATAGATTATAAAAAGAAAAACAAAATAGTAAAAAGTATGCTAGAATTTAGTCGCAAAGTATGAGGTTTTTTAATAATAATAATGGTAAGAATAAATAATTTTATGAAATTAAACACCAAGTACGTTTTAATCATTAATGTTAAGTTATAAATAAATAATAAATATATATAGTAGGGTGTAAATCATGCTTGTACGTGGCAAATGATACCTGCCACTTGTACAACGCGTGATTTATGCATCCAAATCCTTCAGAACGGTGACTTTAAGCGGTATACCAAACTAGCTTCTTCCAGCGGCTTCGCCTGCGTGACAGTAGGAAAATATATGCCTATGTCAATCAGTGATAAAGGAGCATACGACCAGTGAAAGATTTTTTAACATTGGTCCAGTAGTTTTTAAGTTTATTCATAAAACGTTGTTCTGCCATACAAATGTAGCGACATCTATGGCGTCACATAAGAACCAATCCTGCATCGCGCAATTAAAGTTTTCGCGCGATTTGAACATATAGAACAGCCCGAAATCATCTGTCGGGCAGTTGGCCAACAGACATAACACCCGTCTGGTCGGAGGATCCTCTCTTTTTCAAAGGAGGAATGCGGGACTTTACTCTTTGTTCCGCATTCCTCCAAACAAATTAAACTAAAATTATTAAAGAAAAATAAAGGATAGGAGGGTAAAAATAGCCTACGACTTATTCTCAGACCTACCAAATGTACACAAAAAAACGTAGAAATCAGTAAAACTATTTAGGATTAGTTCGATAACAAAGACAGATTAGCGAGATTTTAAAACATATTTATTTTAATAGAATAATCCAGGAAAGATCTCGGAAAATCTACTATTTTACGTGAACTTTGGCCCTCCGTAATATAATAATATAATAAAAATCCGTAATATAATATAAAACATCATCATCATCTTCCTGCCCTTGTCCCGTTTTATTTCGGCGCAACACGTTTTTTTCTTCCATTCTGTCCTGTCACTCGTCACGCTATCACTAACTCCCTTTTCTTTCATATCACTTCTCACACAATCCATCCATCTTTTCTTTGGCCTCCCTCTCCCCCGCCGTCCATCCACATGTAAACTCATAATTTTTTTAGCAACATGCGTTTCGTCCCTCCTTTTCACATGAGCATACCAAGACAAACGATTTCCTTTCAACTTTTCAGTCACTGGCGCCACTTTCAAACTTCCCCTAATATACTCATTTCTCACTTTATCCATTCTTGTCACACCACACATCCATCTTAACATTCTCATCTCTGCTACATGTAATCTTTTTTCCTCCATCTTTTTCACAGCCCAACATTCTGATCCATACAGTACGACAGGCCTTATCACGGACTTGTAGATTTTACCCTTTAACTTGAGGGGCATCCGTGGGTCACAAATGGTTCCCGTGACCTGTCGCCATTTCATCCATCCTGCATTGATCCGTTGTGTTACGTCCCGGTCTACCTCACCATCCCCTTGGACGAGCGACCCTAGGTACCTAAAGTCGGAACAGATCGGTATGGGCGTTCCGGCGAGAGATAAAGGCACAGGATTGGAGAGACCGCCGAAATCGCAGAACAAGTACTCTGTTTTGGTTCTGCCCAATTTCAGGCCAACACTTCCAATCTGTTCTGGACCTCTAGGCCACTCTCGGCATCCAGAACAATTTCATCGGCAAACAACATACGCCAGGGAGCCTCTTCCTGGATGTCCGACGTCAGAGCGTCCATTATCATCAGGAAGAGGTAAGGGCTGAGAGCCGACCCCTGATGTAAGCCGACAGCCACATTGAAGCAGTCCGTGGTGCCAACTGTTGACCGGACCCGGGTATTACATCGGCTGTACATCGCTCGGACCAACTGCACATACTTCCCAGGCACACCTTTCTCCTTAAGGGCCCACCACAGAACCTCACGAGGTACCCGGTCGTATGCCTTTTCGAGGTCGATGAATACCATGTGCAAGTTTTTATGCGCACTTCTGTATTTCTCACATAGTTGGCGTATAGCAAAAATGGCAATATAATATAAAACATAGGGTTTAAAAAAACATGTTTGCTGAAACAAGTTTTGTGAACTATTCGAGTAAATCACGGAATTACCAAATGCTTACAGAGTTTTCAGGCATTATCTCTCTTTTGTCGCGTTGCTTCTTCGTCAAACTTCGCGTTGGGTTGCGTTTAATGAAGCAATTAGTTTTTAAACCATGCTAAATGTTGACGACAGGCGAATGGAAAAGGACCTTTTTAATAATGATCCCATACACTAAAAAAACAAAACAAACTAAAAATTTTGAGTTCAACGCCATCTGTCGATAAAATGGCCAAGCACTAAAGTAGACCTCGAAATTCAAATCTTAAGATTTTCGCATTTCGCAAGTAAATGTCAAGTTGTATGTATGATTGGCGGCCGTAACACGAATATATTTACGGAATTATAATATTAAAAATCTGAATGAGTTTTTCATGAAATAGCCATTTAATTGGGTTAGAATGTCGTGGACTATTCTATTGCTTTGACCTTGCATAATCAGCCTATAATGTGCATTGCTGGGACTCAGGCCTCCTCAATAGGAGAGGGAATGGACCGTTATCCATCACGCGGGCCTAGTGCTGGTTGGTGAATGTCACATGACTTCGAATTTTTTGTAATCGGACATGCCGGATTCCTTCCGTAATAAAAATAGTGGTGATGAAATAAATTAACAATAAACAGTTAAACAAACATATTTATAATAAATACAGAGACAATGTGACTGACGAAACTATTCTAAAGAAATTGTATCGAAATCGGAACGAAATCGGAACAAAATCGGAACGGAATCGTATCGAAATCGGAACAATGTCGGAACGAAATGGTATCAAAGTCGAATCGATATCACATCGTACTTTGATTAGTATACCGCTTACAGTACCGCAAATACCGTAAAATCGGGGGTGGTGAATATAAATGATAGCATAGACGCGAAATATTGTTAGTACAAAACATATATTTTTCAGCATAATTTTGCTAGATATAGATAAATAAATCCATGACATAGCAGGACGTCGAAATGTATAGTAGGTAAGGTATTTGTCGCATTAGGGTTTGTCTGGCAATAACTTTTTGACTGGATTTCCAGTTTGATAATTAATATGGCCTTAGCTTGTATATTAGAGGTATGTTTTCCTCTTGTATCGATTTGAAAAAACTTTTTTCACTTGTATCATTTTATTTAAGTGGGGAAAGTTAGTCATCGCAATCGTGGCGGCATTCGCCCGATCCTTAGGCGAGGGTGTTATGAAGTCGAAGTGCTGTAGTGACTTTCCACGTGTATCAAAGGACGTTTTTCAATACACTTATATAGATATAAGTAAACTGGGGTTGATGTGCGACTCATGGGGGTCGCACCGCGCCCAGCTTACTTACATGTAATAAATTGTGATGGGGCGAGCTCACGTTTCCGCACTAGTGCGAAAAACAGCATTTTGCTTATCTAAAAGTGGTAGGGATAAGTAAGAGCGGGTTTTCAAGCGTTTTGAAAAGCATATAGTTAGACAATACGGTGGCAACAGGGCTGCCAGGTTTTTTAGTAAAACTTATCACTGTGTACACGTAGGTGTTTCAACGTATACGCGAATGCGAAGCGATAGGGCGTGAATGGAAAAACAAAAGATACAGTATTGCGGTGGCCACCGTGACCAATCACACGTGGGTGCGGTGCGGAGATGAGCAAAGCGATGCGGAGGCGATCAGTTGGTTTAATATTTTCGCGCAAAACCTTGCAGTGCAGTGGTTTGTTTTATATAAACAGCGGCTGAAGCGGTGATTTCACCCCCACATAGGGATCGTTCGAGTATTACGTTAGCAGATTTTTTGCAAATTTAAACCCCTCCCTCCATATTGGCAGCAAAAGTAAGCAAAGCAGTCCCCCTACCCTTCCATGTTTACGTAAACATTAGTAGGTACATTTTTCACTGTGTTCCAGTAGTAGTCATAAGTCTAAAAATAAGAAATAGGCTTGAAATAGAGGAACAAAACAAACTGCATTAAACATTTTGGCATTATTTTTTACTAGCTTTTACCCATGGCTTCGCCCGCGTTTTAATATACTTTACTCTTTACTCTAAAGGGGGAGCCTTTTCTCACTTTTTTTTAAATGAGCCTATGTCCATCTCCAGGGTCTCAATTATCTCTGTACCAAAATTCATCAAAATCCGTTTTGCCATTTAGGCGTGAAGACGTAACAAACAAACAAACTCACTTTCGCTTTTATTATATTAGTAAGGATTATTAGTCATTGAATTTTTTAACAGTCCTCGATCCATGATACCCGAAATGACTCTAATCAATGACATTAGATGTTTGCTGCTGAGTGATGTGTGTCTGCTCATTTGTGTGAGCTTTTGGAACAGTGATATTATACCCTTAAAAAAACTTTAAAAAATATACACTGCTGACGTAATTATCATCTAGATCCCCGTCCCCCATGTCATCAAAAATAAGCAAAGCAAATAACCCCTCCCCCACCCTCAGACCCCCTGCATCCTCCATGTCATCAAAAATAAGTAAACCAAATACCCCCCCACCCTCACCCTCCTGTGGTGCTTTCATAATACTAAAATGGCCCCTAAATCAAAGTCACCGTGTTGCATTGAGTTCGTGTAAACGGCGCCGCATCGCTTCACAACCGCAATACAATGGAATTAGCAATAAAATCAACATAAATAAAAAGTCACTTTGGCAACCATTTTGCCATCTGTTTTGCTAAGAATATTAAAATAATTATCATGGATAATAATTAGAACAGAGGCCGGATATAATTGTCTATTTAGCAAAAAAAGTAATTTACCGAATTTGTGGTTTTAGTTCAAATAATATTAATTGAGAAAAAGGGTTATGGATGTTGAAATTATTAGGTAGAAAAAATAATATTTTAAAAGTGTAAGGCCTACTGTCCTCGGACGCGTAGCTTCATAGATGCGTCAAAATACGTCAGACAGCTATACCACTGTTTGGTCAATCGATTTTAACTTTTTCGTAGGTATAAGGTGGTTACAATACCAACTATTTACTGCAGCCGCCATTTGTCATGCCAACAACGTAATAAAAGTCAAAATCGGTTGAACGGACAGTAATAAAAGGTTTTCATAAATTTCTAATTTTATTTTTAACTGAGTAGTCACAAAATATATAGTTACATAAGTAAATCTACATACTGTGCGCGCTCGAGCAACGCACACATAGACACCGCTCACGGACACGATATCTCGGAGTTCCTCGGCCCGCTCGTCGAACAGTTCCGGCTCAAACGCTCATTAGCGTGCGTCCACCGAGCTTAAGTATAAAAAGTGTAGTACATACATGAGATTGTCTTCTGTATCTATCTATTTTGTGGTATATAACAGCACAGCAGCGTATTGAACTCTGCCCTTATTTATTACACTCGATGTACGCCATGACGTATGACTTGCGATACGCTAAGCGTTACGCATCGGCAGTTTCATAGTTTTGTATGCAAACTTTACGCAGGCGTACACCAAGCGTATAATGAGAGACTGGCCTGTAAGTCAAGTGGTTAGTGACCCTGACTGCTAAGCCGGAGGTCTTGGGTTCGATTCCCACCCAGGACAAATGTTTATGTGATGAGCATGATCATTTGTTCTGTGTCTGGGTGTAATTTATCTATAATATCTATGTATTTAGAAATATATAAGTATTTTTATCAGTTGTCTAGTACCCATAACACAAGCTCTGCTTAGCTTGGGACTTACACGGCGCTGTATGATAGTTGTGGAATATTATTATTATCACACAACGCCGTCTAAGTCCCAAGCTAAGCAGAGCTTGTGTTATGGGTACTAGACAACTGATAAACATACTTATATATTTAAAAAAAAAGACTAATACGCGTCTATGAAGCTACGCGTCCGTGGACAGTAGACATTATCTTTGTGTAGCGTAGGATAGAAAAAATGATACAATGACATAATAAGGTGCTAGACATCGTCATAATCCTGTAGTTAGTTCAACCAAAAGCTAAATAAACGGTAATGCGATAAAACCAAAATAATTTATAAATAAAATTTTATAAAAATCACGTAAAATATACATTTTTATTAACCCACGCTAGCCAACGCTGAATACGCAATTTATACATTATTATATTATACATTACAAAATGAATTATACATTTTGACGTCAGATTGGACACGTTGAAGTGTAATACAAAGTTGATATCCGTCATTATACCTACCGGCTAAATATAGCAACAAGCGATAAAATTGAGAGGTACCTATAGAGCTCTTCATTTAATTATTATAATAATAATTATATAGGATAGATGAATAATTAAATAATGATAATATAGCTGGCAAAAAAAATGTGACTGAATGTTAGCTATGGCCATCACAGGATATTTCATCTATAGAATTTAGTTAGGGCTAACAAAACGTACTTCTTTAAAAACTCATTTTTCGCCTTATTCAGTTAATTATAAAAGAAAAGTAGCTCAGAATCGGTCACAGATTTTTTGCCAGATAACAATCTCAGGTCGGTTTTTAGAAACGTTATCTCTATCATGTTTTATTTGAGGAAAAGAGATGGTACTATCCTGTGTTGTATAGCTCCATCTCTTTCTCAAACTAGAACAACGATAGCAAGTCTCGACAATGAAATGTGAAGTTTTTTATGAAGAGTTCTATAACTATCTATCTTGTAACCTAAATTAATTAAATAGTTAGATACGGGTGCAATATTTAAAGAGCAAAGATTAGTGATAAAAATTCGTTACTAGTAATTTTAATAGAAGGTCTTTGTTGTGATTTTTATGGTGTTTTAGTTAAGTAGCACGCTTAGTAATAAAACACTGAAATCTTCCCTGAATAGCTAAGATATAGCGAAAATGGTGTTCATGTCCATCGAGTAGTTTTTGATATAACCCCGATAATATAAAGAGAAAGCCGTTTCTATTAACCTTGATATCTTGGCTTGCTCTTAGCCCAATATCTTCGTAGTTTCTTTCTCCTGTCAGGTGTGATGACATAAAACTCTAGTACTATTATGCTCACTAGAAATTTGTTCCTGGCTAAGAAATATATCTACTTTATTTCTTCCAGTCTTTGCATTTTCTAAAGTAACTAGAGTCTACCGATTAATTAAGTACCTAGTTGCAATGAGCTGTTCGCCTTAAGCTTGAATTTAAAATATATTCCAAGTGCTATCACGGCAAGAGAGCTTTTAGGTACATTTTCGTACCTCGACTTAGGTAAGACCAGCTCATCCATACGCTACGACGAGATATCAGGAGAAAGTCTATGAGTAGTAAACATTTCTCAGTAGATAAATTGGTTTAACTCAGTGACATTCCAATTCAAAAAACGCGGCTGAAAGGAGTATACAATGTTATATATTTTTAGTAAAAGGGCCGGAAGTCTCTTCACACCGTAAAAATCACAACCATGAAAATATAGGCTGTATTTAAAGAGGAGTGCAAAGCATATAATAGGTATTATAAATATGTAAAATAATTAATAAAAAAAAAACAAATATATAAATAATAATAATAACGACCGTCATGATTATGTACTTCCTAAAATTGTTATTAATTATTTAGTAAATTAAAATTAAAGTAATTCCTTTTTATATTTCTTGCATAGGTGTATTCGCGAGCGGATATTGTTTGGGTTATAAATTATAATGATAAGAGAATGATAAATTATAAATATCATAGATGATAATTATAATAAGAGATATAAATCATCCAGACGGTGAAAGAGCTGATTGGTTTATACAATTTGAATTATAATATAAATTATACAATATAAAATCAAAAATGAAAGTATTATAAATTCTAAAATCGGATTTTGTTTTAATTATTATACATTGTAAATCTTGACAATATTTTACGGATAAACGATGATATCAGATTGTATAAAACAGAGCAGGAAGAAAATATATAAAATAAAATTATCCTAAACAATGTTTGCTTGTCAAAGAATGGAGCTATCATCACAACATTGCCATCATTGCATGTTATTTACAATAAGGTGAAAACGCCTAGGTAAGTCGCCAAATTATAATTTTGACGGGTTGCCTAGTTTTTTTGCAATACACAGATCAGTCTTATGTTGTAACTGTTACCTTTTTAAAAAAATATTTGTCACCATAACAAATTTTTTCCAAAGTATTGTCATTGATATCGTCAATATAACTCTAATGGACCTACTATATGCACTAACTTTACCACATTTTGCACAGTGACCCGTGTACAAATCGGCTTCCTCAGGCAAGACTGTGATGAAGCTTGAACGTGTGGTAGGCCCAATAGTTGAAATTACCTGATTTAACGACTATTTTACAAAATCATGTAAAATTGATGATTTTAATGAACAAATTTTGGTACAAAAATGTGTGATATGGTTGCAAATATCTTTTTAATTGCCCTACAATCTAATTTTGAGCTGGTAATTGCAAAAAAAGCGCAAGAATATTTTTATTTCAGGGCGCTTTTGCCTTTAAAAAAAACTGCGATCCCTAGAAATGTATTGGGATCAGCATGGCACTGTAGACAGGCTTACCACGACTCACTGGAATGCTGTTAATAAGAATATGAATTGTTCATTTATTGAGTTAGCTGTTATGTATTAAAAGAACCAATTCTACAAGGCCAGGCTAATCAAAAAAAAAACCCTGACAGATGTCAAAGTCATATCAAAGTCCTCTTACATCTATTTTACCTACGAGAATCAACAGGATTTCAATTAAAAATTAGAAGTAAGAGGCTGCTAGAGCTGTGATTGGCTAAATGAAAACCACCAATCAAAATGCTTGATGGAAGTTTGACTGTGTCCTTGTGATCAATGATGCTTTGTAAAAAGAGATGGTTGTATTTCCCCTGTATGGTGTTGTCTCTGTCTTGCATTGAATCATGATGACACTTACACTGTAAGTACTTCTTGAAATGGAAAAGGTGATTAGTTTAGTTTTTCTCAATGATTGAGGATATTTGCTTATACGTAACGTAACAGACATTTTGAATGGTGGTAATTTACTCACACTGGCAAACTTGATACGACAAAAGCTACAGATTTAATTTATTGATCTGATAAATAATCAAATAACTTTTTCCGTTTTGAAGTGAATTTCGGTAAATCGATTGACATATCTGGACGATGTTTTAATAGTTTCCAACCAAACGGTCAATACATTTTGGTATTAGTCTGACTGCAATAGTGAAAATAGTCAAAATAATTTAGTTTTTAGATTTGTAAATACAAAACAATGAGGTATAATTTCTGAAAAAGTCTAAAAATAAGCTCTAATTGTCCGTCAATGGCAAATGAAATCTGCCCATATTTGGGTTTAATAAAGAAAATATAAATATGCGGAATTAGAGCTCATATTTTGGCTTTTAATTAAGCAAATTATGTTATAATATTAATGCAAATAAAAAGCAATAATTTGCACTTTATATTTACGGTCGGATTAATACAGAAATGTAATTAAATAACAGCTGACTCAACGTTAGGTATGAATTAGTTTTTTTTATTAAAAAAAACTGTTAATATTAACTTTAAAGTTTAAAGATTGACCGCTTTAATTTAAACTAACTAGAATGTTAAGAATGCATTGTAGTGGTGGGTTATATTTTTAAGAAATCTTATTTAATTAAAAAAAAACTTTTAATAAAAATGAATGATGAAAAATTGGTAAATTATAAGAAAGTTTTGAAATACTTAGAATCATTACGCTTAATATATCTTAAGTAGTTTAAGGAATGATAGAAATATTTCGAAATCGATGGTTGAGTGATAAAAATACATAATAAAGCTGGTAATGTCCATTTTCTGACTTGAAATGGCTTCACTTGACTCTTGCAAGTATCCATGATGTATTTTCACACCCTACGCTTTCATCTATCTCTTTTTATGAGGCATAAGTTTGTCGTCATAACGCATAATGCCTCAAGAATGGTTGTTTTATAACCTAGCTAATGTTTCAAGAGAGGTATGCCTTGGACACAAGATAAAAGCTGAAGATGATATGAAAGCGTTCGGGTGACTGTGAACCAAATTGTTCTCATAGGCATATTGATCGACTTTTGTCATCCAAGCCTGTTCCTACATCTGGGTCGTCTTCCAATACCTACTTTAGGCCCTGTGATTGGATTTGTAGGCCAATTCATTACAGACCAGCATTCAAAAAGTGAAAATTCCGGAAAAAATACTGAACATAAATTTAAAAATGTAACTCACCACGTATAGTAATAATATTCTTCTTTCTTCACAATTTTTCTAAATTTTATGCATATCACGCATTTGTTAGAACTGTTTAGCCATCAACTATTAATACTGTCAATTAGATCGTTAACATATCCGCGTACGACTCGCTTGGATTGTCTCCCCGAAAAGAAAACGCATAGATTTGAAAAGCATGTACTACATACGGGTAGGACGATGTTTTACGTACATTTCTTTAAATTCGACAATAATTTTGTGAATTAAACTAAGTTATTTCAATGATTCTACTATTACTAAGCTAATTATAATAAAAAACTACCTACACATTATTGCTAATTTATATTTCGTTTTACACTTTATAATTCGCTAGTTTGTATAAATCCTGTATAAAAACTGCTAGCGCCATCTATTGAGCTTAGAATACTACATTAGTTACAACTCTTAAAACTAGATGGCGGTAGTAACCCTATATCGCGCAAGCGAAATTCCGTGGACATCGTTTTACCCAGATTGAAGAATTTATTGCACTTTATTTTTAATTAATACACTAACAAGCTATATGCTTAAGAATGGCCAATGTTGAGAATCTGCCGTGTAATGATGTGGACTGTGAAATTAGCGACTGAGAAACTTTTCCTGAAGCATTTTTCTAAATGTAACTTTAAAATGAAAGTACTTAAAATGCAGGATGCGCGATGCATGAAAGCGATGGCACTATACGACCTGTATAGTTCCATTTCTTCTTGCTGGTAAACTGATCATTTAGACACTTTCTTATATGCGCTCTGGTCTTATAAAAGTCAAATGAACAAAATAAACTTTTTGACCTTTTGCTTACAATTTGATTTCCCAAAGTAATATAAAAGGTGATATTCACTGTGGGTACAGAAAATTTCCATTTTAAAACTAAGATTTGAAAAAAATAAAAATGGTTTTTTCTTTTGCTGAAATGTGTATAATCTGTGTAACTTATTGCTAGTAACAGAATATTATGTTGCGGCAACACTATTATACAATATTACCACGATTAAGACCTTATTTGCCTTGATTTTAATAGTAAAAACAAGGCAGGATATCTATACAGCTTCTTAATGTCGTTAATTTCCCAGTTCTAGACATATTGTGGCCCGATTGACAGATTTTTTCACATTTCACACGATGATTGTACCTGTAAACTGTTTACAGGCTCAAACGTAAACATTTGAATTTACATTTAAGTCTGTAAGCAGTTATGTAAACATGAAACAAAAATGTAAACTTACGGTTTGAATCTACTCTGTATTTTACATATCATTTTGAAAATGGAATTCTGTGGTTTCACATTCCAAAATGGAATGAAATAACGGTTTCAAATTCGAATACTGTTTGGACCCATTCTGAAAATGGAAAACTACTTCTCTTGTGCTTAGGGCTGATAATAAAATCATGAGCAAAGTTACTCCTTCAATATTTACGTTGTTATAGCTTCAAACCTATGGTATATATATTATTTCTTGTCAAATATTAAAGTGCCATAATTATAGAGATTGTTATAAAATATGGATTTTATTTTGAGACCCTCAATCCCGATCCTGCTTCAATTCTAGTTACGCACAAAACGTTTTGGGAACACATTAATTGTGTGTACAGCTAAGGAGTGGAAATCCCTGCCGGAGTCTATTTTTCCTGATAGCTACAACCTAAGAGACTTTCTTTAAGTCAAGAGTGAATAGGTTGCCAACTTCTAGGCAAGCGTGCTCCATCGTCACCTTTTTTTATCTGATATAAACTAGTTCTTGACTGCGATCCCACCTGATGGTAAGCAGTGGTGCAATCGTTGATGGCGAGGCGCACTAGTTTATTAAGAGCCTATTCACTCTAGCCTTGAAGACGCCTAAATTATAATCAGACGGGAAGACAGCAGGAAGCAAATTGTTCCAGTCCTTCGATGTACGCGGTATATATGATAATAATCATCTGGTGAGATAGTGGTCTAATGCGAACCTATCAATATTATATACCCACTATTGTCCCAAAACTGGCGTCCAGAAATCGCAGGACGACAAACTAAGGAGATGGCGAATTGACTTAGATGTTTCTTAGGAATTGGTAAGAAGTGGCTCAGAGCCGAGAACACTGAAAGGAAAGGAGGGAGGCCTTTGCCCAGCAATGGGACAGTAGAGGCTAGATATAATAATAGTTACCTATTGTAGAAGACGTTCAAATTTTTTGCTCATGTTGCATTCTAGGCAATGAAAAAATTAAACTAATGTTACGCAGAGCTGAAACTGTGCACTGATGATAATCTCTGGAAGTAGGTACTGCAAGCACTACCATGACGTCTTCATCATCATCATCATTTGCCAAAGATTTTATATATCCTAGCTAGTAGGATATATAAAATCTTTGTCATTTGCAGCCGAAAGACATCCACTGCTGGATAGTCCTCCTCCAAGCGTCTCCACAACGACCGGTCCTGTGCGTCTAGCATCCATCAGATCCCCGTAACCCCCATCAGGTCATCGGTCCACTTTGTGAGAAGCTTACCAACGCTGCGTATTCCGGTATGTGGTCGCCACTCCAGAACCTTTCGTCCTCATCAGCCATCTGTTCTACGAGCAATATGCCCTGCCCATTGCCTCTTGGTAAGTTGGGAGCACAGGTATGATTCCTGTGTTCTGAGGTTTTTTTTTATGGTGGGCAAAAATCATCCAATGACAACACTTGCTCTTGGGTGGAGCGGGAGATAGTGTCAGACTCTTATCGACTAAAAACCCACCCCGTTCCTTCCAGCCTTCATACCGGCGGCATGAGGCGCGCGGGAACAGGGCGCGCCGTCGACGTCTTGGGCTCGGTCCGGACAGTTACCGGATGGTCGGACAGCGAGCTACCCATAGCTCGCCGTCCGTGTGTTCTGTGGTTGGGAAGCTGAGCCGACGTTGAGAAGAAATATTAAAAACCACTAATTAAACATATAAAACCATTTATTATCATAATTAAATTCTTTGATGGTAATCATTAATAGGCATATTCATTAAATAAATTATTTGAGTCATTCATTATTAGATTACAATACTGGAATGAAAAATACTATCTAAATTAACAGCTCCACAATAAATATTACTGTCATATCTTTAAAACATAACCTCTTTATTTACAGTCGGATAAAGGCACACTAAATTGAAAGCATTTACATCTGTAAAATCCGTTCATAAGTTTACAATTGACATAATTTTTACTTACACAAATAGCAACTTTAGGGATAACAAAATTAGTTTTGTTATCCCTAAAGTTGCTACAACTCCCGCTGTTGGGCGGAACGGGAGATAAAATCACTCTTACTGACTAAAAACCCACCCCGTTCCTTCTAGCCTTCATACCGGGGCTCGAGCCCCCTTTCGGATTACCCTGGCCCCAGTAGGCTTCGACCCGGCTGGGACCCTGCTGTTGCTGACAACTCCTTGAGACGCGCGGGAACAGTCTTGGGCTCGGTCCGGACAGTTACCGAACGGACGGACAACGAGTTACCCGTAGCTCGCCGGAAATCGGGATCGGAATCCCGGCGGCGGAGAGAGCGCCGTGTCTGGTGCGGTCGGTCTCCTCCTTTGCTAGCATTAATGCTTCGCAGTAGGCGACCGCCTGCCACTCCTCCTCGCTCCGGACCATGGCCTGTATTAAGGCCCGGATTCGGAGATAGGTCACATCCACCAACCTGCACTGGGCCCGTGTGGTGTATAACGGTCCATTTCCTCTCCTAGAGAGAAGGTGTGAGTCCCAGCAGTTAGACCATAAAAAAGGCTTATGATGATTACTCTATAATTTTCGAATCGTAAAAAACAAGAACCTTTTCTGTGTTTTTAATAATAGAGAGCCTACAAAGGTGATACACTCAGGATCCACTGTTGATCATTTGGTAGCCAGAACTGATGAAATGATCGACGATATCGACCAGAGACGATCGATTAAAGTTGGCTTAAATGATCTTAAGTTGATCATTCTACTATTTATCGTCAATTTGTCCAGGAAAGGCTCGGCCGGGAGTTAGAGCGTTGTTCCAGTGTTTTTTAATCTTTCCAATATGTTTTCTGAAACAAAAAAATGCTTGATTTTACAATTTATTGCTTACGGTACATCATTCATCATCATCAGTCATCATCATCATCCTCATCATCATCGTCATCATCATTCGTCATCGTCAACCATCATCATCATGAATGATATTCATCATCAGCATCATTCATCGTCATCGTTCGTCATCGTCAATCATCATCACCATTCGTTATCATCAATCATCTTTATCGTCATCTTCATCATTCATCATCGTCAATCATCATCATCATCATTCATCGTCAATTATCATTATTCATCAAAATCTTTATCTTCATCATTCGTCATCGTCAATCATTCATCATCATCATTCGTCATCGTCAATCATTCGTCAATCATCATCATCATTCGTCATCGTTAATCATCATCATTCATCATATTTCGTCATCATCGTCATCGTGATCATTCGTCATAATCATTCAACATCATTCGTCATCGTCAATCATCCTTTTCAATCAACTCAATCTTTTTAATGTTCCCAATGCTGGGACTCAGACCTCCTCTCTAGGAGAGGGAATGGGCCGTACTCCACCACGCGGGCCCAGTACGGGTTGGTGGATGTCACATGTCTTCAAATTGTTTGTTCTAACTAACTAGCTTTTGCCCGCGGCTTCACCCGCGTACATAATCCCAGGATAAAAAGTATCCTATGTGTTATTCTGGGATATGGTCTACTCGTGTACCAAGTTTCATCGAGATCCGTTCAGTAGTTTTTGCGTGAAAGAGTAACAAACATCCATACATCCATCCATCCATACATCCATCCATACATCCATCCATACATCCATCCATACATCCATCCATACATCCATCCATACATACAAACTTTCGCATTTATAATATTAGTAGGATTAAACTTACTCAAATCTAAGGCATCGGGACATTTCTTCAAGTGTTCAGTGATAACCGTCCGTAACACAGCCCGCTCTGATAACAGCTTATCATTTAGTTCCCGGAGATTCTTATTCTCTTGAGCCTGTTGTAGCCACGTCTCTTTTAATCTCGCTCTGGAACCACAAAATATTTGTTGTATCTACGATCGCGATTGCGAAGCGATGCGGCGCGGTACGAATTGAACAAGCAACTGATACTAAGACACTCTACATGGTGTATGTTTTTTTTTATGGTAGGAAAATCCTCTAATGACAACCCCCGCTCTTGGGCGGAGCGGGAGTTAGTTTCAGACTCTTACTGACTAAAAACCCACACCGTTCCTTCAAGCCTACATACCGGGGCTCGAGCTATCTTTCGAATTTAACCCTGGCCTCAGTAGGCTATTTTTTTTCGGTGGGCCAAAATCATCTTATGACAACCCCCGCTCTTGGGTGGAGCGGGAGATAGAGTCATACTCTTACTGACTAAAAACCTCACCTCGTTCCTTCTAGCCTACATACCGGGGCTCAAGTTCCTTTCGGATAACCCTGGCCCCAGTAAGCTTCGACCCAGCTGGGTCCTTGCTGTTGCTGACAACTCCTTGAGGCGCGCGGGAACAGTGCGCGCCGTCGACGTCTTGGGCTCGGTCCGGACAGTTACCGGACGGTCGGACAGCGAGCTACCCATCGCTCGCCGTCCGCGAGCCCGCGTCTACGGTGGCCGGAAATCGGTATCGGAATTCCGGCGGCGGCGGCGAGGTCGCCGTTGCCTGATGCGGTCGGCCTCCTCCTTTGCTAGCATTACTGCTTCGCAGAAGTAGGCGACCGCCTGCCACTCCTCCTCGCTCCGGACCATGGCCTGAACCAAGGCCCAGCGCGAGAGGTCTCCGCCGCCGATCGCCTCCACGAGGGCACGGCGGTGATCCACCCAAAACAGCGAGCTACCCATGGCTCGCCGTCCGCAATTCCGCGTCTACAGTGGCCGGAAATAGATAGTAAGAATGTAATGCACTTGATTGGAGGTTTACCTGTATCTCCTGGAAGCAGCAGACCTACTATCCAAATCCTTTTCCCTCGGCACACAATTCTTTTTATGTCTATTCTTAACACTACCACAGGCTTCATCACCACCATCACACTTCTCATTCTTCACTTTTCTCTTCACTGGCTTCTTTTCAAACTCACACATATTATTTAACGGCGTTATAGGCATCTTATGATTTATATGAGGTACAAAAGTTACAGGTATTAAAGTCCCAGGTACTATAGGTAAATTTTTTACAGGTATTAAATTTACAGAATTAATTTTTTGTGTACTTTTTTTCGATTCTACTTTTTCTGTGATTGCTTTTTTCAATACTTCTTTAGCGGTTTTCTCTTGTGTGTCATCTACGGCTCGCATTTTTACTTGCTTACCGCTTGGTAGTTTGATTATGACTTCATAATCTTCGGTATCGTTTTTAGTTTTTTTCTTTGCGGTATCTTCAAAGTCAGTGTTTAGACTGTCAACGATAAAGTCCAAAGACTTTTGGCTCATAATTGGTGGTACATCTTGTACTTTTTCTGAGAGTACATTGCTATCTCTGATCACGGTATCTTCGTATATTAGAGTTTGTACTGGATTTTTTTCTGCACTGTCTTTTCGGACCATGTTGCTAATTTTAATGACATTGTTTGTGTATGACACAGAGTCTTTTCGTATATCTTTGTTGCGTTCATCGATTTTGTCCTCTGTTTTGCCGACGATTCGACTGATGGTTGTCACTTCGTTTGTTAGCTTCGATATTGTTGTCCTTTCGAATTCTTTGACGGCGCCCGATTCGTCGCTTGATGATCTGTTGAGAAGTTAACAATATAAGATGTACTTAAAAAAAAAATGTAAATGTGTAATGCAGAGTGTGTGTGTGATGTGAAGTGAGTGTGAGTGATGTGAAGTGAGTGTGTGTGATGTGAAGTGAGTGTGATGTGAAATGAGTGTGTGTAACAAAGTAGTTTTTTTTTGTTTTTTTTTTTTCATATAATAGATCTTTTAAATTAAAAATCATTCGGGGGGTCTGAGGTTTTGCGCATTTAACGTTACACGTTGTATAAGTCGATGATGATGATTCTTACCTGCTAATAGTAATATTTCTTTGGTTGTTTGTGGTGCTGTAAAGAGCGGAGTCCCCGTCGATGTGGGGGAACACCATCTGAGGAGTGTGCAGCTCGTCTGACGATGAGGCCAGCGCGTTCTCCAGGGATAAGAGGCCATGTCTGTGGAGCGAAGAGGCTGTTAGATTGGATGAATGGATAAACCCGGCATGATGACTTATACCTTGATCACACGTACTGAGTAAACGGGCGTCCGAATAAAAAAGTCGCCATTTAGAATCTTAATATTTGCAAGGCTTTTATAGTTTTACTTTTTTTTTATTTTTGAGTCAATAATTATGAAATGTCAAAGTGGATGCAAAATAGCAGGTTTTCAAAGATTTTTACTGGATTAGTGTTACACAAATTTAGAAATTGATTTCCATAGACACCTAGATAATATCCACAAGATACTGTGTTTCCAAAATATCTAATGAAAAATGGGCAATAACGACATAATCGGGTAAGAGCGGTTGTATGAAAAACAGTGAAAATGTGTGTCGAGATGCATCCCCTTTTTTTTTCGTTGGGCAAAAACCATCCTATGACAACCCCCGCTCTTGGGTGGAGCGGGAGATAGTGTCAAACTTTTACTGACTAAAAACCCCACCCCGTTCCTTCTAGCCTTCATACCGGGGCTCGAGTTCCTTTCGGATAACCCTGGCCCCAGTAGGCTTCGACCCAGCTGGGCCCTCCTGTTGCTGAAAATTTTTTGAGGCGCGGGAACAGTGCGCGCCGGAGTTGCATCCCCTTAAGGCTTATTTACGAACTGAAAAGATGATGAAATTTCTACTTACTTAGCCTCCATGGCTCTTTTGAAGCCCTCATCGAAAGGGTTGACGCTCTGCAGGTCTTGGAACAGTCCCACTTCCTCACAGTTCCTGATGAAGCGGGTCGGCGTTGGTGTTTGGTCAGCTTGAACATCCAAGAGACATTTTGTTGGTTATAGAATAAAGACAATGGACGTGATGGACCAGTGGTTTAGGCACTCGCCTCTCATTCACTAGGTTGCTGGTTCGAAGCCGAGCAAGTACTTATGTGAATTTTTCATTTCATGTTAAGTCACCCAGGACAGACCGTCCTGGCGCGAAATCGTGAGGAAACCCGACCCCAGATAGTGGGAGCAGGGACCAGGGGCATAGTTACTGCCGTATCAGCCGTTTCAATGATACGGGGCCCCCAAGCTGCAGAGGGGCCCATGTTAATATTGGTAATATGTTATCCACAACTTTCAATTTTTTTATTGATGAGATGTGTATTGTTTATGAATAATTGCTAAATGATATGATGTTCCATTTTTATTTGGGTGGGTTAGGGTAGGGTAGAGAAGAGTAGATTAGAGTGGGGTAGACTAGGGTAAAGTTGGGTGGGGTAGGGTAGAGTAAAGTAAATTAAAGTGGGGTATGGTAGGGTAGAGTAGATTAGAATGGAGTACACAAGGGTAAAGTTGGGTGGGGTAGGATAGGGTAAAGTAAATTAAAGTGGGGTATGGTAAGGTAGAGTAGATTAGAGTGGGGTACACAAGGGTACAGTTGGGTGCAACTTGACCCTAGTCTACCCCACTCTAATCTACTCTACCCTCACCTCGCGCCTGCTGCACATCCAAGGAAGGCAGCAGGCGCGAGGCTAGAGTAAATTAGAGTGGGGTAGACTAGGATCAACTTGGGTAGGGTAGAGTTGAGTAAATTAAGAGTGGGGTAATGTAGGGTAGAGTAGATTAGGGTAGGGTAGGGTAGGGTAGTGTAGAGTTGGGTGGGGTAGGGTAGAGTAGAGTACTCAGTGGACGGGAGCGAAGACGCAGGCAAAAGCGAGTGCCTTATAATTATCTGTTTCTTGGTAGTGATTCATTTGATATTGAAGTATTTGTTATCTTATTAGATAATTTAGATAAAGAACTACTTGTTACTAACTGTACTATCTCAGTAATATCATAATGGCAAGGCCAGTTAGTGAATGTTTGTGTGTCCTTATGCTTCATGCTCAAACGGCTGAACAGATCTGGATTAAATTAGACTCAAAGGTAGTGGAGGTAGGCGGAATTTCAGGCTATATATTCAAATCGCGCGGAAAACTTTGATTGCGCGATGCAGGATTCGTATTTTCTTCGTAGTTTTTATGTGGCGTCATAGATGTCGCTACAGTAGTCTTGCGACCCACGAATAGGGAATGCAATCTCGATCTCGCGAGATTGTACTCGAGCATAAAAACGTCTTATTCGAAGCGCGGATTGACACGGACTTTAAAAAATTATAGATAGATACGTCAAACAATGTCTGATACAAAAAATGTATTGAATAAAATCGTGAAAATAAATGTTTGTTTTTTTGGTGGGTAAAAAAAATAATCCAAATGACATCTCCCGCCCTTGGGCGGAGCGAGAGAGAGTATCAGACTATTACTGCCTTCGTGACTTTCATACCGGGGCTGAGCTACGTTTCGGGACTAACCGTGGCCCCAGTAGGCTTCGACCCAGTGCGCGCCGTCGACGACTTGGGCTCGGTCCGGACAATTACCGGACGGTTCGACAGCAAACTACCTATTGCTCGCCGTCTTGCGGGTCTTGCCGATTTTTTTTTCTAATTTATTCAAATATTGTGAGTATGTGCAAAAAAAAATACACAAAACTGCCAATCTCGCGAGATCTTAAAATTAGCGAGATCTCGCGGTATTGTTATTCATAATCTCGCGAGATCTCGCTCGAGCCCCAATCTCGCGAGATTTGCATTCCCTACCCACGAATGCCCCTCAAGTTAAAGGGTAAAATTTACAAGTCCATGATAAGACCGATCATACTGTATGGATCAGACTGTTGGGCTTTGAGAAGCACATGAAAAAACATTGCATGTAGCGGAGATGAGAATATTAAGATGGATGTGTGGTGTGACGAGAATGGATAAAGTGATTTGAGCTCTGAGTTTACATGTAGACGGATAGAGAGGGAGGAGAGATATAATAAGTAAGTGATAGCATGACGGGTGACAGGACAGAATGGAAGAAAAATTTGCACCAACCCCAAGTAATATGGGATAAGGGTAGGAAGACGAAAAATCGACTAGGACTCGGCATGTACTTTGTAATATTTAAAACATTCAATTTAAAAATTTCATTTTTGTATAAAAATCTGATGAACCAAAATATGATACATTTTTAATTCATGAATCCCCAAGCGACCACCGGTGGCCGCGCATCTATTGTCTTACTATTGTGTCTCTAATTGACGGTATCTGAAGGGTTAAAAGTCACAGAACAAAAGTTGTGGTTTATGATGTTCTTAATTCATGAATCCCCAAGTGACCACCGGTGGCCGCGCATCTATTGTCTTACTATTGTGTCTCTAATTGACGGTATCTGAAGGGTTAAAAGTCACAGAACAAAAGTTGTGGTTTATGATGTTCTTAATTCATGAATCCCCAAGTGACCACCGGTGGCCGCGCATCTATTGTCTTACTATTGTGTCTCTAATTGACGGTATCTGAAGGGTTAAGAGGTTGCTAGTGTTTTACAAATAACCCTGTATAACAGAGGTTGTAAGTATTAGAAAACATAGACTGTCAGGGAATTTCACTCCTTAGCTGTTCCCGACACAAGACGTAAGTGTTCCCAATGCATTTTGTTTTTTTGGATGATTGCCCATTTTTACGCTAACAATGCTTACAAGCAACAAAATTAGCTCTCTGTCTGACCGTTCCGTAACAGTCCAGACCGAGCCTAAGACGTCGACGGAGCGCACTGTTCCCGCGCGCCTCAAGGAGTTGTTAGCAACAGGAGGGGCCCAGCTGAGTCGAAGCCTACTGGGGCCAGGGTTATCCGAAAGGAACTCTAGTCCCGGAAGAGGCTAGAAGGAACGGGTGGGTTTTTAGTCAGTAAGAGTCTTACATTATCTCCCGCTCCACCCAAAAGCGGGGGTTTTATTTGATGATCAAATGTAATGTACATACAAACAGATATAATAACAAACAGATGATTTACTTTATAACCTAATATTATACATAGAAAATAGGAAAAAAAGTATAATAAAAGCAAAAAAAAGCAAAAGTAAGTAAGCAAAAAATAAGCAAAAAAAAAAATAAAAAAAAGCAAAGAAAAAAAGTAAAAAAAGAAAAAAAAAAAAAAAAAAAAGAAAAAAAAAGTAAAAAGTAAGGTAGGTGGTGGGTGGTGGGTGGTGGGTGGTGGTGGGTGGTGGTGGTAAGTAAGGTAGTAAGTAAAGTAAGTATAAAATTGAGCTGAAATTTTGCATTCACGTGTAAATCAGATGACAATGCAAAATTATTATGACATGGAGCTGATCTGATTAGGGAACCAGAAGATGGCTATAAGATCTTAGTAGTTAAACAACACAACCTCGTCGAGTTTGGGCTCGTATGATTCGTGTTGACGAGTATTATGGTATACCGAGCTATAAAACCTTGCTATGAAAAAATGATTTTCATTAAAAGCTTGTTACAATTTGAGCTGATCTTTGTAGTATTCCTGTACTAGTATTTCGTAGGAATTTAGGTCACTGGGTTGTCTTATTGCAATTGAAAGCTTTGGTTTAAAGAGCACTTTCCATGCGCTGCGAATACTTTCGAATGTTTTAAACCATCATTATCTGAGCCATTTTGTAACTCTTGAGGTCAACTTCCACTCTACCTAAATGAAGCTAAATGCCAGTATTTTATATTGAACGACTCTAAGACCACAGAGGTTTAATTAAAATAGTTTTTAGTTTTAAATACTTACCGACAAATGCTGCTTTTTGCTCCATACCCAATGATAACACCATATCGTGTTTTTTAGTGTGTACGTTCAAATGGTCTTCGTTTGTAAACGTCATGCCACAGTCGGGCATAGTACAAGCGAACGGTTTTGCTGGCTCCACCATTTTTGCTTTAATTTTAATGAAAACTGATAACTTTTATGAAACCAATTTTCCTGTTTACATTTTTAACTACAACTTTTTTCTTTCAAAGTCTGCAGATTTGTTTAGGCGTGTTTTAACAAAATATGTTGTTGTAAATTTAATTTATATTTAATTGATTATTTTAATGTTAACGAATTTCGAACATTATTCATTTTATTTCACCAAATCACAATTAAAATCCAGAAAACAACTGCTTGCGTTCCAGCACTAAAAGAATTTTAAATCAAGCAATGATGTGCATGAAAGAGAGGTGCGTAAAACTTTACTATGAACGCAAAAGAGAAAGCATGCCAAAATTGCTTGAAAACTGGTTTCATAAATTGTAGTACATATTCTCTTTGACAGGCCATTTTGACGTAATGTTATTATTTTATTTATAATCTATAATTTATTTAAAAACATTAAGGGTTCTGTATATTGAAAAATTAACGAAATCAAATGATGTACTAAACTTTTAATAATGATGTTTCAACAAAATCCAGTGGTTAACAAATTGCATAATAACAAAAACAGAACGACGATTATAACATAAGCACTTTTGCACCATTATTCATACCAAGTACTAACAAAACCAAATTAAAATGTATTACAGGGTATCAGTGCTCTTAAAATGATAGTAAACAAGTGCAATTAGAACAAAAGTAACAAAGTAAGAATATTCCGCTAAGAGCAAGAAGTAAGTTAAAATTTATTACGCTTTAAGGATAGATTTTGAAAAGTAGGAAGTGTATCTTTCAGGAGAGTATCCGTGTATTTTGACTTGGTGTGGCTGGTAAGTGCCGGTTTCACGCCCATGGGTCCTATCAAATAGGGGGTAGACAGTCGATCTTTTCTTCCTTGGGTTTTCTTGCATTTGTTGATTCGGGTATGGGTCTACGTAGCGCCGTCCATTAATATCGTTGCCATCCGCTGTCGGGAATATCGGGGGCTAAATTAATAAAATATTGATGTTTAACTATTCGCAACATTACAACTTACTACTAATAAAAATAAAACTTAGAAAAAAGATAGAAATACTTTATTGTTACAATTTTAGTTAGACCAAAATGAATTGTTGATTGTGAAGTATTGCAATCAACAAAAAGAACAATTAATTACATATTTACTTTACATGCAAGCATTACAAGAATCATTAGAATACTACAATAAGCGTATTTTAATATTCAACATTCCACCGGCAAAAGCGGCAAGTATTAACTCTTCAGATACCGTCAATAAGTGCATTAATAATTTCCAAGATACCAAAAAACGACATGCGTTCAAAAATTTACAAAATCCCAATACAATGAGTACTGTGAATTAATCTTTTTAGTTAATTAATGGTAATTTTATGCGAACTAATCTAGGGCTAATAACAACTTCTCCTTGCCTGCTCCTCTGCTGTTGAAAATGCCAGCGGCTGGCTGTCCCTGCGGCTCACCTACGACGGTGTTCTGCTGAATGCCGCTCATCCCCACCACTGCCGGGTTAGGCTCATTCTGCTGGCCTTTCCATGGCCTGTAGAATGACAACACAATTTATGAAGTTGAAATTATTTGTTATAAGCTTCAGACAGTGGCGTTGTCAACATGACAATTAGAAATGGTCCCGAGGAATACGGTACCGGTTATCTTATGTCCATGGACATAGAATAACCGGAACGCAGAACCTGGTCTATCCGTGTTTTAGCTTCATGCAAATCCGTTTAACCGTTGAGGCATAAATAACGCCTCTACAGCTTCGCGTATTTGTGCGAATGTGAGTGACACGCATTAGAATTAAAATCAATCTTACTTATCAGGGAACAATTCACCAGGCTGTCCTCTCGTTTGTACTATCCTCTCACCGTTGACTTCAACGACGCACCTCAGGCGTGCACAGCAAGTTGGGAACTCTGCGCAAATGTTGAAACATCAGACATGAATCAGTTTTCTGAGAGATTTCTAAATATGAAGGTTATTTATATGTAGCTTAATTTAAAATGGTTGTAGCAATCCACCAAATAGACAAACAATAAAAGAATAGAATATTTTTTGTACATACCGACATTTTCATCTTCAATATACTCGTGACATTCCAAAGCATTTTCGGGAATTTTTGGTTTTCGACACCTAAAGAATCAGTTAAATTACAAATTAGCATTAAAAAGAAAAAATTACTCTTCTAATTATCTTATAATAGTAAAGTCTTCACGACTGATGTTCACTGTTAACTGTGGTCAAATACATAATATCGTTGAAGCTTTTCTCCCTTCTCCATAATATACGTCTATGGGCAAGTATAGATTCTTGCCCTAAGGCCAGATTTCTTTGGGAAGATCAAGAGCCCACCTAACATTAAGTGATACGTTTAGCCCACAGAGTGCTCTGCTTTCTCCGCAGCTCATCTGACGTGTGATAAACAGAAAACTGTAACTTATGAATTGGGTACTTATACTTAAAACTCAAAAGTTCCTAGACGCGGTGCTGGGAAACTCTGGTCATTACCCTGTAGAAAAGTAAATGAATCCTTACCCAACAGCAGCGATGAAGTATTTCCCATCCCGAATCTCACATCTATACCGATGACACGTATAATGGTCGGACCATTCTTGCCACGGTTGGTAGCCTTTTCTTGAGTATTTATCCACGCAGGCTTGATCTGGAATGTTCAGCGTTACAATAAAAATGTGTACGGAAAAAACAAATTTTTAAAGACATTGTGATTTAATCATAATATTTCATAATACGCGCCCTAAAAGCCCAAAAGCTTAAATGATGCAAAATGGCTAAATCACAAAACCCTTATAAATGGAGATATATTAAACTTTTTGAATAAGTCTGAAACCGCTATAAACTATTCCTTTTTTTATGTAGAAAATCCTCATACGGTTATATACCTAAGAATATGAAGTTGTTACGTTTACAAATAGAAATATTCAATACCTCTAAAACTGAGTCTAAGTAAATCTGTTTGATGCCCTATGAATTTGGCCAAAAAAATAAAATGAAATACGTAAGTACTTTTCTGTAAATCAAGGAAAATAAACCTGTTCACTGTAAATATAAACGTTATGAAAATTGGAAATACCAACTCACTTAAATCTCTCAAAATTACTGTAGTAAGTGCTAATTGAATCTGAATTTCTTAAGTAATGATAATGATAAATGAATATCTTAATTAATCTGTGCAAAATAGCTACGGTAGTCTCTTTTCTATTTATAAAAATCTCAGAACTAGCTTAGCCGTGGTAATCATTTGCGAACAAGCTTTAAATAGTCCTGAGTTTTTTTAATAAGACTGGATATATAGTAAATAAAGTTACTCACAGCTCACGTCCTCTGCATTAATAATGGGAAATATAAGATGTACTAAGAAAATTAATGCTCCCAATTGCATTTTCAGTTTCTTGATTTCACCTGTAATTAAACACTATTTTCTTCACCCTGTGCTCTACGACTGCAGTTTAGAACTAAGTAATATTTAAGCAAAGCGGTCTAGAAATACACTTCTTGAGGTGAAATATTTATAAAACAATGACCAAGAAGACACCGTGTAGAAAAGCGAAAAAAAGTAAAATATTTTGCCAATCCTTGCGAGTTTCCGTGAACAATTTCAACAAACATAAAAACGCATGGGATCCGGGTTAATGTTTTGCTTATTTATCTTCATAACAGAGTTCTTCGTTTTAGTTGAAACCAAAATATCAGTGCTATAATTTCAGTGAATGCAACAGCTGTATTTAAAAAAATACGATAATTATGTACAAAAAAAAAATTGCTTTCAACATATTATGTAAATTTTTTTAACGTCAGTAATTCGGAAAAATATTACCAATTGCAGAGCACAAAAGAGAAATCTTGAAAATTTAGGCCTAGTAAACCTATTGTTTGTTGAACTAATACTTACCCATTCCAAAACGCGCAAAGGCGATTATTCCAATAAAACACGGAAGAATGGTCAATCATAAAGTTTGCTGATAAATGAAGGGAAAACGGATTGTGTTAGAGTTCGCGCTCAATTTCGCGATGTGTTTTCAGTTGTATAAGTTACATTCCAAGAACTTGACCATTGTCTTTCCAATTCAATGTGTCACATTCATGTAAGTATTTTTGTTTTATTTTTACCTTTCTTTACGATAAATTGTCCGTATCATGGATTGACCTGCAAATTAATTTTTGAAGTTTACTTTAATTATAAGTTTTTCCGCACCTTGTCACTCTCATCGTCCTATATAGCAATCGTGTTTTTTCTGGATAAAAAATACGTGTACTTATTATTTTATATAATTTAACAATGAAAAAAGAAAATATGAATTTTTGGGTTAATATTATTAATGTAAATAACACTACACAGTGGAATTAAATAAGATATTTATAATTTAAATATACTGACAATACAGCTCATCGTAAAAGATGTTGACAGACACTTATGTTTCTTAATTGTCTATGTGACCATAGTACATATTGTATTACCTATTTTCAACACCCCCACTTAATCCAATATGCTTAACACAAAACATATGTTTAACTCCACATAGACCTTTAGTTAACATATCTGCAGGCATAACCTTTGTATCACAATATTCAATACATATTTCATTATCATTAGCTAACTCACGAACAAAGTGATACCTAATGTTTATATGCTTAGACCGTCTACCAATTGATGGACTATACACTAATTTACTAGCACTTTGACTGTCGCTATATATAACAATAGGTTTTTCAATCTTTCCTGCCAATTCGGCTAGTAAACCCTTTACTGAAATTACCTCCTTGGCAGCCTCACAAATGGCAATATATTCTGCTTCTGCAGTACTAAGTGCAACAGAACGCTGTTTGCGAGCTTGCCAAGCCACAGCAGCACCACCAAAAAACAAAGCATAACCAGTAAATGAATGACCATCACTATTACTACCCCAATCAGCATCAGCGTAGGCCGTCATAGGCTTACGTGTTCTTTTGTAACACAGTGCATATTCAGATGTACCTTTAAGGTATCTCAGAACTCTTTTCAAAGCATTAAAGTGTGTACTATTATTGTAGGCATTAAATTGGCTCAGATAACTGACCGTAAATGAAATGTCAGGTCTCGTTGCACAGGCTAGATACATCAAGGAGCCTATTATTTCTTGATATCTTCTATCATCTTGCTTATCTCCTTTCTCTAACCTTAAGTTACATTCTATTGGAGTTCCAACAGCATTACAATCTTGCATGCCATATTTTTCCAAAATACTTTTAATATAATTACTTTGCTTCAAATAAACTTCACTCTTTGACCTGTCTCTCGTAACAGTAATACCCAAACAATCTCTTACTTCACCTAAGTCTTTAATCTTAAAACGTTTCCCAATTTTTGTTTTAAGTTCTTCAGCTTTTGCAATTACATCTGTGAATATATAGAAGTCATCCACATAAAGAGCAATAGCCAAGAAATGTTTGGTATTTTTAGACATGTACACACATTGATCATATTTTGATGGAACCAAACCTATTTCTAAAAGGTAAGTGTGTATTTTCTCGTTCCAGCAACGAGGCGACTGTTTCAAACCATATAATGATTTAATTAACTTGCAGACTTTTCCTTCTTCCCCCCTTTTAACAAACATTTCAGGCTGTTCCATATACAACTCCTCATCTAGGTCTCCATTTAGGAAGGCAGTTGTCACGTCTATATGGTGAACTTCTAAGTTTCTTTCCGCAGCCAAACCAAGTAAAAGCCGGATAGAAGATAGCTTGACTACTGGAGCGAAAGTTTCGAAATAATCTTCTCCATAAATTTGAGAATAACCTTTCGCAACTAGTCGCGCTTTATAACGTTGAATAGATCCATCTGCTCCCGTCTTCAGTTTAAAAACCCACTTGCTTTTTACAACATTTTTGTCTGGACGATTTACAAGTTGCCACGTTTTATTTTCAATCAATGAATTATATTCATCTTGCATTGCTATCATCCATAAGTTTTTATCACTTCGAGTCATAGCATCTTTTACCGACGCAGGATCTACATAGTCTGTCAGGTTAAAATTGTACACAAAGCTCTCATCTATCTTTGTTTTTCTATTCCTCAATGGATAGCGTCGCTCCAATGTTTCAGGATTTTCACAAACCACTGGATTCGGAGCCTCTGAATCCAAAGAGTCATGAAATTCTTCTTCAGTTGTATTTTCAGCTGACGTCGTCGTTCCTGACTCTTCTAAGCTATTTCGGCAAGGTCTCTCTTCACTATGAGCGTCAGCTGTTGAACTCTCCTCGTCAGAGTACAACTCTTCAGACAAGGGAATTTTTACCTCAACTGACTTCATCCTGGAAGTCGCATTAGAATTTTTACCACTCAGTGATTCTTCCCCAAGTTTGGTTGTATCGATCCTCTCATTAAAAACAGCATCACGTGCAGTTATTATTCGACGCGGATTCTTCAAGTCAACAAATCTATACCCTTTCGTGACTTCGCTGTAACCAACAAAGACAAGCTCACAGGTCTTCGAGTCGAACTTCTTTCGACTACCATCCTTTATAAGTACCTGTGCTGTAGAGCCAAACACTCTCAAGTTTGACACATCTACATTGCAGTTTGTCCAGACTTCTTCAGGAACCTTTCCCACAAGAGCCATCGTTGGCGATCGATTTTTTAAATAAATCGCAGTAGCAACCGCTTCGCCCCAAAACTTCTTGTCAAGATTACTGTCGTGAAGCATACATCTTGCCATCTCAGTAATCGTGCGAATACTCCTCTCCGCTACACCATTCTGCTGTGGTGTGTAGGGGACGCTCGTCTGATGCACTATCCCACACTTGGCTAAATGAGCCTGGAAAGCCTTATTGGTATACTCTGTCCCATTGTCACTTCTCAACCGCTTAAGCTTCTTACCGGTCTGGTTTTCTACAAGAGCTTGAAACTCTTTAAACTTCTGTAGCACTTCATCCTTTGATTTCAATATATATCCAAAAATCTTTCGGCTAAAATCATCGATAAACAATAGAAAATATCTATTACCGCCATATGTCTCCACATTAACGGGACCAGCTACATCAGTATGAACTAATTCCAGAATATCAGAAGCTCTGAAACCTTTCTTCTTTCTAGGAAATTTTTGCACGCACTGTTTTCCTTGACTACAAGGAACACAAGGACCATTCTTAGTCCTTTTATCATAGTGTAGGCCTATGACGATCTTTTTCAAAATCTCCATTTGAGGAGCAGATAGGTGGCCTAACCTACGGTGCCACAGTTCGAAATTTTCTGAACCCTTACCTTCTAAAAAGACCGTCGCCCCATCACTATCCTTATCTACGACATAAAGACCGTTTTTTCGTGGTGCGCAGATTAAAGGTTTACCATCTACAAAAACATTGGAATCGAAAATTTTACAAAAATCTTTATCAAAAATACACACTTTGCCCTGATCTGCAAGCTTACTTACGGACATCAAATTGGTTATTAATTCAGGAATTACTAAAGTATTATCTAATTTGATTCCCAACTTACGACCCTCATGACGCACGTTCAGTTTAACATGACCTTCTGAAATCGAAACTATCTTTTGATTATTTGCACATGTTATTATTTTGGAACACGATTTAGCTGGAACCAAAAGTTCACGATTAGGCGTCATGTGAGACGTAGCGCCAGAATCGATAACCCAACTACCACTGCCACCTGAAGCAGATAAAAAGGTTAAAAAGTCCGTTTTAACATTATCACTGGCTAACATATTTTTAGTAAAATTTTTATCTTGCCGCTTGATCTTAAACTGCTTGCATTGCCACTTGTAGTGGCCCTTTTTCATACAAGAATGGCAAATTATTTCTTTTCGATTCCGTGTACCACTGCTACTTGCTGCAGTATCAGTCACCAATGCAGAATCATCGTCCTTTTGAAAATTAGGAAATTGCTGGCGTTGACCTTCCTTTAGCAGTGCTGATATAATCGACTCCGTGGTTATTTTCACACCAGAATGCTCGATTGCCATCACTAATGGATTATATGAATCTGTCAAACCTGCCAACATGATGATCCCGACAAATTCGTCGTCTAGAGCTGCTCCAATACTATGCAAGGCTTGTTGAGTTGCCTGTACTTCAGTGACATATGCTTCAATATTTTGAAAACTTGACAGTTTCAAACTGAACATCTTTCTCAAAAGGGACAGCCTTCTCATCAAACCCGCATCTGCATATGCCTTCTGCAGAGCCAGCCATGTCTCACGTGCCGTCTTAGCGTTAGTTATTAAGGGGTACACGTTTTCGGCAACTAATAGGCATATTTTAGCTCGTGCCTTGGCATCTCGTTTTTTCTCAGCTTCAGTTTCTGCCACGAATGTTTCTCCAACACAATCCCATAAATCATGATCGATCAGAAACATTTGAATTGCAAACGACCATGTTCCATAATTGGATTGGCCCATCAATTTTTGTATGGTGACCGTTTCACTCTTCTGCATCATGAGAAGAAATTCTACTCACTCCAAACAACCAAGTTATGGTCTGGGCCCATAACCTAATGTAAATAACACTACACAGTGGAATTAAATAAGATATTTATAATTTAAATATACTGACAATACAGCTCATCGTAAAAGATGTTGACAGACACTTATGTTTCTTAATTGTCTATGTGACCATAGTACATATTGTATTACCTATTTTCAACAATTATAATAGAAAATGAAGCAACGTCGTTTTTAATATACGTATAGTGGTGAAAATTAAGAGAACAAAGAAGCAAGAGAATAAAGAACTAACCACTACAAAAAGGTTTTCGCGCCCATATTTTTTACAAAAAAAAATCTTATAATTTATTGATTCTTTACAGTGTAATCATATAATTTATAAACAACCAGTTTCCATGCTATATCCTATAGCGGTTATATTGTTGGTCGGCCAATAAAGAAAAATAAAAAAATTGCGGTAGTGAAATAACGGTTTCTCAATTGACATACTGATCCCCAATTTAAATATTTTCTTTACCTTAACTTGAACGCATCAATAACATAAACAACGAACGCTAGCGTAAGTAAAAAAAATGGTAAAACGAAACGTCAGCTGTCAAAAGCTATGCGAAACCCGATGACACCAGTGCGATATAAAATTATTTTTTTATAATATTCTGATATATTTTCCACAATAACATAATACAGAATTTCAAAGTTGAAGAAGTTACAAATGAGGTGAGTGAGTGTTTCTTAAGATTGTTTTTGTAGATGGCTAGAATTTTGTGATTGAAAATCGAGGTGTTGATTATTCTTTAAATTTAGTTTATTCTCCGTGAATTCGTGAGCATTTAGTGGATATTGTTTTCTTTTTTGTCTAATTAATGTATCTGCCAATTCGTAGGTCGGATGAAGTGATTCTAGAACTGGTTTTGTGTGAATTCAGGAGGGTACTTGCTACCCACATTTCGCATTTATTATTATATTTTATCTTAAGGAAGATCAACTAAAGAGTTAATTCAATAAAGTATTGCTTATTACCATTGTTTTTTCCCACGTGAAACTAGTACCATAGTCTCACAATAACACAAAAAATTGTGAACAGATTTTCTCAATAGCTGGGTCAAAAAGTTTAGCTTTGAAATATAAATTATTTTTTTGCTCATTACGCGGACCTGTTGTTTAACAAATCAAATATATAAATGCAATTTAAATCAAAACTGCTTTGTACAAGCAGTTTATATTTAGAACTCATGAGGAAAAGATGTGTTGTTGTTGGTCTAGTGGTTAGTGACCCTGACTGCTATGCCGCAGGTCGGGGGTTAGACTCCCACCCAGGACAAATGTTTGTGTGATGAGCATGATCATTTGTTCTGTGTCTGGGTGTAATTTATCTATAACTAGCTTTGCCCGCGCGGCTTCGCTCCCGCTCTTCCCTACTCCACCCTACTATACCCAACTCTACCCTACTCTACCCTACTCTACCCTACTCTACCCTACTCTACCCTACTCTACCCTACTCTACCCTACTCTACCCTACTCTACCCTACTCTACCCTACACTACCCTAATTTTTTTTTCCATAAGAACCTTCTCCTCACAATAACAATCACAACAAAAAAAAAATCAGCCAAATCGGTCAAGCCGTTTTCATGCCAAGTCGTGACAACGGAAAACGGGGGTCATTTTTATATATATAGATATGTATGTATTTAGAAATATATAAGTATGTTTATCAGTTGTCTGGTACTCATAACACAAGCTCTGCTTAGCTTGGGACTAGACCGCGTTGTGTGATAGTTGTGTATTATATTATATTTTGTATACCTAGTTCAGGGACCTTAGTCTTGAGAAGTTCTTTTCCACTCGTCTATCATCAACATTGAGCATGGTTTAAAAGCTTGTTACTCCATCAAACTCAATCCAATGCAATGTTTGACGAAGATGGAACTAGCATTCGGTAATTCTGTGCTTTACTTGAAAATTTCAAAACGTTTTGGAAACACATTCATTTTGCGTGCAGCTAAGGAGTGGAATTCCTTGCTGGAGTCTGTGTTTCCTGATAGCTACAACCCAGGAATCTTTAAGTCGAGAGTGAATAGGTTTCTCCTAGGTAAGCGCGTTGCATCGTCGCTTTCCATCAGGTGAGATAGCAGTCAAGCACAAACCTATCAATAATAAAAATAAAAAAATAAATTGATTCCTAGTGGACATTGTGATGTAAAATTGTAGTAGTTTTGTATCTCAAGTGTCTGGGTAATATGTGGAATCATTGACACAAGCGCGATCTCAGTAAAATGGAGCTGAGAATTTTATTGTAGTGTTGAATAAGTTTGCCGAGAAGGTTGACTTGATACCATCATCAGCCTTTTTAATGTTCCCACTGCTGGGATTCAGACCTCCTCTCTAGGAGAGGGAGTGGGCCGTAATATACCACACGGGCTCAGTGCCACACACTGGCCCAGTTCGGGTTGGTGGATGTCACATGCTTTGAATTTTTGGTTCTAGGACATACCGGTTTCCTCACGATGTTTTCCTTCACCGTTTTTAGAGCAGTGGTGATGAATAAATTACACAAAGTAATGCGTCTGGCTAGGTTCGAACCCGCGGCTTCTCGCTCGTAAGTCGGGGCCATTACCACTCGGCCACCCACTTGATACATTTGCTGCCAGATACTACAAAAACATTAGAATGTGTACATCAATATTCTAATTGTTAACAAATGAACTATTGGTACGAAAACAAAGCCTAAAAGACTTAGTATCCAAGCCAAAAAAAAAAATACATTAAAAAAACATTGAATAATTCTGATAAGTTTACAAAGGATATCCTTTGTAAATTCCCATTTCTGTCCAAATAATCTTTTTTAAACACAATTCTCAGAACTACGAAATCTATGCAACATGTAATGTTAAATGCGCAGAACCTGAAAATAGTTTGATCAGAATAACGAGCAGAATCAATTAAACAACTTTTTATTATAGGTTCTATTTTTCAAAAATCTTCATAAAAATTTTACCCTGTCTATTTATTAATAGGTCAAGCCATCACGTGCGCAATCCCGCCCAAATAGGTCATCATCAGCCTTTTTAATGTTCCCACTGCTGGGACTCAGGCCTCCTCTCTAGGAGAGGGAATGGGCCGTAATACACCACGCGGGCCCAGTGCGGGACGGTGGATGTCACATGCCTTGAATTTTTGGTTCCTCACGATGTTTTCCTTCACCGTTTTGAGAGCAGTGGTGATGAAATAAATTACACAAAGTAATGCACCTGGCTGGGTTCGAACCTGCGACCTACAACTCGTAAGTCGGGGCCGTTACCAATCGTAGGTAAACTTCTCATGTGGCCTCGGCCCGCCCGTCGAACAGTTCCGGCTCAAACTCTCATTAAAGTGCGTCCACCGAGTGTAGGTATAAAAAGTGAAGTACATACATGAGATTGTCTTCTCCACCTATCTATTTTGTGCTTAGGTACAGAAGAAACTAAACTGTGAAAGAGCGGCTAACAAACATACACACACATTATAAGTTCATTCATATAATATACGCCCATCCTGAAAGTAGTACAATTTTTAGTTTATGTGAAACTTGAATATTGTTTGTTCAGAATCAATAACTAATAATAATAAACCGCCAATATAATATTCCACAACTATCACACAACGCCCGTCTAGTCCCAAGCTAAGTGAGAGTATCAAAATTTACGTGAGTTATCAATAATTACCCTCGCCATTGCTCGGGTCTAAATACCGCCTCGAGGGTAATCACTAACATTACACACTTATATCATAATGTACTATTCTCAAGTTATAGAAGTAAGTGTAGAAAGTAGTTATTGCGGGCTAAAACATGGTAACATAGCGCCATTGTCTAAGCGACTTTCTCTCTGTGTATGGGGCATTCCAAGCCATTAATGTTCTGTGGTTAATTGTCACTTATAATCGACATGTGTGCGAGGTTTATTTTTATTTTATAGCGTTCTCTACCTTGGCTAAGCAGAGCTTGTGTTATGGGTGCTAGACAATTGATAAATATACTTATATATTTCTAAATACATACATATTATAGACTAGCTTTCCGCCCGCGGCTTCGCCCGCGTGGACTACAGTTTATATCGCGCGGGCAGAGACCCGTGCTCAGCAATGGAACTATAGGTAGCCTATGTGTTATTCCAGTGTCTCTTCTACCTACCTACCAAATTTGATCTAAATCCGTTCAGTAGTTTTTGCGTGAAAGCGTAACAGACAGACAGACAGACAGAGTTACTTTCGCATTTATAATACTAGTAGGGAAGTAGGGATAAATTACACCCAGACACAGAACAAATAATAATAATAAATCATTTATTGTCAGGCATCTTGGCCCATAGATGTATACCTTACAGACTAACATATATATAGAGAGTAAATACAACTTGTCGTTAGTAAATAAGACTTAAATCTGTGTTAGTAACACTTCACATTGCACTGAGTTCACTTCGTGCTGTTCTGTGGCGCCTGTCCGCGGAAGCGACGGAACACCACGCCCTGCGGCCAAAAGTCTTCCTTCAACACGAGCGGCAGAAAAGTGTTCGGGACTCGCACCACGAACGCCTTGAAATTGACGTTACGGTGCGACTCCAGCAACTGCAACCTCAGTCTCTTAAATTAAAAATAATATTCCACAACTATCACACAACGCCGTCTAGTCCTAAGCTAATCAAAGCTTGTGTTATGAGTACTAGACAACTGATAAACAGCCTTATAAATTCTAAATACATCTAGATAAATTACACCCAGACACAGAACAAATGATCATGCTCATCACTTAAACCATTTGTCCTGGGTGTAAATCGAAGACTCGACCTCCGGCATAGCAGTCAGGGTCACTAACCACTACACCAACAGGCCAGTCTAAAATATTGAACTTTAGCGCAGTCCCTGGTATGACTCGCGAGTCACGTGTATATTTTTAATGATGACACATACAGTCATACATGTTTACAAAACGTGAGACTTTCTGTTTTTCATGCTAGCCGTACTTTTAAATCTATGAATATGATTGAAATAACTTAGCTAAGTATGATCGCCTAGAACTCAGGGGCGTAGCTACCGCCGTATCAATTATACAGGGCCCCTAAGCTACAGAGGCCCCGATTTAGGCCAAAATTTATTTATTTATTTATTCTTTATGCACACAATACTACAGAGGCGGACTTAATGCCTTAAGGCATTTTCTGCCAGTCAACCTTTGGGTGATGCAGAGACAAATAGTGGTAGGTGCAAAATCATACATTACTTAAACAAATAATCTATCGAATACAAATACACTATATCTAATATATTCTATATACCTATAATACATATATACCTATATACTTATAACTACTCAAACTACAAAATTTGTTACATGTTGTCCATAATCTTAAATTCTCATGGACAGGAATGAATGAATTTTGACTACTCATAATATGATACTCTGTAAATAGCTTATAGCACGCTCCTTTCTTTTTAGCATTTTCTATATACAAGACGACAATAAAAACTCAACCAATTTTAGTACGTCCTACTAAGTGATCCATAAAATGAGCTCATTTTCAATTTTAAGGCCTCTCAAGGCATTATTTCTATTAGTAGAAGCTATTTCGTACAAAAAAACAAACTTTCAAATATATTTGATACGGGGCCCCTGAGGGCCTAGCTACGCCACTGCTAGAACTCTAGACTTTTTTTACGTCTGAGATGGTGTCAAGGTGAATAATAATATACGTCATTCGATATATCCAAGTCATTAGCAAGATATTACTGATATAGGGTTATTTGTAAAACACTGGCAACCTCTCAGGACTATGTTACTAACATCATAAACAACAACTTTTTCATTACTCATACTCTGAAAGTAGGTCTGAAGTTGCCTGAGGAGCGGGCTGAAAAGTATCACACTTTTCATCTCTAGGGACTTTTACTTTCAACTAACTGCTGTCAAATTATTAAAAAAAAAAACTAGGTCTATCTTCTTGTATTCGTAATGAAAAGCACAATGCTTACCTCGGGGTTAAAGTTACTTATTTAGTCCCTCGAATTAGCGACCTTGCTACGCTCGGCCGCCAACTCCTTCTCGGGACGAAATAAGTAACTTTCACCCCTAGTGTAACAATGTACTGTTCTATGACTTTTTACAAAACATAATTCATTTACCAAAAACAAACGTTCAAGATTTCGTTGTTCTATCTAACAGATTTGAACTCTGTATTTTGCTGTACCTACTTACGCCTCCTGCACACTGTTTTCGTAGTAATAGTAAGCAGGCTTTCGAAACATTGTCATTACACCTACATAGCAAGCATTCGCACCATTTTCGTGTACTCATCACACTAGAAAATAACAAAAATTGTGGTATTTTGTTGGTATGATGTTTGTACCATAGTCCTAAGAGGTTCATCATTCATCATTTCAGCCGACAGACGTCCACTGTTGGACATAGGCCTCCCCCAAGTGTCGCCACAATGATCGATCCTGTGCGTCCCGCATCCATCGGATTCCCGCAACCTTCACCAGGGCATCGGTCCACCTTGCAAAGGCCTTCCGACGCTGCATCTCTAGCCCCACCGGCTATCTGTTCTGCGAGCAATGTGTCCTGCCCATTGCAACTTAAGTTTGGTGATTCTTCGTGCTTTGTCGGCAACCTTGGTTCTCCTGCGAATATCTTTATTTCTGATTCGATCACGCAAGGAAACTCCTAGCTTAGCCCTTTCCATTGCCCTTTGGTTGACTTTAAGCCTTCTGATGAGGCCCATTTTGATCGACCACGTTTCTGAGAGGTTACCAGTGTTTTACAAATAACCCTGTATTATGATACTTCTGGACCTCGTATTGTTAGGAGGTTCTTTTCTCTGGAGTCCTGACTGCCGGTAGTTTGGACCCTATTCCCGATACCTTTAGGATACTGTTTTTTTTTGTGTGTGTTTATTTTAAGAAATATTTAAAAATGTGTAAAAATTTGCCTACAGAAAATGAATAAACAAAATAATAATAATAATATACGATAATTATGGCACAATAGTTTCCCCGTCAATGTATAATCGTCCTTGAGTGCATCAGCATAGCGCGTACAGGGATAATCGTCAGTTGGTACCACGTCTCACGAAAAGTATCCAAGGGGCACAAGCCACAAATAAACAGACAGTACTTTTAATCTGTCATATGTCGTGGCAAATCTTAGATTTGATCACTTCATGATATGACCATATAGATTAAACGTTAACATTATAATAATAATAATATTCCACAACTACGAGTATCGCACAACGCCGTCTAGTCCCAAGCTAAGCAGAGCTTGTGTTATGGGTATTAGACAACTTATAACCATACTTATATATTTCTAAATACATACATATTATAGATAAAGTACACCCAGACACAGAACAAATGATTATGCTCATCACATAAACATTTGTCCTGGGTGGGAATCGCACCCACGAGCTCCAGCGTAGCAGTCACGGCCACTAACCACTATACTAGACCAACAGGCCAGTCTATGATGATATGTCAATCCTTGTTTGGCCATATCATTGATGTAGGATTTCTATGATAATAAAAGATCTAAAGAAAGTAGGCCAAACGAGGATTGAAATATTATCAAACTTTAACAATTATAACGATCTGGCCAGTTTTACTTGGCCATATCATGAAGCCTCCTGGGGACAGGGTTGTCCGAATGGGAACTCGTGCCCCGGTATGAAGGCTAGAAGGAACGGCGGGGGTTTTTAGTCAGTAAGAGTCTGACACTATCTCCCGCTCCACCTAAAAGCAGGTTTTGTCATAAGATAATGTTCCCCAAATAAAAAAAAAATATCATGAAGTGATGAATTTCTAAGATCTGGTCGTGGCGTGAAATTTTGCACAAGGCTTTTTATGACGTAGGCGAGCGCTAAAAAAAACGCAAGAAGCGGCCACAAAAAAAAGCTAGAAACCGCCGCAAAAAACAGCTGAAGCGCGCGACAGCTTGTAGCCGGAGAAGCTTGAAGCGACTTCAAGCGTTTTTTTCTGACGGCACCGCCGCCGCACACGAGTCAAAAAAAATGGCCGCCTCAAAAAGAAGCTTGAAGCGGCAATTTTTTGGGGTGTGTTTAGAGGTTTTTCCAAAATTCCCCGTAGGGATGAAAAGAGGATCCAAAGTTTGTATGAAGAACCTTTTTTCACGCGGGTGAAGCCGCGCGCAGAAGCTAGTAGTAAACCAATCCTAATTTGAACATCTTCTTGTTTCAGTAACTTCAAAACTCATCGCTCAAATGACGACGAATTAACATCACCCTCCTCAGATGAGAAGATGGACACAGGATCAGAATCCTTTCGGTCGCAGGACACTCCTAACTCCGTCTTGTCCTCCGACTTCGAAGGAGATCACCCTGAACCGGTCTTGAGACTTCAGAACCCTGAGATAGTCCGGCTTTCAGAACCTGAACGGTTCAACGATAGCCTTATTTCGAAAATGTCGAATTTGCACTTAGATTCCCCTCGACCTAAGAACCTTGGTATAAGCCCACCGAAATTCAGTTCTACCCTCACTTTAACTACCAGCCATCCTCTGATGAGTCCAGATGAAAACTATCCTGATTTAATCCCTAAGAAGATCCATAAAATCGATGATGAAAAAGATCTCAGCTTATCTAGCATCGAAGATGAGAGACCGAATGAAAACAATGGTTTCTATAGTCCACAAAGAAATACTTCAAAAAACAATTTGTACTTTACGGAAAGTTTTTCCACCGCTGACGATCGAAGTCAGGATCTAACAGGATTCAGAAGTCAGGATTTAACGTTTAGGAGTCAGGATTTGGACCTGACAGTTCCTCCTGATGTGGCCAGAGTTGATAAGGTGGCGAGGAGGAAAATAGTGCCGAAGTTGAGGGATGGGACGCCACAGAAGCCTGATGGGCTGTTGAAGTATATTGAGGAGAAGCATATGCAGCAGAGTACGCCGAAGACGCAGCCTGTTGACATCAGTGTTAATGAGGAGTTTCATTCGGTGAGTAGTAAATTTATTTATACATTTGCAGGCACTTTGGAATTGTCACAAGTCAGTCAATCAGAAAAATTGTGCTAATTGCACATTCCAAAGCGTAGATCTCTATGGAGAAGAATGTGCAAGAAACTCCATGAACACTTTTTTTTAAATCATACTACAAATATGTGTCTCTATTCCTAGACTGGCCTGTTGGTTTAGTGGTTAGTGGCCCTGACTGCTAAGCCGGAGGTCTTGGGTTCGATTCCCACCCAGGACAAATGTTTATATGTGATGAGCGTGATCATTTTCTTCTGTGTCTGGGTGTAATTTATCTATAATATGTATGTATTTAGAAATGTATAAGTATGTTTATCAGTTGTCTAGTACCCATAACACAAGCTCTGCTTACCTTGGGACTAGACGGCGTTGTGTGATAGTTGTGGAAAAAAAATCTGTAACACATTTTCGTATCTCCTATTTATTTATTTACTAGCTTTGCCCGCGCGGCTTCGCTCCCGCTCTTCCCTACTCCACCCTACTCTACCCTACTCTACCCTACTCTACCCTACTCTACGCTACTCTACCCTACTCTACCCTACTCTACCCTACTCTACCCTACTCCACCCTACTCTACCCTACTCTACCCTACTCCACCCTACTCCACCCTACTCCACCCTACTCCACCCTACTCTACCCTACTCTACCCTACTCTACCCTACTCTACCCTACTCTACCCTACTCTACCCTACTCTACCCTACTCTACCCTACTCTACCCTACTCTACCCTACTCTACCCTACTCTACCCTACTCTACCCTACTCCACCCTACTCTACCCTACTCTACCCTACTACTCTACCCTACTCTACTCTACCCTACTCTACCCTACTCTACCCTACTCTACCCTACTCTACCCTACTCTACCCTACTCTACCCTACTCTACCCTACACTACCCTAATTTTTTTTTCCATAAGAACCTTCTCCTCACAATAACAATCACAACAAAAAAAAAATCAGCCAAATCGGTCAAGCCGTTTTCATGCCAAGTCGTGACAACGGAAAACGGGGGTCATTTTTATATATATAGATAAGAAGATTAAAACTTCATGCAACATAAAAGTACAAAGGCGGACTTAATGCCTTAGGCATTCTCTACCAGTCTACCTAGGGTGGTGCGTGAACAAGTATATTCGATCGCCAAAAAGTATTTTGTACTATCAGGTGACTTAGTGGTTTTTTTTTTCTGGCGACGGGGAAAATCATCATTGACGAAACCCGCTCTTGGGTGGAGCAGGAGACAGTGTCAGAGTCTTACTGACTAAAAACCCCGCGCTGTTTCTTCTAGCCTTCATACCGGGGCTCTAGTTTCCTTTCGGATAACCCCGACCCCGGTAGGCTTCGACCCAGATGGGCCCCTCCTGTTGCTGACAACTCCTTGAGGCGCGCGGGAACAGTGCGCGCCGTCGACGCCTTGGCTCGGTCCGGACAGTTACCGGACGATTGGACAGTGAGCTACCCATGGCTCGCCGTCCGCGGGGTGACTTAGTGGTCAAACGCAATCATATCAATAATTTAAAAAAAAATGCTTTAAGTCACCCAAAGGGCAATAAAAAAGCTATGCTCGGTGTTTCCTTACGTGAAAAGAAAATATCCGCAGGAGGTCCAAGGTTACCGACGGCCCGAAGAATCGCCAAACTTAACTAGTAGTGCGCAGATCAGGGGGTCTACTCGCTTTCTCCGAATCGAAATTTTCGTAAACTTAACGAACGATATTCATTTGACGTTAAAATTGCAAACAATCCTCTGTCATAATTATATTTTTTTTCGAAATAGAGTTTAATTAGAGTAGGTTTAGAGATTCGGTACGTCAAACAATTTTTTATATGCGAAATTTCGGGAACAAACGGAACCGTGGTAGGAAGCACGCGAAATTTTTAATCGAAACTTCGTTTTTCGGAGAAAGCGAGTAGACCCCCTGGTCCGCAGGTCGATGGGTACGAAAAGGCCTCCACAAGGTGGACCGAGGTGACGAGGGTCGCGGAAATCCGATGGATGCGGGACGCACAGGGCCGGTCGTTATTGCGACAGTTAGGAGGCCTATGGTGGTGAACAGGGGACGTCTTTTGGCTGAAATAATGGTGATGATGATGATTTTTTGTCATAGGTTGCTGAATGGTGTGAATCTCCGTCACATCTTCGATCGATGCCGAACTTCGAGTTACCGATTGAAATGTCCAGCAGTATAGGAATGCACAACGTAAGTTTAGAATACAGGGTTATTTTTTAAAACACTAACAACCTCCAACTTTTAAAAATTTATCATATTTTAGTTCTTCAGTTTTTCATTCAAAAATAAAAATATTTAAATAAAACGTCCTAAATATTATGAAGTCTATGCGAAGCAAGCGATAGTACAATTAGAGGGTAGATGAACATGAACTTGCGACCCTCACTTGTCGGTCGGTCGCCCTGCGCTTGCGTCGCGTCATACGTGTTCTTGTAGCGAAATTCAGCAGTGCGGCCTTAAGAGGGTCCTTCTCCAATCGCTTATCGTAAACATCGAAAATGGATTAAAAGCTTGTTACTTCATTTAATGCAATCCAACGCGATGTTTGACGAAAAGGCAACGCAAAAAAAGAGAGATAAAGCTTGGAAACTCTTTTAGTATTCGGTAATTCCGAGATTTACTCGAAAATTTCACAAAACTTGCTCCAGGAAATAGCTGTTTTTTTTAAACCCTTAAAAGTTTTTGGAAAAAGTTGTCGTCATTTAGAATCTTAATAAAATTTGCAAGGTCTCTAGAGGATTACTTTTTGTACTTTTTTAATTTTTAGGCAAATTATGAAGTGTCAAAGTTCATACAAAATAGGACATTTTCAGAGGTTTTTACTGGATTTGTTTTACACAAATTTAGAAATTGGTTTCTTTAGAAACCTAGATAATATCCACAAGATACTGTGTTTCCAAAATATCTTATGAAAAATGTGTAATAACGTCAAAATCAGTTATAAGCGTTTGTATGAAAAACAGTGAAAATGTGAGTCGTGATGCACCACCTTAATTATCTTTACATGATGGTGTATCAATATTCTAATGTCGAGTACACGGAAATGGTGCGAATGCTTGCTAGGTGTAATGACAATGTTTCGGAAGCCTGCTTACTATTATTACGAGAACAGTGTACGGGAGCCGTAAGTACATATTTGGAGGTAAGCGGAACAGAGAGTAAAGTCCCGCAAACCTCCTTTGAAAAGGGAGGATCCTCCGACCAGACAGGATGTTATAGTCTGGTGGGCGACTGCCCGATAGTTGATGTCGGGCTGTCGTATATGTTCAAATCGCGCGGAGAACTCTGTTTGCGCGATGCATGTTCTTATGTGGCGTCATAGATGTCGCTACACATACAGCAAAATACAGAGTTGAAATGTGTTAGAGAGAACAACGAAATCTTGAAGGTTTGTTTTTGGTAAATGTGTTATGTTTTGTAAAAAGTCATAGAACAAAAGTTGTTGTTTGTGATGTTCTTAATACAGTCCTGCAAGGTTGTTAGTGTTTTACTATTAACCCTGTAGATATTAATATAGCCACTGGCAGCTAAGAGATGACTGCAGAACCCAGACTCAGTCAGATAGGTCGATAGACTTCATCACATGCTTCAGACTGATCACTGCAGTGAAGTTTCATCAGATAATGTGACTTATTACAAGGTGTAACGTTAAATGCGCAAAACCTGAAATTACTTTGATCAGAATAACGAGCAGAATTAATTAAACCACTTTTTAATATAGGTTACATTTTTCAAAAAAATCTTCATTAGAAATTTTGCCTTGTTTATTTATTAATAGGTCAAGCCATCACGTGCGCAAACCCGCCGAAATAGGTAAACAAACACAAATGGTTGTAGTCCAATAAATTTTTCTCATACACGGGATAATAAAAGTTCTTATTTCAATGCAGATATGAATTTTAAACAAACTAAAACTGCTCATAAAACCTTTAATTATTTTTTAATGTTACTTGTTTCTCACGGAATTAGGTCAATTGAATTAAAAATCATTTGGGGTGTCTGAGGTTTTGTGCATTTAATGTTACACATTGTATAAGTGTGTAAATCTGTGAGCACATTTATACCCATTAAATCAAAAAAATATAATCTATCCATCTTCATGACAGAAAAGACTGTATAGAGATTCTTGTTCGTTTTCTCTTTCTCATTTATTGCACCTGCCACTATTTTTCTCTGCATCATCCAAAGGTTGACTGGCAGAAAATGCCTAAGGCATTAAGTCCGCCTCTGTACTTTGTGTGCATAAAGCATTAAATAAATAAATAAGAAAATTTCAAAACAGTTGATTATTGTACACCACATTGATCGTTTTAATCCCGTGGAGGGTCGATCCGCGACATGGAACACTATCGATTTGTAACGATAAAATAAAAACCTTTATACAACTCGTATTAATTTACGCATGTACGAAATTAATTTCTTTAAGAAAACGTCAGCTGAGCGAGTCCATTGACCTGTAGGTAGTAGTCGGCGTTGCTTACTAACTACCTACAGGTCATTGGACAAAACCAAGGCTCGCAACTCAGTTCTTCTACCGTAGAAAGTTGTAAGATCTATTTTTTTTTTCTCCATGCACAAAAGAGTACAAAGGCGGACTGAAAAGAAAGAAGCAAGTGAATTTTCTTCATACAATTTAGAGATTTTTTTGTGCCAGCAGAATTAATTAAACCACTTTTTAATATAGGTTACATTTTAAAAAAAAATCTTCATTATAAACTTCGACCTGTCTATTTATGAATAGGTCAAGCTATCACGTGCGCAAACCCGCCAAAATAGTTAAACACAAATAGTTGTAATCCAATCAAAGTTTCTCATACACGGGATAATAAAACTTCTTATTTCAATGCAGATATGAATTTTAAACAAACTAAAACTGCTCATAAAACCTTTTAATTTTTTTTTTAATGTTTTTTTCTCACGTAATTAGGTCAATCGAATTAAAAATCATTTGGGGGTGTCAGAGGTTTTGCGCATTTAACGTTACCCGTTGTGTGTATCGGCGGCGGAGACCTCTCGCGCCGAGCCTTGGTTGAGGCCATGGTCCGGAGCGAGGAGGAGTGGCAGGCGGTCGCCTCCTTCTGCGAAGCAGTGATGCTAGCAAAGGAGGAGGCCGACCGCATCAGGCAAAGGCGCCCTCGCCGCCGCCGTCGGGATTCCGATCCCGATTTCCGGCCACCGTAGACGGGGGCTCGCGGACGGCGAGCCATGGGTAGCTCGCTGTCCGATCGTCCGGTAATGGACCGAGTCCAAGACGTCGACGGCGCGCACTGTTCCCGCGCGCCTCAAGAAGTTGTCAGCAGCAGGAGGGGCCTAGCTGGGCCGAAGCCTACTGGGGACAGGGTTGTCCGAAAGGGAGCTCGTGCCCCGGTATGAAGGCTAGAAGGAACGGGATGGGGTTTTTAGTCAGTAAGAGTCTGACACTATCTCCCGCTCCGCCCAAGAGCGGGTTTTGTCATAAGATGATTTTCCCCATCGGGAAAAAAAAAAAAAAAAAGCCCGTTGTGTGTGTTATTTTCCCCAGGACCTGGACTCCCCAGACGTGATATCAGCGTCGACGCAAGAGGACCGCTCCGCGTACCAGGCGCTGCTGGACCCTTACACCGGCAGCGTGGCGCTGCGCCACACTCCAGCACAGCATAGGAGCCCTGGCACGCAGCGGAGGAAGATACAGCTGGTATGTTCACAATGTACATTCACGAGCAAATACCAACCTTCAGCTATTGTAAATTAATTTGATTCCACAATGACTAGTAAATCAGATAGTTACATACAACAACAACCAACCTCCAACCAACCAACCAACCCAACCAATTAACCAACCAACCAACCAACCTATAAACATCCCTACTAATATTATAAATGCGAAAGTAACTCTGTCTGTTTGTCTGTCTGTTACGCTTTCACGCAAAAACTACTGAACGGATTTAGATCAAATTTGGTAGGTAGGTAGAAGAGACACTGGAATAACACATAGGCTACCTATAATTCCACTGCTGGGCACGGGTCTCTGCCCGCGCGATATAAACTGTAGTCCACGCGGGCGAAGCCGCGAGCGGAAAGCTAGTACTTATATATTTCTAAAAACATACATATTATAGATAAATTACACCCAGACACAGAAAAAATGATCGTGCTCATCACACAAACAATTGTCCTGGGTGGGAATCGAACCCACGACCTCCGGCATAGCAGTCAGAGTCACTGAGCAATAGACCTACAGGCCAGTCAAATTATGATTGTAGCTTAATTTCTTAATTTGGATACATCATCATTTAATCCGAAAGACGCCCACTGTTGGACATAGGCTTCCCCAAGCGTCGCCACACGTCGTGTGTCTCGCATCCGTCAGATTCCCACGACCCTATCCAAGTCATCGGTCCACCTTGTGGGAGCCCTTCTAACGCTGCGTCTTCCGGTACGCTGTCACATCTCCAGAACCTTTCATCCCCATCGACCATCTGTTCTGTGAGCAATGCGCCCTGCCCATTACCACTTAAGTTTGGCGATTCTTCAAGCTACGTCGGTAACCTCGCTTAGTCGCGTATTAATAGGCTCGCGTTTGACCACCATCTCACCTGATGGTAAGCGATGATGTGGTCGACGATGGAACACGGTTGCCTAGAAGTAACCTATTCACTCTTGACTTAAAGACCCCTAAGTTGTAGCTATCAGGAAACACATGTCCTGTGGATATCTTCATTTCTGATGTGATCACGCAAGGAAACTCCCAGCATTTTTTTGTTTGTCGATGGGGAAAATCATCTTATGACAAAGCCCGCTCTTGGGTGGAGCGGGAGATAGTGTCAGACTCTTACTGACTAAAAACCCCATCCCGTTCCTTCTAGCCTTCATACCGGGACACGAGCTCCCTTTCGGATAACCCTGGCCCCAGTAGGCTTCGACCCAGCTGGGCCCCTCCTGTTGCTGACAACTCCTTGAGGCGCGCGGGAACAGCGCGCCGCCGACGTCTTGGGCTCGGTCCATTACCGGACGATCGGACAGCGAGCTACCCATGGCTCGCCGCCCGCGAGCCCGCACTCCCAGCATTTGCATGCGTGTGTGATTTATCCCAGTTACATTATTGTATTACACGTAACTACTGAAGCGTAAAAACGGAAAAAAACGTCGCAACACAGTTTCTGCGATACAGTATATTGTTTAATAAACTCACATCGTGCGAACTGCGAACAATCGTTGCGACATGCGCGATATTACACAATCATGCCAGTTTTTGTTGAGGGTACTGGCAGAATTGTGTTGTAGCTGAATCGGCAAACGTTCTGCCATATAAACTACTAGCTCTCGCCCGCACTAGAGCAGTGGTGGCCGACTAGCGCTGCCCCCGTTAGTAAAAAAGACGCATCTAACATATTTTCCAGAGTTCAACCCTTCAGATACCGTCAATTAGAGACACAATAGTAAGACAATAGATGCGCGGCCACCAGTGGTCGCTTGGGGATTCATGAATTAATTATATACATTGCCGGAATCAGGACATAATGACGCACCTGCCTGTATTTTTTATATTTTGCCAACTTTCTCCAGTGCAGTTTTAACACAAGGAAAAAAGGCCTGATTTCCCGTTGGATTCATTAACAAATATTTTTACCTGTTTTCGTTTTTGTTAGATACGTCTTTTTAACTATCAGGGGCAGAGCGGCCCTGACTTGAAAGAAAGAAAACTCATTTACGCGAAATAAGACGCACACTTAAAGCTAGATAACAAACTAACGTAACATCAGTCGATAGGGAAGATATGCGTCTCATCCGCGCAAAACGGCCCAACGCTCAGCATAAAGCTGTGACCTCACGCATAATGCGATGAGCTCACAGCGCTGGTTTTCAGCGTGGGACGGTCACTGTGTCGACGTAAAGACGATGCAGTTAAACAAAATTCTCAAAATTTATTCAAAAACAATTGAGACGAAGCTACACCGACACAGACGTCAAACGTTAACTTACGGCTTGGAAGGTCGCGGGCTCAAACCCAGCCAGGCGCATTACTTTGTGTAGCACCACTGCTCTCAAAACGGTGAAGGAAAACATCGTGAGGAATCGATTCAGTTACTGTTTCTGAACAAACTATATTCAGATTTCACATAAATTAAAAACAATCTTGTAGATAAATTAATTGTGAATAATTTCCTTACAGCCCCCAGAAGAAGACAGATGCAGCCTGGACAGCGTCAGTGTGTGCTCCATGGAATCCGAAGACGAACCTCCCGAGCCTCAGGAGTTGGAGTCGGAACCTGTCAACCAGCACCTAGTGCTGAGCGATGATGAGGGGAGCAAAATGTGAGTTATAAAAAGCCACCTTGTAATCGGACAGACTCTTAAGATTACGGTCAAGTGCGAGTCGGACTCGCACGCAGAGGATTCCGCACCAATCGGATGATGTTTGGTTCAGACCTCTCTCAAAAAAAAAAATCTACGTATTGATTTATTAATTTTGGACAAGGCGAAGTAATGGTGGCCGAGTGGTAACGGCCCTGACTTACGAGTTGTAGGTCGCGGGTTCAAACCCAGCTAGGCGCATTACTTTATTTAATATATTTCATCACGTTTGCTCTCAAAACTATGAAGGAAAAATCGTGAGGAAACCGGCATATCCTGGAACCAAAAATTCGAAGACATGTGACACCCGCCAACACGCACTGGGCCCGCGTGCTGAATTACGGCCCATTCCCTCTCTTAGAGAGGAGGCCTGAGTCCCAACTTTGGACAAGGTGGACCGATGACCTAGTGTGGGTTGTGTAAATCTGATAGATATGAGATGCACGGGACCGTTTCTTGTGGTGACACTTGGGGGAGGCCTCAGGAGGAGGAATGATCAGAGTGTGATGAGCATCACACTAAAATTTGTCCTAGATGGGAATCGAACCCACGACTTCAGACATAGCAGTCAGGGCCACTAACTACTCGACCAACAGGCCAGTCAAAATAAAATATTTTTGTTACTTTATTTCTTTCTTCGGCCCTGCAGGGCCTCTTCAGTTTTGCTGACATGTCTTTCACGTGCGCGTAGAATACAATATCCGTTCCAGACAGGTGGACGGCGAGCCAACCATAGCTCGTCGTCCAAAACCCCTGAAACCTGTATTAAATTGTACATATTTATTACAGGTCGAAATCAACAAACACACTGTCTGAAGGCAGCGACCCCATCCCTGAATACTCTGCGGCTGAGGAATTAAGCAACGAACGAGCTTGGATCAGCGTGCCCAGAGCTGGCGGACATGCAACCTGTGATATGAAGGTGAGTTATCAATATTAAATGTCTAGCCCACACATCGCTCATTTGGTGAAACAATGGCGTAATTACACTTTTAGAAATTTTACAGGAGATGCAGTCAAAAATTAATATTAATGGTTATGGCATTTTAGCGAAACTTATTACGATTCTAATCGTTTTTAAAGTAAGTTTAATATGTGTAGTTTCTATTATAGTCCAAATCTACACTACATTGTAGATAATTTAGGTTACAGGCAAAAATAAGACAAGGTAAATATATGACACTGTTGCTTCAGAATTCAATATAAAAAATAACGCATTCGTTAGGAAATTATGCATTTGTGACAAAATAAAACTAAATCTATATATATAAAAATGACCCCCGTTTTCCGTTGTCACGACTTGGCATGAAAACGGCTTGACCGATTTGACTGATTTTTTTTTGTTGTGATTTTTATCGTGAGGACAAGGTTCTTATGGAAAAAAAATAAGAGTAGGGTAGAGTAGGGTAGGGTAGAGTAGGGTAGAGTATAGTAGGGTGGAGTAGGAGTAAGAGCGGTAGCGAAGCCGCGCGGGCAAAAGCTAGTCTTCTATCTATATATATAAAAATGAAACCCGTTTTCCGTTGTCACGACATGGCATGAAAACGGCTTGACCGATTTGGCTGTTTTTTTTTTTGTTGAGATTGTTATTGTGAGGATAAGGTTCTTATGGAAAAAAAATGGTAGTGTAGGGTAGAGTAGGGTAGAGTAGGGTGGAGTAGGGAAGAGTAGGGTAGAGTTGGGTATAGTAGGGTGGAGTAGGGAAGAGTAGGGTAGAGTAGGGTAGAGTAGGGTAGAGTAGGGTGGAGTAGGGAAGAGTAGGGTAGAGTTGGGTATAGTAGGGTGGAGTAGGGAAGAGTAGGGTAGAGTAGGGTAGAGTAGGGTAGAGTAGGGTGGAGTAGGGAAGAGTAGGGTAGAGTAGGGTAGAGTAGGGAAGAGTAGGGTAGAGTTGGGTATAGTAGGGTGGAGTAGGGAAGAGCAGGAGCGAAGCCGCGCGGGCAAAAGCTAGTAATTAAATAAAATCAACGTAAATGATGTTTCTCCCGATGTAAATAGTATTTCCGCACATTTTGACATTATAAAACTTGTTTTGAAAAAAAGTGTAATTACGTCGTTGTTGCACCAAATGAGCGACATGTTGTGTTGCGTATGCGTGGGCTTGCCGGCCGGTAACCGTCTCGACCGAGCCCGAGCCCGCCTCAAAGAGATGTTACCAAAACCGTAGGGGTACTGCAGAGTCGAGTCGCCATGGGTGGAGCCGAAATTGAGCACAAGGGCACACAGACTACGAGTCCTTCATAGTTGTGGTTTTATTCGGTAAAAGTCTGATACACCCTCCGGTTCCACCCCAGAGCGAGTGAAGTAATTATATGAATTCCCAACTTAAAAAAATATCCGACAATTTTGATCTGATGCAGCATGATACCAGTATTTGTCATGAAGTGTGTGGCACTGAGCCCGTGTGGTGAATTACGACTCATTCCCTCTCCTAGAGAGGAGGCCTGAGTCCCAGCAGTGGGAACATTAAAAAGGCTGATGATGATGATGATATTGAGTGCCTATATCCGATTGTCTTGCCGTAAATACCAAAATCGTTATAAGTATGTATATAATATTTGAGGAGTCTCCTCGATTCTATCTCTCAGGTCATCGAGCCGTACAAGCGCGTCATATCTCACGGGGGTTACGACGGCGGCGGTGCGGCGCTCATCGTGTTCAGCGCGTGTCATCTGCCCGACAACGCTAGGCCGGACTATACGTACTGCATGGATAACTTGTTCCTGTGAGTATCTGGCAGGGTTGGGATGGACTTAGAGTGAGCGGGATGAGTTTAGATTCAGTGGGGTGAGTTTAGAATGAGTTTAGAGTCAGTGGGGAGGGTTTAGAGTGAGTTTAGAGTCTGGAGATGTGGGTTTAGAGTCAGTAGGGTGGGTTTAGAGTGAGTGGGATGGGTTTAGAGTTAGAAGCATGGGTTTAGAGTCAATGGGGAGCCGTACAAGCGCGTCATATCTCACGGGGGTTACGACGGCGGCGGTGCGGCGCTCATCGTGTTCAGCGCGTGTCATCTGCCCGACAACGCGAGGCCGGACTATACGTACTGCATGGATAACTTGTTCCTGTGAGTATGTGGCAGGGTTGGGATGGGGTTAGAGTGAGTTTAGAATCCGTGGGGTGGGTTTAGAGTAAGTGGGGTGAGTTTACAGTCAGTGTGATGAGTTTAGAATCAATGGGGTAGGTATACAGTCAGTGGGGTGAGTTTACAGTCAGTGAGGTGGGTTTACAGTCAGAGGGGTGGGTTTACAGTCAGTGGGGTGAGTTTAGAGTCGGTGGGGTGAGTTTAGAGTCTGTGGGAATGGTTTTACAGTTTGTCAATTCAATTCAAAATATTTTGTTCAATATTATTTCAGACGTTATTTATGTAAAAAAAAGCCTGCATAGGACTAAGCTATGTAATATTTCTAGCAGTGTTAGTGATTCACAACAAGCTCACTTTTAGACCAAAACACTTACCCAAAAATACTGAAGAACCTCCTTATTTCCAGCTACGTGATCTGGACCCTGGAGCGCCTGGTGACCGACGACTACGTGCTGGTGTACCTTCACGGCAGCGCCGGCAGGAGGCGTCTGCCAACCTTCCACTGGCTGCACGAGTGTTACAAACTTATTGATAGGAGGTATGTATCCTGATAGCTATAACCTAGGGGTCTTTAAGTCAAGAGTGAATAGGTTGCTTCTAGGCAAGCGTGTTCCATTGTCGACCTATCGTTCGCTTCCTATCGCTTATTATAAGATGATATAGTGGTCCAACAAAACAAAAGAGAAAGCTATACAACTCAATCAAGGACTCAAGGACTGGAACACTGCTGCGGTCTTCTCGTATGATTATAATTTAGGTGTCTTCAAGGCTTAGAGTAAATAGGCTCTTAGTAAACTAGCGCATCTCACCATCAACGACTACATCACTGCTTACCATCAGGTGGGATCGCAGTCAAGCATGGATTTATATGAAAAAAGTATTTTTCAATTAACATTTGACAGATAAAGGTCATTGACGTTCCTATTCTTATTTGAATCGTATTGTACTTTGTTCCAGATTACGTAAAAGCCTGAAACACCTGTACCTGGTGCATCCTACGTTTTGGCTGAAATCCTTCGTCATATTGACAAAGCCTTTTGTAAGGTAAGCATAGGTTTTTTTTTCTTACACTGCGATTTTTTTGTCATGCTAGGGAAATTGTCCCACCCACCGGACAAGAAGTAAGTGAAGGAGATGACTGAAAGCATTTGGGGGACGCAATCCTCGCCCCACCCGCTGACAGAGACATTGTAGGCGAATGCTTGTGGACGGCGAGCAATACGTAGCTCGTTGTTCGATAAGAACCAGGTCCGGATCGACGGTGCATTGTGTTTGAACCGCACCGCTAGAGCAAAGGGCAACTGAAGGAACACGGTTGGCATTTAGTAAAAGTTTAAAACGCCTTCTCGCTTGACACAAAGCCAGAGACTTAAATTTCCCACCCCAAAAATAGCCTGAATTTTATTTATCAGGTACACCTTATTTCATGTACCTCGACTTCACATCACTATACTTCACTTCACATAACACCACATCACCTCACATCACTTCACATCACTTCACATCACATCACATCACATCACTTCACATCACATCACATCACATCACATCACATCACATCACATCCGATGTACCTAGTTAACACATTACCATTTTTGCCTCCAGTTCAAAATTCTTCCGCAAACTATCGTACGTGCGGAGCCTGGCAGAGTTGATGCAGAAAGTGCCCATCGAACCTAACGCTATACCCGAGCTGGTGAAACAGTTCGACGCTACTCGCCGATAGAAGATGAGCTAGTGTTTACACGAGGCCAGTGTTTAGTGGACTATTTAGAAGTAAGTTGATAATTTTGTTATTTGAACGTCATGTTTTACTCATTAGTTGCAATGAAGAACGTTCACTAATTTTAAATGTTATCTTTCTGTATAGTGATTTCCGTTGAGGCGGTATTTAGACCCGAGCCATGGCGAGGGTCTTAAGAGAGACGAGAACGGTAATCATTAATTACTCACGGTGTATCATACGACGTTTTTCAATACATTTGTGAAGAAAATAACTGTAAAAGTAGTTAAACTTTTGTGGCGGTAAAAATCTGTTTTCATATTTCCCATTTTTCTCATGGGGACGACGCGCGCCCATCCTGACACGATAAATGTAATAAAATTATGGCGGGGGAGAGGTTGAACAATAAGATTTTAACCACCTTATAGCACTAGTGCGTAATAGTAATCCAAATGTCACAGTTTGGTAACAAGTGCCATTGTATACCTAAGTGCAGTGCAATGAGAGTCACTTTATGAGCAAGTGTATTGAAAAAGAAATATTTCGATACGATAATTTAATAATAATATTTGATGTTCTTTATTGGTATCACATCTATGTGTATATCATTCTTAACTACTGGGTTTTACAAAAAAATAACAAATTTCGTTAAAATACTTCAAAATTTTAAATGGTTTTTTCTTAAAATCATTTCAAATTGTCATTCCCTGTTTTTTACATAACATAGTGAGTATAATAACAACATTATGAACTTATTACTGTAAAATGGTCGCTTGTAAGAGGAACTTAGACAAGGTAAAACAACAGAAAATACAGTGATTCTATACCCCAGTCGCAATAGGATAAGACATAAAAAAAAACCTTTTTACAAGCTTTTATTTAGTTTTAAATCTGTCCCGATGTTTGTGTGTAATCAAATCTTGTAAATTAAATTTGACCCACTTCCCGGTTACCGATTGAGCTGAAATTTTGCATTCATGAGTAAATCAGATGCTAATGCAAAATTATTATGACATGGAGCTGATCTGATGATGGAACCGGGTGATAGATATATGTGTGAGGTTCAAATAAACGGTTTTCTTTCTTTCTTTCTTTTGATAGGAACTTGGTAGTTAAACGACACAACCCCATCGAGTTTGGGCTCGTATGATTCGTCTTGACGTGTATTAATTATATAGGTATACCGAGCTATAAAAGCTTGCTATGAATGTTTTCATTAAAAGCTTGTTTACTGTTCATTCAACCGATTTAGAATTTTATTTCGTTGGTGGCATGATAAATGGTAACTGCAGTAAAGTTGGTATTGTAACCACTTCTTTGCGTTTAATACCATCCTTATGTCCAGGGAATAGAAGCCAAAATCGGTTGAACGGACTGAAAAGAAGGTTTGTTGAAATGTCTAGTCTTGTTGTGAATAGAACAAGTCCAAAAAGATCTTGTAACGTTTGAAACTTTGATCAACTAAGTTTGAGAATCACTGTGTTTTTTAATTTATTGAAATAATAATTAATATACAATAATATCTATGGTTGGTCTGTTTATACCAAAAAACTTTTTTTTTTTCGATAATTTCTACACTTTTATTAATTTTCAGTCATTTTAGTTGTAAAATATTCGCATATTTTGTAAACTGTCTTATTAATAAAACTTACAATTTTCAGGCTTTAAATAAGTAAAACTAGCTTGGTTGATTCTAAATTCAAATTTGTCGTAGTTGAAATTGATTTTGAATTTAGAAGTTGCTAAATTCTAACTGAATATTTTTTCAACATTATATATATTTATATTTTGGTATAAACAGTTTAACTAGTGATTGTACAAAATTACAATAATAATATAAATATAACAATAATATATCCGGTTCATATATTTTTTGTGAAATATAAAATTCGATGGAAAAAGAAAAATTATTTATTTATTAGAAAATTTTTAGGACATTCCATATCACAAGCATATAAAATTGTATCATTCCATAATGCACGGATTATGATTATTTTTCACATATTAATTAACACATTGCAAAACAATTATTATTTTTGACATAAGGCTGTGTTCAGACCTGTCGACAGAAATTCAATAATCATTTTTTTTTACACAATTGTTTTTTTTTACATTTGATCATTATCTCACCTGATGGTAAGCGATGATGTGGTCGACGATGGAGCACACTTGCCTAGAAGTAACCTGTTCACTCTTGACTAAAAGACATCTACTTTGCCGATTATATAAGCCTCTTTGAAATTAATATAACTACCCTTCTGTCGACTTTTTTCCTCCTAAGTTATTTCTGCCAAGCTAAACAATTTTTAGCTTGATATCTATTAGGAACTAGTCATCTTCATAACTTATTGTATCAATCTATAGGATCGGACTTGGCAATAATATAACCTTAGTCTTCCATAGTGAATTGACAATAATTGGCTTACATATTAACTAAGAATCTCTGTTTAACCTTACAAATTACAAACTTTTTTCTGCGTCCATTTTGTTTAGAAAAAAAACTGGTTTCAAGCAGTAGTAAGCAGTGATTTAAGCCACGTCGTAGTAATGAGTCCATAGACCGTCTCGTAGTGCAGGGCAAAGTTGAGGGCACCAGGCCACGTGGTACATCACCAATGAGATGGACAGATCAGGTCAAGACCGCAACTAAGTGCTCGGTTTATGAATGTACCCGGAAAACTGCAGTCCACGATGAATGGCGCCGCATTACAAAAATCCTCACTCATCGTGATTCACATTGATGACCACGACTACTCTGGCAAGAGTGAGAGACTCAGTATCAACTCAAAGCCGAGATTTATTTCAAAACATCTTATTTTAATAAGAAATAAATGTTTTCAAAATTTTATACTCTCGGTCATCCACGATCATCGCGCTATCTCCTTCGTGGTCTGCCTAGGCCCCGCGTCGCTGTGTCCGAGCTCCAATCCTGCGTCTTACGCGCCCACAGCTCGTTAGACATGCGGCAGACATGTCCTGCCCAGTCCCATTTAAGTTGGGCAGCCTTTTGAGTCACATTAACGATTTGCGTTTTGGAGTGCAGCGATGTGTTTCGAATATGATCTGTTAATTTAACACATAATATGCTGCGCTCCATTTCACGCTGGCAAACTTTGAGTTAATTTAAATACTCTTTCAAATCTTTTTATGTGTTACAAATATCTTGGTTACATATTTCTCTTTTCTTCAACAACCTTCTCAACTTTTGCTCTTACTGGAGTAAGAGCTATCAAAATCATTCCTATCCGTAAGTTTAGTCGATTAATCGCAGCGACTAATCGCAGATCTGAACACGGCCTTATATCGTTCACGACACTGTGATAAAAAAAAATATAGCAATACTGTCAGAAACTATAAATAATTGTAATTATATATAAGTGTATATTATTGTAATCAGTGAGCCTATAAGAAATATATGGTAGGCACAAAATAATAATTAATAATGATTGCTTTAATTATATTTTGTTTATTAACTTAATTATAAATAATTTAAGCCATGGATTAAAAATTTAGTAATCTAGAGAAATTGCTACCATGAGCTCTTGTAGCGATCCATTCTACGACCTAAACTGAATTGTTAAAGGGATAGAGCTATAAAACATTATTTTTAGTGTATGCGAAACCCGAAACACGTGTCTAGTATTTTTATGTAAAGAACCTATGTACAAAATTTCATAACTGTATTATGAAAAATCACAAAGTTATAAGCCAGTTATGGTACCTGGTTGAGGACATAAATACATGGTCACCGGACCACCCAGGTGACTGAGGGAATTGCGTTGTGTTGTTTCCGCACCAAGCTGTGCGCTGGCGCCTATTGCCCGTTATGACCTGCCGTGGCCTGTGTTGTACTTAGTGTCGGTGGTGTCCAACTTGTGACCTTTTTAAATATTTTTGAAAAAAAAAAAAATAACATGGATTAAAAATCATTTTTCTGAACAAACAATATTCATCATCATCATCATTTCAGCCGACAGACGTCCACTGTTGGACTTAGGCCTCCCCCAAGCGTCGCCACAATGAACGATCCACTCCACGCCACTCCAGAACCTTTAGGCCCCAACGGCCATCTGTTCTGCGAGCAATATGCTCAATGCCACTTAAGTTTGGCGATTCTTCGTGCTATGTCAGCAACCTTGGTTCTCCTGCGGATATCTTCATTTCTGATTCGATCTCGCAAGGAAACTCCGAGCATAGCCCTTTCCATTGCCCTTTGGGTGACTGAGCCTTCTGATGAGGCCCGTTGTAACTATATTTAGGGTTCACATACACTAAAAATAATATAAAATGGTGGAAATTTTTTATAATTAAGAATAATAAATAGAATTAATATGCCATGGCTTATTAAGCGTAAATGTTCAATAACTTAAGATAATTAAAATGCAACATTTTTGATGTTTAGTCAAATAGATTTTGTATTAAAAATATTTGTTAGTAGATATATTGATATATCGATTGAGAAATGATTATATTAGAGGAAGTTTGAAAGTAGCGCCAGTGACTGAAAAGTTGAAAGGAAATCGTTTGTCTTGGTATGGGCATGTGAAGAGGAGGGATGATTTTTTTAAAATTATTATTGATAGGCTCGTTTGACCACCGTCTCACCTGATGGTAAGCGATGATGTGGTCGACGATGGAGCACGCTTGCCTAGAAGTAATCTATGCACTCTTGACTCAAAGACCCCAAGTTGTAGCTATCAGGAATCACAGACTCCGGCAAGGAATTCCACGCCTTGGCTGTACGCACAATAAATGTGTTCCCAAAACGCTTTGTGTGTATGAGTGGGAGGTCTATATTAAAAAAGTAATGCATATTACTAAAAAAAAATCTGAGTATACATGTAGAATTGTAGATGGATGGAGAGGGAGAGGGAGGGCAAAGAAAAGATGGATGGATTGTGTGAGGAGTGATATGAATGAAAAGGGAGTTAGTGATAGCGTGACGGGTGACAGGACAGAATGGAAGAAAAAAGCGGGTTGCGCCGACCACAAGTAATATGGGATAAGGGCAGGAAGAAGAAGATTGGTCGGCGTAAACTGTTGTTTTTTTGCAACTTTTCTCCCGAGAGAAGAGAGGGAGTGTCGGAATTATTCTGACTACCTACCCGTTCAGTAATCTTTTGCATTTCAACAAGCATAAATGACTTTTCTTTTAGTATTCCCGTCAAACGCTAAATATAAAAGCTATGATTCCGTGTTGAATAGCACATCACTGGCATACAAACGCACGGCACACAGATACGTTTTCAATTTAGGCGCTTGTCGTACTGCTAACGTACTGTAACCGGCCGGCTGCCGCACGGTAAACGTGCGTTTGCAGTGCGTATAAAATTTAAACGCCCTAAAAATCTATCGATAAATCAATATATTTACAAATAAATATATAATGTATAGAAATGCACTGATCTTGAATTTTTTATTTCGAATCTATACAGGGTTATTTGTAAAACACTGACAACCTCTCAGGACTATGGTACTAACATCATAAACAACAAATTTTGTTCAATGACTTTCCAACAATTTGTCATATTTTAGTTCATCATTAATAAAAAAAAAAAAAAGAATTCTAAAGTTTATATTTCACATAGGCCTACATGGGCACTTATAAAACGTCAGAAGCTAGTGCACGGTTCCAAATTGGTCGTTTCCTATGGAGAAGAACCGGCAAGAAACGCCATGGTTACTCTTTAAAAAAAATGGTAGTTCTTACAATATTTCCATATTACAGGATTTATTAGATATTATGTAAGAACAGTGTAGACCGGTCTATATTGAACTCAAAATCACAATAAAAATAGTCATATTAAAAGAGTGAGTCAAAATCCTACTAATATTATAAATGCGAAAGTTTGTATGTATGATGATGGATGTATGGATGTTTGTTACTCTTTCACGCAAAAACTACTGAACGGATCTCGATGAAACTTGTTACACAAGTAGACCATATCCCAGAATAACACATAGGATATTTTTTATCCTGGGATTATGTACGCGGGTGAAGCCGTGGGCAAAAGCTAGTAGGAAATAATCTAAGAATTCGTCTAAAAAGTCTACAGTGTTCTTTCATTTATATTATAAAGCAAAATACAGAGTTGTAATGTGTTAGAACAACGAAAAATTTAAGGATTGTTTTTGGTAAATATGTAAAAAAAATCATAGCATAAAAGTTGTCGTTTATGATGTTAGTAACATAGTCCTGAGCGGGTTTTTTTTAATATTGATAGGCTCGCGTGTGACCACCATCTCCCCTGATGGTAAGTGATGATGTGGTCGACGATGGAGCACGCTTGCCTAGAAGTAACCTATTCACTCTTGACTTAAAGACCCCCAAGTTGTATCTATCAGGAAACACAGACTCCGGCAGGGAATTCCACTCCTTGGCTGTACGCACAATAAATGTGTTCCCAAAACGCTTTGCCAGTGTTTTACAAATCATCATCATTATCATCATATCTGCCGAAAGACGTGCACTGTTGGACATAAGCCTCCTTCAAGCGTCGCCACAACGACCGGTCCTGTGCGTCACGCATCCATCGGATTCCTGCGACCCTAACCAGGTCATCGGTCCATTGTTGTGCGTCTTCGGGTACGTGGTCACCACTCCAGAACCTTTCGTCCCCATCGACCATCTGTTCTGCGAGCAATGTGCCCTGCCCATTGCCACTTAAGTTTTTGAAATAACCCTGTATAATTGATTTCACAATCTTACTAACAGGTTTAGCCGGGCACTCTAGACAATGCTTAGCTAAAGTGAAGTTGCCATGTATGTAAAATAGTAGGTTTAGTGAAATATAGTATTTTTTGTTAAAATTAATATAAAAAACATAGTTTTAACGAATAACAACGAAGTTTGCAGCACAAGTTTTTTAAAAGTACCAGTTTCACTTTTTATGTCAGTTTTATAGATATCAGGGGCCGTATTATGACATCTTAAAACCATCATGTTTTCGCTGTGAAAAAGAGACGGAGCTATACAGGACGAATAGCACTATCCTTTTCTCACACAGAAAACATGATGGTTTTAAGATGTCATAATACGGCCGCAGGACCGATCTTGAGCGCTCGCGAGCCAATCGTAGTCGTTGTTAGATACATGCAGCAAGCGCAGGGAACGAATCACGAGTGACGTCTATGACGCAATGGCGCGGCGAGCCAATCACTGACGCTCCCCGCCACCGCGTCTCACTTAGAGACCGAATATTTGACTTCTGCACAACTTGAAGCCAGCGCTCAAGATCCGTGCCGGTATCTATACCAGTTTATAAAATCCGCATTCTAGCCTAAGTCAGTTTTCAGTGTATACTCTATTCGTAACAAAACTACACCTTAAAAAACCTTTTATTACTGTCCGTTCAAGCGATTTTGACTTTTATTACGTTGGTGGCATGACAAATGGCGGCTGCAGTAAATAGTTGGTATTGTAACTACTTTTTTGCTTTTAATGCCTACGGAATAGAAGTGATAAATGATCTTTATTCTGTAAATAGGTTTTTCATTACTCATACTCTGAAAGTAGGTCTGAAGTTGCCTGAGGAGCGGGCTGAAAAGTATAACACTTTTCATCCCTAGGGATTACTTTCACCTAACAACTGTCAAATTATTAAAAAAAAAACTAGGTCTATCTTCTTGTATTCGTAATGAAAAGCACAGTGCTTACCTCGGGGTTAAAGTTACTTATTTAGTCCCTCGAATTAGCGACCTCCGCCAGCTCCTTCTCGGGGCGAAATAAGTAACTTTCACCCCTAGTGTAACAATGTACTATTAAAAACACTTTTACACGTCAATATTGTTCTCAGTCAGTTTTAACTAGATGAGGCCGGTGTTTCCTAGCTGACTACCCTGAGAAGAAACACCGAAACAAACTCAGGGGTCAAAGTCTCTTAAACTCCATACAGTAAAGAACATGTAATGGTCAAATCATATGAGAACCAGGCAGACCAGTGTCTCAGATGGTCTTGTGAGGAAAGAACCACACATATTTGAGTGGACCTGTCCAGTTAGTGCAAGCATTTGTCAGTATACGTGAAGTCAAAATTGGTTGGACGGACAGTAACAAAAGTTTGTTTAAGCGTCTAATTTTATTATGAATAGAGTATAGCTGCAGCGAAGTTCCAGTATTAAAACGACTTCAAAAAGGAGGATCTATGTTCGGCTGAATGTATTTTTTACATGGAGCGATTGTCTATCTAGTCTGCTGTCAAGTTCAACTAGTAAAAATATATGTAAATTGATTTGATATTTTGGGCTTAGTTGCAATACAGCTCTTTAGCAAAATGTTTTCTGGTCGTTAAATGTCACTTTCGCAGATTGTTCTTAAGGTGGTGCATCATGACTCACATTTTCACTGATTATGACGTTATTACACATTTTTCATTAGATATTTTGGAAACACAGTATTTTGTGGATATTATCTAGGTTTCTAAAGAAACCAATTCCTAAATTTGTGTAAAACTAATCCAGTAAAAACCTCTGAAAATGTCCTATTTTGTATGAACTTTGACACTTCATAATTTGCCTAAAAATTAAAAAAGTCAAAAAAGAAAAAACTATAGAAACCTTGCGAATTTTATTAAGATTCTAAATGACGACCACTTTTTCCAAAAACTTTTAAGAGTTTTTCGAGTAAATCTCGGAATTACCGAATACTAACAGAGTTGTCAGGCGTTATCTCTCTTTTTTTGCGTTGCGTTTTCGTCAAACATCGCGTTAGATTTCATTAAATGAAGTAACAAGCTTTTAAACCATTTTCGATGTTTACGTTAGGCGAGTGGAAAAGGACCCTCTTAACGCAAAATGTCGTGTACAATATAATTTAGACCGCACATGCGACGCAGACGATGTGTCTGATCATACTGTGTTTTTCTTCACCGTTTTGAGAGCATTGGGGATGAAATAAATTACACAAAGTAATGCGCTTGGCTGGATTTGAAGCCGCGACCTACAACTCGTAAGTCTGGGTCGTTACCACTCGGCCACTGCTCTCAAACTTGTTAATATTTAAAAAGAAATTGGAAAAAAACTTTTTTAAACCTAGCTTTTTATTCTAAGTTACTAATGCAATATTTTACGAAGGAGTCATTCTGCGAAAGAAACATTTTGCGAAAGAGGTGTTTTGCGACTAAGCCAAAATTTGACAGTATATAAAAAACTGGCTTTGCGAAACTGACAACTGTATCTTTTCAGTAAACGGGGCACCGCTTACACTATCCTCTTTATGGCATTGACAATAACACACCTTTTTGATGTGGCAACTCATTTATCAAGCCAAACAAAATGCCAGAACAACGTCCCTGGTCTTACGGAAGGTCCAGATAACCGTGGAACAAAGTACATTGACCTTTTCCTAATATCTGCGTAGGTACCCGAAAAACAAACAATGAACTGCTTTTCATTACTAGATCATGTAAAGGATCACGATACATGTCGATTCAAGACAGCTTTATGTCTTTATTTCAGTTTTTGAAATTAAGAATGTCAACAAATTTAGGAGGGTCAATGGCCGTTATTCCACAGTTATTTGGTTCCTACCTTAGTTTGTTTAAATTGTACTTTACTAAAGATTTTATTAATAATATTCTTGTTAAAGAAACATCAAGGATCAAATCAAAGTATTTATTCCAAATAAATCATTTACAGGCACTTTTAAATTCTCAAAAAGTTTGTTAAAAAAATGATGCTGTAATCTGTCTTAAAAGTCAACCGACTTGGGAATTTTGTACAATCCTTAAGCGAAAGTGAGTTTATTTGTTACGTCTTCACGCCTAAATGGCAAAACAGAATTTGATGAAACTTGGTACACGGATAGACCATGTCTTGGAATAGGACAAAGGATACTTTTTATCCCGGAAGTATGTTCCTTTGGGATAATTTTCTGCTATCACGCGGGCGAAGCCGCTGGGAGCAGCCAGTATTTAATCATTTTAAAAATACTTATATTCGATACTTTTTAGATGGTTCTTCTATTAGTAAACAATGATAAAAATCTCTTACTTAATCAACCTTGTTTATTGAACCAGTGTTGATTACATCAGATTTCATTTTATATCCTAATAATTTCCCCAAGTCGTTTGACTTTTTAGACAGACTAATTGCACATTCCAAAGCGTAGATCTCTATGGAGAAGAATGTGCAAGAAACTCCATGGAAAATATGACTAGAAATTCTGTATGGGTTTTTTTATTTTCTGTTCAGAAGCTTGCCTAGAAGTAACCTATTCACTCTTGACTTAAATACCCCTAGGTTGTAGCTATCAGGAAACACAGACTCCAGCACTACGCACAATGAATGTGTTCCCAAAACTTTTTTACTTATAGACAGTAAGTCCACCATGATGGATTGAAGAATATTATTAATAAAATCTTTCAATATCTAAATATAGAGAACTATATTATCCCTAAATTGTTAGTAGGACTCAAACGTGCCCCCTTAACTATATGGCGTATATTTACACCCTAAACTGACTATTAGGAGGTCACAAATAACTCCTAAAACTTACTACAATATTGATCGGGGTGTATTTAACTTTTTAACAGCCTACGTCGGAAATATCCGACCAAAACTCTCGCGTTTATTCCGCCAGGTTCGCACATCTACGACCAAATACTCGCATCTCGTCAGTTCTTCTGTCACCTATGGGGATTGAAGAGCTAAACGAGATGGGGTACCCAGTCGCTACACGACCCTGGCGAATAGGACGCGAAAACACTCGTCGGACTAATCTGATGCAAGTAGTTAAAAGGTTAATACAATATTGATCGGGGTTCAAAGTTGAACCCCGTGGGGTCCTACCGATTAGGGGTCATATAGCTCAAACGCGCCAGTATTTAGCTTTACTTTTTATTTTCGTATATAAAACTACACTAGAAGTATCAGCTTTTCCTCTATTATACTAAGATAATTTAAGAGTAAGTTTGTATGTCTGTAAAAATCTCGTAAATAGCTTTACCTATTTAAGTCTAGATTATTTTATGTACCTGCGTGTTGAATTTAAATTAAAATAAGGAAAAGCACAAACAAAAATATTTGTATTCGTCTAATCTACGTTGTACCTTTGAAATTGATTTTTTTGGAGTTTATTAGGTAATTCTAAATCTTCATACTTTTTACTGTTGAGACGAAAAAAACGGCCGGCTTTTTTAAATGATACAAACTAGTACTTGACTGCGATCCCACCTGATGGTAGGCAGTGATGCAATCGTTGATGGTGAGGCGCACTAGTTTATAAGAGCCTATCCACTCTGAACTTAAGACCGCAGCTGGCAAATTGTTGCAAATTTTATTAGTGTTTTTGACATTCAAATGCGGTCTTTACTACCGTACCCCGAATGCCAATGTGTCCTCTAAAAATATCATATTTTTGGGATAATTTTGCGGCTCTTGACCGATGTAGAATGGCCTAAAATTACATACTGTGCTATTGAATTATGGTCTTAATAAAAAAGCTCAGACTCTAAAATGTTTTTTTGCTCGTCGCTCAATAGTAAAAAGAATGAAAATACTAAATTATTTTCGTCTTCATCTGAAGTATTGAATCCTAAAACTTATTTTTGTAATACCTTCCATTATTAGGTACGTTACTAAAATTCATATTTTTTGAAAACCACTCTTAGTAGTTTAAGGTAATAATACAACAGTAGTTTGTTTATGTATTATGGCGCAAAAAAATCTCTTATTACTGGACTAGGATATTATTAAATGCATACTTGGTTTTGAAGAGAAAATACTCTGTGAACAGGAAAAGAAAGTAAGGGCTCCCGAGAGAGGAATCTCCGAACAAAACGTGCCGTATCCAGGAGTACTGCGTTCTGAATCAAGCCGCTTAATGAGAGCCTCCTCAGATGTTGGTCGAGCCTCTTTGCTTGGCACAATGACTGCTGTATCCACTTACCCACATGTCCACGACCTCACAAGTCGAGATAGTGTGTTTATCCGTCTCAGTTTTAACGAGGATTATTATTTTTATTATCTCTTTGGGGCATATAGACGTGATGGTATTCCAAATCATAGTTCAGTAATAAGAGAGCTCTGCGCTAATGCCTGCTTTTATATACACTAGCTATCTCAGCATTTTAAGCACTTTATTTTGGGACTATCTCCCGATTTCTGATTTATGTATTTGGCATTTAACCCTTTAACTGCCCGCGTCAGATTGGTCTGTGTTTTCGCGTCCTATTCGCCAGGGTCATGTGTTTACGACTGGGTACTCGCATCTTGTTTAGCGCCTGTCTCCATAGGTGACAAATGTGCAACCTTGGCGAAATAAACGCGAAAGTGTCTGTCGGATATATCCGACGGAGGCAGTAAAAGGGTAGGAGACGTTTTTAACTCGAAAGTTTACTCAATTCAAAAAACTGTCCTATTATTATATTTTCTAGAAATGAATGTGGTGCAATTGGCATGGTATTCTTACATTTCTTTGCTTGTATACTATACGCATTTATGTTTAAAATTAAGCAAATATAGAGAAATATTAAAGGATTTATTCATTTAAAAAATCTCGATTATAACACGACCCCCGGGGGTTCCAATGCTCATAAATAAGAACCTTTAGTATGTTTAAAATTCAGCAAGCATGATGAAATAATTCATTAAAAAACCTTGATTATTGCACGACCCCCCGGGGTCCCATTTTTCATATCATTTTTATAATCAATAAGTTACATTTTGATAAAACTATTTTATCATTCCTGTGTTTCATTCCGTGATATCGCTCAAAAGATGCTTTTTTATTCAATTTAGTATAATTTTAATTCTTTTTATAAGTCACACTCTTGTCTACTAATTATTTTTATAATGTATTATGGTTATATTATTAATTTACTGTATAAGTTTATTTTTAAGGCCATTTAGTAAAAATAACTAGTTTTGTAATAAAATCCTACATATTATTTAGAGGATATTTTTCCAATGATATTATTTTTGCACAAGACAATTAGAAATGCAAACTACTAGATTAACCTTTAACCGCAGTCGGATATATCCGACGAACACTCTCGCGTTTATTCCGCCAGGGTCGCACATTCACGACCAAATACTCGCATCTCGTCAGCTCTTCTGTCACCTATGGGGATTGAAGAGCTAAACGAGATGGAGTACCTAATGGCAAATACACGACCCTGGAGAATAATACACGAACACATTCGTCGGATAATTCTGACGCGGGTTAAGGTTTAAGATGTAAGTGACACGGTAATCCGCGAAATTCAAAATTTCTTAAGGTGTTTTGTATTTTGCAAGTTAGTGTCAAATTGATTAACCGCCCCTCGTCGCGTCGCGTCGGATAATTCCGACGAGTGTTTTCGCGTCCTTTTCGTCAGGGTCGTGTGTTAGCGACTGGGCACTACATCTCGTTTAGCTCTTCAATCCCCATAGGTGAGAGAAGAGCTGACGAGATAAAGTATTTAGTCGTGGATTAGCGACTCTGGCGGAGTAAACGCGAGAGTGTCTGTCGGATATATCCGACGGAAAAAACTCGAAAACAATATTGAAATTGGCGGTCTTCACTTTTCCTTTGGTTTAAGTTTATTAGTGCCATTAGTTTGAAAGCAAATTAATTTTTATTGTTTATATAAACACTTAAATATATAATATGTATAGAAAACATGTACTTGTCTGTGTGTAGTTTAGATGTGTGTGTGTGTGATGTTTGTATAATATTAGATACAGATTATTTTGTACAACACTGAAAATGTATTTTTATTGTATTTGTTAAAAAATTGATGCACTGACAAAGAATGTACTGATTTATCTTTGTTTTTAAATTATATTTAGTTCATTAACTCTAACCATCCGCGTCGGATTAGTCCGACGAGTATTTTTGTGTTCTAATCGCCAGGGTCGTGTATTTGCGACTGGGTACTCCATCTCGTGTAGCTCTTCAATCCCCACAGGTGACAGAAGAGCTGACGAGATGCGAGTATTTGGTCGTGGATGTGCGACGCCGGAATAAACGCGAGTGTCTGTCGAATATATCCGACTTGGCGGTTAAAAATGAATCTCAAAAATAAATCTCGGATCACGAAATTTTTTTAGTTATTTTTGTTACTTGTATTTTTTTTCGATTAACAAATTATACTTGTAAAAATTGTTATAAAATAAAAATGATCTGTTTGCTATAATGTGCGGTAAATACGATTTATTTCAAATATTTAAGACAGGCCCTACCAAGCTCTTAACGCGATCTATTTGACGACCTAAAGTGAATTGTTGAAGAGATGGAGCTATCCAACATTAGTTTTAGTATATGCGAAACCCGAAACACGTGTCTAGTATTTTTATGTAAAGAATCTATGTACAAAATTTCATAACTGTATCATAAAAAATCACAAAGTTATAAGCTTGTTATATCAGCAAAAATACATAGTCACCGGACCATCCAGGCAACTGAGGTGTTTTGCACTTACACCCAGATGTTTGCCGGCGCCTAATGCCCGCTATGACCTATGTTGTACTTAGTATCGGTGGTGTCTTGATGATCTTTTTAAATATTTTGGGAAAAAATATGACATGAAGTAAAAAGTATTAGAATCCATTCAGTTACTGATTCTGAACAAACTATATTCAGGTTTCGCATTTACTAAAAATAATGTACTATTAGGTGCCAATCCCTGTTTCTCGATCGCTCGCCTCACACTGTACCACGTCATGGTAAGCCTCTGAGCACATAATACAATTGTCACTATTAAAGTACACTTGCTGTCACGTCGGTAGTAACACTTCTTTGAGCTGGCCCAGTATAATGCAGAGATTCAATACAATAAAGTCAGATTATACTGGTTGTCACCACTGACGTAGGTTTACTGTACCGTCACTTGTTTGTGAAGCCACGCTTGAGCAAAATAATTTGATTTGCAAACTGTTATTTTGTAACGTATATAAGTTGGAAATAAATACTGTGAATCGTTTTTGAAGTTTTTTTTTTCGACATCTTTCCTGTTTGTGTGGCGCCAGTGACTGAAAAATTGAAAGGTAATCGGTTGTCTTGGTATGGTCATGTGAAGAGGTGGGATGAAGCGCATATTACTAAAAGAGTTCTTAGTATACGTGTATATGGATGGAGAGGAGAGAAAGGCCGAAGACAAGATGGATGGATTGTGTGAGGAGTGATATGAAAGAAAAGGGAGTTAGTGATAGTTTGACGGGTGACAGGACAGAATGGAGTGAAGAAAACGTGTTGCGCCGACCACTAGTAATATGGGATAAGGGCAGGAAGATCTTTCCTGTTTTTAGACTACCCTGTTGGCAGGTCGCCTCCTTCTGCAGCAGTAAGGGTCAATATACACCGCTGCGGAATGGACGCGACTTTCTGCAACGAAACTCTACATAGCATAATGAACTTTATGCCAATTGTATAATATAAAAATTAAATACGAGCCAAAGAAGGTCGCGCGTCTTCCGGGGAATCCTCGCGCATTCCCGAAAATTCCCATAGCTACGAAATTGACGCTAGACTAGAGGGGAAATTGACGCTAGACTAGAGAAGAAATTGACGCTAGACTAGAGAAGAAATTGACGCTAAACTAGAGAAGAAATTGACGCTAGACTAGAGGATAAATTGACGCTTGACTAGAGGATAAATTGACGCTAAACTAGAGGGTAAGTGGACGCTAGACTAGAGGATAAATTGACGCTAGACTAGAGGATAAATTGACGCTAGACTAGAGGATAAATTGACGCTAGACTAGAGGATAAATTGACGCTAGACTAGAGGATAAATTGACGCTAGACTAGAGGATACATTGACACTAGACTAGAGGCGAAATTGACGCTAGACTAGAGGATACATTGACGCTAGACTAGAAAAGAAATTGACGCTAGACTAGACGTGAAATTATCGCTAGACTAGAGGTGAAATTAACGCTAGACTAGAGGTGAAACTAACGCTAGACTAGAGGTGGAATTACCGCTAGACAAGAGGTAAAATTGACGCTAGACTAGAGGTGAAATTAACGTTAGACAGTTATCGGATAATTAATGATGTGGGTCTAGAGTAAACTTTGAGCTGATGCACTGGACAGCAGATAACAGTTACTATTCTATTCTATTCTATTTTTTGTTGATGGCAAATAGAGCCGATGTCGACTATTCTGCCAATGTCCAAGTAAATTAGAAAAGCAAGTAGTGTATTAATATTAAAAAAATGAAAAGGGACAGTAACTGAAGACTTAAAATTCTTCGAGTGATACAGTTGCCCTTGATGGGTTAGTACTGGACTGAAACAAACAAGAAAATAAAATACATAAATATTATGATTGTTAAAACATTAAATATACACGTAAACCACAACTATACAGACAGAATATTTGGAGCTATGGGACTCATAATTTTATGTTGTTGTGACGGATGAAGATCATCAGCGCCACAAGTAATTCTGGAGAAGGATAGGTTAAGAGGGCGGGGAAGTTGATTGGGAGAGGAATTTTAAGTTTCGGGAGACGACCATGTAGGTCTAAAGGTGGGACATTGTTTGTGCATTCAAAAAATATGTGATCCAGTGTGCCTTCTTCTAAACCGCACTCGCAAAGAGAAGAGTCACGAACACGAATCTTCTCCAAGAAAACAGGCGTGCAACAGAATCCTAAGCGAATTCTACAGATGACAGAGATAATAGTTTTAGACATCTTTTTATAAGTGTAGAACCAGGGTTTTGATTTTATGGTTGGCTGAACTGCATAGTAAAACTTACCCTTTTTTTTACCAGTGGTATTCCATTACTCCTGCCATGCACATTGAAGACTTACTTTTGGCAGGTTCAGCAAGTCATACCCCTGGATACAATTGTGTGAAAAGTCAGCTGTGGTTGACGAACAAGCATCCTTGGCTAAGGCATCGACGCGTTCATTGCCCTTGATACCACAATGACTAGGTATCCAAACTAACTGAACTTCCCTTTGACTAGTAGCACATGAAAACAGGGATTTTTTAATTTTTAGAAGGAGCAAGCTATGCAATTTACTTTTGAATGGGTTCTGGGTTAAAGCTTGTAGACAGCTAAGATAATCTGTGAAAATTACAGCTTTGTCGATGTTGTGGTGTGCCTCTATAAAAAGACATGCTTCCAGTAAAGCCACACATTCGCCTGTAAACACAGAGGACTCCTTAGGACATTTAAATTGTAAAATAATGCTAGAGCTTTGGTAAAATACTGCCGCTCCAGTGTAGAATCTGTGTAAAATTTTTGAAAGCCATTCCATCGCTCGCCCACCACCGCATTGAAGGCCGAATTCGCCGAGGGGGAGTTTTTGGATATACCAATGTTATAGAAAATTTTAGGGGTGAAACATAGAACGTCATATTCGAAATTAAAAAGGGGTAATTTGGGATATTGGACAGGAGGGTATTCAAAATTTTTAGTCGCGCGAAAATGTTTAAGGATTAAGGGGATTTCTTTATTTTTCCAATAGTTTGAGGTACTGAATAAGGTATTTAACTCGTTCAGTTTTGCAATGAGAGGGTGGGAAGATCTACATATTACTCTGGATAGGAAACGGGAGGCTAGATATTGTCGCCTTAGGGCAAGAGGGGGTTCAGCGCACTCGACCTGCAAAGCGTTGACCGGAGTGGACTTCATACATCCAGAGATGATTCGAAGACACTTAGACTGAACCCTATCGAGTCCAGCTAGAGCACCTCTATTGCATGGAATCAAGTGGAATGTACCATAGTCTAATATGCTACGGACTAGGGCATTGTACACCAGTTTCATGGTATAGGGGTGGGCACCCCACCAGACACCAGCGAGGGCTTTTAGAATAGAAATGACACGTTCGCATTTTTGTATTAATGAATTTATGTGATTTTTACCTGTCAATTTTGAGTCAAGAGTAACGCCTAGAAATTTCACTTTACCTGTTAATGGGATATTAACCCCTGAAATGGTTACTGATATGGGAGGGAGAGATCTTTTCCGGGAAAAAATTACTGCCGAACTTTTGGGTGCGGATAGTGATAACCCGTGGTTTAAAAGCCAATGATTCAAGGAGTCCAGAGAGAGGCTCAGAGATGATGCAGCGTCAGCAATGGAGGGATCTGTCACATAAAGGACTAAGTCATCAGCATACTGCAGGATGTGACAGTTATTATTTAGACAGGAGCCAATGTCAACTGTGTACAGGTTGTAGAGGAGTGGACTGAGTACAAAGCCCTGTGGGAGGCCCCTCCAAGTTTGCCTTTTGTCAAAGTCCTCACCCTGGACTCTCAGAACCAATGAACGACAGAGCAGTAGACTACATATGCATTCGATCATCTTGACCGGAATACTCAGCTGGAGCAATTTCTGCCTGAGAACAGGAAGAAGAACGTTATCATATGCAGAAGACACATCTACGAAAGCTGCAACCACAGATTCGTTCTTAGGAATGCTATACGGATGTCTGGTACTAGGACTCCAACACTGTCCATTGTGCTGAGCCCTTTCCTAAAACCGAATTGGTAGTTCGGCAGCAAGTTTCTGGACTCAACTATCCACTCTAGTCGGTTTTTAATTAAGTGTTCCATTAATTTGGCTAGGACTGAAGACAAAGCAATAGGTCTAAGGCCGTTCGGATCATCTGCATGTTTGCCTGGTTTTAACAGAGGAATAACAATTTGTAATTTCCATTGGTCTGGGACCCAACCGCGATTATAACAAAAATTAATTATGTCTAGGAAATATGATTTAGCTTTTTGACCAGAATGTGTTATAAAAGAGTATGGCACGCCGTCAATACCAGGTGCTGAGTCCCGGACATGGTTGAGCACCATATTGAACTCTTTTAATGTGAATGGCATATCAAGAGGGTCTTCAGGATCAATATGTGGTGGTGCATTAAAACATTCAGAAGGAAGTGGGACATAAGGTGGAGCAATTTTATCAAAGAAAAGTTCAGCTGTTTCCCTAGGGATTGGTGACGATATTGATGGTACGCAACCACACCTAAATCTATTAATATTTTTCCACACAACTGAGATTGGGGTGGAGGGGGATAGGGATGTACAGAACCTGACCCAACCTGCACGTTTCTTCCTACGTAAAAGACGTTTGGACCGAGCATAGACTTGCTTATAAGTCAACAAATTTTGTGTGGTCATTTCCCTATTATATAGTTTTTCAGCCTCGTTCCTCAACTTAACCACTGAAGTGCATTCTTGGTCCCACCATGGAGGTGATGGGATTTTGTTCCGGGCACTATTTTTCAGTGGGAAGCAAGAATCTGCGCTAGAGGTAACGGCTTCCATAAAACCTTTATAACAGCTCTTGGCATGGTGGTGATCAGAAGGATCAGATAAATTTAAATTTGGAAGAACACCAATTTTCTCCTCCAGTAATGAGGCAAACTTTGACCAATCTGGTTTGGATAAATTGTACCTCAAAAGTGGAGGAGAAGTTTTTTCTAGATAGGTCCTATTAATCAGAGAAACAACAATAGGGTAATGATCACTACCATGCGACAGGGTTGTACATTCCCAATGGGTTGAAGCTGCTAATTCAGCAGAGCAAAATGTCAGATCAACACAACTCTTCTGTTGTCCGGGGGAAGGCCTACGTGTTGGGCAACCATTATTTAGAATGCAAAGGTCCATATCATCCAGAATTTCAACTAGAGCTGTACTAAACGCATCACAACGCTCAGATCCCCATATGTAATGGTGACAATTAAAGTCACCCATGACTAGAATTGGTCCCTGAGCATTAGAAAACATATTTCTGAGAATAGTTAAAAAGTTTTGATGGGGGTGAGCAATGTATACTGAAAAAACCGTGATGCCTTCCATCCTTCCTGATACAACGCTCATATCTCCTGTGAGTGGAGGCAGTGGTAAGGGGGAAAGTGGCACCCGATTGTTGACAAGGAGGGCTGACCCTCCATAGCCATCAGATCTGTCACATCGGAGGATGTTATAGTGTGGCATACGAAAGCTAAGACCTGGGGTAAGCCAGGTCTCAGCTATGGAACAAGCTAGAGGCTTAAATTTGTTAAGTAGGAATATGAGGTCGTGCTTTTTATGCCACACGCTCCTCACATTCCACTGTAGAAATGTTTGGCGAGACGCCATTTCTAATATCTAAAAGAGTTCTAAAAAGTTGATCGGCAACGTTGGACGGTAATTGAGAGTTAGAGGGAAGAGTAGGAATAATAGAGGGTAGAAGTTTGATGAGTAGTTCTAAAATTGAGACTGTGTTGTTGGGAGAGATATTATAGTGGTTAAGAGCACAGCCATTAGGTTGTGAGGGTTGGGGGGAGCTAATAATTTGGTGATGAGTAGATTTGTCATAGGATGGGGAAAGAGGGGCATGGATCTTGGGCTTTAGTGTCACAGTTTTTCGGTAAGATTGTGTTTTAGCTGCATTTGCATAGTTGCGGGATGGTACAGGGATTAATTTGCTGACCTCAACGTAAGGGATGGACTTCTCAGCCATAACTGTTTTGATGGCTTTCTGTCTACCACGCTCGGGGCATGACCTGCTGTTAGCAAAGTGATTCCCCGAGCAGAGAATACAAAAAGCCTCGCCCTCAGAAATGTTGCAACCATCACCTGGGTGATCGTGGCCACATTTACAACAGCGTGGTTTGGATCTGCAAAGGTTAGCCACATGACCAAATCTACAGCATTTTCGACACTGGATGGTAGGATAGATATATTGCTCTACAGGAAGGGAAGTGTAGCAGCAAAAGACTCGTTGTGGTAGCACTTGGCCATCAAAAGTGATGACACAAGTTTCTGTAGGTTTCCACTCAATCGCACCGTCACTTTGTACTTTCCTGTTAATGCGGCGGACTTTCAGGATTCGCCCACATCCAGAGGGCACAGACAAAAAAGTTAAGGCTTCTTCTTCCGAAATATCACTTGGAACACCTGTGATCACACTCATCCTTGTTATATTGAATGTGGGAATTGAGGCAGTATAACTACATTTCGCAAGAAGGTTATTCACAAGAAAGGCATTTGCGTCTTGAGGTGAAGTGAACTCCACGGATACCCGGTTTCGACCAACTCTTTTCACACCATCCCGGAGGACATTGGCAATGTTGTTTGAGATAAGAATGTTGCCAAAATTAACTGGGTGTAGAGTGGTGCCTGCGTTCGGTGCAACTTCCGATTCTGGAGACATGGACTATATAGGGGCCCTTATCCAATGCTGAATATTTTGTACGGCCAATTTGGCTCTTGGGTTGTTTGTTAGGTGGGGAAGGAGCAAGCGTATCCACGCCACTGGCGCGTTTACGAGTGTTTTGGGTCACATCTATACCTGAAACGCTACAGACAACGTCGGCAAACTGGGAAAGTGGGTTTGGGGACAAAAGGTTTGGGGAAGCTGGAATGTCGGGGGGATCAGGGTCGGGAGGCTTGTTTTGGTCCATCTTGGATGTTACAACTAATAGTTGTCACAATACAAACCTGTTTACAAACACAAGGACACCACAATTATATAAAAATAATACACAAAAGTAACAACAATCACTTAAAAACTGTCAAAACTCTCAAAACACACGTGCTATCTAGAAACCCGTGGCGAGAATCATAACAGTTACTAATTTAGTATTTGTAGAAATGATGTAACACATTCTTAAGTCTACCCTTACATAGTTCTTTTTTAAATACCCTCATTTTGAAAATTGATTTTTGAGCATTACGATGTACGGACGGGTCCCAAGTCCCAGTGTGCAGCGGGCTTCGGTGTGTAGACATCATAAGTCTTTTGTTTTGTCATGTATACATGACTGTGGCGGTCAAAAAAATACAGGGCAGATACTTAACCTAGGATATCATGTTTATAACGTTGGGGTAGCAAAATAAAACAATTTACAAATTCAAGTGGACGTTGACATTTATTTCCATTATTTCATACATTTAACATTGATTTGAAACAGTAGAACACTTACATTCTGTGGTTATGTTATAACTTAGCTTGTGTAATTAGGCCTATTTGAAATATTATTGGTGGCAACCTCGAGGTTCACATAAAGGCGCAATTCCACAGCTGTTCACGGCTATACCACGAAATTATACTTAGCTTCGCTTTGGTCCGTTACTTTCCACTAAAGATGTGCGAGATAGCTAGCCCACAAAATACTTCACTTTTTATACCCACGCTAGGCGATCCGCTAGGGTCAGCGCGTTGCGCCGAACTGTACGAGTGCAGCCGGGCGACTGAGTCGATATATCGTGTCCGTGAGCGGTGTCTATGTGTGCGTTGCTCGAGAGCGCTTTGTATGTAGATTGACTTCTGTACCTATCTATTTTGTGGCAAGATGGTAGCAAAGTGTATAATTGAGATGTGGGTGAAGGCGCCCCAGCGACGCCTTTATTTCAATTAATATGAAATAGTGATTGACTCTGATTTCACCTGATGGTAAGCAGTCAGGGCCCGATCTATCTATTTAGCCGCTCTACCGCCGCCCTTTACATGCACAAAACCATGTAAGTCACGAGTAAGTCAAATATTTCCACTATCCAACCTGAAGTAGGTTGGAAGGTGGCGCATTAAATTCTCAACCTTCCTCAAGTTAGGAAAAGGCTATAAATAGGTTGAAAGATAGGAATAAGTCAATTTTGGGCCGTCCTGGGCAAACACCCGGGGCCTATTAACTTTAGTCCAAAAGGACTTTCATAAATTACAAAACGAGACAGCGACTATTCGACCCGTTCGTTGTTTACCATCAGCTGAAATGGTGGTTAACCCTTCAGATACCGTCAATAAGAGACACAATAGTAAGACAATAGATGCGCGGCCACCGGTGGTCGCTTGGGGATTCATGAATTAAACGCTAGATTATACTTTCATTGCATCTCGTCTCGCTACTTCGCACATCTTTAGAAAATAAAGCACTAACAAATGAACAGCGGGGTTACCATAACGTTCAAAGTAAGACTGTTTTATTCTTATTCCAGTGTGGGTAAGAGACAGAGCTATACAGGTTGTCTAGCGCCATCTCTTACCCACACTGAAACAAGATTAAAACATTCTTACTTTTAAACGTCATGGTCTAGGTCCAGCGCAGCTTACATGGTAAACTTCTCTGTGTGTTGGTCAGAATGTGTACCACATTCTGCCCAACAGTGGAATTGCGTCTTCATTCAACACAAGTTTTATATCCTTACCACGAACTCTTAACGCGGTCCAGTTGACGACCTAATCTGAACTGTTAAAGGGATGGAGCTATCCAACATCAGTTTTAGTATATGCGAAACCCGAAACACGTGTCTAGTATTTTTTTGTAAAGAATCTATGTACAAAATTTCATAACTGTATCATGAAAAATCACAAAGTTATAAGCTTGATATGTTACCTGGTTGTCAGCATAAATACATGGTCACCAGGTCATCCGGGCGACTGAGGGGCTGTGTTGCTCCCGCACCCAGCTGTGCGCTAACTTCTCACACATGGGCCACAAAAAAAGCTGCTTCTAGCTTCTTTATGTGGCCCTTGCGGCGGTGCCGCCACAAAAAAAAGCTAGAAAGCACTTCTAGCTTCTCCAGCCACAAGCTGTCGCGTGCTTCAGCTTTTTTTGTGGCCTTATATCCGCTATGACCTGTGGTATCCAACTTGTGACTTTTTTTAAATATGTTTGGGGAAAAAAATAAGTGTAAAAATTATTGGAATCGATTTAGTTACTGATTCTGAATAAACTATATTCAGGATTCGCGTAAACTAAAAATAATGTTGTATAGGATATATACAGTACGCGTCAAATAACTTTGCCGCTCTGAAGTTGGCTACATTCACTGCGCATTAGTCAATTTTACGAAAAAGACAGCACTGCGCATGCGAGAACCTCAGTGTTACGTTTCTATCTCAGTCGCTCGTATACGTCCGATACCAGCTTGTGTTCCGCTCGCACCTATACCACTCGATAGTTCCTGCGCCGTTGTAAGGGAAGCCTAACTTCAGAGCGGCAAAGTTATTTGACGCGTACTGTACCTCCATTCATTTTTCGCTCGCTCGCTTGACATTTTATGACGTCATGGTAAGGCCTTTTGAAAGAGCTGTTGTGAAAACAATAGGTACTTAATTACTTATTATTTGACATGCATTTTACATCACTTATGTTAGTGCATGAATCCGATTTTAAAAGTTAATTTTTCGTGTTTTTTTTTAACAATTTTTCTAATACAAATATGAACACATTTAAAATCTTATGTCTTCAAGATAGGTATACCTATATCTATAGTTTATGGTCATAGCATAGACACTATTCAAGCAATAGATAAAGCTTACTAGTTTTACTGTCATATAATTATAAATTGATTTTTATCAGACATCTTAAGTTTTACAAGTTTTTCGCTAATTACATACAGTACTTAAAATAAAAATAGCACTGTGAATCTTTGCAGAAGTGATAAGTATCGACATTTCATTTCAATTTCTATATTATAATTGGATTTTTTATAACCGATTTTTAAAAAATGAGGATTTTTTAAAATGTTTGTTCGCGCATAACTTCGTCGCTTGCCAACCGATTTGAAAAATTTATTTTTTTGTTCGATGGGGCCAAATGGTCCCATAGTCACCAAGTTGGGATCTGATCATGGAATCTTGGCCAAATTGAGGGAACTCCTAAATTTAATTCAATTTTTTAGTGAAGTCGGTTTTTTTTCCATTATCTCACATATTAGAAGCGACAAGACATATTATGTAAACAAGATTTTTGAAAAAGTTTTTTTTTTTTTTTTTTCATTAGCGTTCCGTTCCGGCTTCGCACGGGTTATAATACCCGCCTATGTTACTCAGGGCGATTGTAGCTTTCCAATGGTGAAAGAATTTTTGAAATCGGCGCAGTAGTTTTTGAGTTTATTCATTACAAACAAACACACAAAAATACAAATTTTCCCTCTATATAATATTAGTGAAGATAGGTTTCGCGCTTGACCGCTATCTCACGTGATGGAAAGCGACGATGCGGTCGACGATGGAGCGCGCTTACCTAGAAGAAACTTATTCATTCTCGACTTAGGGTTGTAGCTATCAGGAAACACAGACTCCGGCAAGGAATTTCACTCGCTAGCTGTATGCACAATAAATGTGTTCCCAAAGCGTTTCGTGCATTATTGTGGGACCGACAACGCATCGCCGGTACATGGTGGATTGATTTAACTCTTCAATCGTGATAATTAGAGACACAATAGAAATACAATGGGTGGGCGTACGCCGGCGTTCGCTTGGGTTTAATGAATTAAAAGTGAATCCATGGTGTTTCTTGCACGTTCTTCTCCATAGAGATCTACAGAAAGCGTAAAAACGGAAACATATTGCTAAATCTTCACTGTCCGTCTGTCTATCACCAGGCTGTACCTCATGAACAACCGTGATAGAGAAGACAATAAAAAATTTTCACAGGTCGCTAACTACAAATTCTAAAAACTAAATTAAATATGTAAGTGGGGACAAATATGTTTTTTTTTTTCGCTGTTTTTTTTACTTCATATTAATATTGTAGTACGGAACCCATCTTATCCGAGTCTGGCTCGCACTTGGCCAGTTTTTTAAACCTACACCATCCCGCCGCAACCGCCATCCATCTACAAGTTAGTTTTTTTTTTGTTTGTTGGAGGTAATCTCTGGAAGTACTGGTCCGATTGCTGAAATTTTTTCACCGACCGAAAGCTACTTTATTCCCGAGTGACATAGGCTATATTTTATGTACGGGAGCGAAGCTGCGGCCAACGCCAGGTTTCAATAAATCGTTGGCATAGACAAGCTAATTGGTTTTATCATCATCAGATATGGATACCCATCACTTCTGCGCAGTTTCTGTCATTGTAGACACACATAAACAAACATATATATTTCATATACATATATATATATATATATAATACAAGGTGTATAAAGCCATCTCAGCATACATGCATACCCTAATATTATGACATTATCACAAGACCTAAGTTCCCATTCCTGTACCATTCTTTATACATCTATGTTTATGGATTTCTAAACTTATTAATAATTTTAAAGCTACTTTTCTATCATATATATAAATACACCATTAAATATTTAATTAGTACAAATACCTAAAGGACTTATTAGAAAATGTCTTGTTATTATTTAAGTAAAGTCTCAATAAATAATATTCATAAACAGCAAAGTTATAAGCGTTTGTTTATATCCCAAAATGTCACTCAATTTATGGACATATCGAGCCTTTTTAGGAAGAACATCGTAAGCGACAGTGAGCGTTTTTGCAGTACTAGTAGATTTTCTCTTCCATAATTAAAAAGTATTAATTCATGATAATAAATAAAAAATATAACTTCATATAACTACCGATCTAATAGAATTGTTGCTACTACATATTTTCGTAAATACTTTAATTATGGAAGAGAAAACCTACTAGTACTGCAAAAACGCTCACTGACGCTTACGGTGTTCTTCCTAAAAAGGCTCGATATTGTAACGGCTATTGATTTTAAAATTCAAATGAATTCCAATATTGACATTAGTTTTACTTTATGCGAAACCCGAAACACGTGTGTAGTATTTTTATTTAAAGAATCTATGTACAAAATTTCATAACTGTATCATGAAAAATCACAAAGTTATAAGCTTGTCCGCAGAAATACATGGTCACAGGGCCATCCGGGTAACTGAGGAGTTGTTTTCTTCCCACACCCAGCTGTGCGCTGACACCTACTGCCCGCTATGACCTGTGTTGTACTCAACTACTTAGTATCGGTGGTGTCCAACTTGTGACCTTTTTCAATATTTTTGGAAAAAAACAACATGGTGTAAAAATTTTTGGAATCCATTCAGTTAATGATTCTGAACAAACTATATTCAGGTTTCGCATATACTAAAAATAATGTTTTATATATCTGAATATGATTTAATTATGTATTAACCTTGTGAAGATGCCGCAGGAGAACCAAGGTTACCGATATAGTCTGAATAATTGCCAAACTCGCCTAAGTGGCAGTGGGCAGGGCACATTGCTCGCAGAACAGATGGTCGATGGGGTCGATGGGGCCGAATGGTGCAGCATTGGCGTTGGTAGGCCATTCACAAGGTGGACCGTTGACCTGGTGAGGGTCACGGGAATTCGATGGATGCGAGCCGCAAAGGTGTGGCGACGCTTTTGGGAGAGGCCTATGTCCAAGAGTGGACATCTTTCGGCAGAAACTATGATGAAATGGGGCGCCATTTAAAATGGACTAATGACCTGGTAGGAAGACTCGTTGGAAGCTAGAAGCAAAGTACTGGCAGTTTCAGCAAACGTTGTTGACACCTATACGGTCCGGACTAAGCGTTTCGCTTAGTCGTTTAAACCGCGTACATCGAAGAACTGGGACAATTTACCTGCTGCGGTCTTTGCGTCTGATTTTAGGTGTCTTCAAGGCTAGAGTGAATAGGCTCTTAATAAACTGTGCGCCTCACCATCAACGATTGCATCGCTGCTTACCATCAGGTAGGATCACAATAAAAAAAGGTGGGTGGTGATGAGAAAAATAAATAAAAACGAAAATTAAAAATACAAACAGTTTTTTTATTCAATAGAATGTTGTGAAAAATCACACTACAAAGTCTAAGATACCACGATACAACGTCGGTAGTAACACTTCTTTGAGCTGGCCCAGTATAATGCAGAGATTCAATACAATAAAGTCAGATTATACTGGTTGTCACCACTGACGTAGGTTTACTGTACCGTCACTTGTTTGTGAAGCCACGCTTGAGCAAAATAATTTGATTTGCAAACTGTTATTTTGTAACGTATATAAGTTGGAAATAAATACTGTGAATCGTTTTTGAAGTTTTTTTTTTCGACATCTTTCCTGTTTGTGTGGCGCCAGTGACTGAAAAATTGAAAGGTAATCGGTTGTCTTGGTATGGTCATGTGAAGAGGTGGGATGAAGCGCATATTACTAAAAGAGTTCTTAGTATACGTGTATATGGATGGAGAGGAGAGAAAGGCCGAAGACAAGATGGATGGATTGTGTGAGGAGTGATATGAAAGAAAAGGGAGTTAGTGATAGTTTGACGGGTGACAGGACAGAATGGAGTGAAGAAAACGTGTTGCGCCGACCACTAGTAATATGGGATAAGGGCAGGAAGATCTTTCCTGTTTTTAGACTACCCTGTTGGCAGGTCGCCTCCTTCTGCAGCAGTAAGGGTCAATATACACCGCTGCGGAATGGACGCGACTTTCTGCAACGAAACTCTACATAGCATAATGAACTTTATGCCAATTGTATAATATAAAAATTAAATACGAGCCAAAGAAGGTCGCGCGTCTTCCGGGGAATCCTCGCGCATTCCCGAAAATTCCCATAGCTACGAAATTGACGCTAGACTAGAGGGGAAATTGACGCTAGACTAGAGAAGAAATTGACGCTAGACTAGAGAAGAAATTGACGCTAAACTAGAGAAGAAATTGACGCTAGACTAGAGGATAAATTGACGCTTGACTAGAGGATAAATTGACGCTAAACTAGAGGGTAAGTGGACGCTAGACTAGAGGATAAATTGACGCTAGACTAGAGGATAAATTGACGCTAGACTAGAGGATAAATTGACGCTAGACTAGAGGATAAATTGACGCTAGACTAGAGGATAAATTGACGCTAGACTAGAGGATACATTGACACTAGACTAGAGGCGAAATTGACGCTAGACTAGAGGATACATTGACGCTAGACTAGAAAAGAAATTGACGCTAGACTAGACGTGAAATTATCGCTAGACTAGAGGTGAAATTAACGCTAGACTAGAGGTGAAACTAACGCTAGACTAGAGGTGGAATTACCGCTAGACAAGAGGTAAAATTGACGCTAGACTAGAGGTGAAATTAACGTTAGACAGTTATCGGATAATTAATGATGTGGGTCTAGAGTAAACTTTGAGCTGATGCACTGGACAGCAGATAACAGTTACTATTCTATTCTATTCTATTTTTTGTTGATGGCAAATAGAGCCGATGTCGACTATTCTGCCAATGTCCAAGTAAATTAGAAAAGCAAGTAGTGTATTAATATTAAAAAAATGAAAAGGGACAGTAACTGAAGACTTAAAATTCTTCGAGTGATACAGTTGCCCTTGATGGGTTAGTACTGGACTGAAACAAACAAGAAAATAAAATACATAAATATTATGATTGTTAAAACATTAAATATACACGTAAACCACAACTATACAGACAGAATATTTGGAGCTATGGGACTCATAATTTTATGTTGTTGTGACGGATGAAGATCATCAGCGCCACAAGTAATTCTGGAGAAGGATAGGTTAAGAGGGCGGGGAAGTTGATTGGGAGAGGAATTTTAAGTTTCGGGAGACGACCATGTAGGTCTAAAGGTGGGACATTGTTTGTGCATTCAAAAAATATGTGATCCAGTGTGCCTTCTTCTAAACCGCACTCGCAAAGAGAAGAGTCACGAACACGAATCTTCTCCAAGAAAACAGGCGTGCAACAGAATCCTAAGCGAATTCTACAGATGACAGAGATAATAGTTTTAGACATCTTTTTATAAGTGTAGAACCAGGGTTTTGATTTTATGGTTGGCTGAACTGCATAGTAAAACTTACCCTTTTTTTTACCAGTGGTATTCCATTACTCCTGCCATGCACATTGAAGACTTACTTTTGGCAGGTTCAGCAAGTCATACCCCTGGATACAATTGTGTGAAAAGTCAGCTGTGGTTGACGAACAAGCATCCTTGGCTAAGGCATCGACGCGTTCATTGCCCTTGATACCACAATGACTAGGTATCCAAACTAACTGAACTTCCCTTTGACTAGTAGCACATGAAAACAGGGATTTTTTAATTTTTAGAAGGAGCAAGCTATGCAATTTACTTTTGAATGGGTTCTGGGTTAAAGCTTGTAGACAGCTAAGATAATCTGTGAAAATTACAGCTTTGTCGATGTTGTGGTGTGCCTCTATAAAAAGACATGCTTCCAGTAAAGCCACACATTCGCCTGTAAACACAGAGGACTCCTTAGGACATTTAAATTGTAAAATAATGCTAGAGCTTTGGTAAAATACTGCCGCTCCAGTGTAGAATCTGTGTAAAATTTTTGAAAGCCATTCCATCGCTCGCCCACCACCGCATTGAAGGCCGAATTCGCCGAGGGGGAGTTTTTGGATATACCAATGTTATAGAAAATTTTAGGGGTGAAACATAGAACGTCATATTCGAAATTAAAAAGGGGTAATTTGGGATATTGGACAGGAGGGTATTCAAAATTTTTAGTCGCGCGAAAATGTTTAAGGATTAAGGGGATTTCTTTATTTTTCCAATAGTTTGAGGTACTGAATAAGGTATTTAACTCGTTCAGTTTTGCAATGAGAGGGTGGGAAGATCTACATATTACTCTGGATAGGAAACGGGAGGCTAGATATTGTCGCCTTAGGGCAAGAGGGGGTTCAGCGCACTCGACCTGCAAAGCGTTGACCGGAGTGGACTTCATACATCCAGAGATGATTCGAAGACACTTAGACTGAACCCTATCGAGTCCAGCTAGAGCACCTCTATTGCATGGAATCAAGTGGAATGTACCATAGTCTAATATGCTACGGACTAGGGCATTGTACACCAGTTTCATGGTATAGGGGTGGGCACCCCACCAGACACCAGCGAGGGCTTTTAGAATAGAAATGACACGTTCGCATTTTTGTATTAATGAATTTATGTGATTTTTACCTGTCAATTTTGAGTCAAGAGTAACGCCTAGAAATTTCACTTTACCTGTTAATGGGATATTAACCCCTGAAATGGTTACTGATATGGGAGGGAGAGATCTTTTCCGGGAAAAAATTACTGCCGAACTTTTGGGTGCGGATAGTGATAACCCGTGGTTTAAAAGCCAATGATTCAAGGAGTCCAGAGAGAGGCTCAGAGATGATGCAGCGTCAGCAATGGAGGGATCTGTCACATAAAGGACTAAGTCATCAGCATACTGCAGGATGTGACAGTTATTATTTAGACAGGAGCCAATGTCAACTGTGTACAGGTTGTAGAGGAGTGGACTGAGTACAAAGCCCTGTGGGAGGCCCCTCCAAGTTTGCCTTTTGTCAAAGTCCTCACCCTGGACTCTCAGAACCAATGAACGACAGAGCAGTAGACTACATATGCATTCGATCATCTTGACCGGAATACTCAGCTGGAGCAATTTCTGCCTGAGAACAGGAAGAAGAACGTTATCATATGCAGAAGACACATCTACGAAAGCTGCAACCACAGATTCGTTCTTAGGAATGCTATACGGATGTCTGGTACTAGGACTCCAACACTGTCCATTGTGCTGAGCCCTTTCCTAAAACCGAATTGGTAGTTCGGCAGCAAGTTTCTGGACTCAACTATCCACTCTAGTCGGTTTTTAATTAAGTGTTCCATTAATTTGGCTAGGACTGAAGACAAAGCAATAGGTCTAAGGCCGTTCGGATCATCTGCATGTTTGCCTGGTTTTAACAGAGGAATAACAATTTGTAATTTCCATTGGTCTGGGACCCAACCGCGATTATAACAAAAATTAATTATGTCTAGGAAATATGATTTAGCTTTTTGACCAGAATGTGTTATAAAAGAGTATGGCACGCCGTCAATACCAGGTGCTGAGTCCCGGACATGGTTGAGCACCATATTGAACTCTTTTAATGTGAATGGCATATCAAGAGGGTCTTCAGGATCAATATGTGGTGGTGCATTAAAACATTCAGAAGGAAGTGGGACATAAGGTGGAGCAATTTTATCAAAGAAAAGTTCAGCTGTTTCCCTAGGGATTGGTGACGATATTGATGGTACGCAACCACACCTAAATCTATTAATATTTTTCCACACAACTGAGATTGGGGTGGAGGGGGATAGGGATGTACAGAACCTGACCCAACCTGCACGTTTCTTCCTACGTAAAAGACGTTTGGACCGAGCATAGACTTGCTTATAAGTCAACAAATTTTGTGTGGTCATTTCCCTATTATATAGTTTTTCAGCCTCGTTCCTCAACTTAACCACTGAAGTGCATTCTTGGTCCCACCATGGAGGTGATGGGATTTTGTTCCGGGCACTATTTTTCAGTGGGAAGCAAGAATCTGCGCTAGAGGTAACGGCTTCCATAAAACCTTTATAACAGCTCTTGGCATGGTGGTGATCAGAAGGATCAGATAAATTTAAATTTGGAAGAACACCAATTTTCTCCTCCAGTAATGAGGCAAACTTTGACCAATCTGGTTTGGATAAATTGTACCTCAAAAGTGGAGGAGAAGTTTTTTCTAGATAGGTCCTATTAATCAGAGAAACAACAATAGGGTAATGATCACTACCATGCGACAGGGTTGTACATTCCCAATGGGTTGAAGCTGCTAATTCAGCAGAGCAAAATGTCAGATCAACACAACTCTTCTGTTGTCCGGGGGAAGGCCTACGTGTTGGGCAACCATTATTTAGAATGCAAAGGTCCATATCATCCAGAATTTCAACTAGAGCTGTACTAAACGCATCACAACGCTCAGATCCCCATATGTAATGGTGACAATTAAAGTCACCCATGACTAGAATTGGTCCCTGAGCATTAGAAAACATATTTCTGAGAATAGTTAAAAAGTTTTGATGGGGGTGAGCAATGTATACTGAAAAAACCGTGATGCCTTCCATCCTTCCTGATACAACGCTCATATCTCCTGTGAGTGGAGGCAGTGGTAAGGGGGAAAGTGGCACCCGATTGTTGACAAGGAGGGCTGACCCTCCATAGCCATCAGATCTGTCACATCGGAGGATGTTATAGTGTGGCATACGAAAGCTAAGACCTGGGGTAAGCCAGGTCTCAGCTATGGAACAAGCTAGAGGCTTAAATTTGTTAAGTAGGAATATGAGGTCGTGCTTTTTATGCCACACGCTCCTCACATTCCACTGTAGAAATGTTTGGCGAGACGCCATTTCTAATATCTAAAAGAGTTCTAAAAAGTTGATCGGCAACGTTGGACGGTAATTGAGAGTTAGAGGGAAGAGTAGGAATAATAGAGGGTAGAAGTTTGATGAGTAGTTCTAAAATTGAGACTGTGTTGTTGGGAGAGATATTATAGTGGTTAAGAGCACAGCCATTAGGTTGTGAGGGTTGGGGGGAGCTAATAATTTGGTGATGAGTAGATTTGTCATAGGATGGGGAAAGAGGGGCATGGATCTTGGGCTTTAGTGTCACAGTTTTTCGGTAAGATTGTGTTTTAGCTGCATTTGCATAGTTGCGGGATGGTACAGGGATTAATTTGCTGACCTCAACGTAAGGGATGGACTTCTCAGCCATAACTGTTTTGATGGCTTTCTGTCTACCACGCTCGGGGTATGACCTGCTGTTAGCAAAGTGATTCCCCGAGCAGAGAATACAAAAAGCCTCGCCCTCAGAAATGTTGCAACCATCACCTGGGTGATCGTGGCCACATTTACAACAGCGTGGTTTGGATCTGCAAAGGTTAGCCACATGACCAAATCTACAGCATTTTCGACACTGGATGGTAGGATAGATATATTGCTCTACAGGAAGGGAAGTGTAGCAGCAAAAGACTCGTTGTGGTAGCACTTGGCCATCAAAAGTGATGACACAAGTTTCTGTAGGTTTCCACTCAATCGCACCGTCACTTTGTACTTTCCTGTTAATGCGGCGGACTTTCAGGATTCGCCCACATCCAGAGGGCACAGACAAAAAAGTTAAGGCTTCTTCTTCCGAAATATCACTTGGAACACCTGTGATCACACTCATCCTTGTTATATTGAATGTGGGAATTGAGGCAGTATAACTACATTTCGCAAGAAGGTTATTCACAAGAAAGGCATTTGCGTCTTGAGGTGAAGTGAACTCCACGGATACCCGGTTTCGACCAACTCTTTTCACACCATCCCGGAGGACATTGGCAATGTTGTTTGAGATAAGAATGTTGCCAAAATTAACTGGGTGTAGAGTGGTGCCTGCGTTCGGTGCAACTTCCGATTCTGGAGACATGGACTATATAGGGGCCCTTATCCAATGCTGAATATTTTGTACGGCCAATTTGGCTCTTGGGTTGTTTGTTAGGTGGGGAAGGAGCAAGCGTATCCACGCCACTGGCGCGTTTACGAGTGTTTTGGGTCACATCTATACCTGAAACGCTACAGACAACGTCGGCAAACTGGGAAAGTGGGTTTGGGGACAAAAGGTTTGGGGAAGCTGGAATGTCGGGGGGATCAGGGTCGGGAGGCTTGTTTTGGTCCATCTTGGATGTTACAACTAATAGTTGTCACAATACAAACCTGTTTACAAACACAAGGACACCACAATTATATAAAAATAATACACAAAAGTAACAACAATCACTTAAAAACTGTCAAAACTCTCAAAACACACGTGCTATCTAGAAACCCGTGGCGAGAATCATAACAGTTACTAATTTAGTATTTGTAGAAATGATGTAACACATTCTTAAGTCTACCCTTACATAGTTCTTTTTTAAATACCCTCATTTTGAAAATTGATTTTTGAGCATTACGATGTACGGACGGGTCCCAAGTCCCAGTGTGCAGCGGGCTTCGGTGTGTAGACATCATAAGTCTTTTGTTTTGTCATGTATACATGACTGTGGCGGTCAAAAAAATACAGGGCAGATACTTAACCTAGGATATCATGTTTATAACGTTGGGGTAGCAAAATAAAACAATTTACAAATTCAAGTGGACGTTGACATTTATTTCCATTATTTCATACATTTAACATTGATTTGAAACAGTAGAACACTTACATTCTGTGGTTATGTTATAACTTAGCTTGTGTAATTAGGCCTATTTGAAATATTATTGGTGGCAACCTCGAGGTTCACATAAAGGCGCAATTCCACAGCTGTTCACGGCTATACCACGAAATTATACTTAGCTTCGCTTTGGTCCGTTACTTTCCACTAAAGATGTGCGAGATAGCTAGCCCACAAAATACTTCACTTTTTATACCCACGCTAGGCGATCCGCTAGGGTCAGCGCGTTGCGCCGAACTGTACGAGTGCAGCCGGGCGACTGAGTCGATATATCGTGTCCGTGAGCGGTGTCTATGTGTGCGTTGCTCGAGAGCGCTTTGTATGTAGATTGACTTCTGTACCTATCTATTTTGTGGCAAGATGGTAGCAAAGTGTATAATTGAGATGTGGGTGAAGGCGCCCCAGCGACGCCTTTATTTCAATTAATATGAAATAGTGATTGACTCTGATTTCACCTGATGGTAAGCAGTCAGGGCCCGATCTATCTATTTAGCCGCTCTACCGCCGCCCTTTACATGCACAAAACCATGTAAGTCACGAGTAAGTCAAATATTTCCACTATCCAACCTGAAGTAGGTTGGAAGGTGGCGCATTAAATTCTCAACCTTCCTCAAGTTAGGAAAAGGCTATAAATAGGTTGAAAGATAGGAATAAGTCAATTTTGGGCCGTCCTGGGCAAACACCCGGGGCCTATTAACTTTAGTCCAAAAGGACTTTCATAAATTACAAAACGAGACAGCGACTATTCGACCCGTTCGTTGTTTACCATCAGCTGAAATGGTGGTTAACCCTTCAGATACCGTCAATAAGAGACACAATAGTAAGACAATAGATGCGCGGCCACCGGTGGTCGCTTGGGGATTCATGAATTAAACGCTAGATTATACTTTCATTGCATCTCGTCTCGCTACTTCGCACATCTTTAGAAAATAAAGCACTAACAAATGAACAGCGGGGTTACCATAACGTTCAAAGTAAGACTGTTTTATTCTTATTCCAGTGTGGGTAAGAGACAGAGCTATACAGGTTGTCTAGCGCCATCTCTTACCCACACTGAAACAAGATTAAAACATTCTTACTTTTAAACGTCATGGTCTAGGTCCAGCGCAGCTTACATGGTAAACTTCTCTGTGTGTTGGTCAGAATGTGTACCACATTCTGCCCAACAGTGGAATTGCGTCTTCATTCAACACAAGTTTTATATCCTTACCACGAACTCTTAACGCGGTCCAGTTGACGACCTAATCTGAACTGTTAAAGGGATGGAGCTATCCAACATCAGTTTTAGTATATGCGAAACCCGAAACACGTGTCTAGTATTTTTTTGTAAAGAATCTATGTACAAAATTTCATAACTGTATCATGAAAAATCACAAAGTTATAAGCTTGATATGTTACCTGGTTGTCAGCATAAATACATGGTCACCAGGTCATCCGGGCGACTGAGGGGCTGTGTTGCTCCCGCACCCAGCTGTGCGCTAACTTCTCACACATGGGCCACAAAAAAAGCTGCTTCTAGCTTCTTTATGTGGCCCTTGCGGCGGTGCCGCCACAAAAAAAAGCTAGAAAGCACTTCTAGCTTCTCCAGCCACAAGCTGTCGCGTGCTTCAGCTTTTTTTGTGGCCTTATATCCGCTATGACCTGTGGTATCCAACTTGTGACTTTTTTTAAATATGTTTGGGGAAAAAAATAAGTGTAAAAATTATTGGAATCGATTTAGTTACTGATTCTGAATAAACTATATTCAGGATTCGCGTAAACTAAAAATAATGTTGTATAGGATATATACAGTACGCGTCAAATAACTTTGCCGCTCTGAAGTTGGCTACATTCACTGCGCATTAGTCAATTTTACGAAAAAGACAGCACTGCGCATGCGAGAACCTCAGTGTTACGTTTCTATCTCAGTCGCTCGTATACGTCCGATACCAGCTTGTGTTCCGCTCGCACCTATACCACTCGATAGTTCCTGCGCCGTTGTAAGGGAAGCCTAACTTCAGAGCGGCAAAGTTATTTGACGCGTACTGTACCTCCATTCATTTTTCGCTCGCTCGCTTGACATTTTATGACGTCATGGTAAGGCCTTTTGAAAGAGCTGTTGTGAAAACAATAGGTACTTAATTACTTATTATTTGACATGCATTTTACATCACTTATGTTAGTGCATGAATCCGATTTTAAAAGTTAATTTTTCGTGTTTTTTTTTAACAATTTTTCTAATACAAATATGAACACATTTAAAATCTTATGTCTTCAAGATAGGTATACCTATATCTATAGTTTATGGTCATAGCATAGACACTATTCAAGCAATAGATAAAGCTTACTAGTTTTACTGTCATATAATTATAAATTGATTTTTATCAGACATCTTAAGTTTTACAAGTTTTTCGCTAATTACATACAGTACTTAAAATAAAAATAGCACTGTGAATCTTTGCAGAAGTGATAAGTATCGACATTTCATTTCAATTTCTATATTATAATTGGATTTTTTATAACCGATTTTTAAAAAATGAGGATTTTTTAAAATGTTTGTTCGCGCATAACTTCGTCGCTTGCCAACCGATTTGAAAAATTTATTTTTTTGTTCGATGGGGCCAAATGGTCCCATAGTCACCAAGTTGGGATCTGATCATGGAATCTTGGCCAAATTGAGGGAACTCCTAAATTTAATTCAATTTTTTAGTGAAGTCGGTTTTTTTTCCATTATCTCACATATTAGAAGCGACAAGACATATTATGTAAACAAGATTTTTGAAAAAGTTTTTTTTTTTTTTTTTTCATTAGCGTTCCGTTCCGGCTTCGCACGGGTTATAATACCCGCCTATGTTACTCAGGGCGATTGTAGCTTTCCAATGGTGAAAGAATTTTTGAAATCGGCGCAGTAGTTTTTGAGTTTATTCATTACAAACAAACACACAAAAATACAAATTTTCCCTCTATATAATATTAGTGAAGATAGGTTTCGCGCTTGACCGCTATCTCACGTGATGGAAAGCGACGATGCGGTCGACGATGGAGCGCGCTTACCTAGAAGAAACTTATTCATTCTCGACTTAGGGTTGTAGCTATCAGGAAACACAGACTCCGGCAAGGAATTTCACTCGCTAGCTGTATGCACAATAAATGTGTTCCCAAAGCGTTTCGTGCATTATTGTGGGACCGACAACGCATCGCCGGTACATGGTGGATTGATTTAACTCTTCAATCGTGATAATTAGAGACACAATAGAAATACAATGGGTGGGCGTACGCCGGCGTTCGCTTGGGTTTAATGAATTAAAAGTGAATCCATGGTGTTTCTTGCACGTTCTTCTCCATAGAGATCTACAGAAAGCGTAAAAACGGAAACATATTGCTAAATCTTCACTGTCCGTCTGTCTATCACCAGGCTGTACCTCATGAACAACCGTGATAGAGAAGACAATAAAAAATTTTCACAGGTCGCTAACTACAAATTCTAAAAACTAAATTAAATATGTAAGTGGGGACAAATATGTTTTTTTTTTTCGCTGTTTTTTTTACTTCATATTAATATTGTAGTACGGAACCCATCTTATCCGAGTCTGGCTCGCACTTGGCCAGTTTTTTAAACCTACACCATCCCGCCGCAACCGCCATCCATCTACAAGTTAGTTTTTTTTTTGTTTGTTGGAGGTAATCTCTGGAAGTACTGGTCCGATTGCTGAAATTTTTTCACCGACCGAAAGCTACTTTATTCCCGAGTGACATAGGCTATATTTTATGTACGGGAGCGAAGCTGCGGCCAACGCCAGGTTTCAATAAATCGTTGGCATAGACAAGCTAATTGGTTTTATCATCATCAGATATGGATACCCATCACTTCTGCGCAGTTTCTGTCATTGTAGACACACATAAACAAACATATATATTTCATATACATATATATATATATATATAATACAAGGTGTATAAAGCCATCTCAGCATACATGCATACCCTAATATTATGACATTATCACAAGACCTAAGTTCCCATTCCTGTACCATTCTTTATACATCTATGTTTATGGATTTCTAAACTTATTAATAATTTTAAAGCTACTTTTCTATCATATATATAAATACACCATTAAATATTTAATTAGTACAAATACCTAAAGGACTTATTAGAAAATGTCTTGTTATTATTTAAGTAAAGTCTCAATAAATAATATTCATAAACAGCAAAGTTATAAGCGTTTGTTTATATCCCAAAATGTCACTCAATTTATGGACATATCGAGCCTTTTTAGGAAGAACATCGTAAGCGACAGTGAGCGTTTTTGCAGTACTAGTAGATTTTCTCTTCCATAATTAAAAAGTATTAATTCATGATAATAAATAAAAAATATAACTTCATATAACTACCGATCTAATAGAATTGTTGCTACTACATATTTTCGTAAATACTTTAATTATGGAAGAGAAAACCTACTAGTACTGCAAAAACGCTCACTGACGCTTACGGTGTTCTTCCTAAAAAGGCTCGATATTGTAACGGCTATTGATTTTAAAATTCAAATGAATTCCAATATTGACATTAGTTTTACTTTATGTTAGTTTTTAAGTAGGATATTGGTATTTTGTTTTTTTTTATTTATTTTTGGGATATGCGTCATGTTGGGCGCAAATAAACACTTTTTCTTTCTTTCTTTCTTTCTTTTTCTTTAAACACGTGTGTAGTATTTTTATTTAAAGAATCTATGTACAAAATTTCATAACTGTATCATGAAAAATCACAAAGTTATAAGCTTGTCCGCAGAAATACATGGTCACAGGGCCATCCGGGTAACTGAGGAGTTGTTTTCTTCCCACACCCAGCTGTGCGCTGACACCTACTGCCCGCTATGACCTGTGTTGTACTCAACTACTTAGTATCGGTGGTGTCCAACTTGTGACCTTTTTCAATATTTTTGGAAAAAAACAACATGGTGTAAAAATTTTTGGAATCCATTCAGTTAATGATTCTGAACAAACTATATTCAGGTTTCGCATATACTAAAAATAATGTTTTATATATCTGAATATGATTTAATTATGTATTAACCTTGTGAAGATGCCGCAGGAGAACCAAGGTTACCGATATAGTCTGAATAATTGCCAAACTCGCCTAAGTGGCAGTGGGCAGGGCACATTGCTCGCAGAACAGATGGTCGATGGGGTCGATGGGGCCGAATGGTGCAGCATTGGCGTTGGTAGGCCATTCACAAGGTGGACCGTTGACCTGGTGAGGGTCACGGGAATTCGATGGATGCGAGCCGCAAAGGTGTGGCGACGCTTTTGGGAGAGGCCTATGTCCAAGAGTGGACATCTTTCGGCAGAAACTATGATGAAATGGGGCGCCATTTAAAATGGACTAATGACCTGGTAGGAAGACTCGTTGGAAGCTAGAAGCAAAGTACTGGCAGTTTCAGCAAACGTTGTTGACACCTATACGGTCCGGACTAAGCGTTTCGCTTAGTCGTTTAAACCGCGTACATCGAAGAACTGGGACAATTTACCTGCTGCGGTCTTTGCGTCTGATTTTAGGTGTCTTCAAGGCTAGAGTGAATAGGCTCTTAATAAACTGTGCGCCTCACCATCAACGATTGCATCGCTGCTTACCATCAGGTAGGATCACAATAAAAAAAGGTGGGTGGTGATGAGAAAAATAAATAAAAACGAAAATTAAAAATACAAACAGTTTTTTTATTCAATAGAATGTTGTGAAAAATCACACTACAAAGTCTAAGATACCACGATACAACGTCGGTAGTAACACTTCTTTGAGCTGGCCCAGTATAATGCAGAGATTCAATACAATAAAGTCAGATTATACTGGTTGTCACCACTGACGTAGGTTTACTGTACCGTCACTTGTTTGTGAAGCCACGCTTGAGCAAAATAATTTGATTTGCAAACTGTTATTTTGTAACGTATATAAGTTGGAAATAAATACTGTGAATCGTTTTTGAAGTTTTTTTTTTCGACATCTTTCCTGTTTGTGTGGCGCCAGTGACTGAAAAATTGAAAGGTAATCGGTTGTCTTGGTATGGTCATGTGAAGAGGTGGGATGAAGCGCATATTACTAAAAGAGTTCTTAGTATACGTGTATATGGATGGAGAGGAGAGAAAGGCCGAAGACAAGATGGATGGATTGTGTGAGGAGTGATATGAAAGAAAAGGGAGTTAGTGATAGTTTGACGGGTGACAGGACAGAATGGAGTGAAGAAAACGTGTTGCGCCGACCACTAGTAATATGGGATAAGGGCAGGAAGATCTTTCCTGTTTTTAGACTACCCTGTTGGCAGGTCGCCTCCTTCTGCAGCAGTAAGGGTCAATATACACCGCTGCGGAATGGACGCGACTTTCTGCAACGAAACTCTACATAGCATAATGAACTTTATGCCAATTGTATAATATAAAAATTAAATACGAGCCAAAGAAGGTCGCGCGTCTTCCGGGGAATCCTCGCGCATTCCCGAAAATTCCCATAGCTACGAAATTGACGCTAGACTAGAGGGGAAATTGACGCTAGACTAGAGAAGAAATTGACGCTAGACTAGAGAAGAAATTGACGCTAAACTAGAGAAGAAATTGACGCTAGACTAGAGGATAAATTGACGCTTGACTAGAGGATAAATTGACGCTAAACTAGAGGGTAAGTGGACGCTAGACTAGAGGATAAATTGACGCTAGACTAGAGGATAAATTGACGCTAGACTAGAGGATAAATTGACGCTAGACTAGAGGATAAATTGACGCTAGACTAGAGGATAAATTGACGCTAGACTAGAGGATACATTGACACTAGACTAGAGGCGAAATTGACGCTAGACTAGAGGATACATTGACGCTAGACTAGAAAAGAAATTGACGCTAGACTAGACGTGAAATTATCGCTAGACTAGAGGTGAAATTAACGCTAGACTAGAGGTGAAACTAACGCTAGACTAGAGGTGGAATTACCGCTAGACAAGAGGTAAAATTGACGCTAGACTAGAGGTGAAATTAACGTTAGACAGTTATCGGATAATTAATGATGTGGGTCTAGAGTAAACTTTGAGCTGATGCACTGGACAGCAGATAACAGTTACTATTCTATTCTATTCTATTTTTTGTTGATGGCAAATAGAGCCGATGTCGACTATTCTGCCAATGTCCAAGTAAATTAGAAAAGCAAGTAGTGTATTAATATTAAAAAAATGAAAAGGGACAGTAACTGAAGACTTAAAATTCTTCGAGTGATACAGTTGCCCTTGATGGGTTAGTACTGGACTGAAACAAACAAGAAAATAAAATACATAAATATTATGATTGTTAAAACATTAAATATACACGTAAACCACAACTATACAGACAGAATATTTGGAGCTATGGGACTCATAATTTTATGTTGTTGTGACGGATGAAGATCATCAGCGCCACAAGTAATTCTGGAGAAGGATAGGTTAAGAGGGCGGGGAAGTTGATTGGGAGAGGAATTTTAAGTTTCGGGAGACGACCATGTAGGTCTAAAGGTGGGACATTGTTTGTGCATTCAAAAAATATGTGATCCAGTGTGCCTTCTTCTAAACCGCACTCGCAAAGAGAAGAGTCACGAACACGAATCTTCTCCAAGAAAACAGGCGTGCAACAGAATCCTAAGCGAATTCTACAGATGACAGAGATAATAGTTTTAGACATCTTTTTATAAGTGTAGAACCAGGGTTTTGATTTTATGGTTGGCTGAACTGCATAGTAAAACTTACCCTTTTTTTTACCAGTGGTATTCCATTACTCCTGCCATGCACATTGAAGACTTACTTTTGGCAGGTTCAGCAAGTCATACCCCTGGATACAATTGTGTGAAAAGTCAGCTGTGGTTGACGAACAAGCATCCTTGGCTAAGGCATCGACGCGTTCATTGCCCTTGATACCACAATGACTAGGTATCCAAACTAACTGAACTTCCCTTTGACTAGTAGCACATGAAAACAGGGATTTTTTAATTTTTAGAAGGAGCAAGCTATGCAATTTACTTTTGAATGGGTTCTGGGTTAAAGCTTGTAGACAGCTAAGATAATCTGTGAAAATTACAGCTTTGTCGATGTTGTGGTGTGCCTCTATAAAAAGACATGCTTCCAGTAAAGCCACACATTCGCCTGTAAACACAGAGGACTCCTTAGGACATTTAAATTGTAAAATAATGCTAGAGCTTTGGTAAAATACTGCCGCTCCAGTGTAGAATCTGTGTAAAATTTTTGAAAGCCATTCCATCGCTCGCCCACCACCGCATTGAAGGCCGAATTCGCCGAGGGGGAGTTTTTGGATATACCAATGTTATAGAAAATTTTAGGGGTGAAACATAGAACGTCATATTCGAAATTAAAAAGGGGTAATTTGGGATATTGGACAGGAGGGTATTCAAAATTTTTAGTCGCGCGAAAATGTTTAAGGATTAAGGGGATTTCTTTATTTTTCCAATAGTTTGAGGTACTGAATAAGGTATTTAACTCGTTCAGTTTTGCAATGAGAGGGTGGGAAGATCTACATATTACTCTGGATAGGAAACGGGAGGCTAGATATTGTCGCCTTAGGGCAAGAGGGGGTTCAGCGCACTCGACCTGCAAAGCGTTGACCGGAGTGGACTTCATACATCCAGAGATGATTCGAAGACACTTAGACTGAACCCTATCGAGTCCAGCTAGAGCACCTCTATTGCATGGAATCAAGTGGAATGTACCATAGTCTAATATGCTACGGACTAGGGCATTGTACACCAGTTTCATGGTATAGGGGTGGGCACCCCACCAGACACCAGCGAGGGCTTTTAGAATAGAAATGACACGTTCGCATTTTTGTATTAATGAATTTATGTGATTTTTACCTGTCAATTTTGAGTCAAGAGTAACGCCTAGAAATTTCACTTTACCTGTTAATGGGATATTAACCCCTGAAATGGTTACTGATATGGGAGGGAGAGATCTTTTCCGGGAAAAAATTACTGCCGAACTTTTGGGTGCGGATAGTGATAACCCGTGGTTTAAAAGCCAATGATTCAAGGAGTCCAGAGAGAGGCTCAGAGATGATGCAGCGTCAGCAATGGAGGGATCTGTCACATAAAGGACTAAGTCATCAGCATACTGCAGGATGTGACAGTTATTATTTAGACAGGAGCCAATGTCAACTGTGTACAGGTTGTAGAGGAGTGGACTGAGTACAAAGCCCTGTGGGAGGCCCCTCCAAGTTTGCCTTTTGTCAAAGTCCTCACCCTGGACTCTCAGAACCAATGAACGACAGAGCAGTAGACTACATATGCATTCGATCATCTTGACCGGAATACTCAGCTGGAGCAATTTCTGCCTGAGAACAGGAAGAAGAACGTTATCATATGCAGAAGACACATCTACGAAAGCTGCAACCACAGATTCGTTCTTAGGAATGCTATACGGATGTCTGGTACTAGGACTCCAACACTGTCCATTGTGCTGAGCCCTTTCCTAAAACCGAATTGGTAGTTCGGCAGCAAGTTTCTGGACTCAACTATCCACTCTAGTCGGTTTTTAATTAAGTGTTCCATTAATTTGGCTAGGACTGAAGACAAAGCAATAGGTCTAAGGCCGTTCGGATCATCTGCATGTTTGCCTGGTTTTAACAGAGGAATAACAATTTGTAATTTCCATTGGTCTGGGACCCAACCGCGATTATAACAAAAATTAATTATGTCTAGGAAATATGATTTAGCTTTTTGACCAGAATGTGTTATAAAAGAGTATGGCACGCCGTCAATACCAGGTGCTGAGTCCCGGACATGGTTGAGCACCATATTGAACTCTTTTAATGTGAATGGCATATCAAGAGGGTCTTCAGGATCAATATGTGGTGGTGCATTAAAACATTCAGAAGGAAGTGGGACATAAGGTGGAGCAATTTTATCAAAGAAAAGTTCAGCTGTTTCCCTAGGGATTGGTGACGATATTGATGGTACGCAACCACACCTAAATCTATTAATATTTTTCCACACAACTGAGATTGGGGTGGAGGGGGATAGGGATGTACAGAACCTGACCCAACCTGCACGTTTCTTCCTACGTAAAAGACGTTTGGACCGAGCATAGACTTGCTTATAAGTCAACAAATTTTGTGTGGTCATTTCCCTATTATATAGTTTTTCAGCCTCGTTCCTCAACTTAACCACTGAAGTGCATTCTTGGTCCCACCATGGAGGTGATGGGATTTTGTTCCGGGCACTATTTTTCAGTGGGAAGCAAGAATCTGCGCTAGAGGTAACGGCTTCCATAAAACCTTTATAACAGCTCTTGGCATGGTGGTGATCAGAAGGATCAGATAAATTTAAATTTGGAAGAACACCAATTTTCTCCTCCAGTAATGAGGCAAACTTTGACCAATCTGGTTTGGATAAATTGTACCTCAAAAGTGGAGGAGAAGTTTTTTCTAGATAGGTCCTATTAATCAGAGAAACAACAATAGGGTAATGATCACTACCATGCGACAGGGTTGTACATTCCCAATGGGTTGAAGCTGCTAATTCAGCAGAGCAAAATGTCAGATCAACACAACTCTTCTGTTGTCCGGGGGAAGGCCTACGTGTTGGGCAACCATTATTTAGAATGCAAAGGTCCATATCATCCAGAATTTCAACTAGAGCTGTACTAAACGCATCACAACGCTCAGATCCCCATATGTAATGGTGACAATTAAAGTCACCCATGACTAGAATTGGTCCCTGAGCATTAGAAAACATATTTCTGAGAATAGTTAAAAAGTTTTGATGGGGGTGAGCAATGTATACTGAAAAAACCGTGATGCCTTCCATCCTTCCTGATACAACGCTCATATCTCCTGTGAGTGGAGGCAGTGGTAAGGGGGAAAGTGGCACCCGATTGTTGACAAGGAGGGCTGACCCTCCATAGCCATCAGATCTGTCACATCGGAGGATGTTATAGTGTGGCATACGAAAGCTAAGACCTGGGGTAAGCCAGGTCTCAGCTATGGAACAAGCTAGAGGCTTAAATTTGTTAAGTAGGAATATGAGGTCGTGCTTTTTATGCCACACGCTCCTCACATTCCACTGTAGAAATGTTTGGCGAGACGCCATTTCTAATATCTAAAAGAGTTCTAAAAAGTTGATCGGCAACGTTGGACGGTAATTGAGAGTTAGAGGGAAGAGTAGGAATAATAGAGGGTAGAAGTTTGATGAGTAGTTCTAAAATTGAGACTGTGTTGTTGGGAGAGATATTATAGTGGTTAAGAGCACAGCCATTAGGTTGTGAGGGTTGGGGGGAGCTAATAATTTGGTGATGAGTAGATTTGTCATAGGATGGGGAAAGAGGGGCATGGATCTTGGGCTTTAGTGTCACAGTTTTTCGGTAAGATTGTGTTTTAGCTGCATTTGCATAGTTGCGGGATGGTACAGGGATTAATTTGCTGACCTCAACGTAAGGGATGGACTTCTCAGCCATAACTGTTTTGATGGCTTTCTGTCTACCACGCTCGGGGCATGACCTGCTGTTAGCAAAGTGATTCCCCGAGCAGAGAATACAAAAAGCCTCGCCCTCAGAAATGTTGCAACCATCACCTGGGTGATCGTGGCCACATTTACAACAGCGTGGTTTGGATCTGCAAAGGTTAGCCACATGACCAAATCTACAGCATTTTCGACACTGGATGGTAGGATAGATATATTGCTCTACAGGAAGGGAAGTGTAGCAGCAAAAGACTCGTTGTGGTAGCACTTGGCCATCAAAAGTGATGACACAAGTTTCTGTAGGTTTCCACTCAATCGCACCGTCACTTTGTACTTTCCTGTTAATGCGGCGGACTTTCAGGATTCGCCCACATCCAGAGGGCACAGACAAAAAAGTTAAGGCTTCTTCTTCCGAAATATCACTTGGAACACCTGTGATCACACTCATCCTTGTTATATTGAATGTGGGAATTGAGGCAGTATAACTACATTTCGCAAGAAGGTTATTCACAAGAAAGGCATTTGCGTCTTGAGGTGAAGTGAACTCCACGGATACCCGGTTTCGACCAACTCTTTTCACACCATCCCGGAGGACATTGGCAATGTTGTTTGAGATAAGAATGTTGCCAAAATTAACTGGGTGTAGAGTGGTGCCTGCGTTCGGTGCAACTTCCGATTCTGGAGACATGGACTATATAGGGGCCCTTATCCAATGCTGAATATTTTGTACGGCCAATTTGGCTCTTGGGTTGTTTGTTAGGTGGGGAAGGAGCAAGCGTATCCACGCCACTGGCGCGTTTACGAGTGTTTTGGGTCACATCTATACCTGAAACGCTACAGACAACGTCGGCAAACTGGGAAAGTGGGTTTGGGGACAAAAGGTTTGGGGAAGCTGGAATGTCGGGGGGATCAGGGTCGGGAGGCTTGTTTTGGTCCATCTTGGATGTTACAACTAATAGTTGTCACAATACAAACCTGTTTACAAACACAAGGACACCACAATTATATAAAAATAATACACAAAAGTAACAACAATCACTTAAAAACTGTCAAAACTCTCAAAACACACGTGCTATCTAGAAACCCGTGGCGAGAATCATAACAGTTACTAATTTAGTATTTGTAGAAATGATGTAACACATTCTTAAGTCTACCCTTACATAGTTCTTTTTTAAATACCCTCATTTTGAAAATTGATTTTTGAGCATTACGATGTACGGACGGGTCCCAAGTCCCAGTGTGCAGCGGGCTTCGGTGTGTAGACATCATAACCCTCTGGCCACAGCTAACCGCGGCGCGAATTGCGGCGCGGTGTGAGGCGCGGCAAGCGGTGAGCGGCGAAAACAAATGGTCGAAAACCTATGAAGTGTGCCACAGCTACCGGCGTAGCGAATTGCGGTGCGACTTGCGGCGCGGTGAGAGACGCGCGGGGCGCGGCGGCTCGGGCGGCGCGTTGTGCGAGTGAAACAAATGCACTAGCGAGTATCGAGGTGGCCACAGCTCAGAGCGGCGCGCGCGGCGGCATCGGTGGACGGATTCGGTCATCGCGCGACCGAAACAAATAATTTTGTTTTTAACGCGCGTTCTTATAATTGAAAATGGATACAGAAGAATTCATTGCTGAAATACTGTGTAGACCAGCAATATGGATGTCTAAACATCCACATCATAAGTATAGGCACATAATTAAAAAAATGTGGGAAGAAATAAATCATAAATTTCCTGGTAATAGTAGTAAGTATTTATTACCTATTTTTTACAAGTAGGCAATTTAATTAGATAAGTATGGCATTTTAACACAATGAATTTAATTTCGTAGATATTTACGGTTTCATTGATTGATACCTACGAGTTATTTGTGTATTCATGTATGAGAATTAGGTATTAGGTATGTAGGTACTTTAGCTATAGTCAACAGATTATTGAAATAATGTTTGAATTGATAGGGCCATTTTAATAGTTCGGCCGTTCTCTAAATACGTCCACCGCTGACGCCGCCGCGGTCGCAACTAGTCGAGCTGTGACATACCACCGCAAGTCGCGCCGCCCGCCGCGCCTCCCGCCGCGCCGTGCGCCGCACCGCCTGAAGCTGTGGCCAGGCCGTAAGTCTTTTGTTTTGTCATGTATACATGACTGTGGCGGTCAAAAAAATACAGGGCAGATACTTAACCTAGGATATCATGTTTATAACGTTGGGGTAGCAAAATAAAACAATTTACAAATTCAAGTGGACGTTGACATTTATTTCCATTATTTCATACATTTAACATTGATTTGAAACAGTAGAACACTTACATTCTGTGGTTATGTTATAACTTAGCTTGTGTAATTAGGCCTATTTGAAATATTATTGGTGGCAACCTCGAGGTTCACATAAAGGCGCAATTCCACAGCTGTTCACGGCTATACCACGAAATTATACTTAGCTTCGCTTTGGTCCGTTACTTTCCACTAAAGATGTGCGAGATAGCTAGCCCACAAAATACTTCACTTTTTATACCCACGCTAGGCGATCCGCTAGGGTCAGCGCGTTGCGCCGAACTGTACGAGTGCAGCCGGGCGACTGAGTCGATATATCGTGTCCGTGAGCGGTGTCTATGTGTGCGTTGCTCGAGAGCGCTTTGTATGTAGATTGACTTCTGTACCTATCTATTTTGTGGCAAGATGGTAGCAAAGTGTATAATTGAGATGTGGGTGAAGGCGCCCCAGCGACGCCTTTATTTCAATTAATATGAAATAGTGATTGACTCTGATTTCACCTGATGGTAAGCAGTCAGGGCCCGATCTATCTATTTAGCCGCTCTACCGCCGCCCTTTACATGCACAAAACCATGTAAGTCACGAGTAAGTCAAATATTTCCACTATCCAACCTGAAGTAGGTTGGAAGGTGGCGCATTAAATTCTCAACCTTCCTCAAGTTAGGAAAAGGCTATAAATAGGTTGAAAGATAGGAATAAGTCAATTTTGGGCCGTCCTGGGCAAACACCCGGGGCCTATTAACTTTAGTCCAAAAGGACTTTCATAAATTACAAAACGAGACAGCGACTATTCGACCCGTTCGTTGTTTACCATCAGCTGAAATGGTGGTTAACCCTTCAGATACCGTCAATAAGAGACACAATAGTAAGACAATAGATGCGCGGCCACCGGTGGTCGCTTGGGGATTCATGAATTAAACGCTAGATTATACTTTCATTGCATCTCGTCTCGCTACTTCGCACATCTTTAGAAAATAAAGCACTAACAAATGAACAGCGGGGTTACCATAACGTTCAAAGTAAGACTGTTTTATTCTTATTCCAGTGTGGGTAAGAGACAGAGCTATACAGGTTGTCTAGCGCCATCTCTTACCCACACTGAAACAAGATTAAAACATTCTTACTTTTAAACGTCATGGTCTAGGTCCAGCGCAGCTTACATGGTAAACTTCTCTGTGTGTTGGTCAGAATGTGTACCACATTCTGCCCAACAGTGGAATTGCGTCTTCATTCAACACAAGTTTTATATCCTTACCACGAACTCTTAACGCGGTCCAGTTGACGACCTAATCTGAACTGTTAAAGGGATGGAGCTATCCAACATCAGTTTTAGTATATGCGAAACCCGAAACACGTGTCTAGTATTTTTTTGTAAAGAATCTATGTACAAAATTTCATAACTGTATCATGAAAAATCACAAAGTTATAAGCTTGATATGTTACCTGGTTGTCAGCATAAATACATGGTCACCAGGTCATCCGGGCGACTGAGGGGCTGTGTTGCTCCCGCACCCAGCTGTGCGCTAACTTCTCACACATGGGCCACAAAAAAAGCTGCTTCTAGCTTCTTTATGTGGCCCTTGCGGCGGTGCCGCCACAAAAAAAAGCTAGAAAGCACTTCTAGCTTCTCCAGCCACAAGCTGTCGCGTGCTTCAGCTTTTTTTGTGGCCTTATATCCGCTATGACCTGTGGTATCCAACTTGTGACTTTTTTTAAATATGTTTGGGGAAAAAAATAAGTGTAAAAATTATTGGAATCGATTTAGTTACTGATTCTGAATAAACTATATTCAGGATTCGCGTAAACTAAAAATAATGTTGTATAGGATATATACAGTACGCGTCAAATAACTTTGCCGCTCTGAAGTTGGCTACATTCACTGCGCATTAGTCAATTTTACGAAAAAGACAGCACTGCGCATGCGAGAACCTCAGTGTTACGTTTCTATCTCAGTCGCTCGTATACGTCCGATACCAGCTTGTGTTCCGCTCGCACCTATACCACTCGATAGTTCCTGCGCCGTTGTAAGGGAAGCCTAACTTCAGAGCGGCAAAGTTATTTGACGCGTACTGTACCTCCATTCATTTTTCGCTCGCTCGCTTGACATTTTATGACGTCATGGTAAGGCCTTTTGAAAGAGCTGTTGTGAAAACAATAGGTACTTAATTACTTATTATTTGACATGCATTTTACATCACTTATGTTAGTGCATGAATCCGATTTTAAAAGTTAATTTTTCGTGTTTTTTTTTAACAATTTTTCTAATACAAATATGAACACATTTAAAATCTTATGTCTTCAAGATAGGTATACCTATATCTATAGTTTATGGTCATAGCATAGACACTATTCAAGCAATAGATAAAGCTTACTAGTTTTACTGTCATATAATTATAAATTGATTTTTATCAGACATCTTAAGTTTTACAAGTTTTTCGCTAATTACATACAGTACTTAAAATAAAAATAGCACTGTGAATCTTTGCAGAAGTGATAAGTATCGACATTTCATTTCAATTTCTATATTATAATTGGATTTTTTATAACCGATTTTTAAAAAATGAGGATTTTTTAAAATGTTTGTTCGCGCATAACTTCGTCGCTTGCCAACCGATTTGAAAAATTTATTTTTTTGTTCGATGGGGCCAAATGGTCCCATAGTCACCAAGTTGGGATCTGATCATGGAATCTTGGCCAAATTGAGGGAACTCCTAAATTTAATTCAATTTTTTAGTGAAGTCGGTTTTTTTTCCATTATCTCACATATTAGAAGCGACAAGACATATTATGTAAACAAGATTTTTGAAAAAGTTTTTTTTTTTTTTTTTTCATTAGCGTTCCGTTCCGGCTTCGCACGGGTTATAATACCCGCCTATGTTACTCAGGGCGATTGTAGCTTTCCAATGGTGAAAGAATTTTTGAAATCGGCGCAGTAGTTTTTGAGTTTATTCATTACAAACAAACACACAAAAATACAAATTTTCCCTCTATATAATATTAGTGAAGATAGGTTTCGCGCTTGACCGCTATCTCACGTGATGGAAAGCGACGATGCGGTCGACGATGGAGCGCGCTTACCTAGAAGAAACTTATTCATTCTCGACTTAGGGTTGTAGCTATCAGGAAACACAGACTCCGGCAAGGAATTTCACTCGCTAGCTGTATGCACAATAAATGTGTTCCCAAAGCGTTTCGTGCATTATTGTGGGACCGACAACGCATCGCCGGTACATGGTGGATTGATTTAACTCTTCAATCGTGATAATTAGAGACACAATAGAAATACAATGGGTGGGCGTACGCCGGCGTTCGCTTGGGTTTAATGAATTAAAAGTGAATCCATGGTGTTTCTTGCACGTTCTTCTCCATAGAGATCTACAGAAAGCGTAAAAACGGAAACATATTGCTAAATCTTCACTGTCCGTCTGTCTATCACCAGGCTGTACCTCATGAACAACCGTGATAGAGAAGACAATAAAAAATTTTCACAGGTCGCTAACTACAAATTCTAAAAACTAAATTAAATATGTAAGTGGGGACAAATATGTTTTTTTTTTTCGCTGTTTTTTTTACTTCATATTAATATTGTAGTACGGAACCCATCTTATCCGAGTCTGGCTCGCACTTGGCCAGTTTTTTAAACCTACACCATCCCGCCGCAACCGCCATCCATCTACAAGTTAGTTTTTTTTTTGTTTGTTGGAGGTAATCTCTGGAAGTACTGGTCCGATTGCTGAAATTTTTTCACCGACCGAAAGCTACTTTATTCCCGAGTGACATAGGCTATATTTTATGTACGGGAGCGAAGCTGCGGCCAACGCCAGGTTTCAATAAATCGTTGGCATAGACAAGCTAATTGGTTTTATCATCATCAGATATGGATACCCATCACTTCTGCGCAGTTTCTGTCATTGTAGACACACATAAACAAACATATATATTTCATATACATATATATATATATATATAATACAAGGTGTATAAAGCCATCTCAGCATACATGCATACCCTAATATTATGACATTATCACAAGACCTAAGTTCCCATTCCTGTACCATTCTTTATACATCTATGTTTATGGATTTCTAAACTTATTAATAATTTTAAAGCTACTTTTCTATCATATATATAAATACACCATTAAATATTTAATTAGTACAAATACCTAAAGGACTTATTAGAAAATGTCTTGTTATTATTTAAGTAAAGTCTCAATAAATAATATTCATAAACAGCAAAGTTATAAGCGTTTGTTTATATCCCAAAATGTCACTCAATTTATGGACATATCGAGCCTTTTTAGGAAGAACATCGTAAGCGACAGTGAGCGTTTTTGCAGTACTAGTAGATTTTCTCTTCCATAATTAAAAAGTATTAATTCATGATAATAAATAAAAAATATAACTTCATATAACTACCGATCTAATAGAATTGTTGCTACTACATATTTTCGTAAATACTTTAATTATGGAAGAGAAAACCTACTAGTACTGCAAAAACGCTCACTGACGCTTACGGTGTTCTTCCTAAAAAGGCTCGATATTGTAACGGCTATTGATTTTAAAATTCAAATGAATTCCAATATTGACATTAGTTTTACTTTATGCGAAACCCGAAACACGTGTGTAGTATTTTTATTTAAAGAATCTATGTACAAAATTTCATAACTGTATCATGAAAAATCACAAAGTTATAAGCTTGTCCGCAGAAATACATGGTCACAGGGCCATCCGGGTAACTGAGGAGTTGTTTTCTTCCCACACCCAGCTGTGCGCTGACACCTACTGCCCGCTATGACCTGTGTTGTACTCAACTACTTAGTATCGGTGGTGTCCAACTTGTGACCTTTTTCAATATTTTTGGAAAAAAACAACATGGTGTAAAAATTTTTGGAATCCATTCAGTTAATGATTCTGAACAAACTATATTCAGGTTTCGCATATACTAAAAATAATGTTTTATATATCTGAATATGATTTAATTATGTATTAACCTTGTGAAGATGCCGCAGGAGAACCAAGGTTACCGATATAGTCTGAATAATTGCCAAACTCGCCTAAGTGGCAGTGGGCAGGGCACATTGCTCGCAGAACAGATGGTCGATGGGGTCGATGGGGCCGAATGGTGCAGCATTGGCGTTGGTAGGCCATTCACAAGGTGGACCGTTGACCTGGTGAGGGTCACGGGAATTCGATGGATGCGAGCCGCAAAGGTGTGGCGACGCTTTTGGGAGAGGCCTATGTCCAAGAGTGGACATCTTTCGGCAGAAACTATGATGAAATGGGGCGCCATTTAAAATGGACTAATGACCTGGTAGGAAGACTCGTTGGAAGCTAGAAGCAAAGTACTGGCAGTTTCAGCAAACGTTGTTGACACCTATACGGTCCGGACTAAGCGTTTCGCTTAGTCGTTTAAACCGCGTACATCGAAGAACTGGGACAATTTACCTGCTGCGGTCTTTGCGTCTGATTTTAGGTGTCTTCAAGGCTAGAGTGAATAGGCTCTTAATAAACTGTGCGCCTCACCATCAACGATTGCATCGCTGCTTACCATCAGGTAGGATCACAATAAAAAAAGGTGGGTGGTGATGAGAAAAATAAATAAAAACGAAAATTAAAAATACAAACAGTTTTTTTATTCAATAGAATGTTGTGAAAAATCACACTACAAAGTCTAAGATACCACGATACAACGTCGGTAGTAACACTTCTTTGAGCTGGCCCAGTATAATGCAGAGATTCAATACAATAAAGTCAGATTATACTGGTTGTCACCACTGACGTAGGTTTACTGTACCGTCACTTGTTTGTGAAGCCACGCTTGAGCAAAATAATTTGATTTGCAAACTGTTATTTTGTAACGTATATAAGTTGGAAATAAATACTGTGAATCGTTTTTGAAGTTTTTTTTTTCGACATCTTTCCTGTTTGTGTGGCGCCAGTGACTGAAAAATTGAAAGGTAATCGGTTGTCTTGGTATGGTCATGTGAAGAGGTGGGATGAAGCGCATATTACTAAAAGAGTTCTTAGTATACGTGTATATGGATGGAGAGGAGAGAAAGGCCGAAGACAAGATGGATGGATTGTGTGAGGAGTGATATGAAAGAAAAGGGAGTTAGTGATAGTTTGACGGGTGACAGGACAGAATGGAGTGAAGAAAACGTGTTGCGCCGACCACTAGTAATATGGGATAAGGGCAGGAAGATCTTTCCTGTTTTTAGACTACCCTGTTGGCAGGTCGCCTCCTTCTGCAGCAGTAAGGGTCAATATACACCGCTGCGGAATGGACGCGACTTTCTGCAACGAAACTCTACATAGCATAATGAACTTTATGCCAATTGTATAATATAAAAATTAAATACGAGCCAAAGAAGGTCGCGCGTCTTCCGGGGAATCCTCGCGCATTCCCGAAAATTCCCATAGCTACGAAATTGACGCTAGACTAGAGGGGAAATTGACGCTAGACTAGAGAAGAAATTGACGCTAGACTAGAGAAGAAATTGACGCTAAACTAGAGAAGAAATTGACGCTAGACTAGAGGATAAATTGACGCTTGACTAGAGGATAAATTGACGCTAAACTAGAGGGTAAGTGGACGCTAGACTAGAGGATAAATTGACGCTAGACTAGAGGATAAATTGACGCTAGACTAGAGGATAAATTGACGCTAGACTAGAGGATAAATTGACGCTAGACTAGAGGATAAATTGACGCTAGACTAGAGGATACATTGACACTAGACTAGAGGCGAAATTGACGCTAGACTAGAGGATACATTGACGCTAGACTAGAAAAGAAATTGACGCTAGACTAGACGTGAAATTATCGCTAGACTAGAGGTGAAATTAACGCTAGACTAGAGGTGAAACTAACGCTAGACTAGAGGTGGAATTACCGCTAGACAAGAGGTAAAATTGACGCTAGACTAGAGGTGAAATTAACGTTAGACAGTTATCGGATAATTAATGATGTGGGTCTAGAGTAAACTTTGAGCTGATGCACTGGACAGCAGATAACAGTTACTATTCTATTCTATTCTATTTTTTGTTGATGGCAAATAGAGCCGATGTCGACTATTCTGCCAATGTCCAAGTAAATTAGAAAAGCAAGTAGTGTATTAATATTAAAAAAATGAAAAGGGACAGTAACTGAAGACTTAAAATTCTTCGAGTGATACAGTTGCCCTTGATGGGTTAGTACTGGACTGAAACAAACAAGAAAATAAAATACATAAATATTATGATTGTTAAAACATTAAATATACACGTAAACCACAACTATACAGACAGAATATTTGGAGCTATGGGACTCATAATTTTATGTTGTTGTGACGGATGAAGATCATCAGCGCCACAAGTAATTCTGGAGAAGGATAGGTTAAGAGGGCGGGGAAGTTGATTGGGAGAGGAATTTTAAGTTTCGGGAGACGACCATGTAGGTCTAAAGGTGGGACATTGTTTGTGCATTCAAAAAATATGTGATCCAGTGTGCCTTCTTCTAAACCGCACTCGCAAAGAGAAGAGTCACGAACACGAATCTTCTCCAAGAAAACAGGCGTGCAACAGAATCCTAAGCGAATTCTACAGATGACAGAGATAATAGTTTTAGACATCTTTTTATAAGTGTAGAACCAGGGTTTTGATTTTATGGTTGGCTGAACTGCATAGTAAAACTTACCCTTTTTTTTACCAGTGGTATTCCATTACTCCTGCCATGCACATTGAAGACTTACTTTTGGCAGGTTCAGCAAGTCATACCCCTGGATACAATTGTGTGAAAAGTCAGCTGTGGTTGACGAACAAGCATCCTTGGCTAAGGCATCGACGCGTTCATTGCCCTTGATACCACAATGACTAGGTATCCAAACTAACTGAACTTCCCTTTGACTAGTAGCACATGAAAACAGGGATTTTTTAATTTTTAGAAGGAGCAAGCTATGCAATTTACTTTTGAATGGGTTCTGGGTTAAAGCTTGTAGACAGCTAAGATAATCTGTGAAAATTACAGCTTTGTCGATGTTGTGGTGTGCCTCTATAAAAAGACATGCTTCCAGTAAAGCCACACATTCGCCTGTAAACACAGAGGACTCCTTAGGACATTTAAATTGTAAAATAATGCTAGAGCTTTGGTAAAATACTGCCGCTCCAGTGTAGAATCTGTGTAAAATTTTTGAAAGCCATTCCATCGCTCGCCCACCACCGCATTGAAGGCCGAATTCGCCGAGGGGGAGTTTTTGGATATACCAATGTTATAGAAAATTTTAGGGGTGAAACATAGAACGTCATATTCGAAATTAAAAAGGGGTAATTTGGGATATTGGACAGGAGGGTATTCAAAATTTTTAGTCGCGCGAAAATGTTTAAGGATTAAGGGGATTTCTTTATTTTTCCAATAGTTTGAGGTACTGAATAAGGTATTTAACTCGTTCAGTTTTGCAATGAGAGGGTGGGAAGATCTACATATTACTCTGGATAGGAAACGGGAGGCTAGATATTGTCGCCTTAGGGCAAGAGGGGGTTCAGCGCACTCGACCTGCAAAGCGTTGACCGGAGTGGACTTCATACATCCAGAGATGATTCGAAGACACTTAGACTGAACCCTATCGAGTCCAGCTAGAGCACCTCTATTGCATGGAATCAAGTGGAATGTACCATAGTCTAATATGCTACGGACTAGGGCATTGTACACCAGTTTCATGGTATAGGGGTGGGCACCCCACCAGACACCAGCGAGGGCTTTTAGAATAGAAATGACACGTTCGCATTTTTGTATTAATGAATTTATGTGATTTTTACCTGTCAATTTTGAGTCAAGAGTAACGCCTAGAAATTTCACTTTACCTGTTAATGGGATATTAACCCCTGAAATGGTTACTGATATGGGAGGGAGAGATCTTTTCCGGGAAAAAATTACTGCCGAACTTTTGGGTGCGGATAGTGATAACCCGTGGTTTAAAAGCCAATGATTCAAGGAGTCCAGAGAGAGGCTCAGAGATGATGCAGCGTCAGCAATGGAGGGATCTGTCACATAAAGGACTAAGTCATCAGCATACTGCAGGATGTGACAGTTATTATTTAGACAGGAGCCAATGTCAACTGTGTACAGGTTGTAGAGGAGTGGACTGAGTACAAAGCCCTGTGGGAGGCCCCTCCAAGTTTGCCTTTTGTCAAAGTCCTCACCCTGGACTCTCAGAACCAATGAACGACAGAGCAGTAGACTACATATGCATTCGATCATCTTGACCGGAATACTCAGCTGGAGCAATTTCTGCCTGAGAACAGGAAGAAGAACGTTATCATATGCAGAAGACACATCTACGAAAGCTGCAACCACAGATTCGTTCTTAGGAATGCTATACGGATGTCTGGTACTAGGACTCCAACACTGTCCATTGTGCTGAGCCCTTTCCTAAAACCGAATTGGTAGTTCGGCAGCAAGTTTCTGGACTCAACTATCCACTCTAGTCGGTTTTTAATTAAGTGTTCCATTAATTTGGCTAGGACTGAAGACAAAGCAATAGGTCTAAGGCCGTTCGGATCATCTGCATGTTTGCCTGGTTTTAACAGAGGAATAACAATTTGTAATTTCCATTGGTCTGGGACCCAACCGCGATTATAACAAAAATTAATTATGTCTAGGAAATATGATTTAGCTTTTTGACCAGAATGTGTTATAAAAGAGTATGGCACGCCGTCAATACCAGGTGCTGAGTCCCGGACATGGTTGAGCACCATATTGAACTCTTTTAATGTGAATGGCATATCAAGAGGGTCTTCAGGATCAATATGTGGTGGTGCATTAAAACATTCAGAAGGAAGTGGGACATAAGGTGGAGCAATTTTATCAAAGAAAAGTTCAGCTGTTTCCCTAGGGATTGGTGACGATATTGATGGTACGCAACCACACCTAAATCTATTAATATTTTTCCACACAACTGAGATTGGGGTGGAGGGGGATAGGGATGTACAGAACCTGACCCAACCTGCACGTTTCTTCCTACGTAAAAGACGTTTGGACCGAGCATAGACTTGCTTATAAGTCAACAAATTTTGTGTGGTCATTTCCCTATTATATAGTTTTTCAGCCTCGTTCCTCAACTTAACCACTGAAGTGCATTCTTGGTCCCACCATGGAGGTGATGGGATTTTGTTCCGGGCACTATTTTTCAGTGGGAAGCAAGAATCTGCGCTAGAGGTAACGGCTTCCATAAAACCTTTATAACAGCTCTTGGCATGGTGGTGATCAGAAGGATCAGATAAATTTAAATTTGGAAGAACACCAATTTTCTCCTCCAGTAATGAGGCAAACTTTGACCAATCTGGTTTGGATAAATTGTACCTCAAAAGTGGAGGAGAAGTTTTTTCTAGATAGGTCCTATTAATCAGAGAAACAACAATAGGGTAATGATCACTACCATGCGACAGGGTTGTACATTCCCAATGGGTTGAAGCTGCTAATTCAGCAGAGCAAAATGTCAGATCAACACAACTCTTCTGTTGTCCGGGGGAAGGCCTACGTGTTGGGCAACCATTATTTAGAATGCAAAGGTCCATATCATCCAGAATTTCAACTAGAGCTGTACTAAACGCATCACAACGCTCAGATCCCCATATGTAATGGTGACAATTAAAGTCACCCATGACTAGAATTGGTCCCTGAGCATTAGAAAACATATTTCTGAGAATAGTTAAAAAGTTTTGATGGGGGTGAGCAATGTATACTGAAAAAACCGTGATGCCTTCCATCCTTCCTGATACAACGCTCATATCTCCTGTGAGTGGAGGCAGTGGTAAGGGGGAAAGTGGCACCCGATTGTTGACAAGGAGGGCTGACCCTCCATAGCCATCAGATCTGTCACATCGGAGGATGTTATAGTGTGGCATACGAAAGCTAAGACCTGGGGTAAGCCAGGTCTCAGCTATGGAACAAGCTAGAGGCTTAAATTTGTTAAGTAGGAATATGAGGTCGTGCTTTTTATGCCACACGCTCCTCACATTCCACTGTAGAAATGTTTGGCGAGACGCCATTTCTAATATCTAAAAGAGTTCTAAAAAGTTGATCGGCAACGTTGGACGGTAATTGAGAGTTAGAGGGAAGAGTAGGAATAATAGAGGGTAGAAGTTTGATGAGTAGTTCTAAAATTGAGACTGTGTTGTTGGGAGAGATATTATAGTGGTTAAGAGCACAGCCATTAGGTTGTGAGGGTTGGGGGGAGCTAATAATTTGGTGATGAGTAGATTTGTCATAGGATGGGGAAAGAGGGGCATGGATCTTGGGCTTTAGTGTCACAGTTTTTCGGTAAGATTGTGTTTTAGCTGCATTTGCATAGTTGCGGGATGGTACAGGGATTAATTTGCTGACCTCAACGTAAGGGATGGACTTCTCAGCCATAACTGTTTTGATGGCTTTCTGTCTACCACGCTCGGGGCATGACCTGCTGTTAGCAAAGTGATTCCCCGAGCAGAGAATACAAAAAGCCTCGCCCTCAGAAATGTTGCAACCATCACCTGGGTGATCGTGGCCACATTTACAACAGCGTGGTTTGGATCTGCAAAGGTTAGCCACATGACCAAATCTACAGCATTTTCGACACTGGATGGTAGGATAGATATATTGCTCTACAGGAAGGGAAGTGTAGCAGCAAAAGACTCGTTGTGGTAGCACTTGGCCATCAAAAGTGATGACACAAGTTTCTGTAGGTTTCCACTCAATCGCACCGTCACTTTGTACTTTCCTGTTAATGCGGCGGACTTTCAGGATTCGCCCACATCCAGAGGGCACAGACAAAAAAGTTAAGGCTTCTTCTTCCGAAATATCACTTGGAACACCTGTGATCACACTCATCCTTGTTATATTGAATGTGGGAATTGAGGCAGTATAACTACATTTCGCAAGAAGGTTATTCACAAGAAAGGCATTTGCGTCTTGAGGTGAAGTGAACTCCACGGATACCCGGTTTCGACCAACTCTTTTCACACCATCCCGGAGGACATTGGCAATGTTGTTTGAGATAAGAATGTTGCCAAAATTAACTGGGTGTAGAGTGGTGCCTGCGTTCGGTGCAACTTCCGATTCTGGAGACATGGACTATATAGGGGCCCTTATCCAATGCTGAATATTTTGTACGGCCAATTTGGCTCTTGGGTTGTTTGTTAGGTGGGGAAGGAGCAAGCGTATCCACGCCACTGGCGCGTTTACGAGTGTTTTGGGTCACATCTATACCTGAAACGCTACAGACAACGTCGGCAAACTGGGAAAGTGGGTTTGGGGACAAAAGGTTTGGGGAAGCTGGAATGTCGGGGGGATCAGGGTCGGGAGGCTTGTTTTGGTCCATCTTGGATGTTACAACTAATAGTTGTCACAATACAAACCTGTTTACAAACACAAGGACACCACAATTATATAAAAATAATACACAAAAGTAACAACAATCACTTAAAAACTGTCAAAACTCTCAAAACACACGTGCTATCTAGAAACCCGTGGCGAGAATCATAACAGTTACTAATTTAGTATTTGTAGAAATGATGTAACACATTCTTAAGTCTACCCTTACATAGTTCTTTTTTAAATACCCTCATTTTGAAAATTGATTTTTGAGCATTACGATGTACGGACGGGTCCCAAGTCCCAGTGTGCAGCGGGCTTCGGTGTGTAGACATCATAAGTCTTTTGTTTTGTCATGTATACATGACTGTGGCGGTCAAAAAAATACAGGGCAGATACTTAACCTAGGATATCATGTTTATAACGTTGGGGTAGCAAAATAAAACAATTTACAAATTCAAGTGGACGTTGACATTTATTTCCATTATTTCATACATTTAACATTGATTTGAAACAGTAGAACACTTACATTCTGTGGTTATGTTATAACTTAGCTTGTGTAATTAGGCCTATTTGAAATATTATTGGTGGCAACCTCGAGGTTCACATAAAGGCGCAATTCCACAGCTGTTCACGGCTATACCACGAAATTATACTTAGCTTCGCTTTGGTCCGTTACTTTCCACTAAAGATGTGCGAGATAGCTAGCCCACAAAATACTTCACTTTTTATACCCACGCTAGGCGATCCGCTAGGGTCAGCGCGTTGCGCCGAACTGTACGAGTGCAGCCGGGCGACTGAGTCGATATATCGTGTCCGTGAGCGGTGTCTATGTGTGCGTTGCTCGAGAGCGCTTTGTATGTAGATTGACTTCTGTACCTATCTATTTTGTGGCAAGATGGTAGCAAAGTGTATAATTGAGATGTGGGTGAAGGCGCCCCAGCGACGCCTTTATTTCAATTAATATGAAATAGTGATTGACTCTGATTTCACCTGATGGTAAGCAGTCAGGGCCCGATCTATCTATTTAGCCGCTCTACCGCCGCCCTTTACATGCACAAAACCATGTAAGTCACGAGTAAGTCAAATATTTCCACTATCCAACCTGAAGTAGGTTGGAAGGTGGCGCATTAAATTCTCAACCTTCCTCAAGTTAGGAAAAGGCTATAAATAGGTTGAAAGATAGGAATAAGTCAATTTTGGGCCGTCCTGGGCAAACACCCGGGGCCTATTAACTTTAGTCCAAAAGGACTTTCATAAATTACAAAACGAGACAGCGACTATTCGACCCGTTCGTTGTTTACCATCAGCTGAAATGGTGGTTAACCCTTCAGATACCGTCAATAAGAGACACAATAGTAAGACAATAGATGCGCGGCCACCGGTGGTCGCTTGGGGATTCATGAATTAAACGCTAGATTATACTTTCATTGCATCTCGTCTCGCTACTTCGCACATCTTTAGAAAATAAAGCACTAACAAATGAACAGCGGGGTTACCATAACGTTCAAAGTAAGACTGTTTTATTCTTATTCCAGTGTGGGTAAGAGACAGAGCTATACAGGTTGTCTAGCGCCATCTCTTACCCACACTGAAACAAGATTAAAACATTCTTACTTTTAAACGTCATGGTCTAGGTCCAGCGCAGCTTACATGGTAAACTTCTCTGTGTGTTGGTCAGAATGTGTACCACATTCTGCCCAACAGTGGAATTGCGTCTTCATTCAACACAAGTTTTATATCCTTACCACGAACTCTTAACGCGGTCCAGTTGACGACCTAATCTGAACTGTTAAAGGGATGGAGCTATCCAACATCAGTTTTAGTATATGCGAAACCCGAAACACGTGTCTAGTATTTTTTTGTAAAGAATCTATGTACAAAATTTCATAACTGTATCATGAAAAATCACAAAGTTATAAGCTTGATATGTTACCTGGTTGTCAGCATAAATACATGGTCACCAGGTCATCCGGGCGACTGAGGGGCTGTGTTGCTCCCGCACCCAGCTGTGCGCTAACTTCTCACACATGGGCCACAAAAAAAGCTGCTTCTAGCTTCTTTATGTGGCCCTTGCGGCGGTGCCGCCACAAAAAAAAGCTAGAAAGCACTTCTAGCTTCTCCAGCCACAAGCTGTCGCGTGCTTCAGCTTTTTTTGTGGCCTTATATCCGCTATGACCTGTGGTATCCAACTTGTGACTTTTTTTAAATATGTTTGGGGAAAAAAATAAGTGTAAAAATTATTGGAATCGATTTAGTTACTGATTCTGAATAAACTATATTCAGGATTCGCGTAAACTAAAAATAATGTTGTATAGGATATATACAGTACGCGTCAAATAACTTTGCCGCTCTGAAGTTGGCTACATTCACTGCGCATTAGTCAATTTTACGAAAAAGACAGCACTGCGCATGCGAGAACCTCAGTGTTACGTTTCTATCTCAGTCGCTCGTATACGTCCGATACCAGCTTGTGTTCCGCTCGCACCTATACCACTCGATAGTTCCTGCGCCGTTGTAAGGGAAGCCTAACTTCAGAGCGGCAAAGTTATTTGACGCGTACTGTACCTCCATTCATTTTTCGCTCGCTCGCTTGACATTTTATGACGTCATGGTAAGGCCTTTTGAAAGAGCTGTTGTGAAAACAATAGGTACTTAATTACTTATTATTTGACATGCATTTTACATCACTTATGTTAGTGCATGAATCCGATTTTAAAAGTTAATTTTTCGTGTTTTTTTTTAACAATTTTTCTAATACAAATATGAACACATTTAAAATCTTATGTCTTCAAGATAGGTATACCTATATCTATAGTTTATGGTCATAGCATAGACACTATTCAAGCAATAGATAAAGCTTACTAGTTTTACTGTCATATAATTATAAATTGATTTTTATCAGACATCTTAAGTTTTACAAGTTTTTCGCTAATTACATACAGTACTTAAAATAAAAATAGCACTGTGAATCTTTGCAGAAGTGATAAGTATCGACATTTCATTTCAATTTCTATATTATAATTGGATTTTTTATAACCGATTTTTAAAAAATGAGGATTTTTTAAAATGTTTGTTCGCGCATAACTTCGTCGCTTGCCAACCGATTTGAAAAATTTATTTTTTTGTTCGATGGGGCCAAATGGTCCCATAGTCACCAAGTTGGGATCTGATCATGGAATCTTGGCCAAATTGAGGGAACTCCTAAATTTAATTCAATTTTTTAGTGAAGTCGGTTTTTTTTCCATTATCTCACATATTAGAAGCGACAAGACATATTATGTAAACAAGATTTTTGAAAAAGTTTTTTTTTTTTTTTTTTCATTAGCGTTCCGTTCCGGCTTCGCACGGGTTATAATACCCGCCTATGTTACTCAGGGCGATTGTAGCTTTCCAATGGTGAAAGAATTTTTGAAATCGGCGCAGTAGTTTTTGAGTTTATTCATTACAAACAAACACACAAAAATACAAATTTTCCCTCTATATAATATTAGTGAAGATAGGTTTCGCGCTTGACCGCTATCTCACGTGATGGAAAGCGACGATGCGGTCGACGATGGAGCGCGCTTACCTAGAAGAAACTTATTCATTCTCGACTTAGGGTTGTAGCTATCAGGAAACACAGACTCCGGCAAGGAATTTCACTCGCTAGCTGTATGCACAATAAATGTGTTCCCAAAGCGTTTCGTGCATTATTGTGGGACCGACAACGCATCGCCGGTACATGGTGGATTGATTTAACTCTTCAATCGTGATAATTAGAGACACAATAGAAATACAATGGGTGGGCGTACGCCGGCGTTCGCTTGGGTTTAATGAATTAAAAGTGAATCCATGGTGTTTCTTGCACGTTCTTCTCCATAGAGATCTACAGAAAGCGTAAAAACGGAAACATATTGCTAAATCTTCACTGTCCGTCTGTCTATCACCAGGCTGTACCTCATGAACAACCGTGATAGAGAAGACAATAAAAAATTTTCACAGGTCGCTAACTACAAATTCTAAAAACTAAATTAAATATGTAAGTGGGGACAAATATGTTTTTTTTTTTCGCTGTTTTTTTTACTTCATATTAATATTGTAGTACGGAACCCATCTTATCCGAGTCTGGCTCGCACTTGGCCAGTTTTTTAAACCTACACCATCCCGCCGCAACCGCCATCCATCTACAAGTTAGTTTTTTTTTTGTTTGTTGGAGGTAATCTCTGGAAGTACTGGTCCGATTGCTGAAATTTTTTCACCGACCGAAAGCTACTTTATTCCCGAGTGACATAGGCTATATTTTATGTACGGGAGCGAAGCTGCGGCCAACGCCAGGTTTCAATAAATCGTTGGCATAGACAAGCTAATTGGTTTTATCATCATCAGATATGGATACCCATCACTTCTGCGCAGTTTCTGTCATTGTAGACACACATAAACAAACATATATATTTCATATACATATATATATATATATATAATACAAGGTGTATAAAGCCATCTCAGCATACATGCATACCCTAATATTATGACATTATCACAAGACCTAAGTTCCCATTCCTGTACCATTCTTTATACATCTATGTTTATGGATTTCTAAACTTATTAATAATTTTAAAGCTACTTTTCTATCATATATATAAATACACCATTAAATATTTAATTAGTACAAATACCTAAAGGACTTATTAGAAAATGTCTTGTTATTATTTAAGTAAAGTCTCAATAAATAATATTCATAAACAGCAAAGTTATAAGCGTTTGTTTATATCCCAAAATGTCACTCAATTTATGGACATATCGAGCCTTTTTAGGAAGAACATCGTAAGCGACAGTGAGCGTTTTTGCAGTACTAGTAGATTTTCTCTTCCATAATTAAAAAGTATTAATTCATGATAATAAATAAAAAATATAACTTCATATAACTACCGATCTAATAGAATTGTTGCTACTACATATTTTCGTAAATACTTTAATTATGGAAGAGAAAACCTACTAGTACTGCAAAAACGCTCACTGACGCTTACGGTGTTCTTCCTAAAAAGGCTCGATATTGTAACGGCTATTGATTTTAAAATTCAAATGAATTCCAATATTGACATTAGTTTTACTTTATGTTAGTTTTTAAGTAGGATATTGGTATTTTGTTTTTTTTTATTTATTTTTGGGATATGCGTCATGTTGGGCGCAAATAAACACTTTTTCTTTCTTTCTTTCTTTCTTTTTCTTTAAACACGTGTGTAGTATTTTTATTTAAAGAATCTATGTACAAAATTTCATAACTGTATCATGAAAAATCACAAAGTTATAAGCTTGTCCGCAGAAATACATGGTCACAGGGCCATCCGGGTAACTGAGGAGTTGTTTTCTTCCCACACCCAGCTGTGCGCTGACACCTACTGCCCGCTATGACCTGTGTTGTACTCAACTACTTAGTATCGGTGGTGTCCAACTTGTGACCTTTTTCAATATTTTTGGAAAAAAACAACATGGTGTAAAAATTTTTGGAATCCATTCAGTTAATGATTCTGAACAAACTATATTCAGGTTTCGCATATACTAAAAATAATGTTTTATATATCTGAATATGATTTAATTATGTATTAACCTTGTGAAGATGCCGCAGGAGAACCAAGGTTACCGATATAGTCTGAATAATTGCCAAACTCGCCTAAGTGGCAGTGGGCAGGGCACATTGCTCGCAGAACAGATGGTCGATGGGGTCGATGGGGCCGAATGGTGCAGCATTGGCGTTGGTAGGCCATTCACAAGGTGGACCGTTGACCTGGTGAGGGTCACGGGAATTCGATGGATGCGAGCCGCAAAGGTGTGGCGACGCTTTTGGGAGAGGCCTATGTCCAAGAGTGGACATCTTTCGGCAGAAACTATGATGAAATGGGGCGCCATTTAAAATGGACTAATGACCTGGTAGGAAGACTCGTTGGAAGCTAGAAGCAAAGTACTGGCAGTTTCAGCAAACGTTGTTGACACCTATACGGTCCGGACTAAGCGTTTCGCTTAGTCGTTTAAACCGCGTACATCGAAGAACTGGGACAATTTACCTGCTGCGGTCTTTGCGTCTGATTTTAGGTGTCTTCAAGGCTAGAGTGAATAGGCTCTTAATAAACTGTGCGCCTCACCATCAACGATTGCATCGCTGCTTACCATCAGGTAGGATCACAATAAAAAAAGGTGGGTGGTGATGAGAAAAATAAATAAAAACGAAAATTAAAAATACAAACAGTTTTTTTATTCAATAGAATGTTGTGAAAAATCACACTACAAAGTCTAAGATACCACGATACATATCGGGTGTAAAAAGACCCTTAACGTAAACGAAAACTACGTATTCTACCCATCACTGGGACAGTTTTTTCTTCTACAACTTTCCTGGGAATTCAATAGTTTCGGAGATATTCAAGGTCAAAGTTGAAATAAAAAAACCATTTTTTTTTTCAAAATCGTATTCTAAACATCATTAGAAAACTTTCTTCTGAACAAACATTATCAAAATTATTAATTTTTCATAACAAATTAATCATTTGAAGTTACAAAAATGCAATGAACACAAAATACTACGCACGCACACTACCGCGCGAGGTTCCGAGTTCAACGACCAATGCAATACGGGCTCAGCTGATCGACGCGCGCGATTTTACGTTTTCAACAAAAACTTTGATTATTGAATTTTGAAATTGTTTTAATTTTGAAATTGGGTAGGTAGGTACGTACTACCTAAACGCGACTGCGCTGAAGCAGATCTTCCGCAATCTGGCAGGTCCAGACGTCTCCTTCCGGAGGCTCTACGCGGGGTTTGTGCAGTCCCTGTACGTTAACGGAGCCCCGGTGTAGACTCGGTCGCACGGACTGAAGATGACTCAAAGGGTTATAGCCATCCTCATGATACAGGGATACTGCACGGCATCCTGCGAGGCGAGCCAAATGCGGCCTGTCATCGTAGGATTTTGGAGGCGACAGTCCTCACATGTGAAGGTGCAACGCCACCGAGGGGAAACTCCGCTGCTATGATGATGGTATACCATGGCCGCGTCAAACGGCAACTGAAGGAACAACGATCGGAGAGAGAGAGAGGGAGCTTCAGACTTTTACTGACTAAAGATCGGTAAAAGTCTGACACTCCCTTTCATTTCACACAGAGCGCGATGGGTCACTTATCTAAAAACTAAACTTGAAATCCTAGGTTTAAACTTCTACCTAGGTTCAAGCCCTACATTTAAAATAACAACGTAATAAACCTCACTAGGTACTTGTGTCGTTTTAACGAACATTGTAGGCATTTTTGAGGATGATTTCTAGTAAGGATGGTTTCTAATGCATAAGGCTGTAACGCCTAAGCAATAAAAAGCCGTCCTGTTAAGTATGATTGTCAATAAATCTCGTAAGTACCTACCTACCTCACTTTATAAAAATGTTTAGTAGGTAGGTACCGACTAAATTACATTTCAAAACATGGAACGAGCACGCGGCGCGTTTTATCTGCGTAAATTCCTTTGTTTGTCGATCGGGAGTCACAAAGTGAAACCAGCCACCTTAGACGCAGGCTTGCAGACGGAGAGCAATGGGTAGCTCTCCGGTCAATAACTACCAAACCCTGGTGGACGGCGCGATGTGGAAGCTGTCAGCAAAACTGATGGGTCCCGAAAGAAACGATGCCTGAAAGGGTCGCGAGAACGTTCGAAATAGTTATCGCGACCTTGAAACGCAAAGGCAACTGAAGGAACAACATTGGGTTTCAGTCAATAAAAGTCTAAAATTTCCTCTCGCCCCATCAGAGTGCGAGGTAATTTTGATGGTTTCCCAACATCAAAATAAATCGAAGCTGCACAATTGCAGCAGTCTGAAGAACTAAGATACTTACCGACTGCGGCCTTTACAACTACCTACTAGCTAGGTACGTATTTTACAAATACTAATCGGAATTTAGTCAGAATTTCATTTTTCTGTGTTCATTGATAACATTTTTTTTTAAATAGTAATTTACGTAAACTGATTTACGCAAACCCAATTTAGGTAATTATTTATAACTAGAGCGATATTTTATTATTACACCATGCTGGCGCTGGCGCCAGCAGCCAGTAGCATGCGAGCGGCTTGTGCTCAAAGAAAGTTACCGCCCACCGTGGCGGTGCGCACCTGTGACATCAAAAGAGCCGCCCGCGGTCCGACCTCCTCCCTATCCCCGCAAACAATTTATAGGAATTTTATTTTTATTTATTGCGAATTAGTTCAATTCTTGCGTCATCGAATGCACTCGTGTTTTTTTTTTTGTTGCGATTTACTGTTATTAGGTTTGTGTTGTTTTGTGTGATAGTCTGACTGATATTAGTGAAAGTGTTAGAGTGATAGGCTTAGTTTCGATATTGTGAGTGTGTTGTGTGTTTGTGTGTGAAGTGTCTTTTTAGGATTATTTTAGTAGGTAGTAGGCACCTTTCGCGAGTTAAGACTGCCTTTGATGTTTATTCGGCGCGCGAGTACCTACTTACGTGAATATGGTTTACTGTTACGGCATGGCTCATGGAAACGCTACTGCAGCCCTGCGAGTGTACGGGATTGATGGGATTCGTGGGCGTGTCAGCCCACGGATTCACGGTTCTTCACTTCAACGATTGCTGGACAATCAATCGATTGTACCAATTTCTTTGGGAGGCGGCCGACAAGTACGACCGGCAGCAGAAGAGGCCATTCTCGTTGTGATGCGGGAAAACCCACGGTTGGGCCAAAATATTGCGGAGGCGGCATGGTCATCACGCTCGGCACACGGTTTCCCATTCAACTGTGCATAAAGTGTTGAGGAGGGATAGGCAACGGCATTACAAAATCCATCGTGTGCAAGCGCTCGTGCCAGGCGACGCGATGCGTCGCATGGATTACTGCAGGTGGCTGTTGAGCCAGGACCGAAACTTTGACCATAAAATTATTTTTACCGACGAGAGTACTTTCACAAATAATGGAATGTGTAACCGCCGAAATACCCACTATTGGTGCTTCGTCAATACAAATCAAACTATGGAAACAGGCTTCCAGACACGGTGGAAACAATCTGTCTACGGCGGGCATTGTGGGAAACCAGATCCTAGGCCCAGTTTTCTTGCCACCGAGAATGGACGGGCCTGCCTACCTTGCATTTTATTACTGGGTACCTAACCGACACTTTAAAAGAGATGCGACTAGCTCGAGAGGCTTGGGTTGTGGTACCAGCACGACGGTGCGCCGCCTCATGTCGTGAGACCAGTTCGCGAGCAACTGACTATGCTGTTCGGAGACAACTGGATCGGACGATTTGGGCCTCATGCATGACCAGCTCGCTCGCCTGATTTAACCTCTCTGGATTTCTTTTTGTGAGGTTACGTCAAAAATAGGGTGTTTGACCGCCCATGCGAGACCGCTGCTGAAATGCGACAGAAAATTATTGATGTGTTTGAAGAACTTAAGCAGCGGTCAGCTCAAGAAGGAATCCTAGAACGGTTTCATGAAAACACGCGGGCTAGGGCGCGCATCTGTCTCCGCGTGGGAGGTCGGCAGTTCGAACCGGAGCTCGTCAGTGTCGAGAGGCCACCTGTGTTGGATGACAGCTGAAGCGACGGACAGTGTAGGTAAGTACTCAAGCTATTTAAAAACTGTGCCTACTTATTTCGTGTAAACGTAAGTAATTGAACACAACACAGAAATTTTTAATTACCAAGAGCCTACTAAAGGGCTCCATGGTAGTAATGCCAAATGCCATGTCACTACCAAGGTGACCTTGCTAGTTGCAATCCGTGGCGCGTTTTTCCAACCACCGAACCTGTTGGCGTGTGGTTTACATCCATGCAGCCGCAGCATGAACCAAGGCCACCTTGGTTAGAACCAAGTTGGAACGCTAGTTTGCAACCGTGTAGCAAACCTTTAACGTAATACCTACACCATTCAAAGCGCGCGCGACGCCCGGGCGCCGCGCCTCGCCTATCGTATACGTACTACACACACACCGGCACAATCAGTTGGACGCTTTACATTGCGCGCTAGGAAAAGCGTCATTTTTTTAAAGGTTGAAAAAAAAGTTTGTTTCCCAGCAATATTTTTTGGCCAAAATGACTTAGTTATATGTACAGAATGTGTAGTTAACGGGTATGTGATCGGTCTTTTTACACCCTGTATAATGTATACTAATTATTAAATCACATACATGTAATTATTCATTATTATTTTAAATACACACCCAATCTTTATAGGATGCTATGACCGATTATTAAATAAAAATAAAAAATAAGACCTAAAATTTTAAAATACTGCATCATAGCATAGCATAGCATAGCCGGCCTTATAATGTTCTCACTGCTGGGACTCAGGCCTTCTCTCTAGGAGAGGGAATGGGCCGTACTCCACCACGCGGGCCCAGTGCGGGTTGGTAAATGTCACATGTCTTCGAATTTTTGGTTCTAGGACATGCCGGTTTCCTCACGATGTTTTCCTTCACCGTTTTGAGAGCAGTGTCAAATACTGCATCGCAATGTCAAAATTCGTGAGAGTCAAAATGGCGGATGTAGCAACGCGAATGAAATTATAGTAATTACCGAAAAAATTTAGCCAAAATGTACTAATTAGTACCTAGCTTTAAAGTATTTGTAACTCCTTCAAAATGAAATTATTTCAAAATTAAGGTACAGAAATCAACTAGCGGGCTGTTCTGGCCTCGTTAGTAAAAAAGACGCATCTAACATTTTTTCCAGAGTTGAGTTATATACATTGCCGGAATCAGGACATAATGGCGCATTTGCCTGTATTTTTTATAATTCGCCAACTTTCTCCAGTGCGGTTTTAACACAAGGAAAAAGGCCGTCTCGTTTCATTCATTAAAACATTTTTTTAATCCGTTTTCGTTTTTGTTAGATACGTCTTTTTAACTATTAGGGACAGTGTTGTCCAAACCAGCTGACAACACCCATCTGGCTGGAATATTCTCCCTTGCCACCGGAAGTTTGCAAGACTTTCTCCTCTCTAAATTCCGCATATTTTTATTTTTTGAAGATAATTTTCTTGTTTGAGAAGAAAGAAAGAAGAAAGAAGAGAAAGAAAACATAATTATTCTGCCTGAACAGACGCACTAATCGTCACAAAAAACATACAAAAAACAGAAGTACATTTAGAGTTCCGTCTCCGGGTAAAAATTGGACCCTATTTCTAAGACGCTGTGCGTCTGTCTGTCACCAGTCTGTATCTCAAAAACCGTGATAGCTAGACAGTTGAAATTTTCACAGATAATGATATTTCTATTTTGACGATATTTCTGTTATATATAACAACAAATACCAAAAACCGAATAAAATAAATATTTTAGTACTTACGGCTCCCATACAGCAAACGTAACTTTTTTCCCGTTTTTGCTACGGACGGTGCGAAAAGCTTCGTGAGCGAGTCCGTCTCGCACTTGGCCGATTTATAATCTTTTTTGGGGTCACAGCATCCCATAAAGATCTTATTCATCTGAACAGATCAATCACAGTTAGTTAAATACCCCCCAACTGACTATTTTTAGAGTCACCTCATTATGTTCACAAAACAGATGAAAGAGTTTAGAATGGCCTTGTGGGCGGGGCAGGCTTGCCAAGTAGGGCAATGCTCATAGTTCAACTACCAATAGCAAACTTGCGATCTAAGGGTGCGTGGTCTGTTAGTTGCGTACTGGCTGGTTTACACAGTGCGAGCTAGCCTTCCGAGTAGCTGCACTGCAGTAACTCGCACTGTTTGGACGTAACTTGCGAGTAACTCGTACGTGCGAGTTGGTCGGTAGCTCGCATCCGAGTTACTTCAACATTTTTTGTTTTCACTCGCATGCTCGCCTGGCAGCAACTCGCACATAACAGCGGCTCGTGCGTCGCTCGCATCGTTTGGACGCGTTCGCCAGTGCTAGCCGGGCAGTTGTGAGTGGAATCCGTGTTTTTTAGTGTGCTACGCCTGTGTACTAAATCGAGTTCGAAATGGCTGCGGATAGATGGTATTCATAAAATTGTTGTCATATAACTCGACATCGCGACACGACTTCGGACTGGGCAGTAGCTAGGTGTCGTGTAGACAGCAAAGGCGAGTCTAGCTACTGGCGTACGAGTAGACAAACCGAGTAGCTGTCTACTGGCTAGGCAGCAGCGCGCACTGTGTAAACCAGCCTTAATGCGCGTTCGTATTGGTTTATTGCCTGTAGAGGAGTTAAAGGGTGAGAGACAAGCGGCGACACTCGTTGTAGTACAAATCGGAAAGTATTTCCTTTCTAACCTCTTTCATCTCTGTGATTAGAATCAAACTGTCTTACATTACATTATTTATTTCATAAAACGTGTAGGAATGAGAAAAAATAGCTGTGTGAAGGTTTTGTGAGAAACAAATGAATTTATGCTTTGAAACTGGCTATGCATATGGCTCTGAGGCGTGGTCGCTGACAATGGGCCTCATCAGAAGGCTTAAAGTCACCCAAAGGGCAATGGATAGGGCTATGCTTTGAGTTGCCTTACGTGGTCGAATCAGGAATGAAGATATCCGTAGAAAAACCAAGTTTGTTTAAATATCTTATATTGCGAATGTTAAAAAAAATATTCATTTGTTTCCCACAATTTTCACACAGCTAATACAGTTGTTATTATTATTATTATAAATATGAAATATTGAATAAAAATAAAGTTGAAATGCTTTCGTGACAATATTATGGGAAATATTTCTAATTTAATATAATGACGACAAATTGTATACAAAAACACTTTATATTAGGTAACCGTAAGGCCCAACAATCTATTTTAATGACAAAAATAACTAGACATTCCAGCACAAGATACTTTTTAAAATCATAAAATTACAGCCCAGCGGCCTAAAATTATGATATGATATTTAAACGTAATTTTTTGTTTACCCTTTTTTATGGTGGGCAAAAATCATCCAATGACAACTCTCAGAGATGTTGTCAGACTTTTAATGACTAAAAACCTACCCCGTACCTTCTAGCCTTCATACCGGGGCTCGAGCTCCCTTTCGGATAACCCTGGCCCCAGTAGGCTTCAACCTAGCTGCTTTGTTTAACCACTCAGGCACAAATGTACCGAATTCAGACATCGGTACACTAAATACAGTACACCTCAGTACAAGCTAACTTAAACCTTATTTTCACATATTAAGGTTTAAATTAGCTACGTTATGTGGTGTACTGTATTTAGTACACCGATGCCTGAGAGGTGAAACAATCAACCGTATGAAAGCAGTAATAAGAGCTCGGGGAGGGAATACAAGTAATTAAATAAACGTTTCTTAGCTTTTTTTTCATTTACGTGTGTTGTTTTACCAATTTCCTTCATACAAGGTAAAAATTACTTGTTAAACAAAATACAAAACACATACAATATGTTTTTTGCATGGAATAGTTAACTTTAGATATAGGAAATACAAGAATTAAGCCGAAACCATAAAAAAGAAAGAAAAAAGTTCTGGGCTGCGAGTACCTATTTTTAGCACACCGAAATGTACCTATATCGACCTAAATTTAGGTTAGGCCTTACGAAGTAGCAATATGGTTGCTACAAGTGAAATGTAGGGGTTCTAAATAGAAACACCACTATGAAAAGTGAGCATTTTTATACAATTTGTCGAAATTATAATCATACATGCGTTTCATCAATTGATATTTAATAGTGTTAGAACATTTTAAAACTACTTAAAATCTAATTTTATGTAGACCATTGTTATATCAATTTTGTTTTTTGATCGTGTGATAATATGTAAAAAAAAAAAAATTCCATCGTGGATTTTTTTTTACTAATCGTTTGTTTTGTAGATTAAAGAGGAGGTATTATCACCTCATGTAATTAGAGTTATTTCTAAAACACTGGTAACCTCTCAGGACTATGTTACTAAGATCATAAATAACTTTTGTTCTATGACTTTTAGAAATTTATCATAGTTTAGTTAATCAGATTTCTATATAATAATAATAATATTTAAATTGAACATTCTAAATATTACAAAATCTATGCGAAGCAAGCGATAGTACAATAGTTGAAGAGAGTGGGATCGCGCTTTTGTCGCGTCATACAGACGTAGGTAGGTATAGCAAAATACAGAGTTGAATTGTGTTAGAACAACGAAATTTTGAAGGTTTGTTTTTAGTAAATGAATTATGTTTTGTAAAATGTCATAGAACTAAAGTTGATTTTTATGATGATTAGTAACATAGTCCTGAGAGGTTGGCAGTGTTTTACAAATAACCTGTTTATTGAAAAACACATTGTGACTGGCCCGGTATTAAATCCGCAACCTTATAAATGAGAGGTAGCATTTTTTATTAAATAACATTTTTTTATTACACGACCAAAAACCAGATTACCCTTAATAAATGTATATAGTGATAATAATAATAATATAACAATTAATAACACAGCGTCACGACAGTCATACGACAGTCGTAATACAGTCGCATTTTTTAGCATTATAAAAAGTGATAGTTTTTGGACATAGCTCGTCATATTCATAGTCTAGTATATTTTAGTTAATATACGCGTTTTTTGTATCCTTTATGATACGTTTAGAGTTTATTGTATCATGTATACAATAAATGTATCATGTATGATACAATATACGTATCATTTATGATACAAATACAAAAATCAATAAGAAAAGCGTTAACATCTAATCGCGTTTGTGAATTCGGCTTCAATATTGTTCGCTTAAGTTTACATTACTTAAAAACTATTGAACAATTTTTTTTTTTCATTGAAAATGTCGATGTAGCTCCCCGAAATACGTTCGTTATTTTTGGGTACCGTACCTAAGGGTAAAAATGGGACCCTATTACCAAGACTCCACTGTTCGTCTGTCTGTCAATTATTTCATGAAACGTGACAACTATTTGTTGCTACAACAACAAATACTATAGAAACAATAAAATAAATACGGTAGTTTCCAGGGTGAAAATAACTACATTTTATTTAGCTGTATTTTAGATTATAAAAAAATATTGGACACGTATTTTTTCTTTTTTCGATTAAACAAAAACTAACAAAGATATAGCCCATTAAAGTTACGTGTGACGTCACTCCGTGCGAAAAAATGCAGCACGGCGTGACGTTACACGTAATTTTAATGGGCTATATCTTTGCCATTTTAGGTTTAATTTACAAATAAAAAAATACGTGTCCCTTATTTTTGAATAATCTAAAAGACGGACTAATTAAATTTTTCTAGGCAACTAGCCAATTGTGTGAAGAAAAAATATTACGGTCGGACTCGCACTTGACCGGTTGCGTTTGTTTAGTAATTTCATGAAATACAGAGAAAAGTAGTAGTATATGATAGAAAAGGAAGACAAGAGAACCATGGAAGACTGCGCGGTATTCTACAAGGTGGACCGACCATGGTGAGGGTCGAGAGAATCCGATGGATGCGAGACGCGCAAGACCGGTCTTATAGCGACACTTGAGGGAAGCCTATGTCGACAGTGAACATCTTTCGGTTGACATTATGACTGTAATATTTGTATTGAAAAGCAAAAATTAGCTTGAACATGATGTATAGAGGGAGTCTCTGACATCGACGCGACGCACAAATGAATACCATGAATCCAGTACTAGATTCTAGACCCCCCAGTGGTGGAATTTTTCGTCGGATTTTTCTTATTTTTTTCGTTTTTTAATTTAGACTGTATAAAAGATAGATGGATAGTGTGAGAAGTGATATGAATGAAAAGGGAGTTAGTGATAGCGTGACGAGCGACAGGACAGAATGGAAGAAAAAAACGTGTTGCGCCGACCCCAAATAAAACGGGACAAGGGCAGGAAGATGATGAATTTAAACTGTATAAAATCGTTCATTTATCATTTTTACCGAAAAAAAAAAATGAATGAAATACTAATGAAATCAAAAATGTCATTAGGATTGATTAGAATAACGATATTATCTACCCCTATGACTTTTTAATTAATTAATTTTTAAATTAAATGTGTTTTTTTTTTGGTTTTTTACTAAAAATATCATTAAGTTTTTTTTTTACGGTGGGCAAAAAATATCTAATGACAACCCCCGCTCTTGAGTGGAGCAAGATAGTGTCAGACTCTTACTGACTAAAAACCCACCCCGTTCCTTCTAGCCTCTTCATACCGGGGCTCGAGCCTCCTTTCACATAACCCTGGCCCCAGTAGGCTTCAACCCAGCTGGGCGCCTTCTGCTGCTGACAACTTCTTGAGAAATATCATCAGGTTTAGTTAGAATAACGATTTTACACAGTATAAATACAAAAAAGAACAGATTTTTTTTTTCAAAAATTGGGAAAAATCCGACGAAATATTCCACCACTGAGGGGTCCAGAATCATGTAAGTACTGGATCCGTGGTATTTGTTTGTACGTCGATGTCAAAGACACCCTGTATAAATAGATACATTGGTATTGATTTGATAAATTGGTAACATCTGATAAAAACGTATATTCGGGGTACCACGAAAAATATTACAACAAATCTCGTTGTCCAAGAATACAAACAAATCAAAGAATGGCAAAGGCAAGCCACTTTCTTAACCCTTAACCGCCCACATCGGATTTATCCGACGAGTTTTTCTGCGTCCAGAGTCGTGTGTTAGCGACTGGGTACTCCATCTCGTTCAGCTCTTCAATCCCCATAGGTGACAGAAGAGCTGACGAGATGCGAGTATTTGGTCGTGGATGTGCGACCTTGGCGGAATAAACGCGAGTGTCTGTCGGATATATCCGACGTGGGCGGATAAATAATACTATTGTATATTAATCGACACTGAGATATATATTAGGAGTTAATTACAATTGTTTTATTTGAATAAACTGATATAATTAGACTTAAAATCATACATTTATGACGTCGAATTTTAAAGTCATTATACGCTTGGGGTATAGTGCGTTTCACGTAAGAATTCTCTTCGCCGTAATGTTGGCAATACGAAAAAACAGTGTTGCTATATTTTTAGCAATGAAATTACTTAATATTAGGGAGATTAACTGATATTTTTCGTTAATTTTAACTATAGCCTTATAATTTTCTTTTGAAACTGTAAAAGACTATTTTTTAACCAATTTCTAAAAAAGGAGGAGGTTCTCAATTCGGATGTTTGTATTTTTTTTTTAATGTTTATCGCGCATAACTTCGTCGCTTGCCAACCGATTTGAAAAAATCTTTTTTCGTTGGAAAGGGTATACTTCCCAGCAATTCAATTCTTTTTTTTTACACAGACAGGGGAGCCAACATAACGGTGAAGGGCATACTTACGTGGAACGCACTAATACGCCTTACGCATCCGTGGACAGTCGATCACGATCTAGCCGTTGTGAGCGGCAGCTCAGCACGGGGCGGTGAGCGGTATGAACAAAATTTTAAACACGCCACGAGAGCCCGCTCATAGCGGCGCGCCTGCTTACCGATGCCGCCCCGCAAACCAAACTTTTGAAATAATCGGTGTATGACTACTTCGTAAAATCAACAACAAATCGATAGTAAATACAAAAATCGCTCTAATGCATTGATCACACGTAACGAGTAAACAGGCAAGATGGTGCTCTCGGCCGAATACTCGGTACGTATAAACAGAGCGACGAGTGCTCGGCCGAGCGCCTATCTCTACAACACGCTTATATCACTGTCACTTTTTTACTCGGTGCGTGTGATCAAGGCATAACGCAATGTCAAAGTCAAATTGTCATAATTAAAGTGCGGTCGACTGTACTGCACGCGTTCAGCGTACTTTATACCGCTCAAAATGAGTGACCGAAACAACAAAGCTCAAAATGAGCCGATTCATTTTTAGCGTCAAAAAAAAAAAAATGAAAAAAAACATCGCTTTTTTCGTTTTTATTTTAGGTATTTTTGTAGTGTTTAAAATAATGATGCCTACCTAGCTTCGGGCAAGTCGGCAAAGAGTTCAGATGATGTTACAGCACCTGCAGTACCTAGGCCTGGCGCCTGCACCGCCGACGGGCGGAGTCACGGGAGCAAAGTAGGCGTGAACCTTTATGTTCGGGAGATGGTTCTGTGAATAAACGAGGACTTGAGAAGATAGCTCACACACGTTGACAGCGGTACTTTTTGTATTTCCTGCGATACGGGGCACTTTAGACCTCGTACAATTATGGTGATACGAGGCTTATTAGATCCCGTAAAGTTTAAGAAACATAGCTAAATTATAGAAATGGAATATCGTTAATTCAATAAAAGTGGCACGTTTAAATTAAAAGATAACATAAAATTTTATTTCTTTAGTACGAGGTTGAAGCGACCCCGTATTAAAGTAGGCATTCCGCACTTCAGAGTAAATGCTTTTCTTAGCCACACCGCAATTAAGACAAACTGTTGTTTTTTATTTTAGATACAAGCGTAAAATCATAAAATTCCTATCGATACTCCATAGAATAAATTACTTTCCAGCACATACCCTCAGTTTCCTGATAGCATTCCTGCTGACCATCTGGCAATCATATAACTCGATCAGCTGCAGGTTGTGACACGAGATCAGGTGTTCTAACGCGCCGTCCGTCACTAGCGGGCAGTTGTCCAGACCTGGCACAAAAAAATCTCTAAATTGTATGAAGAAAATTCACTTGCTTCTTTCTTTTCAGTCCACCTTTGTACTCTTTTGTGCATGGAGAAAAAAAAAATAGATCTTACAACTTTCTACGGTAGAAGAACTGAGTTGCGAGCCTTGGTTTTGTCCAATGACCTGTAGGTAGTTAGTAAGCAACGCCGACTACTACCTACAGGTCAATGGACTCGCTCAGCTGACGTTTTCTTAAAGAAATTAATTTCGTACATGCGTAAATTAATACGAGTTGTATAAAAGGTTCTTTATGTTTTTATTTTATAGGTACAAATCGATAGTGTTCCATGTCGCGGATCGACCCTCCACGGGATTAAAACTATCAATGTGGTGTACAATAATCAACCGTTTTCAAATTTTCTTATTTATTTATTTATTTAATGCTTTATGCACACAAAGTACAGAGGCGGACATAATGCCTTAGGCATTTTCTGCCAGTCAACCTTTGGGTGATGCAGAGAAAAATAGTGGCAGGTGCAATAAATGAGAAAGAGAAAACGAACAAGAATCTCTATACAGTCTTTTCTGTCATGAAGATGGATAGATTATATTTTTTTGATTTAATGGGTATAAATGTGCTCACAGATTTACACACTTATACAATGTGTAACATTAAATGCACAAAACCTCAGACACCCCAAATGATTTTTAATTCAATTGACCTAATTCCGTGAGAAACAAGTAACATTAAAAAATAATTAAAGGTTTTATGAGCAGTTTTAGTTTGTTTAAAATTCATATCTGCATTGAAATAAGAACTTTTATTATCCCGAGTATGAGAAAATTTGATTGGACTACAACCATTTGTGTTTGTTTACCTATTTGGGCGGGTTTGCGCACGTGATGGCTTGACCTATTAATAAATAAACAAGGCAAAATTTTTAATGAAGATTTTTTTGAAAAATGTAATCTTATATATATATATAAAAATGACCCCCGTTTTCCGTTGTCACGACTTGGCATGAAAACGGCTTGACCGATTTGGCTGATTTTTTTTTTGTTGTGATTGTTATCGTGAGGACAAGGTTCTTATGGAAAAAAATAAGAGTAGGGTAGGGTAGAGTAGGGTAGGGTAGGGTAGAGTAGGGTAGAGTAGGGTAGGGTAGGGTAGGGTAGGGTAGGGTAGAGTAGGGTAGAGTAGGGTAGAGTAGAGTAGAGTAGGGTAGGGTAGGGTAGGGTAGAGTAGTGTAGAGTAGGGTAGGGTAGAGTAGGGTAGAGTTAGATATAGTAGGGAAGAGCGGGAGCGAAGCCGCGCGGGCAAAAGCTAGTCTATAATAAAAAGTGATTTAATTGATTTTGCTCGTTATTCTGATCAAACTATTTTCAGGTTTTGCGCTACACCTTGTATGCTACAACGGTTTTCTTGACGTGTCTTTTCTCTAGAAAGTAATAAAGGGACCTAATGAACTTACCCAGCACGGTGAGGTGCTCGGCGGCGCACGGCGACATCGATAACTGCTTGATGCCGTAGTCTGTTATTAGCTCGCAGTGGGACAGCGTCTAGAACAATAGTAATATTATGTTATTTTACGTCACATCTTTATTTATACCTACAACATATAATCACAAAATAGGTACAGAAGTCAATCTACATACTGTGCGCGCTCTCACAACGCACACATAGACACCGCTCACGGACACGATCTCTCCTCGCCCTCGGCCCGCTCGTCGAACAGTTCCGGCTCAAACGCTCATTAGTGTGCGTCCACCGAGCGTAGGTATAAAATGTGAAGTACATACATGAGATTGTCTTCTGTACCTATCTATATTGTTACATACTCGTAATAAGCGCACATCTTGAAAGTAATATGTTTTAGATCGGATAAGCGGTAGGAGTTCGTCACCGGTACATGGTGGACATCCCACCCATACGTACAAAGCGTTTTGGGAACACATTCATTATGCGTACAGCTAAGGAGTGGAATTTCTTACCGGAGGCCCCTGATAGCTACAACCTAAGGGACTTTAAGTCAAGGTTGAATAGGTTACGTCTAAGCAATTGTGCTCCATTGTCGACCACATCATCGCTTACCATCACGTGTGATAATGGTCCACTCGCATGATTAATATTGTATTTTGTTTTTCTATGCATGCAACCATATTTGTACGCCTCTAGGCATAACACAGCGACCTATGAACTTTTATAAGATCTGTATCCACTACCTGTGTTATACAAATAATAAATGATTATTGATTATTATTGATTATAGAACAACTGTGAGCCTATGAATAATAATAATAAAAAAAGTTACTTGATGTTTCCCAACTATAGAAAAAATAAATCGCTTTGATTGATTGATTACCCCTAAATAAGATAATATATTCTTTATCTAGCGGTTTTGCTCTAGAGCGGAGAGAGAGGGTCATACTTTTACTGACTAAAACCCACTTGTATTTCTTCTTTGCCTTGCGTCCCAAAACACCGGGGTTCTCTTTCGGACAATTCATGGATCCCAGCAGGGTCCAGGAATAGGAATCTATGTACAAAATGTACATAGATTCTTTACATAAAAAAACCTTTTTATAAAAAAACAAATAACCGACTTCACTAAAAAATTGAATTGAATTTGAGGAGTTCCCTCGATTTCGCCAAGATTCCATCATCAGATCCCAACTTGGTGACTATGGGACCATTTGGGAAGTATACCGTTTCCAACGAAAAAATAATTTTTCAAATCGGTTGGCAAGCGACGAAGTTATGCGCGAACAAACATAAAAAAAAAACATACAAACATCCGAATTGAGAACCTCCTCCTTTTTTAGAAGTCGGTTAAAAAGACACGTGTTTCGGGTTTCACCTAAAACTAATGTTGTATACAGTAACACTATACTTACTAGTTTCTCAAGCCGGGGACATCCCATGGACAGATGCACGAGCGTGTTGTCTGTGATCAGGACGCACTCTTCGAGGTCCATCCTCTCGATCATCTTGCAACTCTGAATAAAAATATTTGATAATTTAGCATAGTTTATTTGAATATAGATAGAACAAGAAAGCAGAAAAGAAGTGGTAGCCGAGTGGTAATGGCCCTGACTGACGAGTCGAGGTCTTGGGTTCAAACCCAGCTAGGCGCATTTATCTTTATTTATCACCACTGCTCTCAAAACGGTGAAGGAAAACATCGTGAGGAAATCGCCATGTCCTAGAACCAAAAATTCGAAGACTTGTGATATTCACCAACACGCACTGGGCTCGCGTGGTGGATTACGGCTCATTCCCTCTCCGAATGATGAATGAATGAATGGAGGCGATGGCGGACAGGGCGGCGTCCGTGAGGCGCGGACAGCCGGACACACACAGCTTGGATATTGCCTTGCTCCACTCACCCTGGCTAAGGCCTGGAAGCCGGCATCCGTGAGCTGGCTGCACTGCGCCAGCTCCAGCGTCACGATGTCGGGGCAGCGCGCGGCGATGGCGGACAGGGCGGCGTCCGTGAGGCGCGGACAGCCGGACACACACAGCTTGGATATTGCCTTGCTCCACTCACCCTGGCTAAGGCCTGGAAGCCGGCATCCGTGAGCTGGCTGCACTGCGCCAGCTCCAGCGTCACGATGTCGGGGCAGCGCGCGGCGATGGCGGACAGGGCGGCGTCCGTGAGGCGCGGACAGCCGGACACACACAGCTTGGATATTGCCTTGCTCCACTCACCCTGGCTAAGGCCTGGAAGCCGGCATCCGTGAGCTGGCTGCACTGCGCCAGCTCCAGCGTCACGATGTCGGGGCAGCGCGCGGCGATGGCGGACAGGGCGGCGTCCGTGAGGCGCGGACAGCCGGACACACACAGGCGCCGCATCGCCGGGCCCAGCTTGGATATTGACTCGTCTGTTAGTTGCTACAAAACAAAAACAAAAATGTTTTAGAAACATTTATCTCCATCTAATCTCTAGTTCGCTCATAGCTGGACGTAAGATCTCTTTTTTCGCATAATAAAAATTTTACTTATCAGTTTTTTAAAACTACCCTCAAAAGACGATTTTTATGAAGATGCTACTAATGAATTAAAATAATATTATGTAAGTATTTTACTCTATACGAAAAAAATCTAAAAATATGTCGGCGGAGGATGCCGATTATGGCTGGGGTATCGAGCAATAAACAGACTTTTCCAGATCACACAACTGATTTATTATAATGCAAACTTTAGGTTTTCACTTCACATAACGAGCCGTGAGACAGTCCCCGAGAATTGGACGTTGTACATCGCACGACTGCCGACAGAGGAATGAGCCTCGGGCCTCTGCGCTCGGCAGTTCGGCACTTTTACCTGTTCAGTTCATGCAAACGTCAGACCGGGTTCTGTCAAAGTGACATGTGTCACTTAGCTCGTTCATTCGTTCTCAAGCTTCCGTACTATTGACTTCTCCGACAAATATATTATTAAGATAGGCAAAAAGAAGTCGGTAATAGTTTTAGTTCATAAAGTAACAAAATATATTTTTTTAATTTAATTTCAAATTTTCAGTTTTTATTATCTGTACTTTTATCATTATAAAATAGCCACCATGTTATTACGTCATTCAGTTGTGTAAATTAAAGTGACAGCTGTCAACTGATCGGCCATACTGAGCGCATTTGTTTATACAGCCATCTGACGTCATGACCTTAGAGTAAATATGGCGTCCACTGCGTTCTGCATTACGCGCGAAATTTGAACATGTAAATTTTAAATGCATTTTAGGGTAATTTTTTTATTATTATTGATAGGCTCGCGTTTGACCACCATCTCACCTGATGGTAAGCGACGATGTGGTCGACGATGGAGCACGCTTGCCTAGAAGTAACCTATTCACTCTTGACTTAAAGACCCCCAAGTTGTATCTATCAGGAAACACAGACTCCGGCAGGGAATTCCACTCCTTGGCTGTACGCACAATAAATGTGTTCCCAAAACGCTTTGTGCGTATGGATGTCAACCATGTACCGTGACTTCGGGCTCGCGGACGGCGAGCCATGGATAGCTCGCTGTCCGACCGTCCGGTAACTGTCCGGACCGAGCCCAAAACACGACCGCGCGCACTGTTCCCGCGCGCCTCAAGGAGTTGTCAGCAACAGCAGAGGCCCAGCTGGGTCGAAGCCTACCGGGGCCAGGGTTATCCGAAAGGAAACTCGTGCCTTAGTTTGAAGGCTAGAAGGAACGGGGTGGGTTTTTAGTCAGTAAGAGTCTGACACTATCTCCCGCGCCACCCAAGGGCATAAGATGATTTTTGCCCACCGAAAAAAAAAGGACCATAGAATCTAATTAAGACATTTTTCAAAAATGAGTGTAATATGCTATACTCACATCGCATCCCTGAGTGTTGAGTCCCGATAGGTATGGGCAGTATGTAGCGAGCGTCGACACACAGTTGTCATTCACATTCTTACAACCTGCAAGTAAAATTGTACATTGAAGCTAACCTAGCTAAATAGCAAGAACCATACGGGGTTATTTATAAAACACTAGCAACCTCTTAGGTGCTAGTTAAGAGGGTCCTTCTCCACTCGCTTATCGTAAACATCGAAAATGGTTTAAAAGCTTGTTACTTCTTTTAATGCAATCCAACGCGATGTTTGATGAAAAGGCAACGCAAAAAAAGAGAGATAACGCCTGGAAACTCTGTTAGTATTCGGTAATTCCGAGATTTACTCGAATATTTCACAAAACTTGCTCCAGGAAATAGCTGTTTTTTTTTAAACCCTTAAAAGTTTTTGGAAAAAGTTGTCGTCATTTAGAATCTTAATAAAATTTGCAAGGTCTCTAGAGGATTACTTTTTTGCCTTTTTTAATTTTTAGGCAAATTATGAAGTGTCAAAGTTCCTACAAAATGGGACATTTTCAGAGGTTTTTACTGGATTAGTTTTACACAAATTTAGAAATTGGTTTCTTTAGAAACCTAGATAATATCCACAAGATACTGTGTTTCCAAAATATCTAATGAAAAATGTGTAATAACGTCATAATCAGTTATGAGCGGTTGTATGGAAAACAGTGAAAATGTGAGTCATGATGCACCACCTTAAGAACATCATAAACAACAACTTTTGTACCCAGCTATTTGCTGGATTGCATAGCGTGTATAAAAAAAAAAATTTTTTTTCTACATTAAGTCGTATTCATTCGGCCGACTCGAGCCGATCTTACCCGAACGAGCGTTACAAACCCGAGCGTGACGACTCAGTCTCATTCGATGCCCAATCGGCCAAGTTCGGCTGACTCGAGTCGATCTTACCCTAGCGTTACAAGCCCGAGCGTTTCGACTCGAGTCTCATTCAACACCAACATACCTCTGCATATAAAAGTCTTGAGCCTCGGACAGGCGCGCGCTAACGCCTCGACGCCATTTTCTGTGATTGACTGACACCATGATACGTTCACGTGTGTGAGGAGCTGGAATATTTCAAAGTTAAAGTTATTTATTTGCAACGAGCTTCTGCCAGCGGCCGACCTTGCCACTGGGAGCGGTAGCTAAGCGCGGAGCGGCGAGCGGTGAGAACAGAAGCTTGAAAATGATTGAAGCACGCCACAAGACGCCGCTAATAGCGCTGTGCGCCCGACTACTTATGCGGAATCGCTCGCCGCGCCGCTAGCCACTACGACACAAGTGGTAAACGGGCCGTAAAACTAGAAAGTTGACCCAAGGAAACATAATCCTGGAATAAAAATTTCATCTAAATCCGTTCAGCTTTTTTTTAAGGAAACGAAAAAAAAATCGTTCTCTCCATACAAACAGTCCAATCAAGTTTATAATTTTGTATGGTGAGGATGATTTATTTTTTCGTTTCCTGAAAAAAACTCTTGTGGAAGGTTGTTCAGTTTCGTCTACTAAGCAAGCCTTTAAAGTTTGCGGAGACCTGTCACTTACACCCTGTATTGGTTGGTAAACTTAATACACAATTAAATAACATACTATAAAATATAATTTCAAGTTCAGTATCCGGCCGAATAATCATTTAGTTTTCTGTATCCGGCCGGATAGTATTCCAATGTTTTAATTAGTACTTAAATGTATATTATACAACGTGTAACGTTAAATGCGCCTCAGACTCCCCAAATGATTTTTAATTTAAAAGACCTAATTCTGTGAGAAAAATAAACATTTTAAAAACAGTTTTAAGGTTTTATGTGCAGTTTTACTTTGTTTAAAATTAATATCTACATTGAAATAAGAACTTTTATTATCCCGTGTATGAGAAATTTTGATGGGACTACAAATATTTGTGTTTGTTTACCTATTTGGGTGGGTTTGCGCACGTGATGACTTGATCTATTCATAAGTAGACAGGTCGACATTTTCAATGAAGATTTTTTTGAAAATTTATTTATTTATTTAATCTTCATGCAACACAAAGTACATCGGCGGACTTAATGCCTTAGGTATTCTCTACCAGTCAACCTAGAGTGGTGAAGAGAACGATATGATAGGCGCACAAAAAGAAAATATTGTTTTTAAAACAAAATTAAAAAGTATATATATAATTAAAATATACATACATATATATTTAATAATATATATGCTACATAAATATATTTATATAATGTATGAAAAAAGATTTTTGAGACGATTCTGCTATTGGTGTAGAAAATGATTCCGCAACTTCCGCTTGAATGCATACCAACTTAAAAATAATTACCATAATAAAAAGTGATATCAAACTACTTTCAGGTTTTGCGCATTTAATGTTACACGTTGTAGATATGAAGGTAGGTTGTATGCACGGAATAAAGAAAAGTAGAGGAAGTGCCTCTTAGATATCGCGCGTTTGTCAACAGCAGGCGAGATTCGCCTATTACATGTGCAGGTGAATATGGCATCTATTTCAAAGGCACTAGCGTTCTGAATAGAATAAATTGGTTACAGCGCCATCTAGCGTTGAGTAGCCGAACTCGTTGTAAATTGGTTAAAACTTCTTTATCGTTTGTGTCATGTCAAATAATAACAACTTTCTTACGTTGTAATAAGACCTAATTTATGAAAGCAATAAGAATATGATTTGTAAAAGTTAAGTTTGTAATTCGTAGCTTCGTAGCCAATCATATTACTGTTTTTTATGTGTGTAATGTACAATTTGATACTCAAATGTGTGAGTTTGGCGACACTGGTTCCCGTGCTTAGCCACGTTAGGGGCATTTCTACCTATATTTTCTGTTCTGTGGTTGTATGGGTGCCAGGAACGGTGGTGTGGTGGTAGGTATGTGGGTGGATGTGTATAGGTGCGGTGTGGGGTGGTATTAGTGTATTCTTTAAATAGTAATGGTACAAATATTAACCTTACCGGACATCCATCCGACAACGCTTTGAGAGATATATCTGTGATGTTCGAACACGAGTCCAGGTTTATCCTGAAATACAACAAATATACATTAATTACCTTCTATCTAAATTATCTTCAACTAGCTTTCCGCCCGCGGCTTCGCCCGCGTGGACTACAGTTTATATCGCGCGGGCAGAGACCCGTGCTCAGCAGTGGAATTATAGGTAGCCTATGTGTTATTCCAGTGTCTCTTCTACCTACCTACCAAATTTGATCTAAATCCGTTCAGTAGTTTTTGCGTGAAAGCGTAACAGACAGACAGACAGACAGAGTTACTTTCGCATTTATAATATTAGTAGGGATTTAAAAGAGAGTCCATGGAGTTTCTTGCAAGGCAAGAGCTAACAGAGATGTGTGCGGTGTGCTGAGCGAGAAGAGATGTTTTACAGCTCGGAGGAATCCACCAAAGTGGAGATGTGTGCGTTTTCGTCGTTCGCTGTGCGTCGTGCGCGCACAGCTCACATCTCCGCATAGCGATCTCCTTTGAAGCTGAGCGGAGAGATGTGTCAATAGCACAATTCTATTGGTCGTTTAAAAGACATCTCTTCTCCGCTCGTCTCGTCTCCGCTTTGGTGGAGTCCCGGCCTAACCCAGAAAAATAGAAATTAGTGCATCAGCGGACGGCATTGCTGTGGCCGATTTCTGGGCTGGGCAAGGAATTTGACTGGTTTTGCCATCGATAAGCTAAGAAGAAGAAGTGCCGCTGTCAACGAGTTTGTGTAGACTCACTTCTGCAACTTCTTGCATCGTCTCCCGAGCGCCTGGCACGAGTTGTCTGTGATCTTCCGGCATTTGTTCAAGTTTAGATCCTCGATGTTTGGACAGGACTGGAAAGAAACAAGAGAAAATATGAAAAAAAACCATAATAGTATATCGTTACACCAGGGGTGAAAGTTACTTATTTCGTCCCGAGAAGGAGTTGGCGGCCGAGCGTAGCGAGGTCGCTAATTCGTGGGCTGCAGCATGTGTCATTTCATGTCTGCAAGCACTGTGTTTTTCATTACGAATACAAGAAGATAGACCTAGTTTTTTTTTTTAATTTGACAGCTGTTAGTTGAAAGTAAAACTCCCTAGGGATGAAAAGTGTGATACTTTTCAGCCCGCTCCTCAGGCAACTTCAGACCTACTTTCAGAGTATGAGTAATGAAAAATAAATAGTTTATATTTCCTTTCCCTATTTCTCCTCTTTTTCTTTATTTTTTCATATTTCTCCTGGTCACGCTATAACTTAAGAATGGCTGGACTGGTGAATAGCGTAGGGTAGGCAGGGTAGACTAGGGTAGATTAGAGTAGAGTAGGATAGAGCAGGGTAGACTAGGGCAGATTAGAGTAGAAAAATATACAAAATTAAGATAGGATAGGTAGGTGGTAGGTAGGGTAGAGTAGGATAGAGCAGGGTAGACTAGGGCAGATTAGAGTAGAAAAATATACAAAATTAAGATAGGGTATGTAGGTGATCGGTAGGGTAGCTTAGAGTAAAGTAGAAAAATGTGCAAAATTAGGATAGTGTAGGTAGGCAGGTGGTAGGTAGGGTAGGTAACTAGGTTATTTTGGTCCTGCCTTATTATGCTCCCACTGCTGGGACACAGGCCTCCTAAACGACGCGGGTTTTGTGAAGATGTGAAAACGGCTTTCCACTGCGTGATAGTAGAAAAATGCCCAAACGGAACCTACTCCCGGGACAAAAAGTATCCAATGATCTATCTATTCCAAGACGCGGTCTACCCGTGTACCAAACGTCCAAATCTGTTCAGCCGTTCACGCGTGAAGAACTAACAAACATACAGACAAACTTCAGCCTCTATAATATTAGTGATAGTCTCAAGAACTGACCTGTGCCAGCGACCTGATGGATCCATCTCCGATGCTCTCACAGCCTCGGAGGGACAGCTCTCTGAGGAACCCGCCGCATCTGTGAGAGATGTTCTCTATCACAGGGCCCTGAGGAGTGAAGAGAATTTTTTACAAGGTTTAATATAATAATATATTCCGCAATTATAACACAGCGCTGTATAGTCCCAAGCTAAGCAGAGCACTGACAACTGCACTGACTGAGCAGACAACTGATAAACATTCTTATATATTTCTAAATACATACAAATTATAGAAAAATTACACATAGACAGAACAAATGATCATGCTCATCACAAACATTTGTCCTGGGTGGGAATCGAACCCACGACCTCCGGCATAGCAGTCAGGGCTACTAACCAATAGACTAACAGGCCAGTCAAAAAATACATATATTAATAATAACTTTTAGCTCTTATTTCATAGCAATAAGGGCGATATTCTTCGTTCTAGTATTTCTACGTGCGTTCGACCGCTCGAAGTCAATGGGTTTATTTTTATAATATTTCAAAGCTCGCAAATGGAAATTCCTAAGAATAACATATCATTCCAGGAATACGTGTAGTTTCTTATCGCTAATCATTTGAGAACCTATACAGTAGCCCGATTCACGTAATCAAAACCGTAAAGGTGAGTATAAACTACAACATTTACTTGTAACAGAACAACGAGCCGCTCTATGATATGTTCTAGTGTATCATCCTTTTACGAACGAAACGTCGAGCACGCTCGCCTCTTTGTTACAAACCAACGAACATATTGGTGTAACACTTCGTCGAGCCACGAGTGCGGGCGATGCGCGGTTGCGGGGTGACATTTAAAAAAAAAAGATCGCAAGGTACAACGAAATGTTGGTAAATGCACACTCGCTGTGAACATTTACCCGTAACATAACGCCGATCATTCGCAGGAACGTTACATTACATGGAAATGCTTAAGAAACTGAGCTTTTGCCTGTATTGTACCATTCGTAAGAATGTTGTAAAATTATACTCACCTTAACGATATCGTAGCGGCTTAGTAGTTTTTGTCATTTTCGTATTCACATCCATCAATTGAGTTTGAACGACACCGATTTTGAAATCGTTCGATCGAAGAGTCGTTGAAGCGTATTCAGCTATGTGAATCGTCATTCAGTCGTTAGCTTGAGGTATTCTCGTAGACAAACGTTGTTTGATCGGGTCGGATGCCAACGACTAAATGTCAAATATTGCAGTTCAAATCAGAGTACAGTGCGTTTCACATAAGAAGTTCCTTTGCCGTAATGTTGGCAATACGGAAAAACAGTGTTGCAATATTTTTTAGCAATTAAATTACTTAATATCAGGGAGATTAACTTATATTTTGTTACTTTTTACAATTGCGTTTTTTTTTGTTTTTCTTTTTACTATTTTTGAATAAAGTATAGGGCGCTGGGCTCCATTCCGATTGTCTTGCAATTCTTTCAAATACCGAAAACGTCATGCCACTATATTGTATCTCTCTATAACAACTTCCTTTGAGACCTGCTTTTTTTTTAAATAAAGTCCCATTCCTCTCATAATTCTCCAAAAAGTGCTGCAACTACCGTTAAAATCGATTTCGTTGCGCATTTCGGGGAACAATTTTGGTAGAATAGGCAACTCTTTCCTTTTTCCCTTCTTTTTTGTGTAGACAGACAGGGGAGCCAACATTACGCCAAAGGAACGTCTTTTAATTCATGAATCCCCAAGCGACCACCGGTGGCCGCGCATCTATTGTCTTACTATTGTGTCTCTAATTGACGGTATCTGAAGGGTTAAGTGAAACACAATGTACTCTGTGGTCTCTGGAAACAAGTCGTTGATAGATCGTTTAGTTTCGATCCAGTTCAATTGTCCTTTTATCCCGATTAAAGAACACGTGAATACTGATTTTGGGTAGGACTTTGATCGAACGACTATAAAACTTCAACGATATTTGGCTTGTTTGATTTTACGTGAATCAGGCTACAGAACTGTTAAAAGGATGGAGCTATACAGGGTTTATAGCTCCATCTCTCTTTCTCGCTCGCACTAACTGATAAGCCATCAACTCCAACTACCCTCGTACGAACACAACCTTTTTGGAAACCCATTTAGGCGATTATCACACTGCCACGCACCACGCAGCGTAGTGCGTGAATGCGTATTTTAACGTTGCTTGTAAGTATCTCCGTTTGTATAGAAAACACAGTCCAACACACAGAAAATGCATCCACGCGCGTTCATGCAGATCACGCGCCTACATGCGGAGAAACATGCACACACGCGCGCGGGTGCGGGGCGAAGTGCAAGGTATGGCACACTGAGTCTCGTAGTGCCGTGCGGGATTTTGTATGAAATGAGTCAGAGCCAGCGAGAATCTACAAAACGCAACTAACGCTTAAGTGCATAAAAAACCCGCACGGTGATGCAGATCTGCACTCCCGCAAGTACGCGCGTAGGTGCGTTGACACGCATCATGCAGCGTGATGCGTGGCAGTGTGATAATCGCCTTATTGTGCGTACAGCTAAGCATTGGAATTCCCTGCCGGAGTCTGTGTTTCCTGATAGGTAGAAGCTATCAGGTCAAACCGCTCTATCTTACTGCGCGCGAACTGAACATCAAGATCAAACTGTCGACTACCTGCATGCGCAGAGTACTGGAGTTCTTTGGCCACATTGCCAGGAAAAATGGCCACAACCTTGAACTGCTCATCGTAACTGGCATGGTTGATGGCAAACGACCAAGGGGCCGCAGCCCAATAAGATGGGCAGATCAGGTCCGCTCCAGACTGGACACCCAATTGCACGTCGCACTTTATGACGCTAAGAACCGTCACAGATGGCGAGATACCATTAACAAGAAGCTAATGAAGCGGGAACTTCACGACCCTCAGTAATGAGGAATACGACTCGAGAAGGAGGAGAAGCTATCAGGAAACACAGACTCCTAGGGGCTGACTTAAAGAGTCAAAAGTGAATAGGCTATTTTTAGGCAAGCGTGCTCCATCATCGCTTACCATCAGGTGAGATGGTGGTCAAGGGCGAGACTATCAATTAAAAAGAGTTCTTTACCTCGACATCTCTTTGGAACTCGAACAAGTCAATCCTTTGCCAGTTGGAACCGTCCAAAGCTAGGATGTTCCATAGCTTTGATACCTGTGAAAAAAATAGACAAGTTTTACTTCGGATTTACCAATCAAAATGGCCGATAATATCAGATTATATTAGGTATATTAATATACAGTCATGGATCAAAAGTGCAGTTCTTTGCACTACCAACGCTAGTTTTTTTTTTGTGCTAATAGTTCTATGGTCCACAACTATACTCCGTTAGGGGTTTCCTTTTCTGAAATTCACTGTGGCCCAAGTATCGTCCCTGCTGTGCCCCTAAGGTTTTGCTGACATCTCTTTGAGGAGCGCGTGGACCACTACGCGCCGTCGACTACTCAGGTTCAGTCTGTACCGGACGGGCGGACGGCGAGCTACCCAATGCTCACCGTCCACAAGCACCTGCTGTGGCCAGGAATCGCTCTGCGAGTCCCATGCCCGAGGCGTCTCCTGTCTAGGCGGCGAAAGGCTCGGGAGTTGAGACCACGTACCGGCAGACGCAAAACTGATCTGACCTAGTCACGAGAATTTGATGGATGCGACACGCACAGCGCCGGTCGATATTTCGTCGATACACTTGGGGGACCCCTCTGTCAAACAGTGGACGTCATGCACAAAAGGCGGAACTGGGTCATCACACCATCTTCGACCTGTGGCACCGAGGATATAGCAGTGTTCTCCTTACCTGTGCACACCTGCATAGCGAGACGACGTCCAAATAGGACAGTATCCGCAGCAGCAGCTCCTTCGGGAGCTTCCTGTTTATGTGGTAGTCATCCTCGCCCGTAAACCGAGCGATCTGGAACAAAAACAGTTCTTATGTTAGTGAGGGATCCATCAAAACATCAATAAGTAGCGATACTATAAGGAAAGTGCACCTTCGTAGTAGTTAGAGTAGTCAACACCGCTAACAAATTTAGTCTGATTTAGGCTGCTTTTCCATCAGAGATGTGCTATGCTACGTTGCTATGGATGCGTTTGATATCCACCAATCATATTCATTGGTACTCATACATTGGCGTAGCTAGGCCCTCAGGGGCCTCAGATCAAATATATTTGAAAGTTTGTTTATTTGTATGAAATAGCTTCTACTAATATAGAAATAGTGCCTTGAGAGGTCTTAATTCATGAATCCCCAAGCGACCACCGGTGGCCGCGCATCTATTGTCTTACTATTGTGTCTCTAATTGACGGTATCTGAAGGGTTAAAATTGAAAATGAGCTCATTTTATGGATCACTTAGTAGGACGTACTAAAATTGGTTGAGTTTTTATTGTCGTCTTGTATGTAGAAAATGCTAAAAAGAAAGGAGCGTGCTAAAAGCTATTTACAGAGTATCATATTATGAGTAGTCAATATTCATTCATTCCTGTCCATGAGAATTTAAGATTATGGACAACATGTTGCAAATTTTGGCCTAAGTCGGGGCCTCTGTAGCTTGGGGGCCCCGTATAATTGATACGGCAGATACGGCGGTAGCTACGCCCCTGTACTCATAGCTTAGCTATGTATACTGTTTGAAACGGACTCAACTAAGATATCTTTTTTTTATATGCAAGGATGCGTGCTATTGATGCGTGCTATTGATGCGTACTATTGATGCGTGCTATGGATGGTTGCGAGTGATGTAGCTATGTGTCGCTTCCCAACTATCGATACATCGTATAGCTCGAGCTGTCAGCTGTGCATCTTCGGCGCGGGCGGCGGCGCATCTTCATAACACATCTTAATCGTACCGCTACATAGCTTAGTATCAGTGGAAACGGTCACATAGTTTCACAGCTTAGCTATTACATACTTGCAGCATAGCTCGCTTCGCTTTGTGGCAGTGGAAAAGCAGCATAAGGCTGGCTACGAACCTATGTCACGGTGCGAGTAAGATGATCTATGAAGATATCACGTCATGTCTTACCATGACGTAATAAAATGTCCTAAATTTCCCCTTTGGGTAGTTGAAAACTGTTCTGATATCATGCCAAAAGGACATTTCTTGATATAACTAAAGTGATATAACAATCTTTTTACTCCCGAGTACTTTTTCATTTTATTTATAGCGACTAAAATACTTTTCGCACTTAAAACCTGAAAGGAATTCAGAATTATATTTACGTACGTCCTAAATACGTTTGAGCCATTTAGTTTTTCATAACATCGTAATTTTTTATTGCATACAAGTTGTGTTCAAATATTATTATGTTTCCAAGATCTTATTTATACATATTGGATTAGGTAATACTAGCATTTTACCAGGACTTTGCTTTTTTTTAGTTATTGTTGATAGGTTCGCGCTTGACCGCCATCTCACCTGATGGAAAGCGACGATGCGGTCGACGATGGAACGCGCTTACCTAGAAGAAACCTACTCACTGTCGACTTAAAGATTCCCGGGTAGCTACAGCTATCAGGATGCACATACTCCGGCAATGAAATCCACTCCTTAGCTGCACGTAAAATGAATGTGTTCCCAAAACATTTTGTGAATCTGCTTTTTTTGGCTAACCTTTTTTTTTATTATTGATAGGCTCGCATTTGACCTCTATCTCATCACCTGATGGTAAGTGATGATGTGGTCGACGTTGGATTGATTATTTTAATTTGTATTTGCTTTCATTTTTGCATCTATACCATTATCAGGATAGGATGGTGCGTATGACTGCTGTCAGATTCACACAATGTAGCTATCCTTTTCTATCATCATGGCTTGTAAAATCCTGAGTGGACGCATTGACTGCCCTGAGCTCCATGACCTTTTCTGTCGACTGTTTGTGCCCGATAAATACATAAAGCCGCCGTCACAATATATTTGCACTTCAGCCATCTAGAACTGTCGCTAGAGCCGAATCCCCAGTGTGTCGCACTTTGAAGATGCTTAACGCCCTCCTGAATGCCGACTCTGAATGTGATGTGTTTGCGGATGAATGGAATAAAATAAGACGTGCTTGTCTGGTGTTCTGTGAGAGACAGTATGCAAGGGTGTCCACTGTTCCATGTTAACGTGTATTTTTGTATCTGATCTTGAATTATTAATTTATCTATCCTATTACATATAATAATCAAATTAATTATTTTCAACATTAGGTATGTATATTATATATTATAACTTTTTTAGGTTTTTACAATTCTAAGTTAATTAATGTAAGTGGGCATGTACCGTTTTAATTAACTATAAATAAATAAATAAAATAATAAATCATACAGATGCATACTTCATCCAGCTGCCCCCCTGCCCATGCTATGTAAAAAAGACCTTATTGTCTAGACTGCTAACTTTTACCCGCGGCTTCGTCCGTGTTTATTAATATAGGTAATTTAATTTAATAATAATATTTGTACTTGACTTCCCTCTCTCTTTCTCCCCCTTTTCTCACTTTAAAAATGAATAAAAATTAGGCCTATGTCCGTCTCCAGGGTCCCAACTATCTCTGTACCAAAATTCATCAAAGTCGGTTTTGCCATTTAGGCGTGAAGACGTAACAAACAAACTCACTTACGCTTTTATAATATTAATAATGTCTGAATTGAATCTATAATATAAAAATGAATCGCTAAATGTATTGCTAAACGCTAATCTCGAGAACTGCTGAACCGATTTTGCTAATTTTTGTTTACATAAGATCCTTCTCTTCACGATAACATTTTACGTACATTTTACATTAGTACGCAAAATACGCGCCTAGAGTTATACCTTCGCAATAAAAAACACAACAAAAAAGAAATAGTGAATGTGGTTCAGCTGTCCTCGAGATTTGCACTGAGCAACACATTTTTATATTATACTAGCTTTTGCCCGCACGGCTTCGCTCCTGCTCTTCCCTACTCTACCCTGCTCTACCCTACTCTACCCTGCTCTAGCCTACTATACTCTACTCTACCCTACCAAACTTCACATAAACCATCTACTAAATGGTCCGAACAAAGCCTAAAAATTTGATTTGGATAGGTGAGCCCGTTCTTGAGTTATAAAATAACAACGAAAAGTGGCATTGATTTTTATATATATAGAAGAAGAAGAAAATACTACCAGGTGACAGGTGACAGCTGTCAGATTCATACAATGTCCCCCAACCACCCACACCACCCTACCACCACCACCCACCCACCCCTTCATACAACGGTGAAGGAAAACATAATGAGGAAAACGGCATGTCCTATAACCACTACTAGGTATTTCCACCTGTAGCAAAACAGTAAATAAATCTGAATCTGAAAAATTCGAAGACATGTCGAGTCTTTTCGTCGAGGAAAAACATCGTAAGCGACTATTTGCATTATTTGCGGGCATTAGTTTTGTCTACTTCCATAATTAATTCATGAATCCCCAACCACCGGTGGCCGCGCATCTATTGTCTTACTATTGTGTCTCTAATTGACGGTATCTGAAGGGTTAAAAATATTTACGAAAATATATTAGTAAGTAGCAACAATTTTATTAGATCGGTAGTTATATGAAGTTATATTTTTTTATAAAATGTAATTACCATGAATACTTTTTGATTATGGACGAGAAAATCTAGTCCTGCAAAATGCTCACTGTCGCTTACAACATTCTTCCTAAAAAGGCTTGATGTTACATCCATCAACCCGCACTGGGCCTACATGATAGATTATGGCCCAAACTTTTGATTAGACTGTTGGTCTAGTGGTCAGTGGCCCTGTCTGCTATGCCGGAGGTTGTGGGTTAGATTTCCACCCAGGAAAAATGTTTGTGAGATGAGCATGATCAATTGTTCTGTGTCTGGGTGTACCTAATAATTTATCTATAATAGGTATTTATGTATGTTTATCAGTTGTCTAGTACCCATAACACAAGCTCTGCTTATCTTGGGACAAGATGGTAGCGTGTGATATTTGTGAAATCTTTTAATTACTATTATTACCTAATGATTTTTACCATCTTAGACACTAATCTGCATGATTCTCATATGATTTGACCATTACATCACAAAATAGATAGGTACAGAAGAGAATCTCATGTATGTACTTCACTTTTTATACCTACGCTCAGTGGATGCACACTAATGAGCATTTAATTCCGGCTTAAATGCTCATTAGTGTGCTCATTACTGTTGACGAGCGGTGTGAGGTGTCTATATGTGCGTTGCTCGAGCACGCTTTGTAGATTGTCTTCTGTACCTATATATTTTGGGATTACATGTTTACTGTATAGATATTAACTTTTCGAATACTGTAATTAGAAACACAATAGAAAGATAATGAGAGAATGAATGCTGGCATCCGCTTGGGGTTTTAATAAATGAAAAGAGACTTGAACCACTGAATTTGTTACTGTGTTTATCAGGGCAAAAAAAAAAAAAAAGAATTGCGACAGGGTGGAAAAAGTACTGGGCTCTGAAAGAAGTGATGAAGAGCAAGGAAATGAGCATTAAGATCAAAAAGAAGACTTTTGATACCTGTATCCTACCCTGCATCACATATGGCTGTGAAACCTGGGCTCTGACGAAACACCATAGGGACAAACTAGAAAGATGCCAAAAAGGTATGGAAAGAAGCATGCTAAATTTAAAACTAAAAGATAGAGTCAGAAGTGCTGATATCAGGCGTAAAACCAAATTAACAGATATACTATCACGTACTGATCAACTCAAATGGAGGTGGGCAGGGCATGCTTCGATGCAAAAAAGAGAAATGGAGCAAACAGGTGACAGTTTGGTACCCAAGGGATGGTGTCAGGAGCAGAGGACGGAAAGCAAGACGATGGGAGGATGATATGAAACTCACTATAGGAACGCACTGGATTAGAGTAGCAGCAGATAGGAAACAGTGGAAAGAGTTGGAGGAGGCCTTTGCCGTAAGGCACACCAAAATCAGAGACATTCTGTAACCACATGCATGTAAACAGTACTTATAAGTTTTATTTTGTAATTAGTTTTAAGTTTTCGGAAATAAGAGGCTATATTATTATTATTATTATATATTTGTTTAACTCAGGACCCTAAGGTCCTGGACCTTTGAAAGGCGTACGAGGAGCCGAAACCAACTCGCAGAGGCCCTTTTAGATGCTTTTAATGAAGGATTGTGGTACCAACCGGTGATTATCCCTGTATTATTATTATTATCAGGGCAGTCAGCTAGGAAACACCGACCTCATCTGTTTTAAACTGACAAAAAATGTATCATGTGCGTTGTTTTCGAAAGTCCACTCTGCAGAGCCTGCATGGAGGAGGACGAGACAGCAGCTCATCTGCTTCTAAGCTGCCCTGTGGTCGATGGATACAGGGCAAAGTACTTCGGTAACCTTCGTGAAATGGTCAGCGACACCAAGGCGCTGCTGGCCTTTCTTAAGGAACTGGGGTGGATCGAGTGATTTATCTGTCCCATCCGTACGCAAAATACGTTCATCTTACTTATACCTATACCTATCATGTACGTTTAAAAAAAAAACATCTATTTGAAAAATAAATAATAATAATAATAATATCATTTATTTGCGTAAAATGTGGTAGGTACAAAAGATGTTACATAAAAAAGACAAGTGCAAAGACACATTCCGCCATTTAATGATGGCATGCAAATATTTAATCGATAGTGTTTTAGTAACATAAAGTAACTCACAACTATCTAGAGTTCTATGGTCAAATATAATATAATAAATACTACTTATCATTAATAATGGAAATGTATATTTATTTAAGAGAGCATTACCTTATTTGTAAAGAAGTCATACAGATCATTAAATCAATGTAAATGTATGGCTAATGCGAATACAAGATAATGTAATGAGTCATCAGTAAATACCATGTTAAAAGCAGTATAGATATAAAGAAGCATGGACTAAAATGTGGTTTGATAACATCTTATCAGATAAACACAGTTTAATAACAGTCTGGCGTCGTTTTACTAAACAAAAACAAATTAAATGCGTGTTATTTTTGCGTAAAAAATCAATTTTCCCGCTATAATTTTTTAAACAAAAAAAATTCATTCTCTATGACGCTTTACGCATTTCTTTCGCTATGACCACCGGCGGGCAAAGGCAACTCGGATAAATGCGGAAAAATGTGCGCATCATTAAAAATACGTTTTTAAATTAACAAAACAATCATTATAACGGTTTATAAGCAATTCATGGGTTGAGTGGCCGCGCGCCTGAGGTCATTTACACTGACCTAACAAAGAAAAACATGAATACTGAGTACCGCGTGTGATTAAACAATAAAAACATACAAGTAGTAATCTCGACATGATAAAGAACTCTTCTGTAAGATTAGAACGCATCTTTGTGTATTATTCAAAAATAGAACAGGTGCGTCTACGAAACATGTAAACACTTCGGTTTTTATCAAGTATTTTGGGTTTAAAATGAAGTTTTACTTCCTGGGAACGTCGTAAAGGGCGTCAAGAACAAAGAAATGGGCCCTCGGCACCCATGTCAGCTGTTTTTATCACAACGAAAACACAAACAATGACAGAATATTGATTCGTTCTTACCTCGAATTTATTCCTCCCGGAATAACTCATGCTCGGGTAAGGCGTTACCTTAGCCACAATGTATGATTTTAAACACTTATTTTAAACAATAATTTGTGCAAAGTGCACCACCAAACAAATATGGAGGAAATATATTATTTGATTTTTCGCAGACAGCGACAAAGCAACACAGACGTCCTTTATCAGCTGCAGACTGGGTTACCAGACTGACATAATTTGATTTCCCCACGTGTTGTTTCGTCAGGGATGCCATAAATTACCCAGTGTGCCCAACGTGGAAATAATATTGATGGTCATCTGGAATAATTGTTTTTTATTGTAAAAGCGAGTTTTAAAGAATAGGTAAAATATTCTTCTAATTGCTTATTTTGCTCACGTACACATCATGTTCATCCTTCAGTCAACTCGGACTGACTATCAAATTCATATGAAGTCAATTATGGTATTATAGTTTAATTTAGGTGTAGTTTCAATTAACAAAATAAAGTGAATTTATTTGTGTTTAGAGTGGTTTAGAGTCAAACATTACAAGTTATTGGGGAAAACCCCTTAAGTGGCAACCCTAACCGCGTTCCAGGTCTCAATTGACGTAAAATGTAGCGTTAAAATTGTTCAGTCATTGCTTTGAAATGATTGACATTTTACATCAAAATCAACTGTCTATATGCTCTCTGTTGCTCTTGAGTAATACCCGATTACTCGTCTCTTTTTAAGCTAAAAATACCGGTCAATATAAATAATTTACAGAAATTCCTGTAACTGGAATGGATTCGCATTAAAATAAATGGAAATGTTGTTTTGTTGCGAAACTCTCAAAATAAAACGATTCCAGGACTTTTAGGTATTGATGACTGGCTCGGACAAGTAACCCGAATGATCCTAAAACTATTTTGCATATCCGATCGTCGTGATTTTTAGATACTTACATTTCTAAACATTTTACATACAGTTGCTATGGAGATTGTAGGCCTGTACCTAGGTAATAGGTAAAACGGGCTGTTATCCGCAACTCCACGACTAAGGCGCGTATTTTGCGTATGGGTGGGACAAATGGGTTACTCGATCCACCCCAGCTCCTCAAGAAAGCAGCGCCTTGGTGTTGCTGACCATTTCACGAAGGTTACCTGGGTTACCGAAGTGCTTTGTCCTGTATCCAGCGACCACAGGGCAGCTTAGAAGTAGATGAGCTGCTGTCTCTTCCTCCTCCATGCAGGCTCTGCAGAGAAGACTATCCGTAACTCCTACGACAGAAAGGTGCTTGTTAAAGGTCCCGTGGCCAGTTGTAGCGGCCGTAACTTTGCGCAACTGTAGTTTCGACAATCGTAGGACCTGTTTCGTAAATCGGCCATCGATCGAGGGAAGTGCCTCCTTGGCCTGCCTGCACTCACCATGTTCTCTCCATAGTTTGTGGTGTATATCTCTGGTACGGTTCCTTACCGGGTTGCGTAGATACCCGAAGGGAAGTGGCACAATGGATTCAGGGCCCACTGCTGCCATACTCGAACCCCTTCTGGCGAGTTCATCCGCTGCATCGTTGCCTCAGGAATCGCCGTGTCCTTTGATCCATTGAATGGTTACTTGGTTGTGTTTACCCACCTCGTTAAGCCGTTGGAGTCACTCGTATATTAGCCCAGAATTGGCTGTGTGATTATTCAGCGCTTGCAGGACAGCCATGCTGTCTGAGAGAATGCGTATAGAGTGGTCCTTAACTTTCCTGGTCAGAACGGCTAGAGCTGCCAGGGAAATGCCCACCAGGCCTGTATCTATGTGGTAATCCAATAGTTCTCGAGTTCTCGTACTGCTGCCATGCCGCCTGCGGGTAAGAGTATCGTGTCTATTTATTTCCGACCAGATGGTCAAGGGACTAGCCGGTAGCCCTCGCTTGTGCGAGGCCCCTTTGGGTGCGAGGCCTGGGCGAGGGCCTTCGCAATGCCCCTTCGCAATACATTCGTTATGCGTACATCTAAGGAGCGTGGAATTACCTCTCGGAGTCTGTGTTTCCTAATAATTACAGCCTTGGAGGATCTTTAAGTTAAGAGTTACTTCTAAGCAAGCGCGCTCCATCGTCGACCACATTATCGCTTTCCATCAGGAGAATTAGTGGTCATAAAAAAAAAACATTATCACGTACTTACCTAGCAAGCCCAAGTAATCAAATTAAAATACAGTTCTGTATAAAAGTACATTTATTGAAATATCTATGAACTTGCATATAAGATAGAATAAATATTTTAGCTAAGTATGTACTCGTACCTACTTATTTCGAAGTTTTATAGTCGAGTCAACGCGGCCGGCCCCCGCTCTATTAATACCTAGACTATAGTGGCTAGCCTATGACTGACATGACGTGGGCAGTGGATCCGAATACTATGGGATCTAAGTATCCCCGCCCACGGGCCTCAAAAAAAACGCTAGAAGCGGCCACAAATAACAGCTAGAAGCCGCCGCATAAAACAGCTAAAGCGCGCGACAGCTAGTGGCCGGAGAAACGCATGAAGCGCTTCATGCGTTTTTTTTTGTGGCGGAACCGCCGCACAAGAGCCACAAAAAAGGCCGTCTCAAAAAGAAGCTTGAAGCGGCGTTTTTTTGACGCTTAGACTGGGGTTTTTCTGCTGTCATCAAAGATTTTATACTCTAGTAGGATATAAAATCGTTGAGTAGGATATACAAAATCTTTGGCTGTCATTTATTTCATCATCTCACTTCCCTCATCTGTTATTTGATTATGATAAACACAGAACAGAAGAATCTACTGTATGATTCTTTTGTTCTGTGATGATATTATATGCTAGATGACATTGCGCATCGGTTGCCTAGCTTCTTTATTCGAGGCAACCCTCCTATTTGCACCAAAAAAAGGAGGCAAGGAGGCAACCTGTAGTTTTTCAGTTCCTTGGGGCTCATTCTTTCAGATGATGCTTGAGTTTCCCAAATAACAAATGAGGGTAATTGATGTCAAAAATGTAAAAGCAATATCCATCATATAGGTACCTACTTAATATTTATCATAATTAAATAAGAGATGAGGGAAGAGATTTCTTCTATCAGATCTCGTACCTACTATAAAGATGATGTGTCTGAACCAAAGATTCCATGACATGGTATGACCATCATGATGGCTAGACCAGACGAAATATGTATATGTTACCATGTGCACTGTATAATACCTAAGTGCTACCATTTAGTACCTATACGGAAATATTTGCTCTTTCCGTCAAGAAAAATTCAAAGAAATAAAGTTTAATAAATACTCATGTACATACACACCTATATTCCTAAGAATAAACGTGTTATGTAGGTAAACAGTATAATATGGATATCTAGAAACAATGTATTTTATATGCCACTAAGCGCCTGCAAAAACATTGTTAGCAATCACGCTGAGAAGAAACACTTAAATATTTGATGCACACTAATGCACAGGCGTTTTAATGGCTTTTTTACACCACCTACTTTCGGGGATGTCGAAGAATCCTTTTAGAAATGCCGATGGATTCTATTTAGGATGCCAAAGGATCCTTTTGGGGATGCCGAGGGGTCCTTTTAGGGACGCCGAGGGGCCCTTTTAGGGATGCCAAGGGGTCATTTTAAGGATTTCGAAGAATCCTTATAAGGATGCCGAAAGATCCTTTTAACCTTTCGAATACCATAATTAGAGACACAATGAGAAAGCGAACGCCGGCGTTCGCTTTGGGTTTAATGAATTAAGGATGCCAAGGGATCCTTTTAAAAGATGTCAAATAATCCTTTTAGGAATGCCGAGGAGCTCTTTTAGGGATGACGAGGGATCCTTGGCGCCGGGCCTTAGACTAAATCTACATCATAACTCAGGCTTTAAAGGGATCAGGCAGGGGCTCCTTGACCTGATCAAACGGATAGTAAGGGTGAGTCTGCCAGAACGAGGGCTCCGTGTACCGAGTGTTGGAGTTGAACTGGTTGATCTTCTCGATCTCATCTTTTTCCAGCTTGAAGTCGAATATGCTGATGTTTTCAAGGAGTCTCTTCGTGTTGATGGTCTTCGGGATTGGTATTACGTTTCTGTCGACCTGGAGAAAGAAAAACGTCGTTTTTTAGTCATCATCAGATTTTTTAATGTTCCCACTGCTGGGGCTCAGGCCTCCTCTCTAGGAGAGGGAATGGGGCGTAATCCACCACGCGGGCCCAGTGCGGGTTGATGAATGTCACATGTCTTCGAAATTTTGGTTCTAGGACATGCCGGTTTCCTCACGATGTTTTCCTTCACCGTTTTGAGAGCAGTGGTGATGAAATAAATAACACAAATGTTTTTTAGTAATATTCCACAACTATCACACAACGCTGTCTAGTCCCAAGCTAAGCAGAGCCTATGTTATCACTATCATTTCTTTTCATAGAAGTCCCCTGTTGGACACAGGCCTCTCCCAAGTGTCGTCACAATGAACGGTCCCGTCCGCATCCATCGGATTCCCGCAGCCTTCACCTGGTCATCCGTCCACCTTGTTGGAGGCCTTCCGACGCTACGTCGTCCGGTACGAGGTCGCCACTCCAGAACCTTTCGGCCTCAACGGCCAACTGTTCTGCGAGTAATGTGCCCTACCCATTGCCACTTGAGTTTGGCGATTCTTCTTGCTATGTCGGCAACCTTGGTTATCCTGCGGATATCTTCATTTCTGATTCGATCTTTATAATATTAGTGTAGATTATACTTCATCTTACCAGCCACCTCAGTACGATCTGAGCTGGAGATTTCCCATACTTCAGAGCTAATTCCATCAGCACAGGGTCCTCCATCTTGGGTCCTGGGTATTTCTTGCCGAACCGCTCGACTAGAGAACCGAAGGGACTGTAGCCCATGACTGTGATGTTCTCAGACCTGGCAAAGTTGATCAGCTCTTCTTGGATCATTTGAGGGTGGACCTGGATAGATATAGCTTCAGTTAGTAAAAAAGAAGGTTAGGTCCCGAGCGTCGGGAGACGCAGGGTGATTCACATTTGGGCACATGCTTGCAGACGGCGATCTATAGGTACCTCGCCGTCCACCTGGAGAGAGATATCTTCAGTAAGTGTGGAGAAAGTTCGCCCAGGCGTCAGGAGTCGCAGGGTGATTCCGATTAAGTATTATTATTATTATTACCAAGACACCATGGCGGCGCGACCGGTCGCCGCTACCAACAAAATGTATACAGCTCTATGGAGATTTACTCACCTGGTGTCCGTTTGGTTGCGCAACCAATTTGGTGGCGCGACCAGCTCGGACGTGTGGCGACACTGGTGTCTGTATGGTGTCTGTTTTGATAGCTTAGTTCTATATTTCACTGGGACACCATAGTGGCGCGACCAGTTGCGCCGCCATGGTATCCTGGTGAAAAATAGCCCTAAGAGGTTTCAGCTAAGTACTAAATATTCAAGGAGTTGTCAGCAGCAGCAGGGGCCTACTGAGGCCAGGGTTAGCTTCAAAAGGTAGCTCAGCCCCGGTATGAAAGGCACGAAAGCACGGGGTGGGTTTTGTAGTCAGTAAGAGTCTGACACTATCTCCCGCTCCGCCCAAGGGCGGGGGATGTTATTAGGATGATTTTTACCCACCGAAAAAAAAAAACAGATATAGTTACCTCAATTTGTAAAACCGCAGGTCTCATGTTTCCTTCCTCGAGAAGCCTCTGCAGCTGCTCCATGTTGAAGTTGGAGACGCCTATGGACTTGACCAGGCCGAGTTTCTGCATGTCTTCCATCCCGCGCCAAGTTTCCATGAAGTCTACGTTTGAGAAGGAGTAGTCAGCCTGGAATGGTAAGAGAACACCATGGTTAAGCTTTTTAAGAATTTTCATTATCATTATTCAGCAGAGAATTTTCTTTCACCGTACTTAGGCGATTACCCCACTGCCACGCAGTGTAGTGCGTGAATGAGTGTTTTAACGTTGTTTGTAAGTGTCTCCGTTTGTATAGAAAACACGCACAGTCCAACATACTGAAAACGCGATCACGCACCTACATGCGGAGTAAAATGCACTCACGCGCATGGGTGCGGGGCGACACGCAAGGTATGGTACACTAAGTCTCCTAGTACCGTGCGTGCTTTTTTATGAAATGAGTGCGTGCCTGTGGGAATTTACAAGACGCACCTACGCGCGTAGTACCTACTAGGTATTAGACAACTGATGACAACTGACCAATTGTTGACGCCGTCCCTACCTTGCGTAAAATCTGCCTCCTTTTAAAGCATACTCACATTGAGACCCATGGGCCAGTGCATCAGATACAGGTCTATGTAGTCCAGTCCAGACTTGTCCAGTGTATCCCACAAGGCAGACGCTACCTCTTGTCTTTGGTGGTGAGTGTTCCAGAGCTGAAAACAGAGACAGCAGTAATTAGGACCTCGGAACACGTCAGTAGTGCTTCATTTAATATGAATATATTAGAAAAAGTTTTTTCTCACTTTATCCATTCTCGTCACACCACACATCCATCTCAACATTCTCATCTCCGCTACGTGCAATCTTTTATCATCCGTCTTTTTCACAGCCCAACATTCTGATCCATACAGTAACTTACGTAGTTAGACTTTTACCGATTAAAACTACACATTGTCTCTTCATTGCCTTGCGGTTCAGGACCCCGAGGTTCCCGTTCGGATTACCCATGGACCAAGTAGGCTTTGACTCTGTTGGAGGCTTACTGACATCCACGGCCGTAGCTCAGGGGGGGGGGGGGGTATTGTGGGGCAAAATTACTCTCACTCAGGCGTGGATCTGTACATCCACATCTGGAAGTTCAATCATCTTGTTCACTTGTTCTTCATCATTGAGCATTTAATATCCATGATCTATGGTCATGCTCTGTCACAGATGTCTTTTTTGTCTACGAATAGCTTTGGCTTGATTATTGAATGTACATCACTGATCTAGAGGTCAGAGATATACATGGTGATTGATTTAGGAGCCGGTGCTTCGAGGGCAGATCAATTATGTTTTTTTTTTGCTTTACTTATAATCAAAGCTGCCCAACCTCAAATTCGATACTAGCTACAGCCCTGCTGACATATCTTTGAGGCATGCGTGGACCACTATGCGCCGTCAACGTCTGGTTACTAGACCGCCGGACGGCGAGCTACCCATTGCTCGCCGTCCCCTTCTTACCTTAGTTGTGACAAAGATATCCTCCCTCGTGACTGCTCCCTCAGAAATCTTTATGTCAATAGCTTCCCCTATTTCTTCCTCTGTGTTATAAATGGAGGCTGTGTCGAAGTGCCGGTAGCCGATGTCGATGGCTTCTAGCACCAGGTCTCTATGTTGCTTGTCTTTGGAACTGATCACACCATTCTGGAAAAAAAAACTTTTAAATAAGTTGACGTGCATACAATAAATGCAAGTTTCATCAGGCAATGCTGTCCGCAGGACACGATGGAGCACACAGTCGAGGTGTGCCCTGTTTGGGCGGAGCGCCGCTGTGCCCTCATGGGGGCGATCGGCGGCGGAGACCTCTCGCGCCGGGTTCAGGCCATGGTCTGGAGCGAGGAGGAGTGGCAGGCGGTCGCCTCCTTCTGCGACGCAGTAATGCTAGCAAAGGAGGAGGCCGACCGCATCAGGCAACGGCGCTCTCGCCGCCGCCGGGATTCCGATTTTAGATTACATTACACACCGCCGTTGTCTCCGCTTGTCTCACACACTTTAACTCCACTACAGGCAATAAACCAATACGAACGCGCATTACGCAACTAACAGACCACGCACACTTAGAGCGCAAGTTTGCTATTGGTAGTTTTTTTTTTTTCGCTTAGGAATATCATCTTATGACAAAACCCGCTCTTGGGTGGACCGGGAGATAGTGTCAGACTCTTACTGACTAAAAACCCCATCCCGTTCCTTCTAGCCTTCATACCGGGGCACGAGATCCCTTTCGGGCAACCCTGTCCCCAGTAGGCTTCGACCCAGCTGGGCCCCTCCTGCTGCTGACAACTCCTTGAGGCGCGCGGGAATAGTGTGCGCCGTCGACGTCTTTGGCTCGGTCCATTACCGGACGATCGGACAGCGAGCTACCCATGGCTCGCCGTCCGCTATTGGTAGTTGAACTATGAGCATTCCCCTACTTTGTGGCACGCCTGCCCCGCCCACAAGGCCGTTCTTACCTCTTTATTTTGTTCTGTGATCTTACCTTATCAAATCCAAGGTATGTGCCTAGACCCAAGGCTGGTATCTCTCTCCCATCAGACATCTTCAACTGTGGCACGGCTACCGTTGACCTCATCTGAAACAGAGAGACAAACAATCATCTAGTGGAATATTAGTCAGGTATAAGAGTGGTAAATGCCGAGACTAGCGCATTGGGTGGTGGGAAATGACTACTCCGCTCTAGCGCGGGATCCCGTCCCGCGCTGGGTGTCAGAATTTTCTGATTAAAATCACACTTACGTTTCTTTAGTTGCTGTGTGCATCCGAAGACCACGGGTTACCCTTTCAGAAGTCGACCCTTGGCCCTAGAAGGCTTCGGCCCTTTTTTTTTCGGTGGCAATAATCATCCAATGACAACCCCCGCTCTTGGGTGGAGCGGGAGATAGTGTCAGACTCTTACTGACTAAAAACCCACCCCATTCCTTCTAGCCTTTTCATACCGGGGCTTGAGTTCCTTTCAGATAACCCTGGCTCCAGTAGGCTGCGACCCAGCTGAACCCCTCCTGTTGCTCACAACTGCGTGAGAAGCGCGGGAACAGTGCGCGCCGTGGACGTCTTGTCTTGTCTTGTGGCTCGGTCCGGATAGTTACCGGACGGTCGGACAGCAAGCTACCCATGGCTGGCCGTCCGCGAGCCCGCGTCTACGGTGGCCGGAAATCGGGATCGAAATCCCAGCGGCGGCGGCGAGAGCACCGTTGCCTGATGCGGTTGGCCTCCTCCTTTGCTAGCATTACTACTTCGCAGAAGAGAGAAGGAGGCGACCGCCTGCCACTCCTCCTCGCTCCGGACCATGGCCTCAACCAAGGCCCGGCGCGAGAGGTCTCCGCCGCCGAGGCTTCGGCCCTGCTGGGCCCCTACAATTTTGCTGACATCTCTTTGAGGTGCGCGTGGAACATTTCGCACCCTTGGTGACTAGTAGCGTAGTGCTTGACTGGTAGTAGACCACTTTTCAATAAAATTATATTTTCTACACCAATATTATAAAGAGGTGAAGTTTGTAGGAGGTAATCTCTGGAAGTAGGTACTGGTCCGATTGCTAAAATATTTTCACCGATAGAAAGCTGTTTTACTCCTGAGTGACATAGGCTATATTTTATGTTCGCGGGTGAAGCCGCGGGCATAAGCTAGTAGATAATAAAATAGTTTTGGTTTGAGACTTACCCTGTATCTTGTAGAAAACTGTTGGACTTTGCCAAAAATACTTAAATATTGTCGATACATTGTGCGGCCAAGCACTGCAAAAAACACAAAAATAAGTTAATTACTTTCGCAATAATATAAAAAACAAATTATCTGTTGTATAATTTCTTCCCGTTCGATTATAATTTAGGTAATTTCAAGGCTAGAGTGAATAGGCTCTTAACCCTTCAGATACCGTCAATTAGAGACACAATAGTAAGACAATAGATGCGCGGCCACCGGTGGTCGCTTGGGGATTCATGAATTAATAAACTAGTGCGCCTTACCATCAGAGATTGCATCACTTCAGGTGGGATCGCCGTCAAGCACTAGTTTATATCAATAATAAAAAAAAATGTATCCAAAACTAAATACTTACTTTCTTAAATGAACACTGGCTTTTTATAGTACTTTGTAATGCACAAACCATGAGGTAAATACAAGGAAAAATACCGATCCGAACTTATCCGATCTCGCCCGAGTTCACCCGAATGTTATGGTGAATCTACCCACCTTCAAAAATCCTAAAAAACTACCTCCAAAGTGGCGTGAAAACGTGTGCATATTATGACGATGACCTCTATCAACTTTTTGAATCATTAAATTGTCACAAAAATGGAGCCACACTTTTTGAGAAAACTCAAAGGAATCTTAGGAAAAAAAAGTATTAGACATTTACGTTGACTGGCCTGTTGGTCTAGTGGTTAGTGACCCTGACTGCTATGCCGGAGGTCGTGGGTTCGATTCCCACCCAGGACAAATGTTTATGTGATGAGCATGATCATTTGTTCTATGTCTGGGTGTAATTTATCTATAAAATGTATGTATTTAGAAATATATAAGTATGTTTATCAGTTGTCTAGTACCCGTAACACAAGCTCTGCTTAGCATGGGACTAGATGGCGTTGTGTGATAGTTGTGGAATATAAAAAAAAAAAAAAAAAAAATATTTTTTGTAGATTTTATCTGACCTACAATTTTTGTCTGAGCCAATGATAAGACTACCATATTGCTGAAAATCGCGAAACATTCCTTTTTTTTACCTTTGACCACGAGTATTTTTTTTTATCATTTTTTTTATCAGGTGTCGGATCGATGAGGACTTTTTAGATTACATTTATAATGGTGTTTTGAACAATTCTACCAATTTTCAGCTGGGTGCGAATTATTGTAACCTTACTCCTATTTTTTGGTCTAATTTGACTGGACTATACGAGTATGTAACGCCTATAATAAGTTCACCGTGCTGGACATTTTTTGGAAGATAAAGAAATGATAAAAAAACAGCTTTGAAAAGTGATTTCAATACGGTTACATTCCTTAGAAATAAGTAGGCTTTGTTTTAAACCTACCCTTAATTTCGTGGTTTAGGTCGGAGACTTTTAGACCTTACCCACTTTTTAAATATCAACGCGAGCACCCGTATTCAGTACCTGCCTGATACTGATGGTTTGATGAATAATTATACGTATAATGGCCCTACCACACGCTCAAGCTTTACCACAGTTTCGCTTGAAGATGTTTGTTTTTTCTTGCGACACGTTTGTACGAGCAAAACTGTGGTGAGCTATTAGCGATATATTATTTATGGCCTATTAGTGATATCCCCTTGATATTATTACCTATCACCTTGTTTATAATGTTTTTGAGTTTTATACTTATTTAGGCTAAACGCACAAGTTTCTCCATACTTTTGCCTGTGAAGGCCGGTTTGTGTACGGAAAACTACATCAATGTTACATCACACCCACTATTGTGACCTCTCTCTCTCTCTCTCTCTCTCTTATCAATCAATGATTTGCTGGAAGAAGACACAACTTTGAGTTCAGCTCGCCTACATATGAACTCTGATAAAGAATGACAATCTTCGCTAGCATAGGCTAGTTGCCGTAAAAAGTTTTAATAAATAAATAAGGGACACGTATTTTTTTATTTGTAAATTAAACCAAAAATAACTAAGATATAGCCCATTAATTCATGAATCCCCAAGCGACCACCGGTGGCCGCGCATCTATTGTCTTACTATTGTGTCTCTAATTGACGGTATCTGAAGGGTTAAAGTTACGTGCAACGTTGTCGTTAACGTGCTGCATTTTTTCGCACGGGGTGACGTCACATGTATCTTTAATAGACTCTTTGTTATTTGTCAAATTTTACATGTTTGTCAAATTTATTGACAGTATGCAGCTGTTACTATTACTACTACTACTGCTACTACTATTACTGTTGCTGTTACTTGTTGTTGTGTTACTATTTTGGTGTACAATAAAGTTTATTCTATTTTATTCTATTCTGTTTGACACGTTTACCAAACAGTCTTTGTCGTATTTGTAAAAAAAAATTTGTTTGACATCATGTTTGACAAACAAGTTTGAACATGAACGGTAGTGTTTGTCAAAAAAATATCTCAGTTTACTTGATGTCATGGAAGATGCTACGCCACGTAATCATCCCAATAGGGTAGGAAATAATACGCTGATCAGCATTACGGACAAAGAGTTAACTTTGTTTGATCCTTAGTTTGATCATTTAGGCTATTGTTTGTGAACGTAAAGTTTGACAAACAAAATTGTCAAACATATTTGATCGTTTACAGTGTTACAGGGTGCTGCTCCAGTAAATTTTTAGTGAACAAGGCAGACGTAAATTCACATTATAATCCGGCTAATTTCGTTCCATGTGCCATTATACTAAAAAGTTGAAGAAATATTAACACAAGTAGGTAATTAAGGCGGTCATTATACCTATTAGTTTATAATATTTAATAATTAAGATGTATATATGTATGTTAATAAAGCACATATATACAGGTGGTCATTAGTTGTTTTTCACACTACCCCCAATAGTAAAATCATAAAATTTAGGGGTTTTAAAGATTTTAAGTAGGATTCTTATTTCTTGAGCAAATAAACTTAAAACTTGGCAGATATTCTGATTTTAAAGAAAACCTAGTTTTTGTCTCATTTTGCTTGTCATAAATTTTTCAAAACTACCCTCAACATGTAGATAGGTGTTGTAATGTATTGTCGTATCTGTAGGATCTATCAGGATCATCATCGTTTATATGTATGTGTGTATTTTTCACAGAACAAAGAATACGTAGAAGTGCCCCCACTGACTGGGCAGGGGAACCAGTGTCGTCAATTATGGCGGTAAGTCCCCTCTTTGAGGCGTGGCTGGAAAGACCTCACGGCGTCCTTACCTTCCGCATGACGCAAGTCCTCACCGGACATGGCAAGTTCGGGAGGTACCTGCATCGGATTCAGGCGGAAAGGACGCCCGGGTGCCGCCACTGTGCGGAACGCCCGGAGGACACGGTGGAGCACACAGTGGAGGTGTGCCCTGCTTGGGCGAAGCACCGCCGTGCCCTCGTGGGGGCGATCGGCGGCGGAGACCTCTCGCGCCGGGCCTTAGTTTAGGCCATGGTCCGGAGCGAGGAGGAGTGGCAGGCGGTCGCCTCCTTCTGCAAAGCAGTAATGCTAGCAAAGGAGGAGGCCGACCGCTTCAGGCGACCTCCCCGCCGCCGCCGCCGGGGTTCCAGCCACGATTTCCAGCCACCGTAAACACGGGCTCGTGGACAGCGAGCCATGGGTAGCTCGCTGTCCGATCGTCCGGTAACTGTCCGGATCGAGCCAAGGCGTCGACGGCGCGCACTGTTCCCGCGCGCCTCAAGGAGTTGTCAGCAACAGGAGGGGCCCATCTGGGTCGAAGCCTACCGGAGTCGGGGTTATCCGAAAGGAAACTAGAGCCCCGGTATGAAGGCTAGAAGAAACGGCGCGGGGTTTTTAGTCAGTAAGAGTCTGACACTATTTCCCGCTCCACCCAAGAGCGGGTTTTGTCAATGATGATTTTCCCCGTCGAGAGAAAAAAAAAAGTGTCGTCAAACCACATAACAAAGAACATTTTCGTTACTCCTTCCCGCCCAAGCGCAGGAGATATCAAATGATTTTCCATCTTAAAAAAACTAGTTGAGAAAAGGCTAAGGACATGATACTCTGGTCTTCTTTATTTACTGGATCTGGAGTATTTCACACGCATCTGAGCGAGCGTAGCGCTGTTTCTTTTTATCAACTTTTTAAAAAAAAAAATACCGGATGCCGTTCTCTCGAATTCGTAAATACAAAACATTAGTATTGTTCTCAAATCTAAGTACAGTCGACGGCAAAAGACATTTAAAGTAATAATCTAACTGTGTCAAAGAATCAAAGCATTTATTTGAAACAAACCATTTACAGATACTTTTGAATTGTCAAGAACGAAACTATTTTAATAAACCTTTGAACTTATAAATGCTTTTTACACTAGAATTAGCATTGCGATCCAACGTGGTAATGCTGCCAGTCTTCTGGGCACATTCCCGGATGACAGCGATGTGGAGGAGTACTTCGACGCCTGAGTGTACTTTGTGTTTTTGTATTTTATTTATGTACGTTATGTATACATTTTTTTTTACACTTATTTTAAAAATATATCTTTCCTTCTAAGACAGTCGGCTCTTAGGCCTTACAATATTTATATTTATTTACAAATTACTTGTACAATATTACAGCCTAAACTAATGCGTTGTACAGAAACTAAGAAATAAAAGAGAGAGAAAATAAAAAGAAAACATACCTATACACTACCACTAAAATAAAATAAAATATCCCACAAAACTAAATAATACAAGGCTGTAAGCCTTGTTTATAGCCAGGCACTTGCTGTTTTTATCCATCTTCTCACAAAACCAAAAAAAAAATGATGAGTTTTTCGCCTTTGTCCGCCTCACGATTTCATTTATTTTCTCAACTGTTTTGAAAAACCTACTTCTACACATTTTTATATTTTGAAATGTTTTTATACACTTACATTAATACTTTTTAAATACTTTGGCCATATTTGTCGACGTGGAGGTGACTGCATCGAACGCCTTGTTATACAAGGAAAGGTAGATGGAACGAGGCCGCGTGGCAGATCGCCGATGCGTTGGACTGACCAAATAAAAACGGTTGTTGGCGGCCCGTTGAACGAGTGTGCCCGGATGACTGCCAGCAGGCAAAAGTGGCGAGAAATCGTGCGGCGTACCCTGACGGCTTCCGGAGAAGCTACCTTCGTGATAACCACGACCACTCTGGCAAGAGTGAAACGACCAAGAAGAAAGACATTTAAAATATTTAAAAATACAAGTACCTAACACATACATATTTAACATGCATAGGATAATCTTAAAAAATATAAATAAACTAATACACACACACATACTATCCACTTACTTAAAAAATTAAATAAATAAAAAAAAAAACGCTTTTATGAAAAAAAAAAAACGATTCCACAAAAAAATTGAATTGAATCTGAGAAGTTTCCTCGATTTCGCCAAGATTCAATCATCAGATCATAACTTGGTGACTATGGGACCATTTGGGAAGTATACCCTTTCGAACAAAAAAAAAAATTCTCAAATCGGTTGGCAAGCGACGAAGTTAATCGCGAACAAACATAAAAAAAAAAATACAAACATCCGAATTGAGAAAAGTCTGTTAAAAAGACATCACCTTAATTTGGCTACGACAAAGCTCCTTAACCCTTCAGATACCGTCAATTAGAGACACAATAGTAAGACAATAGATGCGCGGCCACCGGGTGTCGCTTGGAGATTCATGAATTAATAAAGATTTAAAAAAAAAACCAGGTAAATGGGTCAGAAAAAAGGGGGCAACAGTAAAATCTTTTTTCTTTCTTTCTTTCTTTTACTCATATCTGCGCGACTGTACCTATTGCTTTGCAAACATACCAGTTACACACGGTCAGCCAATTGATACCATCGCGTTGGGTGCAGTCCGAGTGCTGGGTTTATCATGATATTATTAATTCTGGGGCTCCTGGCTGCAGTGTCTGCTGGGGCCAGCTCAGATAATAAGGATACTTATAAGAATCAACGTAAGATATTGTTTCATTTTTATTCAACGGCATACTATGTGTAGCGACATCTATGGCGCTACATAAGAACTACGAAGAAAGAAATCCTGCATCGCGCAAGTAAAGTTCTCCGCGCGATTTGTTATTTGTAAAACACGTCTAAAACTGCACGGCAGAGCTAGTAGGGAATATGCAAGTACCTATTTAAAAACAATGTTGACGAACTAAAGATTTATATTGATTTAGCCTAGGAAGGCTGTCTGTCAACATTTTTGAGTTTTTTAATTGTAATGTTCCATTGCAATCACGAGCAGTGCCAGCCAAGTGGTTACGACCCCGACATACGAGTTGTAGATCTCGGGTTCGAACTCAACCAGGCGCATTACTTTGTGTAATTTATTTCATCACCACTGCTCTCAAAACGGTGAAGGAAAACATCGTGAGGAAACCGGCATGTCTTAGAACTAAAAATTCGAAGACATGTGACATCCACCAACCCGCACCTAGCCCGCGTGCTGGATTACGGTCCATTTTCTCTCCTAGAGAGGAGGCCTGAGTACAGAGAGGGAAGGCTATACTAATGGTCCATTACTGACTTGCATATTCCCTATTGTTCGCAGTGCACGGGGCTGGCCATGCCGGCAGCACAAAGGGAAACATGAAACCTTCAGTACTGAATGTAGATATCATTATTTTTTCCTTTATTCATTTAACATACATACAAATTATATTTTTAAATATTTCAATAAAAAATAAAAAAACATTTAAAAATATAAAAAATAGTGTCCCACCGGTATCGGGAACAGGGTCCAAGCTACCGGCGGTCAGGGCTCCAGTGAAAGGAACCTCCTGACTATACGAGCCGTATCCAGGAGTACCACTTTCTGAATCAAGCCCTTGATCCAGTCGCCTAACGAGAGCCTCCTAAGGTGTTGGTCGAGGCTCTTGGCTATTAAGCCATTGGCTGAAACGACTATCGGTACAATAATCGCTGAATCCACTTCCCACATGTCGACAACCTCGCGAGCCAAGTCAATATACTTGATTTGTTTATCTTTCTCGGCTTTCACGAGGTTCTCGTCATGCGGAACTGATATGTCAACAATCATTGCACGCCTCTCGCATCGGTCCACCACCACTATATCAGGCTTATTGGCTACAATAGTCCTGTCAGTGATGATGGACCGGTCCCAGTACAACGTGATATCGCCATTATCGAGAACTGGGTCGGGCACATACTTGTAGTATGGCACCTCCGATTCCACAAGAGAGTACTTCAGAGCAAGTTGCTGATGTATAATCCTGGCTACAAGGTTATGTCTATGCAAGTATTCTCCGTTAGCTAGACGAGAACAACCAGAGATAATGTGGCGGATTGATTCACCCGGTCGGTGACATGCCCGACAGATGTCAACCGTGCCGTCCTTCACAATAAATCTCCGGTAGTTATTCGTCATGATAACTTCGTCCATAATTGCACAGACAAAACCTTCGGTTTCCCCAAAGAGGTCACCGACGCGCAGCCAGGCTACGGACGCTAGTTGGTCTACATCGGGCCCATGAAGGGCCCGGAAAAAGCGTCCGTGAAGTTCCTTACTCTGCCATACTTCCTTGCGTACGTTAGTGTCAAGCACTACAGGTTTGCGCCAGTTCTCGTTAGCCAAGGAGAGCGGGGTGAGTCCCTTGTCCACTGCCACTACATCACGATGCATACCCACGTCGGCGGCTAGGAAGTATTCCCTGAGACTGCATACCTCGCGATTGTGTAGGGTCTTAGCATTTAAAAAGCCTCGACCCCCACACTTCCGCGGGATATACAGTCTCATTACCGACGACCGAGGGTGATGCATTCGGTATGCAGTCAACAGTGTACGAACCCTCCTATCCAGGGCGTCAAGTTCCGTTTGAGTCCATTTGAGTACCTTGTTTCCACCTGACAGAAGGCTCTTAAGTACCTTCTTCAGGCGGCCAAGGAAGCGCTCCCTCAACGATTGCTTCATGTCAGTGGCATTGATGCCTAACGCTTCCGACATACCCAAATACTTATAGGTTTCGGTTGGAGAGAGGGATCTCAAGTTTATGGAATCCGAGAGTTGGGTACCCACGGATTCCACAATCTCCCCTCGCTTTATATGCATGATCGCACATTTGTCCACACCAAACTCCATCCTGATGGCACTACTGAAGGTTTCAGTTACCTTCAGTAGCTCCATCAGTTGCAGATTGTTGGGGGCAAAAAGCTTCAAATCATCCATATAAAGGAGGTGAGATATAACCTGACCACCTCTCTTCAACCGATAGCCTAGGCCTGAATTCTCCAGCAATGTGCTCAGAGGATTCAAGGCTAGGCAGAACCAAAGCGGACTCAAACTATCACCCTGGAATATACCTCGCTCAATCCTTACCGGTTCGCTGTTCCTCTGGATATTTCGACATCCTGGATAGCGAAGGACCGTCCTCCATTTCCTCATACATGACATCAGGAAGGTGCGAAGAGTTGCATCAACTTTATACAACTCCAGCACCCTCATGAGCCATGTATGAGGAACTGAGTCATAGGCCTTCTTATAGTCTATCCACCATGTCGACAGATCCTTTCGGGAACGCCGAACCTGTTGGTTAATGGCCATATCGATGAGGAGTAGCTCCTTAGTACCGCGGGACCCATTCCTACATCCATTTTGAGAGACAGACATGATAGTGTTATTATCAACATGTTGGTTATTTTTTTCTCTCAAAATGGATGTAAGAACCTTGTAAACTGTCGGCAAACATGTAATCGGCCGATAGTTTTTGGGTTCCGCGGTGCTACCAGATTTGTGGAGTAGGTGGGTAACTCCTGTTGTAAAAAACTCGGGTAGCGAACCAGACTCTAAGGCGGTCTGATACTGAGATGCCAAACGAGCGTGCGACCTTATAAGCCACTTTATCCAGAAGTTGTGCAGTCCGTCCGGCCCTGGAGATTTCCAATTAGGCAACGGACGGACTGCACGGGCCACATCTTGGGGGCTGATTGTGATTGCCCCCATTTCTGGTATCGATTCGCACGCTCGTTCTACCTCTCGAGTCCAACCACCTTCAGTATGACTGACAGGCACCGACCAGATGTTGCGCCAGAACGAACACATGGCGTCATCATCCGGAAGGCGCGTGTCAGTCACACCTTGGTCCGGTTGCTCCCAAGCCCTGTATAACCACCTTTCATTATTCCGGAATGTGCTATTCTGGATGTACCGCTCAACCCGCCGCTTATACCTTCGTATACGGTTTGCCCATGCATATACCTTCTGCTTCAGGAAGTCGATGCGCTCTGTGACATGGGACATATAGTCTCGGGGGCTGATGTCAGTCCCCGAAAACGCCCGTCTCACAAAGCGCATCACTCGTGGGCGAGTGTTGCCCTCCCTGAAGCAGATTAGTTTGCCGATGAGTGCTCTGGCCCCACCAATACGACGCTCGATCCTGCACTGCCAGGCCGGCACAGCTGGTTTTGGTCGTGTAGCTACGTCGCTGTTTGGAAATTTGACGTGAGCTACACGACATGCCGCTACGGCCGCGCAGTACATGATCGAGTGTGTATCGGTGAGATCTTCGCAGTCATCAAAATAGTTTGACAACTGCGAGTCCAGAGCAGCCACCAGCGCCTTATTCTTATTACACATGGGCAAACGAGGTAAACGCGGCCTAAGTTCAAGCGGCATGTTGCGATACTCCCGAATAGCACACTCCAAAGCACTCCTCAATTCGTTAGTACTTACATGTGTAACAATGTCAGTGCTCTCCTCGTCAGCGTGGATGGGGAGATGGTTGGACGGTGATACCTGTAAAGGTAACGCCGTCTGTGACGAGGAAGCAATGACATGGCTACCCATTTCCGTTCGGAGGCGATCAAGTACAGTATCGTCCAACATATGATTACGCTGGATGACCCGTACCTGATCCGATAATCGTTGTGCCGAAACGTTGACGGCTGGCTCAAGCACCTGAAACAAAGAGAGCATCCGAACACGGTACGCGGTCAGGTTGTTTCCTCCCTCTGTAGCCCAATAGTATGCGCGCATGACGTTTTCATTGGTCGATTGTGTCCATCGCATGCGCGGCACACTTCCGCCGGTAGCTGGGACCCTGTCAGAGACCGGTGGGCCTCAAGGTCCTAAACACGCCGGCGGCCGGCGTCCTCCCCGACGACGCACAGGTGGTGGAGTCGTCGGCGGCGAGTAGTACTCGTCGCTCGAGCTCGACGCAGCTGCCACGGCCGGTATCACAGCACTCTCGGTGAGGCTGGGTTCCGGCGGCGGCGAGGCGGAGCTGAGCGACGAGGCCGGAGGTGGTGGGCGTGCACTTCGAGCAGCAGCTCTTGTCAGCATTGTTGTTATAGCATTGTTGTCGTATTATTGCATCATTTTATAGGTGTGACATAAAATGTCATCTGTCTGATTTAAAATTTTCTTTTCTTTCCATGTTTTGGCCTTTATTTATTGAAGAGAAGTTTATATTTGATTTATTAATTATTTAATGGACTTCTGGGATAACAATTTGTAGGATTGCGGCTCCAAAACTATTAATTTATATAAAAAAAATTTCATGAACGACACAACACTTTTGACATCCAGAGTTGCCAGTCATTATTTTTATTATTATAGTTCATGGCACTCACTTATTAGTTAATGGATCGTCATTGAAACATTATAAATATTGGCATTCGTCAGTGAGATATTGTCAGTAAATTATTTGACGATTTTGAACCCAAAAAAGTTTTGGAGGTAGGCGGAACAGTGAGTAAAGTCCCACATACCTCCTTTGAAAACGAAGCATCCTCGGGCCAGACAGGTGTTATGGTCTGGTGGGCTACTGCCCGATAGATGATTTCGGGCTCGGAGAACTTTAATTGCGCGATGCAGGATTTCATATTTTCTTCGTAGTTCTTATGTTGCGTTATAGATGTCGCTACAAAGTAAAGAGCCCACAAGTACAAAAGACCTATCTTTTTTGTGCCAAAAGTATGAATATTACAGGAAGTATATACAGCTTCGTACGAACCCGCACTGGGCCCGCGTGCTGGATTACGGCCCATTCTCTCTCCTAGAGAGAAGGCCTGTGTCCCAGCAGTGGGACCATTAAAAAGGCTGATGATGATGATGATATTACGGGACAAAAGGTACCCCAATGGACTCAGGCCTCCTCTCTAGTAGAGGGGATGGGCCGTAATCCACCACGCGGGTCCAGTGCGGGTTGGTAAATGTCACGTCTTCGAATTTTTGGTTCTAGGACATGCCGGTTTCCTCACGATGTTTTCCTTCACCGTTTTGAGAGCAGTGGTGATTTTTTTTATTTTTTTATTTATTATTAGGAACACCAACGACATATTAACAAATTCTTATACAGATAGGCAATTTTATGGACATTAAATTCTGTGTAAATATGTCAATTAAAGGCGTCCACAGCTTATACAATGTGACGATATATAAAAATTATAATAATTATAAATTGAATTACATTGGATTTAAATTAATGATTGAATTACATTGGAGATAAATTAAATTAGTGATGAAATAAATCACACAAAGTAATGCGCCTGGCTGGGTTCGGACCCGCGACCTACAACTCGTAAGTCGGGGCCGTTACCACTCGGCCACCACTGCTCTCGTAATATATCTGAGGCTTTGAATTTTTCCGGAACAACAACTATTTTCCTCTTCTGATGACAGTTCATCCTCCAAGTAAATTACTAAAGCTAAATCAAGGTCGTCCATTTTCTATCTTGGATAACTTTCGTATGACGTTTGTGACGTTTGTTTTGAAAAAATGACTGACAATGTATTAAAACGGCCGCTATATGACGGCACCGCTTTCCTAGGAAACCAAATCTTAAATGGTCTCTCCATTAAAGAAAACACATGTATTTACACGATTACTTTTGCCTCCAGATTGCACTGACCCCAGGACAATGAAAAAGCACCCAGCATACACAGAGTGGGCTGATGCCTACTCCTGCACCAGGCATAGGTGTCAGCCTGGAGGCCGGAATCTCGCTATATACACAGTTGGGTGAGTACACCACCATCATCATCTACCGAAAGACATCCACTGCTGGACATAGCCCTCAACAAAGTGATACCACAACGACCAGCCCTGTGCGGCTCGCATCCATCGGATTCCAGTAACCCTCACCAGATCATCGGATCACGTTTTGGGAGGCATTCCAACAACGTGGTTCCCCATCCAGAATCTTTTAGGAACCAGTATTAAATCTTTTAGTAACGTGCGGTTCATCAGTCCTCTTCATATAACCGAAGCAAGACAAACGATTTCTCTAGGTGTCATCTTCAACATTATTTCAGCCGAAAGTCCACTGTTGGACATAGGCCTCTCCCAAGTGTCACCATAACGATCAGTCTTGTCTGCCCTGCATCCATAGAAAATATGAAAGAGGTTAGAAAGGAAATACTTTCCGATTTGTACTACAACGAGTGTCGCCGCTTGTCTCCCACCCTTTAACTCCACTACAGGCAATAAACCAATACGAACGCGCACTACGCAACTAACAGACCAGGACACTTAGATCGCAAGATTGTTATTGGTAGTTGATCAATGAGCATTGCTCTACTTTGTGGTACGCCTGCCCCACCTACAAGGTCATTCTAACCTCTTTCATCTGTTATGTGCTTGCATCTATCGGATTCCCGCGACCCTCAATGGTTATCGGTCTACCTTTTGGGAGGCTTTCCAATACTGCGTCTTTTGGTACGTCACGCCAGAACCTTTCGTCCCCTCCGACCATCTGTTCTGCGAGCAATGTGCCTTGCCCACTACCGCTTAAGTTTGGTGATTCTTCAGGCTGTAGCGACCACGGTGAAGGTCTTCTTCTTTTCGTGTCGATGCTCTCAAACTATGCTTTTTCTGACCAGTATTTGGCAACTTGTAGAGCTCTATTGTTGGTCTCGTATAGATCCTGAAAACTGCAGGTCGTTACGCAGGATGGGCAGCATAGCAGGTGGCGCTTGTCCTGTGGAGAGGCTCCACTCTGGCACTGTGTTAGAGCTGGGTCTTTAACTCTCCAAAGGCATGGTGAAGGTATACAGTATATTACATAATTTATTATTATGTTATTTTTCCTGTCCAGGTGTAAGCGAGTGGAAGCTCCTGAGTCTGCCATAGAGTGTGAGGAAGTGGTGGAAGATACCAACATGCAGTTCCCTTTCTGCTGCACTCGACTTAGGTAAGATCTACATCATAGAGAAGAACGATTTGATTGAAATTTGGCACACGGGTAAACTAAACCGTATCCTGGAATAGGACAAAGTAAGCTTTTATTACGGGAATAGGATCCATGGAGATGAGCCTCTTCATTCTATGTCTAAAAATCATACGTCTCCAGGTGTCTGGTGGTAGTCCGTGGCGAGGTGTGGACCAGGGTACTGGGCCAGCCCTGGGAGGTGCTGCCCGCCGCGCCGTGGAGTCACATGTACAAGATGAAGAAGCCTCCCCCAGCTGACTCCACTTTCCTGCCCAAGTAAGTGGTACTCTTTTATTCACCTACTTTACTACAACTGGAAGATTCTTTTCTGTGTTTAGGACAGTCAATATCGACAAAAAAAAAGCACAAACATCGCAAACAGGGTCTTTAAGTCAAGAGTGAGTAGGTATTCACTCTTATGTCATCTCAACGCTCAGTCCCGTGGTCAGAACAAAAGAATTCGGTGCGTGTTCAAATCGAAGCGTTCGACGCAAGCGAAACGATAGTAACTTGGCTAGGAGGCTGATTTTAGTCACCACAAATCTGAAACACCTTTTCACTTTCTCCAAGAGCGGGAAAAATCATTGGATGGTTTATCCTCCCCAAAATAGGCTAGTTGCCTAAAAAATTTAATGAGTTCGTCTTTTAGATCATACACGTATTTTTTTATTTGTAAATTAAACCAAAAATTACGTGTAACGGCCCGCCGTGCTGCATTTTTTCACACGGGGTGACGTCACACGTAACTTTAATGGGCTATAATTATCTTTGTTATTATTTGTTTAATCGATACATGAAAAAATACGTGTCCAATATTTTTTTTATAATCTAAAATACAGACTAAATAAAATGTAGTTATTTTGACCCCGAAAACTACCCTATAAGCCCTATGAGAGGGATCTTATTTATTGTTTTTTTTTCCTACACTACTAACTGAACTCTCTCCGTCCAGGACCGCCGACCAAGGGCCGGTGTACGAGCTGTCAGACAGCGACACAGAGCAGGGCGGCCATGACAAGGTGCTGCGCTCCGCCAAGAAGGCCAACAACGGCGAGTACAACGATATGGCGCAGCAGCCCGTCGTCAGGGCGGCGATCCCGGGTCCTGATATCGTGGTAATCAATAATCGTGATGGGACAACTCTATTCCTTTTCATTCCAAATCTACTGTCCTGTACTGAGTGTGTGTGTACTGTGTGTGTTGTGTGACTGTGAGCGGTAGCTAAGCGTGGGGCGGCGAGCGGTAAGAGCAAAAGTATGAAAATGTTTCAAGGCTCGCCACGTGAAGCTCTTCGTAACGCCTTGCACCGCTCGCTGCGAAGTCGTGAACAGGCCGTTACTGTGTCCTACGTAGGTGATTCGACGCGAGTGCGAATCTATGCGGCGCCAATGTGTGCGAGAATTACACATGTCTGCGCAAAATTGCTAAACGATTAGCATAATGCCGTAACCAAGTGCAAAGTGCGATGAGTCCACAGCGCTGGCGTTCAGCGTGGGCTAGAGACCGCCCTCAGAGCAGTGGTGGCCGAGTGGTAAAGGCCTCGGCTCACAAGTTGTAGGTCGACACCTAGCCAGGCATTACTTTGTGTAATTTAGTTCATCACCACTGCTCTCAAAACGGTGAAGGAAAACATCGTGAGGAAACCGGCATGTCCTAGAACCAAAAACTCGAAGACATGTGTCGCACTGGGCCCGCGTGGTGGATTACGGCCCATTCCCTCTCCCAGAGAGGACGACTGAGTCCCAACAGTGGGAACATTATAAAGCCGACTATGCTATGCTATGCAGTGACGGTGTCGACTAACAGACTCCGCGCATTTTTCGTGTGGACACGGCAATATGCTGAGCGCTCGGCCGTTTTGCGCGGATGTGGTGCAAATTTTTCACAAAGTATGCTTATAATTTGTTAGTCCTAAATTTGCACCTTTCTTTCTTTTCCTTTTTTTCTGTTTCGTTTTTCTTTCTTTTTTTCTATCTTTCTTTAACAGACGTCGGCAACGGTATTGTGTGCTAACAGATTTCAGTAAAATAAACCGGACAAGGTCATATCAATCAAAAAAATCATCTCTCGCTCTGCGTGGAGCGAGAGGGAGCCCTAGTGTTGCTTCAGTTGCCTTTTGTGATCTAGAACCGCGGTAACTTTGAATAATTTGCCAACCCTAGCATGCAGCTGAAGTATCGATGAGGAAGCGAATGCATAATGAGCATTAATATTGCTTAACTAGCTTTTGCCCGCGGCTTCACCCGCGTACATAATCCCAGGATAAAAAGTATCCTATGTGTTATTCTAGGATATGGTCTACTTGTGTACCAAGTTTCATCGAGATCCGTTCAGTAGTTTTTACGTGAAAGAGTAACAAACATCCATACATCCATCCATACATCTATCGATACATTCAAACTTTCGCATTTATAATATTAGTAGGATAAAGATGCGATGTGATGAGATGTGATGTGTATGTGTGTGATGTAAAGTGATGTGATGTGATGATGATTATTCAGTTTTATTTTTTCATCATCATCATAATTTCAGCTGAAAGACATCCACTGTTGGACATAGGCCTCCCCCAAGTGTCGCCACAATAAACGGTCATGTGCGTCTCGCATCCATCGGACTCCCACACCCTTACCAGGTCATCAGTCTACCTTGTAGGAGGCCTTCCAATGCTACGTCTTTCGGTTCGTAGTCGCCATTCCAGAACCTTTCGGCCTCAACGGCCATCTGTTCTGCGAGCAATGTCCTGCCCATTGCCAGTTAAGTTTGGCGATTCTTCTATGTCGGTAACCTTGGTTCTTCTGCGGATATCCTCGTTCCTGATAACATAGCTCTTTCAATTGCCCTTTGGATGACTTTAAGTCTTCTGATAAGGCCCATTATGATTAATATACATATGTATTTATTTTTTAACAATTTATTTTTAAAATATTTTTTAATTTTTTTCGTTTTCAGATTGCGCTATCAACGAATGACGCGAAAGAACCGCCACATACTCGGAAGTTTGACAGTACGAGGTGATTTCACATTTTTGTTGATCATTTTTCCTCCTGCGACTTTGGCTATACGCCGCTAAATTTTGATCCTTTTAATCCCGTGGAGGGTCGATCCGGTACATGGAACACTATCGATTTGTAACTATAAAACTAAAAAATAAAGTACCTTTTTAAAAACTAGTATTGATTTACGCATGTAGGTACGAAATTAATTTCTTTATGAAAACGTCAGCTGAGCGAGTCCAATGACCTGTAGGTAGTTAGTACGCAACGCCGAATACTACTACCCGCATCCATCGGATTCCTACGACCCTGATCAGGTCATCTGTCCTCCTTGTTGGAGGCCTTCCAACGCTACGTCTGCCGGCCCGTAGTCACCACTCCAGTCCCCATCGACAGCTGGTCGATATTCCGATGACCGTGTAGCGACATCTATGACGCCACATAAGAACTACGAAGAATATACGTAGTTCTTATTTGGCGTCATAAATGTCGCTACAACCGTTTTTCCACGTTTATTTGGCGCTTACATTATATATTATACATATACATACATTTTTAGACGTGCCAAGCATCGCAAGGCCAACGCACAGCCTCCAGAGAGTTACTTTGAAGTGGAGACAGAGAAAGAGAAACGCACAGAGCCTAAGAACCCGGAGGTAGAGGAATCAACGGCGTATACTGAAAAAGTAAGTGATTTTTTACCCGACCGCAAGAGAAGAAGGACAGTTATGTTTTTCTAGTGTACATATAAGTGACATTATTTTTAGTATATGCGAAACCTGAATATAGTTTATTCAGAATCAGTAACTGAATGGATTCCAATAATTGCACCATGCTATATTTTTTCTCAAGAATATTTAAAAAGGTCATAGACTTCGTAATATTTAGAACGTTCAATGTAAATATTTTTGTTTTTCTATGAAAATCTGATGAACTAAAATATGACAATTTTTTTAAAGTCATAGAACAAAAGTTGTTGTTTATGATGTTAGTAACATAGTCCTGGGGCCCGAGTCTGCTATTTTTATAAATTCGTCATTCCAACACGATCCCATTGTCATTTTGCAAAAATTTCGTAATCTACTAAATCATAATGATCGATCATTGATCGGTCAATGGACTCGTTATAGAGTGGTGGTAGAATGACTATATCGAGCTTATTAAAACCAATAACTGCACAATAACGTTCTAATGGTAGGTCACTGATCAAAACAACTGTCAAAAGTTTTGCAAATTACCGCATACGTCAGATATTCATTTGTCATTATGAACAAGATTACCATTTTATGCCACTTCTTTCAATGAAGTGTCAGTGGTTGACCATTGGAATGTCATTATGACGCCATTATATTATTAGATTACCAAAACTTTTCAAAATCAACAATTATGAAGTCAATGATAGACCATTCTGACACTATTGTAATAGCAGACTTGAGGCCCTGAGAGGTTGCCAATTTGCCAGTGTTTTACAAATAACCCTGTCTATTGATTTTTATGTTTTGCTTTTATTTGATACTAGCTGCCCGTCCCGGCTTCGTAAGGGCAATAAATATAGCCTATGTTACTCAGGGTGAATGTAGCTTTCCAATCAAATGGTGAAATAATTTTAAAATCGGCACAGTAGTTTTTCAGTTTATTCATTACAAACATACACACAAAAATACAAATTTTCCCTCTTTATAATATTAGGGTATGTAAACTAGTGCTTTACTGCGATCCCACCTAAGGATAACATAGCATAGCATAGTCGGCCTTATAATGTTCCCACAGCTGGGACTCAAGCCTCCTCTCTAGGAGAGGGAATGGCCCGCAATCCACCACGCGGGCCCAGTGCGGGTTGGTAGATGTCACATGTCTTCGAATTTTTGGTTCTAGGACATGCCAGTTTCCTCACGATATTTTCCTTCACCGTTTTGAGAGCAGTGGTGATGAGATAAATTACACAAAGTAATGCGGCTGGGTTTAAACCTGCGAGTCTAAGTCGGAGCCGTTACCACTCGGCCACCACTGCTCTTCTTGAGGATAAGCAGTAGACAATCGTGTAGCTTCTCTTATTTTCATCAATATTTTATTACATAATCTTGTAATCTTACTTTCAGCCTCAGGAACCTCAAGAAGATGAAAGCACCAACTACAATTACTACCCAGTAACCGAGAAACCCTCGCACAAATCACATGTACGTATTTTAAGGCGACTATTATACGGTATTCATATCATTGTCTTCCTCTGGAGCGAGGAGTGGCAGGCGGTCGCCTACTTCTGCGAAGCAGTAATGCTAGCAAAGGAGGAGGCCGACCCCATCCTCCGCCGGGATTCCGATCCTGATTTCCTTGGCTTGCTGACGGCAAGCTATGGGTAGCTCTCCGTCTGACCGCCCAGTAGGCAGCCGGACCGAGCCCAAGACGTCGACGGGGCGTTTTGTGCCACGCGCGCCTCAATGAATTGTTAGTAAACCGTAGGGGCCCAGAAGGGTCGAAACCTACTAGAGCCAAGGATTGGTTTCTGAAAGGAAGATCCGCCCCAGTACGACGGGCAACGAAAGAAAAGGAGTGGATTTGTAGTCAGTAAAAGTCTGACACTATGTCCCGCTCGGTCCAAGAGCAGGGAATGTATTTGTAAGATTTTCCCATGTCCTCCTGCCCTTTTCTTAGTTCTCCCGCTCTGAGGCGTAGCAGGAAAGCGTGTCAGGGTTTTTCTGACTAAAACTGTTTTATTTTGCCTTCGTTCCTGGGCCTTAGGAGGCCCAGGAACGAGGTCGAGGTTACACTTTCGCGCAACTCATGGCCCCAGTAGGCTTCGACCCTGCTGGGCTCCTACGGTTATTGACATCTCATCTTCCTGCCTTGTCCCATATTTCTTGGGGTTAGTGCAACACGAATGTCTTGAATCGCATTCGCGTTTAATCGAATTACTCATGCAGAACGCTACGTAATACCACAAAATAGATCTAGGTAGTTATCAAAAAACAACGCGACAAGCAGGTAAAACAAAACGAAAGGGGCAAGCAGAGCGATGAGGATGACTTCACTAAGGTAGAGAAGAAGAAGAGGAAGAAGCCTACTTGTCAGAACCAGTGCGGTACCGCGCTGGCAGGACCCAACATGCTGCTGCGTCCAGCAATACCCACGACGTAGCTGTACGTTTCGAGGCTACATCACACCACGAAGGTTGAGGAGATCGTGGAGCATGTACGAATCAAGACGAACTGGACTTTGAGAGTCGAGCAGTTGGAGCCGCGTCATAATACGAATTTCAAGTCGTTTGTGGTGCGGGTGCCGACTAATCATTTGGAGACCTTCCTCAAATGCGAGTTTTGGCCGAAGGGTGTCGTGTATCGACGATTTCGCGGAAGGATACCGACCTCGCAGCGGAACACGACGCCGTCACTTCGTGTACAATAGTTTAGTTTAATAATTAGTATAGGATCTTTTATGTATTAGTTTATCATTTTGTAAAAATATTTGTGTATTTTATCTATGGGCCTTAGTTGCCTGAAAATAAAGGATTATTATTATTATTAATACCCTGAACCAAATTTTTGCTCTAAAAAGTTACAAACTACTTTTTTTTTAAAAACATGTTATAAGCTTACCTGGTGGTCTATTCTTTGCTTCTAGAACACCAAAAACCCAGTGTCTTGGACGGAAATACCTCAAAATCAATGGAACGAACCAAAAGAGGGCGCAGAAATGGAAAATCGAATCGATGTAAGTAACAATACTACTAAATAGGCAGTTGCACTCAGTTACTGGGAGATAGTTGGAGATAGAGTATATAGATCCCAGTACCTGCCAAAACCATGTTTTTTTTGGTGGTCTTCATATCGGGGCTCGAGCTTCTTTTCAGATAACACCTGCCATTCCTTCTCGCTCCGGTCCATGGGTACCTGCGGAACCTGGTGTACTCTCAGACAAAGGACGCACCTATCTTGACCCACGCCCGGGTGTCTTCTTCTTTGTGGTCTGGTTTCCGCACTTAGTCCTGATCGGACCATTGTGCGTGGGCCATGGCGTCCTTTACTCCAACCAGCCCACCTCATTCCAGAAACAGATGAGTCTCTTCAGTTTGCTCAGGGCGTCCATCAGTTCGGTGTTTCCAAGATTTGCCGTTCGTCGTACGGATCATGACAGATGACTTCATCGTACAGTCAGTCCAGCAAGAGCGCGCGTTTTTAAGTATCCGTTCAGAAAAACTTTAATAATTAAAAGAAATAAATGCTCAGTAAATTATTACCTACACACTAGCGACCCGCCTCGGCTTCGCTCGATTGTTTATCCACTATTTAATGGATGTTATTATACATATAAACCTTCCTCTTGAATCACTCTATCTATTAAAAAAAACCGCATCAAAATCCGTTGCGTAGTTTTAAAGATTTAAGCGTACATAGGGATATAGGGACAGAAAAAGCGACTTTGTTTTATGCTATGTAGTGATACGTTTTTTTTATAAAAATCGGATTTACTATCATGTGATTAATCCTCATTCTCAAAACATTATAATTGTTTTCAGGACGTCAACAGTCACAATTATCACATGCAAGAACCACAGCCTGAAGAGCCACAGCCCCAAGGGATGGTAGAAACAAAGCCATCATTACATATACCCTTAAGAAAAGATACGTTAGATAGACCTTCAAACCTCCAGGCGCTTGTAGACGCCATAGGGTCGAGGATGAGAGATATTGAGAGCGTGGTGCAGAAGATGAGTGATAAAGTCCACCAGGTGAAGGCTCCTCCGGAAGGAAGCAGTGAGAAGAGGTGAGACTGTTTCCCCATATTTGACTGGCCTGTTGGTCTAGTGGTTAGTGGCCTTGACTGCTATGCTGGAGGTCGTGGGTTCGGTTCCCACCCAGGACAAATGTTTAGGTATGTGATGAGCATGATCATTTGCTCTGTGTCTGGGTGTAATTTATCTATATTGTGTATGTATTTAGAAATATAAAAGTATGTTTATCAGTGGTCTAGTACCCATAACACAAGCTCTGCTTAGCTTGGGACTAGATGGCGTGGTGTGCTAGTAGTGAAATATTATTATTGTTATAGGTACTTTACTCTCTGTTCTGCGTATCCCCAAGACCTAGGTTGTAGCTATCAGCAAACACAGATTCTTCACCATGAATGTAGAACAGTGGTGGCCGATTGGTTACGGCCCAGACTTACGAGTTGTAGGTCGCGGGTTCAACCGGGCGCATTACTTTGTGTTATTTATTTCATCACCACTGCTCTCAAAACGGTGAAGAAAAACATCGTGAGGAAACCGGCATGTCCTAGAACAAAAAATTCGAAGACATGTGACATCCATCAACCCGCACTGGGCCTGCGTGGTGGATTACGGCCCGTTTCCTCTCCTAAAGAGGAGGCCTGAGCCCCAGCAGTGGGAACATTATAAGACCGACTATGCTATGCTATACCATGAATGTAGTGGGTTTGTCCACTATGTACCGGTGGCGTAACGCTGTACGTTTAGTGGACCAAGAAGTCTAAGAAGACTATATAGTTTAATTCATGAATCCCCAAGCGACCACCGGTGGCCGCGCATCTATTGTCTTACTATTGTGTCTCTAATTGACGGTATCTGAAGGGTTAATGTAATGAATTTAAATATGAATGAATGTTATATGGTATTCAGGATGTCAGCTGAACGAGAGGGACCACGTAAGCATCACAAGGATTCGAAACGACCCAGTGCAGAAGATGAAAACTATAAAAGGTAAATCGACAGGACCAAAGTATAGCCACCACCAGTCTATCAAAGGAGTATCGCACAGCAACTGGTCTACTCTCAAAACGGTGAAGGAAAACATCGTGAGGAAACCGGCATAACATCCCCAAAATAGGCATCACAGACAAGTCCCCTGTGCAAAGCATGCCTGGAGGGGAAGAAAACAATTGAAGGGGAAGGTGGACAAACGTGTGAACTACTATTACGATTCTCTGGTAATATTTCTACTGTTAGCACATTTCAAATCTGAAATCAGTGCCGACATAAGGGCAACTGTCACCCCGGGCGAAAAAATTGTGGGACCCAGGTGGAAGTATTGCACCAATCGTAAGCGTAAGCGCAGTGTGTACAGACCCTTAAAAAATCCATCGATAAAAATGTCAATAAAAAATATGCATATGCACAGAGCGTAGAGCACAGTTTTGAGGGTTTGCACCAGGAGAGGCAGGAGACTACAACTCCAGACCTTGACACCCCCCTGAATTTGTCGCCCCAACGTGCCCCCCTCCTCCTAACGCACTGTCTGAAATATATACTTGATTGACAGTTCAAACCTTTGCTAGCATCTGTAACTATGTAACGAATTAGAATAGGGTAGTTTCCTGGGTCAAAATAACTACATTTTATTTAGTCCGTGTTTTAGATTATAAAAAAATATTGGACACGTATTTTTTCTTTCTTAGATTAAACAAAAAATAACAAAGATACAGCTCATTAAAGTTACGTGTGACGTCACCCCGTGCGAAAAAATTTAGCACGGCGTGACGTTAAGATATAGCCCATTAAAGTTACGTGACTTTAATGGGCTATATCTTTGTCGATTTTGGTTTAATTTACAAAAAAAAAAATACGTGTCCCTTATTTTTGAATAATCTAAAAGACGGACTAATTACATTTTTTTAGGCAACTAGCCCATTGGGGTGTTTTAAATGCATGGATCGATTTTGTTATCGGGTTGTTTATGCAAAAATATCGGATTTCTTTTATTTTTTTAGATAATACCTTTGTCCATTTTACCCTTCAATTGCGCATGTGCTCCTAAACAGCACAGGTGTCACTGAAATACGCACACGAACCTTAGGATCTCCGAACTCCCTTATTTGATGCCGTGAAAAACCTGAGACGCCTAATCTGTTTTTGGAGAGAGGTGGACTGGTTGAAATAAGCCCACCTAAGGTTATGGCATGGCCCACGCACAACGGTCCGCATAGGACAAAGTGCGGAAACCATACAAACTAAAGAGTCCGGCATAAAATAGAACTAAAACTCGAAGACATGCAACATCTACCAACCTGCACTGGGCCTGCGTGGTGGATTACGGCCCATTTCCTCTACTAGAGAGGAGGCCTGAGTCCCAGCAGTGGGAACATCATAAGGCTGATTATGCTATGCTAAATATAGTAACTAGGTTGTGGAGGTCTGATGGGCATTTGCGCATGCAAAGCCTTGTTGAAGCAAGCGAACGTAGGAAAAAGCTAGTATATTCGTGTAAATAAAAACGTTTTTTTTAAGGTTTACAGTGCGTAATGACCGGGGTAGCAAATATCTGCACAGTACCGCAGATGGCACCACGGAAAACCCACTGTTTATCGAAGACACTAATCTGACCGGGTATTTCAGTGATGCTAGCAACAGTGTTCTGAGAAGAAACAACCCGCCCAAGGTAAGATAACCACATTTGAATATTCTTCTGCCCCTTTTTAGGATTGATCAAGCCTCAATTATGGCGGTAAGAGGGGACTTACCGCCATAATTGAGGCGTGGCTCTAAAGACCTCACGGTGTCCTCACCTTCCGCATGACGCAGGTTCTCACCGGACATGGTAAGTTCGGGAGGTACTTGCACCATGCGGCGGTGACGACCGGGTGTCGCCACTGTGTGGACCACCGAGAAGGACATGGTTGACGTGTGCCTCGCTTGGGCAGAGCATCGCCGAGATGATGATCCGAAGCGACGCGGAGTGGCAGGCGGTCGCCTTCTTCTGCGAAGCAGTAATGATAGCAATGGAGGTGGCCGACCGCATCTGGCATCGGCGTCGATTTCCGCCCACCGTAGGCGCGGGCTTGCGGACGGCGATCAAAGGGTAGCTCGCTGTCCGACCGTCCGGTAACCGTCCGGACCGAGCCCAAGTCGTTAATGGTGCGCACTGTTCCCGCGCGCCTCAAGGAGGTGTCAGAATGAAAGAAAAGAAAGAAAGAAAAAACGTTTTTTTGAATACTTTTATCCCACGAGTATGTCCCTTTGAAAATATTAAGCGTAAAAAATCGCACTAGTAACCAAGCCCTCTAAACGATACAACATCGCAGTCCCCACCACTTCTCATGCAAGAAAACAAATACAAAACAAAGAAAATATTCACAAAACCACTTATTCTTCACCAGGAACCTCCACCAACGTACATGGCGCCGGTAGAGACACGTCGCAGACCAACTCCGGTGCACATAGCAGTCCCGAACGTCGGAGATGACTTCGACAAAAAACGGAAAAAACACTCCCACAAAAAACGGAAGGCTAAAGGATCACGTTCACACAAAAAACATTCTCGATCTAAAGACGATAAAAGGAAACATTTCAACAGATTGAGTTCTGGAGAAGCTGAGAAGAATGCGGTGTCTTTAGGTGACAGTACTGAGACGATGCAATAGATCACTTAAAAGATGAAAGAGGTTAGAAAGGAAATACTCTCCGATTTGTACTGCAACGCTGCCCCTGATAGTAAAAAAGCCGTATCTAACAAAAAGTAAAAACGGATAAAACAAATGTTTTAATGAATGAAACAGGAAATCGGGCCTTTTTTCCTTGTGTTAAAACCGCACTGGAGAAAGTTAGCAAAATATAAAAAAATACAGGCAGATGCGCCTTTTTTCCTGATTCCGGCAATGTATATAACTCAAATCTGGAAAAAATGTTAGATGCGTCTTTTTTACTAACGGGGGCAGAACGAGTGCCGCCGCTTGCACAAAATAGATAGGTACAGAAGACAATCTCATGTATGTACTTCACTTTGTATACCTACGCTCGGTGGACGCACACTAATGAGAGTTTGAGCCGGTACTGTTCGGCGAGCGGGCCGAGGGCGACGAGAAATTTATGTGTGCTTTGTGAGAGCGTGCACAGTATGTAGATTGACTTCTGTATCTATATATTTTGTGCCGCTTGTCTCCCACCCTTTAACTCCACTACAGGCAATTTACCAATACGAAAGCGCATCAAGTAACATAGCACGCACACTTAGATCGCATGTTTGCTATTGGTAGTTGAACTATGAGCATTGCCCTACTTTGTGGCACACCTGCCCCGCCCACAAGGCCATTCTAACCTCTTTCATCTGTTCTGTGCTGTAGACGGATATTTGTCAAGCAACGACCTTATAGCCACTACCTATGCTCCATCTGATTAGCTAGTTAAATAAATGTAAACTATCTCAACATGTCTTTTATCTAAAAAAATGTCTAAAAATGTTATCTAAAAATGTTTTACAATAGGGTAGTTTCCAGGGTCAAAATAACTACAATTTATTTAGTCCGTATTTTAGATTATAAAAAAATATTGGACACGTATTTTTTCTACAAAAAATAACAAAGATATAGCCCATTAAAGTTACGTGTGACGTCACCCTGTGCGAAAAAATGCAGCACGGCGTGACGTTACACGTAAATTTAATGGCCCATATCTTAGTAATTTTTGATTTAATTTACAAATAAAAAAATACGTGTCCCTTATTTTTGTATAATCTAAAAGACGGACTAATAACAATTTTTACGGCAACTAGCCTATTAGGTATTTACTTAAATCAATGTTAGGTAAATAACTAAATTTAAATATGTCTTTGTATGTTAAATAAAAAGACACAAGTATCAAGATTGCTTACGTTTAGTAAACTACCTAAACAGATGGAGTATCAACGCCTCATGCTTGTTCTGTCAACTAGCCGAGGTACGGGGGTCGGGGTACTGCGTTCAGATTGGTAGAGACTATTTGGAAATTATTCTGTGGCAACCTACATCAGATCTATAAGTCATATGTGTTGACAGACATGCGTCGCCTGTTATTAGACGTTTAGTGGCGGTAAGGTCGTTGTTGTCTTGTCTTTGGTAAATGGCTGAGCGTTTTTTAGTTCATGTTTTAAGTCTGTATACTCCATTTGCAACATGATTAGACATTAAGAGCTGGTTGTAGTCACTGAGTGTTTTGTATGAACTCCGCCCGGGCCTAAGTCGATTTCGCGGCCCCGTAACAGCAGTTTAATTTTTTTTTATAAAAAAACACAACTATTCAATACTTTTGTTTTTGCGAGGCCCTTTTAAAAAATAAGCTTTATTATTTTTTGTAACTTTTAAATATTTCCGTAACGTAATCTCGTAGACATACACGTTTAAAATCGTAAGTTAGGGTTAGACTCGTACGCGGACTTACAAACCGCGAGCCATAGGTAGCTCGCTGTCCGACCGTCCGGTAACTGTCTGGACCGAGCCCAAGACGTCGACGGCGCGCACTGTTCCCGCGTGCCTCAAGGAGTTGGCAGCAACAGGAGGGGCTCAGCTGGTTATCCGAAAAGGCGCTAGAGCCCCGGTATGAAGGCTAGAAGGAACGTGGTGGGTTTTTAGTCAGTAAGAGACACTACCTCCCGCTCCTTCCAAGAGAGGGGGTTGTCATTGAATGATTTTAACCCAGCAAAAAAAAAAGAGTCAGATTGGTGATTTTTTTGTATCAATCAATTTATATTATGTTTTAATTTTTGTCTGGCGGTTATACATATACAGTGCGTTGCACTTAAGAAGTTCCTTTGGCGGTATGTTGGCTCCCCTGTCTGTCTACACAAAACAGAAGGGAAAAAGGAAAAAGTAGCCTACTCTACCAAAATTGTTCCCCGAAATGCGAAACAAAATCGATTTTAACGGTAGTTGCCACACTTTTTGGAGAATTATGACGGAAATGGGATTTTATCAAAAAAAAGCAGGTCTAAAAGGAAGTTGTTAATAGAGAGGTACGATATTGTGGCGTGGTGTTTTCGGTATTTAAAAAAATTGCAGGACAATCGGAATGGAGCCCAGCGTCCTATACTTTATTCAAAAATAGTTTAAAAAAAAATCAAGAAAAGGCAATTGTTAAAATTAACGAAGCATCAGTTAATCTCCCTAATATTAAGTAATTTAATTGCTAAAAATATTGCAACACTGTTTTTCCGTATTGCCAACATTACGGCAAAGTAACTTCTTAAGTGAAACGCACTGTACTCAATTTCAATCAAGTAATTTTTCATGGTGTTCTCTTTTATATTTATGGATTTCCAGAGGTTCAAAAAAGGTCAAAACCATCTTACAGCAATTATCTTAAAAACATGTTTTGTAGGGATTCTAGGTGATAAAAGATGACTAAAAGGTTTTGTATTTTTCGTTAATAAAGATGACAATCAACTGCATTGACGATTTTGTAGTGATGGAGTTTTTGCTAATTTAACTGTATTTAGTGCGATCTTTGCATTGTTGAGCGACATTCAGTTTATCTTGTTGTACTAAATTAAGAGGGAGGAGTGAATTACTCTTTTATGTATAAAGTTAAATAATAATTATGTCAGACCAAGAAGGAGATGGCGGGACGACTTGGATGTCTTCCTTGGGAATCGGGAAGAAGTGGCTCAAAACCGGGAACATTGGAAGGAGTGGAGGGAGGTCTTTGCCCAGCTGTGGGACAGTATGGGCTAGATATAATAATAATAATTATGTATGATATAAGTGTGTAATGTTTGTGATTACCGCCGAGGACGGAATCATCAATACTTGTATTATAACACTTTTTTCAACACACTTGACGACAAGACTTTGACAATGTCTTGTCGTCAAGTGTCACACACGTTAGCACTCATATTTTTTACTTCTTTAAAGAATTTTTGAAATGTAATAATTTATTGATGATTCATTTTTTGATACATGTGTAATCATTTTTTGACATATAATCATTTGTAATGTAAACTATATAAAGGTTTATTTAAACTATATAAAGCAATCTCTCAGGACTATGTTACTAACATCATAAACAACAACTTTTGTTCTATGACTATATTTCAGTTCATCAGATTTAAATACAAACAAAAATATTTAATTTGAACGTTCTAAAAATTACTAAGTCTATGCGAAGCAAGCGATCGATAGTACAATAGCAGAAAGGAATGAGGTTCAGTGGGGGTACTTGATGCGTTTGCGTTGCGTCATGCAGACGTAGGTAGGAATGTATTAGATAGAACAACGAAATCTTGAAGATTTGTTTTTGGTAAATGAATTGTTTTTTTGCAAAAAGTCATAGAACAAAAGTCGTTGTTTATGATGTTAGTAATACAGTCCTGCAAGGTTGTTAGTGTTTTGCAAATAACCATGTATAATAGTGTAGATAAGCGATTTATTTATTAAACATGTATTTATACATTAAAATTGGTTAGAACTCTTAACGCGATTCATTTTACGACCTAAACTGAACCGTTAAAGGGATGGTGCTATACAGGGTGTTTTATAGCTCCATCTCTCTTTCTCGCTCGCACGACTGACATTTTAACACATGACGGTATTGCCCTCGATTCGTTAGAAATGCCAAGCCATTTATCGATAAGTTTTCTGTATTTAAACTATTATTTTTGTAAATAAATTGTGTTTTAGAATGGTTGTTTTATTTACCACCGCATTTTCTGCCAGCAAGGACAATACTTCCAAAAAAAACCCTTACTACTTTCGTACACTTTAGGGCCACTACTAACTTCAAGAATAAGCCAAGAGCAATATTAATGCACTGCAAGAGCAGTGTTGTCTTTTTAACCCAAAGGTTGACTAGTAGAGAATGCCTTGTTGCATTAAGTCCGCCTATGTACCACTACTGTACATGAAGTTTAAATAAATAAATAAATTAAATACTTACTGATTAATAAATAAAGCTACAGCTAACGCAACTACAGGAACATGATTGTAACGCCCAAACGAAAAACGGTCGCCCTGGAAAAACATCAATTGCTAGTTACGACAGTTAGCCGGGAGGGTGAGGCTATGTGCTACTCCAGGATATGGGCTATCCGTAGTATCCGTGGGTCAATTTTTATCCAAATCTGTTCAGCCGTTTTGGCATGAAGGGGTAGAACAAACGTACATACATACATTTATAAAAAAAAAAATGTTGCATCCACTAACCCGCACTGGGCCCTCGTGGTGGATTACGATTACGGCCCATTCCCTCTCCTAGAGAGGAGGCTTGAGTCCCGACAGTGGGAACACTAAAAACAAGCTGATGATGATGATGATGATGACAGGAACCCCACGGTCGAATTTGGCACTTAATCCGGTACTGCAAAGGCCTCCTCTCAAGAAGACATAACACCATGTATACTGTAAGTAAAAAAACAAAATTAATCTCTCTATACAAAAATAAAACCAAAACCCATGATTCCAGTTTAAAGCCACCCCTATTTCCATATTTTGAATAGGATTTGTATAAAAAAAGTGTTTTGTTACAAAAAGGGATAGTGAATCTACCATCTTAACGATGCACGCAGACCCCGCCGGCTTAAATCCTGTTTAGGGGAAGCAAAAAAAGAGGATCTTGTATGAACATAAGCTCAGCTTACGCCACGGCAGTGACAAAAAAGTAGATTTTTAACCGACTTCTCAAAAAGAAGAAGGGTCGCAATTCGGATGTTTGTATTTTTTTTATGTTTGTTCGCGCATAACTTCGTCGCTTCCCAACCAATTTGAAAAATTATTTTTTGTTGGAAAGGGTATACTTCCCAAATGGTCCCATAGTCACCAAGTTGGAATCTGATGATGGGATCTTGGCGAAATCGAGGGAACTCCTCAAATTCAATTCAATTTTTTAGTAAAGTTGTTTTTTTTTATACTAAGAATGTTTTCACAGCATTTTTGACATTTTTGTAGGTGGGAAATCATCTAATGACATCTCCCGTCTTTAAGCGGGGCGGGAGGATGTGTCAGACTTTTACTGACTAAAACCCACTCCTGTTCATTCTTCGCCTTCGCTCCAGGACCCCGGGATTCTCTTTCGGATCACCTATGCTCAGCCCCGTAGGCTTCGACCCCGCATGGTTGCTGACTTCTCCTTGAGGTGCTCGTGGAACTAACCATTGACGACCTGGGCTTGGCCCGGACGGCTACCGGACAGTCGGACGGCTGAAAAAAAAGAAAGAGGTTCTCAACCTCTTTCTTTTTTAGAAGTCGGTTAAAAATAGCACTATGTAGTATGTAACTAATAAAAGAATAAAAAGGTTATTGTTTTATTAATGATAGGTAATCAGTCGACCTAACTGATAGTGACAGGGGTCACCGTCGCTTACGAATACATTTTTTTTATTCCTGATGGTCACGCTCTTTACCTTGATTTCGGCTGATGGTAACCGGGAAATGAGGTCTACTCCTCTTCTCCTGGGCTCGTTCGTTTTCTTCTACGAGCAAGCGCGCCCAGGTGAAGCCTTCTTATTTTTAGCAAAGAAGGAGGCCGACTGCATTAGGCAACGGCTTCTCGCCGCTGCCGGGATTGCGATCCTGATTTCCGGCTACCGTAGGCGCGGGCTTGCGGACAGCGAGCAATGGGTAGCGTCGACGCCGCGCACTATTCTCGCGCGCCTCAAGTAGTTGTCAGCAACAGCAGGGACCCAGCTGAGTCGTAGCATACTGGGGCCAGGGTTAACTCCGAAAGGCAGTCCAGCCCCGGTATGAAGGCACGAAGAAACGGAGTAGGTTTTTAGTCAGTAAAAGTCTGATACTATCTCCCGCTCCACCCAAGAGCAGGTGATGTCATTAGACGATTTTCTCATCGGAAAATAGCCTTCTTATCTTATCTTTGTGGTCTGGTTTCCGCAGTCAGTCCTTATCGGACCATTGTGCGTGGGCCATGGTGATCTTTACTCCAACCAGCCCACCTCATTCCAGAAACAGATGAGTCTCTTCAGTTAGCTCAGGGCGTCCATCAATGAGTTTGGTGCTCCCAAGGTTCGTGTTCTTATCTCGCTGACGGCTGTGCACTCCAGGAGCACAAGCGCGACAGTTTCTTCTGACTCCCTTGCACAGAGGCAACCCTCTGTGCAGAGGATGCTGTGATATTCAACGTGAAAAAGTGTTTGTTCAGGGAGCTGTGCCTGGTGACAGAGCCGAGCAGACCCCAGCCAGCGCCTGTGTGCGAAACCTGTGAAGCGCCTTTTTTTTGTTGTCTTTTTTCAATATGGCTATCTTTTAGGGTTTCGTATCTTTTTTTGGTGGGTAAAAATCATTCCCATGACATTCTCCGCTCTTAGGCAGACCGGGAGATAGTGCAGACTCTTACTGACTAAAAAAAGTAATTGAACAAAAGTTGTTGTCTATCATGTTAGTAACATATTCACTCCTGTCCTGACTTTCTGAGAGGAAGCCAGTGTTTTACAATTAACCCTGTATATTTTAGCTCCAGGTTTTTTAAACTTGTAATAGCAGAACCTCAGTATATTAAAGGTGGATACGTAAATATATATGATAGTTAGCCCTGAGAGCGCGTCATTTGAACTGATAAAATGGAGGCGAGCAGTTTTGTTGTGTTATTAATATTCTGTCACGGTGCGGTAAGTCTTTTGGGTGTAATTTATTTATCTATAATATGTATGTATTTAGAAATATTTAAGTATGTTTATCAGTTGTCTAGTCCTCAAAACACAAGCTCTGCTTAGCTTGAGACTAGACGGCGTTGTGTGATGGTTGTGGAATATTATTTTTATTATTTGTTTTGTTTATAATTAGATAAAACATTGTTTATTACATTTTTGTTAACGCAAAGCAGATTTTGCGTTACTTTGTGCGTGGAGTTTCCAGATATTTAATTATTGGATATTTTTTTGGGATTTTATACTGGGGAAAGCCAGATAATTGGAAGATATTGGGGATCTCCCAATGTTTGGTGTATTTCCAGGAACATGTTTTGTTAATTATTCGAGTAAATCACGGAATTACCGAATGCTATCAGGGTTTTTCAGCGTTATCTATCTTTTTTTCTCGTTGCTCTTCATCAAACATCGCGTTGGATTACGTTTTCAGTGTTTTTCAATCTGTGGGTCGCGACCCCCACGTGTCACATAGTCTTGCTTAGGGGGTCGCGGTCGCGAGTTTGGTAAAAGTAAGGATTACAGACCCTACGCAACAAAAACTATAACAATTTAGTAATAAAACTGCCTGTTTATGTTTGAATACTGTTTCTGATCTGTTTTTTTTTTTTGACACGCAAATTGTGTGCGTTTAGGAACTGTCATATTCGGATTAGACGTCTAAATTAAAAAGTGGTTACAAGCGCGCAGTGCGTCCGTCCGCTCACCGTAATGTTACGGTCCTTGAGGGGGTCGACACTTTTTATCAACTTAAAAACATGAAAAAAAATACCGATTCCACAAAAAAAAAATTGAATTTGAGAAGTAATTTTAAAAGTGAAAATGTTACAATAAGTTTTTTTTTTAATAGGAAAAAATACCAACGAAAAATCAATCCAGAATCATGTAGGTACTATCCATGGTATTCGTTTGTCAATGTGAAAGACACCCTGTATAGCTGTTTAAACTCCATTCGAAATACAAACCCTTTTTTATTGAGCTTTCAACCGATTTTGACTTTTATTGCGTAGCCATAAGGATGGTAAGTTTTATGGAGGAAGTTTGACTATACGATCGAGGCGAAATTCGCCCGAGCCAAAGGCGAGGCTGTTATGGCACTGAGCGCTACAGTGACCTTATAACGATGCTTTTCAATACACAAAGAAATAAATAAACGGGGGTTGAAGTACGCCTGGGGTGAGCTGGCGCACTTTTCCGCACTAGTGCGAAAAAGCGGTAGAGATAAGAGTGGATTTTCGAGTACGTGTATTGAAAAATAAATTTCAATCATGTGCAAAATTGTGCAATTGTTTTGTTTATGTCTAGCGACTATGAATATTGTTATCATTATACAGTCATTCACTTGGTTTTTATCAGTAGCTACTTCACGGTGTGTTAGTAAGTGCTTACTAGGGAATGCAAACCGGTTAATTAATCCGAAATTTTTTGTTCTTTAGGGTTTATTTTTATTTTTTAAGTTAGTTTTAATTAATTTAAGTTTCTATCTATAACTATATTTAACGTAATGTAAATAATCTTTGTACATCATAAATATGTAATATCCGAAAACATATTTTTAATTATTAAAAAATTCAGGGTTTTATTTTCAACTACCCGGTTTTTTCGAGGTTTTTTTTATTACTACTACGACACTATTTAGCTGAGCCTTGGTCAGTCGTAGGTTTGTTTATCGCGTACCATAGATAGCTATACCAACTATACACTTCTTCTGTTCACAATCTGAGGTATAAAATATAAAGGAAAACATCTGAAAACTATTTTGTAGTTGCGTCACAAAAAAAAAATACTCAAGTATACTTAAATATATTTTATTGGTTAAATTGTTTTTTTTTTTAATTCTTTAATATATACATCTTAACTATTAAATATTATAAATTAATAGGTATATACAAACTTAAAATAATTATATGTACAAACGAGTAAAAAAGCCAGAAAAACGGGGAAAACTCAAAGGTCATCAAAAAATTCGTCCACATCGATGTCAATGGGAAAAGTGCCCAGAATGCTGGCAGCATTGCCACGCTAGATGGCAATGCTGATTCGTTGACTGAAGAAAAGGTCAGCCCTCTGGTCACGCGAAGAGTCGACCAAACGTTTGCTGATATCCTTAACAACTCGATGAGCGCTCGGACCCCATGGCCCTAGTGTTTCAACCCCAAACGGCTCAAAAATATAACTTCCAATGAGGTTATTATATTTACGCCGTTAACTGCCGCACTCAGAGACGCCCATTAACGCTAATCTCTGATTTACTAATTTTGTCATTGAATAATAGTCTATATCTTTATGACGTTAAGTACCTTAGGTTTTGCTTTAATTGACATTAAAGTTAAATGACGTCTCTGAGTGCGGCAGTAAGTCTGTTAAGTAAAAGTTAAGTTTAAGTAAGTATACTTAAATAATCAAGAATAATAATTTGACAGCGTTGCGTGTCATGATGGAGACATTTTATGCGCTAATGTATGATCTGAGGTTTTAAGGCAGTCTATTATCACACACATTGAAAACATAAATTAAAAAAAAAAAACTTTGTACAAGAAAAATACATCACTACAAAAAAAGAACATTAAAACGATCAAAATACCTTTGATTCATTAAACCCCAAGCGAACGCCGGCGTTCGCGCACCCAGTGTCTTTCTATTGTATCTCTAATTATCACGATTTAAGAGTTAATTTCGGAAATCGCACGTACCAGTATTGTTTGTTTGTTATTTAACACAGACTTCCGAATTTATAGTACATTGTTACACTAGGGGTGAAAGTTACTTATTTCGTCCCGAGAAGGAGTTGGCTCGCTAATTCGAAGGACTAAATAAGTAACTTTAACCCCGAGGAAAGCACTGTGCTTTTCATTACGAATACAAGGAGATAGATCTAGTTTTTTTTTTTAATAATTTGGCAGCTGTTAGTTGAAAGTAAAACTCCCTAGGGGTGAAAAGTGTGATACTTTTCAGCCCGCTCCACAGGCAACTTCAGACCTACTTTCAGACTATGAGTAATGAAAAAGTTATTTTGATCGTTTTAGTGTTTTTTTTTTTATAGACTTTACAATTATTATTACTTTTTTTTTGTAAAAAGCATTTTTATTTCACACTTTTTAGGTATGATACATTTATAGCCAGAGTACCTACATCTCATGCCAATTCCAATTAGCCCAAACACTGATAGGATACATTGTTAAACATAAAAACAGACAATCTAATTTATAACTTCCCACGTTTTCAGAAGTCGTTTAACAAATAATATCAACGACTTTATAATAACAATAGTCCCGTTTTTAAATCATACACTTTCAAATTCGATTCTACAAAGTAATTAAACTTAATCGTCTCAGTTGTAGTAACTTCATTTTTGATGCCCCCACCACTCATCACCGAATCAATGGGCATTACCCATTGGTCACCATCCCAATCATAACATATACACCCTGTCAAAGACGCCATATGTACCACTTCAATCTCTAAAACTCCAGCATATGCGGATAAAACCGTTCTTATAGCGTCTCCTGGATTTAATTCAACTTCCATGCTGCTAGCACTGCCTATAGTTTCAGTTTTCGATTGCTCTCCTCCACGACCCCAAGTGTTGGTAAATGAGAATCCAGTCGTGCCATCAGCGCTGAAGAAATACAGGTTCATTGAGTAATGTATATCTTGAGATACTTCAATTTCTTGCTCTGATTCCCAACTTGTCATCAATGTATTTGCTACACTGTGTGATATAGCAGCGTTCGCTTTAATCTTATGACTCGATGTGTTCTCAAAATCTTGGGACATCACAACAATTGGCTGTTTTGTTGAGCTCTTCACTGTCGCCGACTTCACTTTTAACACTCTCTTTACTGGTTTCAAATCGTACATATTGAAATCTTTTCTGAGTTCGATATGATTCGGTCTGTGCCCTATGAACTTGTCTAGTGCTGTGACCAGATACTGGTGGCTGATTTTAAATGTCTTGATGTCTTCGTCTGTCAATGAAGTGATCTCTGATCCTGTGTATGTTATATTCACTCCATTGTCCACGTTCAGTACGAGATTTATCTTGGCCGCTACTATTTTGATTACAAGCAATACTATTATTAGTAATTTGGCCATTTTTATCTCTGTAACTGTAAGTAGGTAGGTGTATGTCGCTCAGAAGTTTTAGCAATACTGTCTGTCTGGATTTTCGCGAGATATTTATGTTTTTTTTTTTGCAATAGGTAATATTGATAAGCGAATCATTAGTAGGTTATTTATCTTTAACATTATAATGTTGGTTGTGTTGTTAACAAATGTTTCTGATAATGGTTGCGACGTTGATCCAGGAAAAGAAAAAAAAAACTGGTATTTTTCACTTTTTATTAACTGACTTCCAAGCTGGGTCGAAGGCTACCGGGGCCAGGGTTAGCTCCGAAAGAGAGCTCAGCTCCCGGTACGAAAGGCAACGAAGAAACTGGAGTGGGTTTTTAGCCAGTTTTTTTTTTTGTCAACGGGGAAAATCATCTTTGACAAAACCCGCTCTTGGGTGGAGCAGGAGCTAGTGTCAGACTCTTACTGACTAAAAACCCCGCGCCGTTCCTTCTAGCCTTCATACCGGGGCACGAGCTCCCTTTCGGACAACCCTGTCCCCAGTAGGCTTCGACCCAGCTGGGCCCCTCCTGCTGCTGACAACTCCTTGAGGCGCGCGGGAACAGTGCGCGCCGTCGACGTCTTGGACTCGGTCCATTACCGGACGATCGGACAGCGAGCTATCCATGGCTCGCCGTCCGGGTTTTTAGCCAGTTAAAGTCTGACATTATCTGCCGCTCCGCCCAAGAGCGGGGGATGTCATTAGATGAATTTTCCACCGGAAAAAAAGTGACTTCCAAAAAAGGAGGACGTTCTCAATTCGGTTGTATTTTTTTTTTGTTACCTCAGAACTCCGTCGTTTATGGACCGAATTGCAATTTTTTTTTATTACCTTTCGAATAACGTAATTATAATAGAGACACAATAGAAAGACAATAAGAGGGCGAATGCCGGCGTTCGCTTGGGGTTTAATGAATTAAAGGATATGCTTCCAGGTTGGTACATTCCTGGGCGGAGCATCGCCGTGCCCTCGTGGGGGCGATCGGCGGCGGAGACCTCTCGCGCCGGGCCCTGGTCGAGGCCATGGTCCGGAGCGAGGAGGAATGGCAGGCGGTCGCCTCCTTCTGCGAAGCAGTAATGCTTGCAAAGGAGGAGGCCGACCGCATCAGGCAACGGCGCCCTCGCCGCCGTCGCCGGGATTCCGATCCCGATTTCCGGCCACCGTAGACGCGGGCTCGCGGACGGCGAGCCATGGGTAGCTCGCTGTCCGATAATGGACCGCTGTGCGATCGTCCGGTAATGGACCGAGTCCAAGACGTCGATGGCGCGCACTGCTCCCGCGCGCCTCAAGGAGTTGTCAACAGCAGGAGGGGCCTAGCTGGGTCGAAGCCTACTGCGGACAGGGTTGTCCGAAAGGAAGCTCGTGCCCCGGTATGAAGGCTAGAAGGAACGGGATGGGGTTTTTAGTCAGTAAGAGTCTGACACTATCTCCCGCTCCATCCAAGAGCGGGTTTTGTCATAAGATGATTTTACCCAGAGGGAAAAAAAAAGGTTGGTACCTTGCTGGTACCTGAGGTACAACTTAAACCATAGTGACTACGTTCTTTGGTTTAAGTTATCTAAAGAATTGATCCTTACTAATTTTATAAAAGCGAAAGTGAGTTTGTTTGTTTGTTACGTCTTCACGCCTCAATGGCAAAACCAATTTTGATGAATTATGTTACAGAGATAGTTGGGACCCTGGAGGCGGACATAGTCAAATTTGTTTTTTTTTTTTAAGTGAGAAAAGGTGCAGAAAGAGTAAAGTATATTAATAAACGAGGGCGAAGCCGTGGGTATAAGCTAGTTATCCATAAATATTCAATTTACTCAATACTTTGAGTTAGAATAGAAAAAAATTGAATATTCAAAAAGACGAAGGGTAGGTAGCCAGCCTTTCGGTGTTTTACAGGATGCATTTTGGAGAGAATGCGCAGGAATTGCATGACTTGATTCCACATCTCACTTCTACCATCGGACAAGCCGACGAACGTAGAGTATTGTTTACACAGATATAGTATTATTCATTATATAAATAAATGTACGTTTTACATTAAATGTATGTAGATCAATATTGAGAAAAAAAGGCGCACAGTTCTGTTTATAGGGTTCCGTATCTCAAAAGGAAAAAAACGGAAGCCATATAGAGCACTTTGTTGTCCGTCTGTCTGTCTATCAAGACCCTTTATCTCAGGAACGCGTGGAGGTATCGATTTGAAATTAAAACCTATTGAAAATAAAATATATTCAGGTCTGCGGACTCTTTTTTAAAGCTGTAAAATTAACGAATAGAAAAATCTTTCCAATTAAAAACAAAGTTACGTGGGACGTCAACCCGTGAGAAAAAATGCATCACGGCGTGACGTAACACGTAACTTTTAATCTTTATCATTTTTGGTTTAATTTACAAATAAAAAAATACGTGTCCCTTATTTTTGAATAATCTAAAAGACGGACTAATTACATTTTTTACGGCAACTAGCCTGTTAATTCCGGTCATATTATATTAGGACTATACGACTTAACAATAAACAGACATACTATTGGGGTAACCCCAAGAGAATAAGGAAAATACAAGAAAAAAATGTTATCTAACCGACGACGAGTTTATCAATAATTATACATTAAGAGAATATGAACTGTGAAAACAATGTCGAAATCGTTAAAAAAGTAAACGAGATATTATATATTAAATAGCTTGTTTTTTATGTGCATATAAATTTATAATGCACATAAAAAACAAGCTATTTATAGTAAAACCTTCATCATCATCATTTCAGCCGACAGACGTCCACTGCTGGACATAGGCCTCCCCTAAGTGTCGCTACAATGATCGATCATGTGCGTCTCGCATCCATCGGTTTCCCGCAACCTTCACCAGGTCATCGGTCCACCTTGTAGGAGGCCTTCTGAAGCTGCGTCTTCCAGTACGAGGTCGCCACTCCAGAACCTTTCGGCCCCAACGGCCATCTGTTCTGCGAGCAATGTGCCCATCCCGTTTTATTTGTGGTCAGCGCAACACTTTTCTTTCTTCTATTCTGTCCTGTCGCTCGTCGCGCCATCACTAAAGCCTTACTTGCTAATATTATAAAAGCGAAAGTGAGTTTGTTTGTTACATCTTCACGCCTAAATGGCAAAACCGATTTTTATGAAACTTGGTACCTACACGGATAGACTATGTTCTGGAATAGGACATAGGATACTTTTTATACCGGAAGTATGTTCCCTTTCGATAATTTTCTGCTAACATGCGGGCGAAGCCGCTGGGAGCAGCTAGTAAATACATAATGTACATAAATAAAATACAGTAACACAAAGTAAACTCAGGCGTCGAAGTACTCCTCCACATCGCTGTCATCCGGAAATGTGCCCAGAAGACTGGCAGCATTGCTACGTTGGATGGCAATGCTAATTCTTTGAGCAAAGAACGAGCCAGCCCTCTGGTCACGCAAGGTGTCGATCAGTCGGCGAGTTTCCTTAAAAAGGAGACGCGCATTCGGACCCCATGATCTAAGCGTTTCGACCCCAAACGGCTTAAAACTGTAAGTAATTACCAACAAGGTTACAGTGATATAATATCTTCATTGTTGATTTATATTTATTAAAACTTCATGCAACATAAAAGTACAAAGGCGGAATTAATGCATTTTCTACCAGTCTACCTAGGGTGGTGAAGAGAAAATATGGCAAATGCATAAAAATAAAACAAATATTATTACGAAAAAAAGTTATTGAGATTTTACTTAAACAACAACATGGCCTTTTCTAATAAGTCCTTAAGTATTTGAACTAATTAAAAAAAAAAACTGGTTACAAAAGGTTGAAATTTAAAAAATTCTTTCATATTTGTCTATTTCCTAGACCAACAATTTAAATCACCAATAAAAAAAAATTCATGCATGTTCTATGCTAAGATAATTAATTGGATCTCCTTCATTAGATCTTCACCAAATTTAAATTGGACTACCTGACACTAACTCTATTCTAAATACACAAAGAATCATCAAGATAGGCCCATAAACAAAAAAAAAATATGCACGAATTGATAAATTAGTAAAATGAGGGTATACTTACCAGTGTGAACTTGGCACATTTGTCAGTAGCCTGATTCACGTAAAATCAAACAAGCCAAATCGTAATTACCCGAAATTAGTTTTTAAGCTATTGCATAGCTTCTATCACGCTCAACGTGGAGACCGAATCCAGAAATTCCGTAAGGAAAAAAACCTAACACCCCCCACTAAATGGTTGTCATGGCAACTTGTCAACTTCAATCACAATTAGGTGGAACGGCGCGGGGTTTTTAGTCAGTAAGAGTCTGACACTATCTCCCGCTCCACCCAAGAGCGGGTTTTGTCATAAGATGATTTTCTCCGTCGACAAAAAAAAAGACTGTTCGCTTGGGGTTTAATTCATGAATCCCCAAGCGACCACCGGTGGCCGCGCATCTATTGTCTTACTATTGTGTCTCTAATTGACGGTATCTGAAGGGTTAATGATTTAATAAACTAGTGCGCCTCACCCTCATCGATTGCATCACTGCTTACCATCAGGTGGGATCGCAGTCAATCATTAGTTTATAACAATAAAAAATCTTTTTATAAAAAAATAATAACCGACTTCACTAAAAAATTGAATTGAATTTGAGGAGTTCCCTCGATTTCGCCAAGATTCCATCATCAGATCCCAACTCGGTGACTATGGGACCATTTGGCAAGTATAAACTTACTAACAAAAAAATAATTTTTCAAATCGGTTGGCAAGCGACGAAGTTATGCGCGATTGTTCGCGCATAACACTAACATAAAAAAAAAAACATACAAACATACGAATTGAGAACCTCCTCCTTTTTAGAAGTCGGTTAAAAAAAAACATTCTGTTTTTTCGAAAATTGACCAGTAGGTACCGGCGCGCGGCGGCGTGTTATATGAAATGGTGGTAACAATAATCAAACATGCGATTGCAGTTATTTCAGAAGATTTTGAACAATTTGCCTGCTGCGGTCTTCCCGTCCGATTACAATCTGAGCGTCTTCAAGGCTAGAGTGAATAGGCTCTTAATAAACTAGTGCGCCTCACCATCAACGATTGCATCACTGCTTACCATCAGGTGGGATGGCAGTCAAGTACTAGTCTATACCAGATAAAAAAAAAAATTTGGTATCATTATCATCATCATCGGACAGGACGTCTTTCGGCTGATATCGAAAGACGCCCACTGTTGGACATAGGCCTCCCCAAAGCGTTGTCACAACGACCGGTCCTGTGCGTCACTCATCCATCGGATTTCCGCGACCTTGACCAGGTCATCAGTCCACCTTGTTGGAGGTCTTCCAACGCTGCGTCTTCCGGTACGTGGTTCCCACTCCAGAACCTATCGTCCCCATCGACCATCTGTTCTGCGTGAATGTGCGCTGCCCATTGCCACTTAAGTTTGTCGATTCTTCGAGCTATGTGGGTACCTTGGTTCTCCTGCGTATTATGGTGTATTTCCGAAGTATTTCATCAGATCTCCATCAAATTTAAATGAGACCTGGCAGAAATACTCTTCAAAACAAAATAAAAAGAATAATTAAAATCTGATCAGGAAAAATATTCAAACCACATAAACTTTTCTTGAAGTCGGTTAAATTAAAATAAGAATATCCAGTAAAACTAAAAAAAAAAACACTAATATTATCTAAGTAAAGTATTACTGAGTATTTACTCTAGTATGAGTAAATACTTGCAGTATTCTCACTCACATTCGCACGAATACCCAAACCCACAATTGTAGGACGACATTTGCAAATGATCGTGCAAAGTTCGCTACATTCGCGGTTTTCCAAGCTGTGTTGGTTTTTTAACAGACATCAAAGCGCATCAAACTCAAACCAGTTAAACCGTATTGCGCACACGATTGCGACGCTAACGGACGTTTTATCATTGTTTATAGTTTGTGATTGGCTACTGTGTAGTCATCATCATCTTCCTGCCCTTGTCCCGTTTTATTTGGGGTCGGCGCAACACTTTTTTTTTCTTCCATTCTGTTCTGTCACTCGTTACGCTATCACTAACTCCCTTTTCTTTCATATCACTTCTCACACAATCCATCCATCTTTTCTTTGGCCTCCCTCTCCCCCTCCATCCATACACCTGTAAACTCATAACTTTTTTAGCAACATGCGTTTCGTCCTTTCCTTTCACATGATCATACCAAAACAAACCGATTCACTTTCAACTTTTCAATCACTGGCGCCACTATCAAACTTCTCCTAATATACTCATTTCTCACTTTATTCATTCTCATTTCCACCACACATCCATCTCAACATTCTCATCTCCGCTACATGCAATCTTTTTTCAATCGTCTTTTTCACAGCCCAACATTCTGATCCATACAGTATGACAGGCCTTATCACGGACTTGTAGATTTTACACTTCAACTTGAAATGCATCAATGTACCGTGTAGTATTAGTAAAAAATAAATAGATCATGGATTGGAATAACACCAAAGTGATGGAGTTCTTTGAACTCCTACAGAACGAACCAACCATATGGGATCCCCAAAAGAAATCTAAAAAAGAGGAGACATTCGTAAACAAGTGTAGGAGGAAGTGCAAACAGTTTCGCAAATTGAGTATGCGAACCCAATGTCTGGCGGCCCTTCACATGCGTGCAAACATTCGTACAATCTACGAATGTTTGCGCGCATGTGAGTAACCCCGGTAAGGTAAGTTTTGTATCTTTTTTTGAGGTGGGAAAATATTTGTTTCTTTTTCTGAATGTTTCGATACTAATTATTTCATTATACATATAGGTAGTGAATTTGGTTTGTTTCACATCTCAAAACATGTTGAGCGATAGTTAAGATTAACTTGTAAATAATACTTATAATAGGTATTTCTCTAACATATGTTTTTACTAAATTAGCAACCTTCGTTTCGTTCGGAATACAACATGCCGCCCGCGACTTAAAGACACTGCTTTATCCCCTAATCACATAATCTACTATTTTTTACATAGTTCTACATGGACGCTTATAAAACGTCAGAAGCTATTGCACGGTTCCAAAAGGAAATTCGTGGTCATAGCTCTATGCTACCTATGTTCCTTCTGTTGATCTTTGCCGTCGCAAAGGGCAACGGAACAAACATAGGAAGGTTTTTGTCTGTAATAGTCTGACTCATCCTCCCGCTCTTGCAATCGTACACGTACGCTCTAGTAATCGTAATCGTCGAACGTTCGGTAATCGTCCGGACCGAGCCTGAGTCTTTAACGGCGCGTAGTGTTCCGCGCGCGCCTTAAGGAGTTGTCTGCAACCGTAGGGCCCAGCAGGGTAGAAGCCTACTGAAGCCAAGGGTGAAGCGAAAGAGATCCCCAGGGCCCTGGAACAATGGCAAAGAAGGAACAGAAGCGGGTTTTTAGTCAGCAAAAGTTAGACACGCCGTCACGCTATGCCCAAATGCGGAAGTATTTAGATGGTTATCACACCCAAAAAAATAAATTATCCCGCTTCTCCACAAATCGGGAGAAATCATTAAAAGATTACTCGCCTCCTTAAAAAAATACCTAATGCAACAATGTAGCTATCAACTAATATGATAAAACCTAAAAAAAAAATGACAAAATAAAGTATATTAAAAACCGGTTTTTGTAACAAGTATTTTGCGATACCCGTACCTTGAACGGGTATTGAGATTAGCAGGTACGACTGTACGGCTCATGTCTATGGTACACACATAGGTGATATAAATATCAACGGAGGTGTCACCAGCTCGCATTACTCAGTCAAACTTGTTCATAATCAGTCTGGCACTGATCGCAGGCAGTCGCGTTCACAATAATTTATTTTATTTATTTTAAATTTATTAAGTTTAAAAGTTTTCTACAAGATTTTAAAGGTAAGTATTATAACGTTAACTTCAAATTAGTTTTCACAACTGTTTTTTTTTTGTAACCGTTTGTTTTGAATAAAATGTAGGTATCTGTTATTTTGTCTTTAAAATGTGCTGACTTCATCTCATTAGCGTTTCTTTTGTTTTATCGCAATTTGTTCTTTTGTTTTAACAATAAAAATATGATTGCTTGGAGTCGTCTCGACTTCATTTTATAGTTTATGGTAGAATTTTAACAAAACGGCTGTGTTTTTTTTAAACCTTGGATTACAAAAAAAAAAATTAAAGTCAATACTTAATTTACGTTTTCATCTGACGGTTTTAAATTTTGTGCTAGAAGATTTAGTCAACAGGACACCCGCGGGTGAAATTTAGGATCCTGTTGACTCTCAACCCTTTCTTTTGTCGAAGGAGAAAATCATCTTATGATAAAACCCGCTCTTGGGTGGAGCGGGAGATAGTGTCAGACTCATACCTACTGACTAAAAACTCCACCTGTTCCTTCAGTTGCCCGAGTTCCAGGGTCACAGTAACTCTATCGACCATTCCCCATTGTAGGTTATAGTTGCATATCGTTTTATAGAGGTGGGTAGTTTTGGCGCGACATTCGGGTGACTTCGGGCGAGTTCAGATGAGATCGGATCGGGTATTTTTTCCTTTCGGCTACCTCACAGTTTGAGAATTTAGCAAGTATCAAAGGCGGGTGGGCGAAGCGAACGAAGGAAACTATACAAACTACGCGAAATATTGGCGAGCTAAACTATGGGGTTCACACCGAAAACTACGGACAGACGAGCGACTTTCGTCGACATATTCATCGTTCACAAACTAAACACTAAACTGCATAGAAATATAAATAACTTAATTCTATGCTACACTGCTATTCGAAAGACGAGCGTCGACTAGTCTACTCGAAACGGGGAGGACGGGCGAACGAACCGGGCGCGCCAACGAGTTGAACGAGTAGCTTCGCTGGAATCGTCGGATATTTCGTTAGCTTAGCTCGTTAGGTTAGTCGGTAGCTCGCGGTGTGAACCGAAGTATGTAAAAATGATGTTCGCCCGCCTAGCCCGCCCGCCCGCTAGCTGGCGGTGTGGCCTGCGCTTAATTTTTGAAAGTCCATTCATAACTACCTACTTATTTTTAAAATTTATAGTCGTCGGTTTTCGAGTAGACATCTTTCGGCTGAAACGATTGATGGTGTAATAGTTCCCCTTTGTACATAAAGTATTAAATAAATAAATTATTCTGGACAACTTCCATCATTTGTCGATTCTTTTTCCATACGAAATTGCACGAAATTCTTTTGGGTTATGGATGGGACATCTCGCTCGCCCCAGCAAAAACTGGCCTGCGGGCCAAATGTCAACTTTTTAAAATGTGCATGGGTAGATTTAAAATTTAAATACTTTTCGAATTTTTAAATCATAATAATAAAGACGACCCACTGACCGACAAACTTGTTTTATGTGGGTAGTTTTTTTTCTTCGATTCATCTAAAATGTGGGTAGACTGAAAACTTTTGAAATCTAATCTAAACGGTCACTTCTTATTAGAAGTTGAAGTTAACGTTTTTTTTTTTTTATTGATATAAACTAGTGCTTGACTGCGATCCCACCTTATGGTAAGCAGTGACACAATAGTTGATAGCGAGGCGCACTAGTTTAAAAACCTGTTCAGTCTAGCCTTGAAGACACCTAAATTATAATCGGACACGAAGACCGCAGCAGGCAAATTGTTAAAGTACCCTACATTTGTTGACATTCTTAATTTAAAAAATGGAAATAAAGTATGTGTATCATGATCCTTTACATGATCTAGTAATGCAAACTATTAATACTAAAACCTAAATAAATACTTACATAAATAAAATACAAAAACACCAAGTAAGTTTCTTTTAATGTACATATGTAAATTTTTATTTTATGAAAGTATTAGCGACCCGCCCCGGATTCGCTCGGGTGCAATATTATACATGTAAACCTTCTTGAATCACTATCTATTAAAAAAACCACATCAACATCTGTTGCGTAGTTTTAAAGATTTAAGCGTAGTGTACTACTGCGTACCGGAAGACGCAGCGTTGGAAGACCTCCAACAAGGTGGTCTGATGACCTGATGAAGGTTGCGGGAAGCCGATGGATGCGAGACGCCAGGAACGTTCGTTGTGGCGACGCTTGGGGGAGTCCTATGTCCAGCAGTGGACGTGTATCGGCTGAAATGATGATGAATGATGAGACGCTGACATTCGGCAGTAGATTAATATAGCGTGTCACTACGCTCCACGGACGCGTATCGTCAGCTAGGTATATACTAGTAACAAGCCTACATAGGGATATAGGGACAGAAAAAGCGACTTTGTTTTATACTATGAAGTGATATTCCATCGTAATGCAAAACAGTTCGTCAGTTTTTCGGGTACCTACGCAGAGATATACTTAAGGAAAAGGTCAATGTTCCACGGTTATCTGGCGCCTTGTATATCGGTGAATTTGTCGAAGTAGGTACTTAATTATTTTTCTTTGTTTCAGATGAGTTCCGCTGTGGCTGTGCCTAAGTTAAAGATGTCGGACGGGAGGCAGATCCCAGCTATAGGTCTGGGCACATACCTTGGATTTGATAAGGTAAGATCTTTGCTCAAAACGGTGGAGGAAAACATCGTGAGGAAACCCGTACTGGGCCCGCGTGGTGAATTACGGCCCATCATTCCCTTTCCTAGAGAGGCCCGAGTCCCAGTAGTGGAAACATTAAACAGGCTGAGGATATGATCTTTGCCACCATTTTTGAAGAAGTGTCTATAGGAGAAAAATGTGACGTGATGAAATATTTCTACTGTCATTTTTAGATGTAGAGAGAGTAGTTTAATATACTTATAACGGTAGTTACTTTTAGTGTTTTCAAACTACCCTCAATTAGGGACTTTAATGCCGCCAGCGCGGGATAACCACACGTCTGCGGGATTGAAGTTGTCTATATCTATAAGAGAACTATTTTACATAGTAGACGTATAACCCTCGGTGTGCAAGTACGACTCGCACTTCACCGATTTTTTATGTTTATTACTACCTCTTCAGATACCGACAATTAGACGCTATAGTAAGACAATAGATGCGCGAACGCCGGCGTTCGCTTGGGGATTCATAAACTAAATGAAAATAATAATAATTTTACTTTGTAGATATTTTAGATTTTCACAACTACCCTCAAAATATGGTTTCAAAAAAGTGTTCCAAGTTTTTGTGAAAACGGTCACGGGCACAGTGCTAGTACCTACTTGCCTAATAAGTTTATAGTATACTAATATTTTTATACTTTTTTTTTTATTCAGATTTTGTTTCGGGGCTTTTGTCGAAAAGGGATACGTCAGCCCCATATTTTTGTACATTATCACTCTTATCTACACTAATATTATAAAGAGGGGAGTATTTTTCTGTGTATAATGTTTGTAATGAATAAAATCAAAAACTACAGTGCCAATTTCAAAAATTCTTTCACCAAGCTGCAATCACCCTGAGAACATACGCTATAATAATAATAATAATAATAATAATAATAATAATAAATCATTTATTATCAGGCATCTAGGCCCATAGACATATACCTTACAGACTAACATATATATAGAGTAATCACATCTTGTCGTTAGTAAATAAGACTTAAATCTATGTTAGTAACACTTCACATTGCACGAAGTTCACTTCGTGCTGTTCTGTGGCACCTGTCCGCGGAAGCGACGGAACACCACGCCCTGCGGCCAAAACTCTTCCTTCAACATGTGGGGCAGAAAAGTGTTCGGGACTCGCACCACAAACGCTTTGAAATTGACATTATGGTGCGACTCCAGCAACTGCATCAGTGTGTAGGTACTTCGACTTTTGGCGCACATACTCGACAATGTCCTCCACCTTTGTGGTGTAATGCAGGCGGGAGATATACACCGGCGTGTTCGGCTGAGCGGCACGCACACTCGCACTAGGTGTAACTGGTGCTTTGCCGCAGAGGTTCCGGTTGGCTTGCTTTCGGTGCTTCTTCCTTTGCACCGTAACGAAGCCATCGTCGTTACCAGCCTTGTTCAGTGCCTTATCAGGCAAAGGCTTCAATAAAGGAGCGGCAGAGGCGCTCGCGGTGACGCTGGCGAAATCCAGATGACGCGGATTCGCTGGGGCTACGTGTACAGGCAGCGGGGCGGGGCGAAGGGGTCGGGCGGCGGCACATGGAGGAGGGCTATATTTATTGCCCGTACGAAGCCGGGACGGGCGGCTAGTTTACTAATATTTTTGTTCTTTATGGCCCTTAATTTACCTCCTTGTGCTTAAATAGCATTACATAGCATAGTCGGCCTTATAATGTTCCCACTGCTGGGACTCGGGCCTCCTCTCTAGAAGAAGGAATGGGCCGTAATCCACCATGCGAGCCCAGTGCGGGTTGGTGAATGTCACACGTCTTCGAATTTTTGGTTCTAGGACATGCCGGTTTTCTCATGATGTTTTCCTTCACCGTTTTGAGAGCAGTGGTGATGAAATAAATTACACAAAGTAATGCGCCTGACTGGGTTTGAACCCGTGACCTAAAACTCGTAAGTCTGGGTTTTTACTATTTGGCCACCACCGCTCTCAGACTAGGGGGTCTACTCGCTTTCTCCGAAAAACGAAGTTTCGATTGAAATTTTGCGTGTTTCCTAACCACGGTTCCTTTCGTTCCCGAAATTTCGCAAAAACGAAAATTGTTTGATGTACCGAATCTCTAAACCTACTCTAATTACTTAGTTGTTTCGAAAAAAAAAAAATTATGACGGAGGATTGTTTGCAATTTTAACGTCAAATGAATATCGTTCGTTTACGAAAGTTTCGTTTCGGAGAAAGTGAGTAGACCCTAGGTCTTTATCTAACGAAGAAGATATACTTAATGTTTTTTTATTTTCAGAATGGTGTGGTACCTTCAAAGGACAAAGAACTTCGGGACGTGGTGCTGGAGGCCATCGACCTCGGCTACAGACATTTCGACACAGCTTCCATATATAACACAGAGGATGAAATAGGCGAGGCTATCAAGACGAAGATTACAGAGGGAGTTGTTACCAGGGAAGAGATCTTTGTCACTACAAAGGTGAGGTTCTTTCAGTGCAGTTCTAGCTTGAACTGCACTGCGCACACTTATGACACACGCGCTGATCAGTAGCCCGATTCACGTAAAATCAAACAAGCCAAATATCGTTGAAGTTTTATAGTCGTTCGATCGAAGTCCTATCCAAAATCGGTATTCACGTGTTCTATAATCGGGATTGGATAGAACGACAATTAAACTGGATCGAAACTGAACGATCTATCAACGACTTGTTGCCGGATACCACAGAGTACTTACCACTATGTTACAAAGCACTCTGTGATTTGAACTGCAATATTTGACATTTAGTCGTTGGCATCCGACCCGATCAAACAACGTTTGTCTACGAGAATACCTCAAGCCAACGACTGAATTACGATTTACATAGCTGAACGCTTCAACGACTCCTCGATCGAACGATTTCAAAATCGGTGTCATTCTAACTCGATTGATGGATGTGAATACGAAAATGACAAAAACGACTAAGTCGCTACGATATCGTTACGGTTTTGATTACGTGAATCGGGCTACTGGTCGCGTCGGTCTCCATTCATTTTATATGGAAACTAGACTGGTAGAACTACATAGATCCACGCCACGCGACGTCGTCCTACGTACAAATCAGGCGTGGCCCACGTGGGCGTCGGTCTAATGTAGTTCTATCTTAAGCATGGACCAGTTGGTTGCAATCCATCGTCTTAATAGGAGTGATCTTGCTAGTTTCAATCCGTCTAGATAGCAGTTGTAATCCACGACTTTCAACGCCCCTGGTTAGGAGGCGCGACTTTCCAACCAGCGGGACTGATATGCGATCGTGTTGGCGCGTGGTTTTATATCCGTCCGAAACACGACCCAAACAAATGAAATCAAATCTAAAACGTTTATTTCAAATACAAAATTACAGGCAGTTTGAATTGTCAAAATGTCGGTCAGTCAAACCAACAAGTGAAGCTAAATTGCAGACGAGCCAAGGTGACCTCTGTTGGGACGCTGACATAATGTGAACAGGATAAATATGTCATGTGGAATTTTTCCGCCAGGCTTAACCTAAATTATTTAAGGATGTTTTTTCCTAACCGGCTCATTCTTTCGCCATAGAATAGGCTAGTTGCCGTAAAAAATATACTTAGTCCGTCTTTTAGATAATTCAAAAATAAGGGACACGTATTTTTATTTGTAAATTAAACCAAAAATGACAAAGATATAGCCCATTAAAGTTACGTGTAACGTCACGCCGTGCTGCATTTTTTCGCACGCGGTGACGTCACACGTAATTTTAATGGGCTATATCTTTGTTAAAAAGATTAAATACGTGTCCAATATTTTTTTATAATCTAAAATACGGACTAAATAAAATGCAGTTATTTTGACCCTGGAAACTACCCTATTACTTTCAATCTTCTAGAAATATTTCCGGATGACAGCGATGTGTAAGAACTTGGAGATACTTCAAGAACCAAGCGTTCTGATGTTCTAAATACTGCCGTTTCTGATTTCAGCTGTGGAACACTCAACACAAAAGGGAAGAGGTAGCGGCTGCCGTGAGGGATACGCTTGAGAAGTCTGGACTGGAGTACATAGACCTGTTCCTTATGCACTGGCCCATAGGCCTCAATGTGAGTATGGCTTTAGAGGAGGCAGATTTTACGTAAGGTATGGACGGCGTCTTCAGTCGTCTTCTTTTGTAAAGCACTTAGTGCATGAGGACATGTCATTGATAACGCTGTATGAAATCTTACGAGCTCAAACTCGATATGATTGTGTCGTTTAACTATCGAGCTCCTATAGCCACCAGTGGTGAAGCGTGAAATATTGAGAGGTAAGCCGGAGCAAAAAAAAAATGCTTACCTACTCCGAGCGCGGGCTCGCAGTCTTGAGTCCTTACCGAAAATCTGTGATTGGCATCCTGGCTTCTAGCCACCTTCCTGTTCCATCATCAGATCAGCTCCATGTCATAATAATTTTGCATTGTCATCTGATTCACACATGCATGCAAAATTTCAGCTCGATCGGTAACCAGGAAGTGGGTCAAATTTAATTTACAAGATTTGATGACGGACAAACATCGGGACAGGTGAAACTAAATAAAAGCTTGTAAAATAGGCTTTTGTTTAGCAAAAGACATCTTTCAGCATTGATAAGGAAAATTCATAAAAAGCTTAACCATTGTTTTCTTACCATTCCAGGCCGACTACTCCTTCTCAGACGTAGACTTCATGGAAACTTGGCGAGGGTTGGAAGACGTGCAAATACTGGGCCTAGTCAAGTCTATAGGCGTTTCCAACTTCAACAAGGAACAGCTGCAGAGGCTCCTCGATGAAGGGACCGTGAAACCTGTGGTACTGCAGATTGAGGTAACTATCTGGTTGATCTTTTGGAGGAGTAGATACTTAGGGCGTGCGAAATATGGAAGAAGTGGAAAGAGGCCTTTGCCCAGGAGCGAGAAGAAACAGGCCAGCAAAAAAAGGTATTTTGAGAAAACCTAGATCTAAGCATGCGTTTTTTCTGCGCACAAAAAAGTACACAACCTCGTACAGTCGCAGGTTCTGGACTGTAGAAGTTTTAACAACGTAAGGGTAGATAATCGCCGTACGTCAGGATGTCCGTTGGTAGAAAGGAGATGGTGGAATCAATTCTCCCGCACTGTTACCCATTTAAGGCGCACGTGGAACAACAGAACGCGCCTTTGACTTGGGACTTTTTTCTGTACGATCAGACGGCGAGTAGCCCAATGCTCGTCGTCCGCAAACCCACGCCTGCAGTAGACGAAAACCTCCCTGCAACTCTCGACGCTTGGGCCATCTCCTGCAGTGGCGGCTCTAAGTTCTAATTATCAAGACACTAACTGAAGATATCTCTTTCCAGGTCCACCCTCAAATAGTTCAAGAAGAGCTGATCAACTTCGCTAAGTCTAAGAACATTGTAGTTGTGGGCTACAGTCCCTTCGGCTCTCTAGTCGAGCGGTACGGCAAGCAGTTCCCAGGACCCAAGATGGATGACCCCGTGCTGGTGGAAATTGCCCAGAAGTATGGCAAGACCTCTGCTCAGGTCGTTCTGCGGTGGCTGGTAAGTTAAACTGAAGTAATTTTAAATTTCAGTCTCATAAGTACAAGCATAAAAGGTAGCATAAAATTAATCACTCTAAGGGCTATATTTCACCGGGACACCATGGCAAGTTTCAGTAAAATATTGCCTTATTACCAAACTAATCACCATACAGACACCAGAGTCGCCGCACGTCCGAGCTGGTCGCGCCACGAAATTGGTTGCGCAACCATGTCAGTTTGGTTGCGCAACCAATTGAGGTTTTGCAACCAAACCAGGTGAGTAACTCTCTATAGAGTCGTATATATTTTGTTGGTGGCGGCGACTGGTCGTGCTGCCATGATGTCTTGGTGAAATATAGCCCCTATCGGAAGATGTTATAATAATTGCAAATGGCGTCGTACGTCAATATTATTTGGTAAGTATTTGTTAAATAGACGGCTGCAGAATATAAACAGACGAAGCGCTGTGCCCCGAAAGTGTGGAATAATTGTCATTTATTTGGACGAATATTATATCGGTTGGTAGTGTTAGCGCAGCGTGCAACTTGACGTCGATTTCTTAATCGTGTCGCGCCAACTGAGCAAACATTAGCTGCTCGACTCCAACAGATTGGACTCACAAGAGGCCTTGCAGGGTAAGGCTACCACCGGACTGGTCGTTCTGCCGAAAATATCGACGCTATGACTGCTGATATCGTTGAGAACGAAAAAGTCACTAGATGGATACTTCAGCGAATTTTTATGAAAGACTTGGACTTACTGCAGGTATTTAAGGAGTAGGACTTGGTGAACACATGGTTTCAACAAGACTGCAACTGCACACCCAGCACAAGCTGATGGTCGTGTAATCTCCCTTTTTGGCGATTTGGCATTTTTTTTTTCGGTGGTCAATAATCATCTTATGACAACCCCCGCTCTTGGGTGGAGCGGGAGATAGTGTCAGACTCTTACTGACTGAAAACCCACTCCGTTCCATCTAGCCTTTTCATACCGGGGCTCGAGCTTCTTTTCAGATAACCCTGGCCCCAGTAGGCTTCGACCCAGCTGGGCCCCTCCTGCTGCTGACAACTCCTTGAGGGCGATTTGGCATGGCCAGCAAGATATTATTTATTTATTTTTTGAATTGGTATAAAACAGTGCTTGACTGCGATCCCATTTGATGGTAAGCAGTGATGCAATCTCTCTCAATCTGCCGCATGTTTATTGAAACAATGTTTCTTTCTCCAGGTCGACAGAAACGTAATACCAATCCCGAAGACCATCAGCACGAAGAGACTCCTTGAGAACATCAGCATATTCGACTTCAAGCTGGAAAAAGATGAGATCGAGAAGATCAACCAGTTCAACTCCAACACGCGGTACACGGAGCCCTCGTTCTGGCAGACTCACCCTTACTATCCGTTTGATCAGGTCAAGGAGCCCCTCCCTGATCCCTTCAGAACCTGAGTTATACTTTAAATTTACTTTTAAGGCAGTCTTGTAAAAATTCACCCGCGGCAAACTATTAGCGCATCTTTGTATGCTTTTTTTTTTGAAAAAAAATAATTAAACAACTTGAAATATTATCATACTTATTTAATCATAGTATGAGTAGTAGTATTATGTTTGGTAAATCAAGCGTTAAACATAGCTCTTTCGTGCCAACATCATTTCGACTTGTTTGTGAGCTTCGTTAATGGCAGTAATATAATGCATTTACAAATCTTTGGAATGAAAAATTAGCGCAATATTATCATCTTTGAAATGCATTCATGGCTAGTTCTAATTATATTTCATTTTCTTATTTTTTAAGTCGCAATTTCATTAAAATTCTCAACATTTGGCACCATTTAAATGTTTTTTTTTTTCACAATAGCTAAGCATCGTAGTTACATCATAATTAGATTATTTTAAGAGCCAAATGTTGAGAATTTTGATGAAATTGTGACTTAAAAAATAAGAAAATGAAATATAATTAGAACTAGCCATGAATGCATTTCAAAGATGATAATGTTGCGCTAATTTTCCATTCCAAAGATTTGTAAATTCATTATATTATTGCCATTAACGAAGCTCACAAACAACGCTTGATTTACCAAACATAATACACCCAAATTGACGTTTCATTATTTTTTTCAAAAAAAGCATACAAAGATGCGCTAATAATTTGCCGCGGGTGAATTTTTACAAGACTGCAGCCTTAAGGGGCGGCCAGATGGATGTAAACCAACCTACCAACCAAGGTGACCTTGGTTTGTGTTGCGGTTGTAACCCATGACCTTCAACGTCCTTGGTTGGGAGGCGCGTTTGTCCAACCGTTGTTGGCGCGTGGTTTACATCCAAACAAAGACATTAAACATATACTACCAATAAACAGGACATAGCGAACAAAATTGTAATCCGGGACTTGTTACTAAAGTCGTAACAAGTCGCTGTCACCTGTACCTGTCAAGTCGCATTTGTGTCCGCTATACGCACCAAAAGAAAATATTTTTGGAAGAATATTAATATACTTGCTCATTGCACCATTGTAAATCGTATTATGGCAAAACGACTGGACCTAACTCCAGTTTATTTTCTTGAAATATTTTTCGTCTTCACTGAAGCATAGGACGACAGTTTTTCTAAGACATTTCTTCTGGTGGCCGCTCTATTGTACCTATCTATTTGATCTCTTTGCATCCAAACAACAAACGACAAGGTCACCTTGGTTTGTGTTAGTTTGCATCCATCTGGTCACCCAGTTAAAGCGGTAGGTCACCCATTGGTAACAGCCCTGACTTGAAGAGTGGTTTTAAACCTAGGTAGACGCTTTTTTCGTGTATTTTATCCACAGTCACATGTTTTCAAGCCCGAAGATTTTTCTTCTAAAAAGAAAAATTGAAGCATGGCATCGAGTCTTTCTTTTAGACTCTTTAGACATATCGTCTTTTATTTTATATTGTGAAGAAATAAATGACGGCAAATAAGGATACGTCTACACGTTGCATGTAGGTGGAGCAAGTACAGATGCAGAGATAAACGCGTGAGTATTATGCGCAAGCTGCTTGTTCAAGTTACTTGCTTTGCTTGTACTTGTACATAATACAAATAACTGGAGCAAGAAAAGTTGGGGTACTTACGCAAGCAGTACGCACAAATTATTTGCTCGTGGTCAAGAGCTACAAATGTATGCTTTAGTCGCTAGACGGTAGTTTACGATGCATACGACTTGCGCAAGTGCCTCAATATGCGCAAGCTACTTGCACCGTGTAGAAGCACCCTAAAGCGCTTGTCTTTCGCAGTGTTCGAATCCGTGGCTCACTTCGTTTATCTGCTGGTCGGTATAATTGAAGGGTGGCCGCGATGCCTCGATTGAATAAAATTTATTCGGAATAAATGTAATATTTTGTCAATTTTATGTGCAAGTTTTTAGATTTTAAGTATTTTAATAAATTTACATGTTGTTATTTCAGTGTTTTATTTTATGTTTTTTTTTTTACGTTGGGCAAAAATCATCTAATTACAACCCGGGCTCTTGGGTGGAGCGGGAGATAGTGTCAGACTCTTACTGACTTAAGACCCACCCCGTTCCTTCTAGCCTCTTCATACCGGGGCTCGAGTTTCTTCTCGGATAACCCTGGTCTCGGTAGGCATCGGCCTAGCTGAGCCCCTCCTGTTGCTAATAACTCCTTGAGGCGCGCGGGAACAGTGCGCGCCGTCGACGTCTTGGGCTCGGTCCGGATAGTTATCGGACGGTGAGCTACCCATGGCTCGCCGTCCGCGAGACCGTGTCTACGGTACGATTGAAATCCCGGCGGCGGCGGCGAGGGCGCCGTTGCCTGATGCGGTCGGCCTCCTCTTTTGCTAACATTACTGCTTTGCAGAAGGAGGCGACCGCCTGCCATTCCTCCTCGCTCCGGACCATGGCCTCAACCACAGCCCGGCGCGAGAGGTCTCCGCCGCCGATCGCCCCCACGAGGGCACGGCGATGCTCCGCCCAGGCAGGGCACTAAAAATCATATCTTTTATCTTAATTATTTAGATGCATCACTGCTTACCATCAGGTGGGATTGCAGCCAAGCACTAGTTTATATCAATAAAAAAAAGGGATACCATAATAAAATCCATACATTCTCAACATTAATTTATTTACACTAAACATAACTCTTACAGCTTAATTATTACAAATATCAGAAATGCATTGTATAAATATTTATATACATACAATTTTGTGAGAACATACATACGATTTTTTTTTTAACCTTTTTCCGCGTATGACAAAGTTTAATGTGTCTGGCACGCCACTGTCATGATTACGAGACAGACTTCAACTGTAATAAATCTTATAAGGAGGGCTGTCCCTTACACCATGTATAGATTATTTTTAGTACATGCGAAACCTGAATATAGTTTGTTCAGAATCAGTAACTGAATGGATCATGTTATATTTTTTGACATAAATATTTAAAAAGGTCACAAGTTGGACACCACCGACACTAAGTACAGCACAGGTATCGGCAGGTCATAGCAGGCATTAGGAGCCAGCGCTCAGTTGGGTGCAGGAGTAAAACAACTGTTTAGTCGCTTGAATAGTCCGGTGACTATATATTTTTACTGACAGAACAAGGTTGTTCATGATATAGTTATAATATATAATAATATATATAAAATAATATAATATTCCACAACTATCACACAACGCCGTCCAGCCCCAAGCTAAGCAGAGCTCGTGTTATGGGTACTAGACAACTGATAAACATACTTATATATTTCTCTAAATACATACATATATAGACAAATTACACCCAGACACAGAACAAATGATCATGCTCATCACATAAACATTTGTCCTGGGTGGGAATCGAACCCACGACCTCCGGCTCAGCAGTCAGGGCCACTAACCACTAGACCAACAGGCCAGTCGTTATGAAATTTTGTACATAGATTCTTTACATAAAAATCTTAAACATGTTTCGGGCTACGCATATACTAAAACTAATGTTGTATAAGATAAATGAGCAATAAAAACAAAACTTAAAAGCCTGTAATACTAATCAACAAAAAAAAAAATAGTTTATGGTATGTCTTTAGAGCAGCCAAGAAGTTAGGATCTACGATACTAAAAATACGTCTTTAATTTTCTCCTAAAACATCAATAATACCATAATTATCATTCAGAAACAGGAAATTCACTAAACGGGCTTGCCGCTTAGTGAATTTCCTGCTTTAAATCTCAGATATATTGAGGGACAAAATGTCCCCCTACATGACGTGTAACGCTGTCAAAAGTCCAACAACATATGTGAATGCGTTCTAAAGTATTGCAAGACACTGGGGAATAGGCGTGTATCTGTGTAACTCTTTACTGAGCCGAGATATCGTTTCCGTGAGCGGTGTCTATGTGTGCGTTGCTCGAGCGTGCTTTGTATGTAGATTGTCTTCTGAACCTATTTTTTGGTTGTAGTGTCACGTAGACTGAGCGTTGCGCGTCATGATGGGGGACATACTGTCCCCTAATATCTATAATTCTTTACGGTTAAATTTTTAACAAACTACAAAAAAAAAACAATTACTTTTTCCTTTGGAATAACGTATACAATAATATTTGAGTTAGGAGCGCCCTAAGGTCTTTTAACTGTCCCACACTCGGGCCTCAAAAACACGCCTGAAGTGGCCACAAAAAAACGCTAGAAGCCGCCGCAAAACACGCTGAACGCGGCATCGCCGCACACAAACCACAAAAAAGGCCGCCTCAAAATGAAGCTTGAAGCGGCGTGTTTTTGAAGCCTTTGAGCGGGGACAGTTACATAGCATGGGTAGGATGACAGCAGGACGAAAATATGCATCTTTAAATGAAAAAAAAAAGGATAGGTTATATTCCACAACTATCACACAACGCCATCTAGTCTCAAACTAAGCAGAGCTTGTGCTATGAGTACTAGACAACTAATAAACATACTTATATATTTCTAAATACATGCATATTATAGAAAAATAACACCCAGACACAACAAATGATCGTGCTCATCACACAAACATTTTTGTCCTGGGTGGTAATCGAAACCATGACCTCCGGCATAGCAGTCAGGACCACTGGCCACTAGATCACCAGGCCTGTCAAATAGCTGTCATCCACACCATACTATAGCAATTTTAGTGAGATATATGGACATACACATTGCAGAATGATGGGTGTACTATACACATGCCTACACCCTAGGTGTTTACTGTCGTGATGTTATTTAGAGAGAATGATATTGATTACCATTTGAAGATTACCATTTTTTAAAGTACTCTAGTGATTATTTTAAATGCAAAGTGCGTATACTTGGAAAAATTAAAATATTGGCAGTTACTTTAAACTTTAAACGCACCTACGCGCGTGAGTGCGTAAAAAACTCGCACGATGATGCAGATATCGCACCTCCGCTCAAATATTGTCACAACTCAAAAAAAAAATGGACTTTAAATTGTAATAAAAGGGTTAAATAAATAAAATGGGTCTCCTGTGGGTAAATAATTGAACTTCAAATACACACATTACACTACCCGAGCATAAAGTATGATGAATTCTGAAATTAATAGCATAATTATCAGCAAATTAAGCAAAAAACATTTTTTGTGACACTATTTGAGCGGAGGTGCGATATGCACTCCCGCAAGTACGCGCGTAGGTGCGTTGACACGCAACATGCAGCGTGATGCGTGGTGCGGCAGTGTGATAATCGCCCTAGGCACGGTAATAATATCATACAGTATTCAAACTTCATACAAACGGACGAAACGCGAGCTATACCTACGCGCCTCGGTTGTAGCATGGGCTCGGCATGGAGACAGTCGCGGCCGTCGCAACTGTGCCGCAGTGACGAACGGACACGACGGTTTTTATACAATTATCGCGCGATTATTGTTAGTTTGTATAATTCAAAGTAAAGACGTGGTATTTTATTATTAATAATAGTGGTATATTGTACTATGTGTATGAATAATACAAAAAAAAAGCATTTTATTTAAATCTACCAATCAAAATACAACACGTATTTTTATTGAACACTTCCTATTCAATCCACAAAGTATTTTGTTTATATATAAAAGTAAGTATATTTACAATCACAAAAAAAAAAAAAACGGAAACAAACTAGGCAAATGTAATTAGAATGCTGGAGGCGGGCAGCCCTATCGCATGTTTACGTACCGCGCGGCTGTAGGCATTTATTTCAAAAAGACGGCCGAGTCACAATACTGTATTACCGTGTATTACCGTGCCCTAGGGTGTATCTAGACCTGACGAATGCGCGTGCGATCCTCAAATACAGTTTGCAAGCGGCTCGCGAGCGGCGCATTCGCCAGGTCTGAACACACCTTTAGAATATACGTATTAAACAAGGACAAACGGAACGAACTTAGTCCTTAGATTTTTTTTTGTTTTTGGCTTGGATACAAAGTCCTTTAAGCCATATCTTCGTATGAATAGTTAATAATGCTAATTTTTGAACCGTGCACTAGCTTCTGATGTTTTACAAGTGCCTATGTAGGTCAATGTGAAATAAAATACTTTCGAATTTACATTTAGGTCACTACTAAACAGATGGAGTATAGTTCGCCATCCCTAACTAAACTATTGTAAAATGGAGAAGACTTGGTGCATTGTTCTCTTCTTCAGCATAGCATTGCCCTGCGTTGCAGCCCGTGATGTTGTCTTTATAAACATATATACATATATATGTCTGTTATGTCCTATTGTTTATTCTCGATGACCAGTTTCTCTGTCCGGTATAAGTCTCCCACTATGATCTGAAAAATAAAAATAGGATTATGAAAATCTATATACTTATAATAAGCTGGGGCGCGAGGGCCATCGGCCTCGCTCGTGCAACCGCTTCCTTTGCTAGCATTACTGCTTCGCAGCAGGAGGCGACCGCCTGCCACTCCTCCTCGCTCCGGACCATGGCCTGAACCTAGCCCCGGCGCGAGAGAGCGCTGCTGCCGATCCCTGCCCCCTCGAGGACATGGCGGTGCTCTGCCAAGGCGGGGCACACCTCTAGCGTATGCTCCATCATGTCCTCAGGGCGGTCCACACAATGGTGACACCCGGAAGGGCCTGGTCGCCATGTTGTCTTCCTAGCCACTCCTCAAAGAGGGGACTTCTCGCCATAATTATGGCGTGCCCAAGGGCTCAAACTTTGTGTTTTAAAGGCGGTGGGCTCGATGCATGCGGCAGATATATCCAACCCAGTACCACTTAAGCTGGGCAGCTTTCTGAGCCATTTCAACGAGCGCGTGTTTCGAACATGGACTGTTAGTTTAAGAGGGTCCTTCTCCACTCGCTTATCGTAAACATCGAAAATGGCTTAAAAGCTTGGTACTTCATTTAATGCAATCCAACGCGATGTTTGACGAAAAGGCAACGCAAAAAAAGAGAGATAACGCCTGGAAACTCTGTTAGTATTCGGTAATTCCGAGATTTACTCGAAAATCTCACAAAACTTGCTCCAGGAAATAGCTGTTTTTTTAAGCCCTTAAAAGTTTTTGGAAAAAGTTGTCATCATTTAGAATCTTAATAAAATTTGCAAGGTCTCTAGAGGATTACTTTTTTGACTTTTTTTAATTTTTAGGCAAATTATGAAGTGTCAAAGTTCATACAAAATAGGACATTTTCAGAGGTTTCTACTGGATTAGTTTTACACAAGAAATTGGTTTCTTTAGAAACCTAGATAATATCCACAAGATACTGTGTTTCCAAAATATCAAATGAAAAGTGTGTAATAACGTCATAATCAGTTATGAGCGGTTGTATGAAAAACAGTGAAAATGTGAGTTGTGATGCACCACCTTAACTCCAAGGTCGAAAGATATAAAATGTCTATTTGGACAACTGGTATCCACCAAAACCAATTTCATTATCCAATATGCAAATTCGCATTTTAGAATAACGACAGTCCGTGGGTCTGGCACCCATTTTCGGCATTTTATATAAGTCTGAAGTTTCTGTTATGATGACTTATTTATCTTGAAAAAGAAAGAAAAAAAGAAATATCCTGGGGAAATGTTTCCTGATAGCTACAACTAAGGGATCTTATAGTCAAGAGTAAATAGGTTACTTTTAAGCAAGCATGCTCCAACGTCGACCATTAGGTGAAATAGTGGTCCAACGCATACTAATCCGTATACAAAGTTTGTTTTTTTTTTTTTTGTAGGAGGTAATCTCTGAGAGTACTGGTCCGATTGCTAAAATTTTTTCACCAATAGAAAGCTGCTTTATTCCTGAGTGCCATAGGCTATATTTTATGTACCTATGCGGGCGAAGCTGCGGGTAAAAGGTAGTAAAAGAGGTGATATGCATGCATACCTGTCTCCTAATGATAGCAAGGTTTTCCCTAGCAAAGTCATATTGCTTCATAATTTGCTTGGGTTCCGTCAGCGTCTTGTTATCTTTGAATCCATCTTTTACTCGTCTCAATGCGTAGGCCCTGAAAAACACAAAAAAATAATTATTAAAATTATACATTTCGGGCAGTGTGCACTGGAATTGCACCATCTAATTCCGCCAAGTCCATTCCATCATCGGACCACAAGACGTACGGCGTTGCGTCACCGGTACATGGTTGACATCCCACCCATACGCACAAAGCGTTTTGGGAACACATTTATTGTGCGTACAGCCAAGGAGTGGAATTCCCTGCCGGAGTCTGAGTTTCCTGATACCTACAACTTGGGGGTCTTTAAGTCAAGAGTGAATAGGTTACTTCTAGGCAAGCGTGCTCCATCGTCGACCACATCATCGCTTACCATCAGGTGAGATGGTGGTCAAAGGCGAGCCTACTCCACATATACACGACATCACCATATAGCAGCCCCTCCTATCAAGATCGGAGACTCTACACTCGAAGTTGTGGACGATTACGTCTACCTGGGACAGACGGTCCAGTTGGGTAGATCTAATTTTGAAAGAGGTCAACCGTCGAATCCAACTCGGATGGGCAGTTTTCGGGAAGGTACGCGGTATCTTCTCGTTCGACATACCACAGTGTCTCAAGACAAAAGTCTATGACCAGTGCGTGTTGCCAGTGATGATATATGGCTCCGAAACGTGGTCAATGACCTGGTGGGGGTCGCGGGAATCCGATGGATGCGAGACGCACAGGTCCAGCTGTTATGCCGACACTTGGGGTGGCCTAAGCCTAACAGTGGACGTCTTATGTCTGAAATGATGATGATGATACACGCATGCCTAGCTTACCTTTTCACTCTTGATTTAAAGACCTCTAATTGCACATTGCTTGCAGGACAGATAGTCAATGGGGCCGAAAAGTTCTGTATAGCAACCGCGTACCGGTAAACCCAGCATTGAAAGGCCTCCTGGTGGAGTGATGACGTGATGAGAATGGACCGTTCATTGTGGCGACATTTGGAGGAAGATTATGTCCAAAAGTGGATGTCTTTCGAGTGAAATGATGATGATGATGATGATACACTGCATACTTCTTTGTCATCACAGTTGTGATAAAAATAGAAATGTTAAAGGTCGAAATGATAAAAACATTATCTCAATGTTGAATTTGGTGCTAATTTGATTGAAATAGCTTCAAAACATTTGGTGATAACGTTATCAGTATCATAACAAATATTATGACATTATGATAACACTTATCTTTTCTTTTATGAGCCCTCTTATATCATGGCTTGCTCTTCTACATATATTATAATAAAAGAGAGGAGTGTACGGGAGGGAGTGTCTTTATTTCCTAATATCAGGATTCTAGGTCAACAGGAAGTATCCCATAAATTTTGATTCCCATGAGAGTGTCAAAACTGCGTTTTTTGCTACATAAACGGCCGTATCCTTAAGAGGCTGCAGACCTTTTTTTCTAGGTGGGAAAATCATCCAATGACATCCCTTGTTATTTACTAACAACCCACTCCTGTTCCTTTTTTTTTGAATTTTTTACTTTTTTAAATTATTATTGTTAAAAAAAGAGCGGTTTTAATTAGCACCCCCAGAAATTTGACCCAAGGGAACATTCCTAATTCAGGGGCAAAAGTATCCTGTGCGCTAATCCAGGACATGGTCTACCTGGGTGCCAAATTCCATTGTAACCACCAAGTATACCATTACTGATTGTAATAACAATTAAATGCAAAATTACATTAAAATGGCAGTGAGACTGGATTTTGTATGTTTAATTATTTTTTATTGTGGTTGTATGACATTATTGAGATAAAGTACAAGTATTTAGAACTTGCTATTTCAATGTTTTTTACAAGCTTTTATTTAGTTTCACCTGTCCCAATGTTTATCCCTCATCAAATCTTGTTAACCCTTCAGATACCGTCAATTAGAGACACAATAGTAAGACAATAGTTGCGCGGCCACCGGGTGTCGCTTGGGGATTCATGAATTAATTAAATTCGACCCACTTCCCGGTTACTGATTGAGCTGAAATTTTGCATGCATGTGTAAATTAGATGACAATGCAAAATTATTATGACATGAAGCTGATCTGATGATGGAACCGGAAGGTGACTATAGGAACTTGGTAGTTAAACGACACAACCCCATCGAGTTTGGCCTCGTATGATTCGTCTTGACGCGATTTTTTTTATATAGATATATCGAGTTATAAAAGCTTGCTATGAAAAAAATATTTTCATTAAAAGCTTGTTTTTTGGTATAAAAACTTTGTATATTGGGAAGATGAAATCACAATAAGACTCCATTCTTTTGTAAGATAGGTGAATATTTAACGATTCTATATAAATAAGCTAGTTTACACTAATTACTAATAATTAGTACTTCGGTAAACTTGTATTTTTTTGTACTAAGTGAGGTTATGTAATTTGAGTTAAAAAACTTACCTGAAGTTATAATTGGAAAACTTATCAGCTTCTCTCAGGAGCAATTTGTAAATTGATAGGATTTCCCTTCTTGTCACTGAAGACATTTTTTTTAATTAATTTTCTGAATTAATTGCACAAGGATTTTTCACCAAAACGAATGTGAATTTGTAAATACAAAAACGTTACGTTTGACTTTTACTTTAGATAATGTTTCTAACTAGAAAGTTAAATATTTTATTAAAGATACCGACAAGTGGAAAATGACTTTTGGAATCATTTTTTTGAATTTTAACTAATCTGTTGTTTTGAACCTTTTACTTTTATGACAAAAATCAAATAAAACTTTTGAAAAATACCCAGAATAAATATTGGTCTAAGCGTAAAATGAAACGAAATCGTCAGGCAGACTTGCCAGCGCTTTAAATTGTAGTAGAATAGTAAATAATAATTATTACTGATTATCACAATTTTTTCGGTTGTCATCAACAATATGAAATACATTTATTATCGCATAATAAATGAGCCATGTTTACAAAATATAAAGAAGTTTCAAAAGCCATCGTTGTCCATTATTCCATAGAATACATAAGAATTTTCAAAAACTACCACAACTTTGACAAGCAATTTGGAAATAAAACTCATAAACTTTTGGCAGCACCGATAACTTTTTACAAATGGCTGCTGCAGCTGGATCAGACTTAATGTGATAGTCTGTTTTCATTATAAAAAAATAATTTAATTAAATGTTAATAGTGTTAAAGTGTTTGAAAATACTGACATAACCTTTGATTGTGTGATTCTCGTTACTTCTAGTGCCTAGTGACTATTAAACGGTGAGAATAATCTGAAACAAGACATTCCTATCAATATTGTTTATTTATATTTCAAATTATCGCTTGATATTTGGACTGCACGACATTCTGGTTTTCAGGGAGGCTTGCTAAATTAATTATGAACTTATATCCATTATGTTATTTTGCGTCTTATAAGAAAGTTGGTCATAAATATCGAGGTTAATCATGATATTATTAAATCATAATATTTGTACCTGTGTTGTGTGATTTTTCTCGTCTTTTTTTACTAAGTCATGTGATATTGCGTCTGTACAACTACCTTTATTTATGGAAATCATTGAATTCGATAGCAGATTATAATAAATTTAAATCCTATTGGAAATTTCGTGACATCAAACCTTTTTTGTATATTTAATAAAAAAAGCGCAACTTCTACAACATTCTACGTGTTTATTGAAACGAAAATCGAATCCTCATGTAATATGTATTACAAACAAACTGGTCTGTTCACTAACAACTGTTATTTGCGTCTTCTAACATGAAAATACTTTATCCTTTCTATACAATGAGAATTTATACTAAACTACCGACCCGCCCCGGCTTCGTTCGGGTGCAATATTATACATATAAACCTTCCTCTTGAATCACTCTATCTATTAAAAAAAACCGCATCAAAATCCGTTGCGTAGTTTTAAAAATTTAAGCGCACATAAGGATATAGGGACAGAAAAAGCGACTTTGTTTTATAATATGTAGTGATTAGGCTCACAATTTTTTTAAAAATCATCTAGATAATATCCCCCGTCCTTGAGTGGAGCGGGAGATAGTGTTAGACTCTTACTGACTGAAAAACCCACCCCAGTCTTTCGTTGCCTTGCATACCAGGGCTGAGTCTCCATTCCGGAAACAGACCCTTAGCCCCAGTAGGCTTCGGCCCTGCTGGGCTGCCTGTTGGACCTCTACAACCTGCAAGGCTATAGGGGATAGCCTGCTGAGCTCCTACTGAGGTTCAGTACTTAAAGAGTTACACAGTTAATGTGTGCGTAATCATAATTTACAAGCTTATTTGTAATTCTAATAGGATTTCATTCATAATAACTGGCAGAGCCACATAATGTTTTATTCATGAAGATATGCAATAAATCATGCTTAGACTACACAGCTATTGTAGTTCATAACAATTAGGTAATAGATAATTACAAAACAGTAGTTGTTATAATTGTTTGAAGCACGATGAAGGTTTCATTTGAAAATTACAGTTCTTAGAAAATTCTGAAGAAAAAATGTAGTAGTGCCATTACAGACCATTTTTTCTTCAGAATTAATGAAATAATACTCACAAAAAATATCACTACATAGTATAAAACAAAGTCGTTTTTTCTGTCCCGATATCCCTATGTGTGCTTAAATCTTCAAAACTTTGCAACGGACTTTGATGCGGTTTTTTTTAATAGATCGAGTGTTTCAAGAGGAAGGTTTATATGTATAATATTGCACCCGAACGAAGCCGGGGCGGGTCGCTAGTTATGATAATAGCATAGTCGGCCTTATAATGTTCCCACTCAGGCTTCCTCTTCAGGAGAGGGAATGGGCCGTAATCCACCACACAGGCCCAGTGCGGGTTTTAGGTTCTAGGACAGCCGGTTTCCTCACTCTGTTTTCCTTCACCGTTTTGAGAGAGGTGGTGATGAAGTAATGCGCCTGACCTATGTCCAACAGACGCATATTGGCTGAAATGATGATGATAGCCTGGCTGGGTTTGGACCCGTGACCTACAACTCGTCAGTCAGGGCCGTTGCCACTCGGCCACCACTGCTCTGTTATTGTTATGATTATTGGAGACTATTTCTAATTTTCCTTGATTCATTATCAATACTGAAATCCATAAGAAACTAAATATAGATATTTATTTTTTGTACTATCGCTTGCTTCGCATAGACTACGTAATATTTAAAAAAAAATATTTTTGCAAGAAAATCTGATAAACTAAAATATGATACATTTTTAAAAGTCATAGAACAAAAGTTGTATGATGTTAGTAACATAGCCACCGGGACATCTGCCACCGGGACGTGAACTGCAGTGGCCAATCTGGAAATATCTGAACCGACTGCTGACTCAGGTTGGCCGCTGCAAAGATAATCTGGCAAAATGGGGTTTCCTTGACCCATTGCAAATACAGTGCCAGTGTGGAGTTGCTTCACAGGATATGTGCCATCTCCTTTCCTGCCCAGCATGCACAACTACCTGCTCCCTAAATGATTTAAACGAAGCCAACAACAGAGCTGTCCAGGTGGCTAAATATTGGTCGGACAAAGTTTGAGTCAAATCGACACGAGAAGAAGAAGAAGTAACATAGTCCTGAGAGGTTGTCAGTGTTTTACAAATAACCATGTATATACCTACTTCCCTACTAATATTATAAATGCGAAATTAACTCTGTCTGTCTGTCTGTCTGTCTGTTACACTTTCACGCAAAAACTACTGAACGGATTTAGATCAAAGGTAGGTAGGTAGAAGAGACACTGGAATAACATAGGCTACCTATAATTCCACTGCTGAGCACGGGTGTCTGCCCGCGCGATATAAACTGTAGTCCACGCGGGTGAAGCCGCGGGCGGAAAGCTAGTAATTTATATGTATAATGCTAAATATTAGGAAAACACCAATAACCACTATCAGCCCGCTAAAACAAAACAACTACCATCAGAGGAAACGAAAATACCTAGTTGTGTTTCCGAAGTGAGTGACACAGTGATTGCGTTATTACATTGACATTTGCTGTGAATAAAAGTTCAAGTTATGCATTCCATTCTGAACTTTATGCGAAACCCTGACTCATGTATTACTCATAAAGGTTTTGTGTCAAGTACTTATTTACTTATCAAGGCTGAAAATTAAGTTAAGCGGTCGCTCGTTTGGTTCCATACAAAAGTGATCCGTTTCGGGGCCCCTCGCGGTTCCAGACAAAAGTGTTCCGTTGCGGGACCCCTCGCGGTTCCAGACAAAAGTGTTCCGTTGCGGGGCCCGCGTGGTTTTATACAAAAGTGCCGCGTTGCGGGGACCCGCGCGGTTCCATACGTAGGAGCACCGTAGCGGCCACAACCACAAAACGCCGCCACCGGCATATTTCATGTAGGTTTCATACATTTTGTATGAATTCGCCGCACATGGTGTCTCGGTGAAATATACCCCTAATAGTACGGCGGTACACGGGCCGCCGGCCAAAACTACGAAACGCCGCACCGCCACTGCCATATTTCCTGTAGTTCTTATAAATTTTATATAGTTTCGCGGCACAAGGTTGACGCCGGTGGCCGCTACATGCTAAAAATCGCCGCTGCTCGCTTTTTGTGGCCGGAACTGGTCACTAAACACTGATACAAAATGCCCTTACAAGCCACGCGCGGATTTAAACCTTCTTCGTCAGTGTCCTTATTATGATACTTCGCGTATGGGTTAATAATGTAGTAGCCACCGGCCGCAAGTAGCTGACGCGCGCTTCGGCTTGTTTTGTGGCCGCTTCTAGCTTGTGGCTGCATGTGGCCCATGAAAGAAAGAAAGACACAACGTTTATTTTTACCTCACACATACATTTTAACTTAAAACAGTTGAAGTTTGGATTCATAAAAAAGAAAATATATATTATTGCGCCCATGTGCGGCGAAACGACACAACTGGGCGACGTCGCCGCCGCTAGACGACAATGCCGTCATCCACGGTCATCAGCAAGGCGACAACGTCGCAGCGTTAGTCGATCGAGTATCGTTGGTCTGTAAGCGCCCTTAGGTGCTATTCGAACCTCGGCTGCAGGCTGCGGATGCAGGTAGCACATGCGGCGACTGCACGAAGGCGGCTTCAGCTGCACGAACGGTTTTCTATGTAGTAGTTTAGATTATTGTGAAAACCATTACGAGCGCGACAGTGGACGCATGTGCTGCCGATCTTGGACACAGTTTGCTGAGCGTACGGCCGTTTTGCTCGAACTTGGCGCATAATTTTTTATTTTATTTTTTTATTGTTGTTACCTATTTTTATATTTTCTTGTAAAATGTTCTAAAGAAAAAATAAAAGAAATGTTTTATGTTAGTCTTAAGTTTGCGCCTTTTCGGGCAAATAAAATGTTTTTCTTTCTTTCTCTCTTTCTTCGGCTGCAAGTACTGCTTCGACCTGCAGCCACAGCCGATCGCAGACCAGTGTCAGTGATGACCAGACAGTAGTGCTGTGGCCGCAAGTCGATGCACACTTGCTACGTTACTCCAACCTGTATAGACAAGTTTGAAATAATCGCTACTCGGAGCCGATAGCGCTCATAATGGATTGAATCGCAGATTTGCGACTGGCAGCACGTGCAGCCAGCCTCGGAATCACTCCCGGCTGCAGATGCAGGCTACAGCTGCGTGTCATGCGTGTGCTACCTGCAACCGAGGGTCGAATGGCACCTTCAAGCTGATTACGCTGTGCTGTTGAAAAATACAATGGTACATTGTTACACTAGGGGTGAAAGGTAGTCCCTCGAATTAGCGACCTCGTCTAAATAAGTAACTTTAACCCCGAGGTAAGCACTGTGCTTTTCATTACGAATACAAGAAGATAGACCAATTTTTTTTTTAAAATAATTTGACAGCTGTTAGTTGAAAGTAAAACTCCCTAGGGATGAAAAGTGTGATTTCAGCCCGCTCCTCAGGCAACTTCAGACCTACTTTCAGAGTATGAATAATGAAAAATAACGTTATCGCCGCCCGCATTTGTGTAGGTGCAAGCAATGGGTGCATGACGTTTTACCTCCCACACATATTTGAACTACTTCATGTTTTGTTACTAACAAGATAATGTACGCAACTATTTTTATACAAACCGAAAGTGTTCGTGACATCTTTACAGTTTATTATTTTGTCTAATTTGAAATGGCGCTAAGCGTTTCATCTTTTTTTTTAAATTGATATAAACTAGTCCTTGACTGCGATCCCACCTGATGGTAAGCAGTGATGCAATCTCTAATGGTTAGGCGCACTAGTTTATTAAGAGCCTATTCACTCTAGCCTTGTAGTGTTGTCGTTGTTCGACAAGGCTAGAGTGACTAACGCGTAAAGACTAACGCGTAAAGAGAAGGACTGAAACAATTTGCCTGCTGCGGTCTTCCCGTTCGATTATAATTTAGGTGCCTTCAAGGCTAGTTTCAAATGCGTTTACCTGGTGATCAGCCCAGTTCGAGTGCCCCTACAAATCAATCCATGGGAGCTAGCCTTCATTTCGACGGACGAAGCACTCAGAATTGTACTTTTAGAATTTCAGCAATTCAAGCGAGGAAGATGGATGGAGCCATATACCCTATATAGCTCTTTCAGGTTTCTGTTAGGTTCTTTGGGTTATACTTCGCTCCAGGTTAGACGAGCTTTTGATCAGCTTGTAACTGAGACTTCACTGCCTGCAAGATCATACATGGAACAATCAACTCTTCTAGTATGCATAGAGAGCTGTGATTTTTTTTTGTCCCTGATAACTATTGCCGGGCATACATTTTTCGTAGTGCCACGTTGCCGTACGGTTGCACCACGCATGTCACCTATTCCGCGAATGTTAATCGCACTCACCGCTCTCCTTGAATTCAGTCCTAGACTAGATCTGTTCGCTGATGAATGGAAGGAGATATTGACTGAATGTCTGGCGATTTGCGAGAAGACTGAATGAGAAGTTTACTTATATTATCTATACTTATAAAGAGGTAAAATTTGTAAGTTTGTATGTTTGTAAGTTTGTATGTAGGGGGTAATCTCTGGAAGTACTGGTCCGATTGCTAAAATTTTTTCACCGATAGAAAGCTGCTTTATTCCTGAGTGACATAGGCTATATTTTATGTACGCGGGCGAAGCCGCTGGCAAAAGCTAGTCTGTTATATTTTTTTAAATGTGTTTTACATAATTTGTACCTATTGTAATCAATGTAATTGGCATTTTGTCGGTACGGATAAATAAATAAATTGTTCAATTAGATCGTAAAATGAACTGTGTTAAAGGCTCGTGGGAGCGCTGCACGGCTTCAATGACGAAACTATAGTGGTGGAAATCCTGCAACACTCGTATTTATGATAGCACCAGCTGAACCGGCGAATTTCGTACTACATAACAGTGAATTAATGTAGTATATCTTTGATATAGTCAACCGATTGCGATGAAACAAAGTCTAAGTAATATACAAGGTGTATGTAACAGCCCTCCGCAAACTTTAAGGGCTTGCTCCGTAGACGAAACTGAACAACTTTCCACAACATTTTTTTTTTTTTTTCAGTAGAATAAAATCGGCCTCTCCATAAAAACTGTCCAATCAATTTTATAATTTTCTATGGTGAGGCTGATTTTTTTTTTTTCATTTCCTGTAAATAATCTATCTGGCAGGCTGTCCCTTACACCTTGTATAAAAGTTATCTACATCGATTTCGTACATTTTACGCGATGCACGCACAACTAAAAACTTCTACAGATTTATTATACCTATGTATAGATTGGAAAAACTAACGCCTAGCTATTAGGTTGTAATGTTTAAATAAAATGCATTTTAGTGATATTTTTTATGTGAACGGCAAATAGTTTACTTACATTGTTGTGAAATAACTGAGTATTATAAGCGAACATTTAGATACCTATTGGGTTGTAACGTTATTGGTTTTATTACAATGAATGGAACAGTGGGTACGTCATTAGTAATTAATTGATATAGGTACAGAAGACAATCTCATATATGTACTTCACTTTTTATGCCTACGCTCGGTGGACGCCAAAATAGACAAGTACAGGAGACAATCTCATGTATGTACTTCACTTTTTATACCTACGCTCGGTGAACGCACACGTTTGAGCCGGGACGGTCCGACGAGTGGGCCGAAACGCTACTGAAATATCGTGTCCGTGAGCGGTGTCTATATGTGCGTTGATCGAGCGCGCTTTGTATGTAGATTGACTGCTGTACCTACATATTTGGTGCTAGTAGGTAGAAAGCAGTTTTCGAATACTTCAAAAAGGATGCAATTTTCACGTACGATACAGAACTTAATATATTAGATATTACGTAGCAAAATAGAGCGCGAGGCCTGGCTCCCCGCTACGGATGCCCGCGCGAGTGACCGCATCGGAACACTATAGAAACGAACGGGCATCCGCTTAATGCAGTTTCAGCCCTAAGGGTCGCCGCACTCGAGCCACATGCCACAGCCATAAATCAGCTACTAGTAGCTAGAAGCAGCCACAAATGGAGCTGAAGCGCGCGACAGCCACTTGTGGACGGTGGCTGCTACTTTTTCTTAATCCATACGCGTAGTATAATAATGGACTCTGACGAAGAAGGTTTAAATGCGCGAGTGGCGTGTGACGGCGTTTTGTATCAGCGTTTTGTGGCCAGTGCGGGCCACAGGAAGCGAGCAGCGGCGATTTGTAGCGTGTGGCGGCCACCTGCGACAACCGTGTGCGCTGAATCCATATAAAATGTATGAGAATTATAGGAAATATGCCGGTGGCGGCGTTTTATGGTTGTGGCCGGTGGCCCGAGTGCGGCGACTCTAAAAGAAGGCATATTTTTGACTATGAGGTGGAGCTGAAGGCCCTTTTCCACTCGCCATTAAATTTTCTATTTTTTTTTTTATGTTTTGGAAAATCATCCAATGACAACCGGGAGCGGAAGATAGTGTCAGACTCTTACTGACTAAAAACCCACCCGTTCTTTCTAGCCTTCATACCGGGGCTCGAGCTCCTTTTCGGATAACCTTGGCTCCAGTAGGCTTCGACCCGGCTGGGCAGTCTACCTCGAGCAAGGTTTGCACAGGCCAGATGTTCTGATTTTTCGAAATCGAAATCGAATTTCATCTATCGTATCAACATCTCTAATATTTACCATAGATTCGTTTTTTTGTATTCTGACATATATGTCAATATGACGTGAACTGTGTTAGGTTTAGGTATTGATTAAAATTTTAATTGTATTATATTCCTTATCGTTGTTTGTGGCCTCTATATTAATATTTAATAAATATTATCCGGTTAAATATTGCATAAATATTGATAGTAACTGGAATATGCACTGAGTATATATTTAATAAATTATGGCTTGGAAACGTGATCGCATACAATAGGCCTCATAAGAAGACTCAAAGTCACCCAAAGGGCGATGGGAAAGACTATGCTCGGAGTTTCCTTGCGTGATCACATCAGAAATGAAGATTCGCAGGAGAACCAAGATTGCCGACATAGCACGAAGAATCGCCAAACTTAAGCGACAATGGGCAGGGCACTTTGCTCGCAGAACTGATGGTCGATGGGGACGAAAGGTTCTAGAGTGGCGACCGCGTACCGAAAGATGCAGCGTTGATAGGCCTCCATCAAGGTGGACCGTTGACCTGGTCATGGTCCCGGGAATCAGATGGATGTGTGACGCACAGGACCGGTCGTTGTAGCGACGCTTGGGGTAGGCCTATGTCCAACAGTGGACGTCTTTCGGCAGATATGATGATATATTTAATGTCTTTGTTGACAGACTATCTTTCTCCATACAAACTTCCGTCCCCGTTTCATCACCTTAAGAAGTGATTTTTGGAAACCCTTTCTTATTGCAGTGGTGGTCGAGTGGTAACGGCCCCGACTTACGAGTTGTAGGTCGCAGGTTCAAATCCAGCCAGGCGATTACTTTGTGTAATTTATTTCATCACCATTGCTCTCAAAACGGTGAAGGAAAACATCGTGAGGAAACCGGCATGTCCTAGAACCAAAAATTCGAAGACATGTGACATTCACCAACCCGCACTGGGCTCGCGTGGTGGATTACGGCCCATTCCCTTTCTTAGAGAGGAGGCCTGAGTCCCAACAGTGGGAACATTATAAGGCCGACTATGCTATATGCTATGGTCCTCTTTTAGTGCTCAACTACGTCATAAAAGAAAGCCTTGAGCAAAATTTCACGCTCATAGGCCCAGTAGTTTCGGCTGTGCGTTGATATGTCAGTCAGTTTACCCTTTTATGTATATTGAAGATATTGAGTTGACACAATAGTACTATCAATGTGTCGTGATGGACCGGTGGTTGAAGCAGCCGCCTCTCATCCGCTTGCGTGAAGTCTCGGTTAAGAAATGGGGCAAGTACCTTCCAATGTTAATTTTTCACTTCACATTTGTCTAAGGGCTATATTTCACTGGAAAACATTGGTTGCTACTTGCTAGGTGAGTAACTCTATAGATCTGTATGCGTTTTGTTGGTAGCGGCGACTGGTCGCGCCGCCATGGTGTCCCGGTGAAATATAGCCCTAAGGATCGCGGTACATGGGCCACCGGCAGCAACCACGAAACACCGCCCCTGACATGCTTCCTATAGTTCTCATACATGTCATTTTATATAGACTCGCCGCACACGGTTAACGCCGGTGGCCGCTACACGCTACAAATCGCCGCTGCTCTCTTTTTGTGGTCCGCACTGGCCACTAAACGCCGATACAAAGCATTATTACACGCCATTCGCACTTTTAAACCTTCGTCAGAGTCCATCATAATGGACTGCTAGTATTATGATACTGCGCGTATGGGTTAAAAAAAGTAGCAGTCGCACGTTTAGCTTCCTTTTTTTTCGAAATTGTTTAAATAAAAAAAGTAAAAAACCAAACCCCGACAAAAAACGACACTGAAAAAGTATGAAACAAGTTTTTCAGGATGCTGAAATAAACAAGGTAACTGGAAAAACAAGAACAGAATAAAAAGATAATCCGTAGTCACACGTTATTAAAGTGGCTGGTGCCTGTAACGCGTGGAATACGCACGAGGGACGCGTTCTTTTGCATTTTGAAACTTTCTGCACGCGGAGCAATCCCACATGATGAAATTCGCATGACATTAAAAACACCCTAAGTGCGGAAACCAGACTAAAACATAAAATCTATATAATTATATAAAAGAAAATCGTGTTAGTTGTACCGATATGGCTGAAAATTGGTGGGTAGGTAGCTTAGAGCCAGGTGACGGACATAATAGGATACTATTATAAATGAGAAAGTGTGTGTGTCTGTTTGTTCGTCTTTCACGGCAAAACGGAGTGACGAATTGGCGTGAATTGAAGTGGAGATAGTTGAAGAGATGGAGAGTGACATAGGCTACTTTTTGTCCCTTTCTAACCCCCCACTTCCCAGGGGAACCGTGTTACCCCAAATTTAACGCGAGCGAAGCCCCGGGCAAAAGCTAGTATACATACATATCCTTCTGATCTCTAGCTTTTATAATAATATTTTTTTTATTCAGACCAGAGATCAATAGCATGACCAAAATATTAAATTAACCTTTTATAGTGTAGTCCATCCAAAGGTTGTCTGGCAACTATCGCAAAAAAACTGGTTTCGGCTACAAATAATATAGATACATATAACCGCTCTAAAGATCGTTTTAATCCCGTGGAGGGTCGATCCGGTACATGGAACACTATCGATTTGTAACGATAAAATTAAAAAATAAAGTACCTTTTTTTAAAACTCATATTAATTTACGCATGTACGAAAATAATTTCTGTAAGAAAACGTCAGCTGAGCGAGTCCAATGACCTGTAGGTAGTCGGCGTTGCGTACTAACTACAAAATGAAAATTAAGCCTTTTTCAGTGTCATTGAAGTTGTACAGAAGTGTGTACCATCAAAGACACTTCCGCCTGACCACTGCTAAGTTCATTTTTGCTGGCACTCGAAACGAAAACTTCAAAGGTTCGTCGTTCAAAAAAATCGGCGCTCAAGGGATTATATCGAAACAGAATTATTTTTATTTACTCTGATGCAATCTGTCCACTCTGTAGGCCTTCAACAAGGTAGACCGACTGGGTCAGGGTCGCGGGCATCCGATTTATGCGTGACGCACAGGACCGGTCGTTGTGGCGACGCTTGGAGGAGGCCTATGTCCAGCAGTGGACGTCTTTCGGCTGATATCATGATGATGATGATGATGAATCTGTCAACTCATTAACATTCAGCATCTGTTGTGTTTAAATGTATTGTTGTCACGCTTGGTATGCGCCCACTGGTGCACCCACATTAATCCGTTTTGTGATAATATATTTTTCATTACTCATACTCTGAAAGTAGGTCTGAAGTTGCCTGAGGAGCGGGCTGAAAATTATCACACTTTTCATCCCTAGGGAGTTTTACTTTCAACTAACAGCTGTCAAATTATTTAAAAAAAAAACTAGGTCTATCTTCTTGTATTCGTAATCAAAAGCACACTGCTTACCTCGGGGTTAAAGTTACTTATTTAGTCCCGCGAATTAGCGACCTCGGTACGCTCGGCCGCAAAATCCTTCTCGGGACGAAATAAGTAACTTTCACCCCTAGTGTAACAATGTACTATTACAATACACTTACTCGGAAACCCGCTCTTATCCCACCGCTTACAGGCACGCAGTGGACTGTATTCCAAATTCAAATGTAAAGCAGAAAAGTGCGCGCGCTCGCCCCCGCCACAATTTTATTGTAGTAAAATTGTTTATTGTATCTGGTAAGAAAGAAGAAGATGAATTGCTTTATTGTAGTAAAATTGTTTATTGTATCTGGTAAGAAAGAAGAAGATGAAGTAACAAGCTTCTAAACCATGCTCGATGTTGACGATAGGCGAGTGGAAGAGCAGCCTCTTAAAGCATTATTTTCAAGTTTTGGTAGTTTTTCTGTTAGATCAGTTTCTGTTAGGCCGAAACTGCAATAAAAGCCGAATTCTCGGCCACGGTTTCGGCTTTTAATCGTGTTTCGTTCGGACACTAATTAACACGTTGTTTTTGTCCACAGTTAAATCTATGGATGGTGATAAACATTGGTATGACGATGACCGCCTGTACCCCTCTGTCTCAAACAGCGATGACAGCCCGATACTGTCTCACAGGTAAGATATTTTTTCATTACTCATGCTCCGAAAGTAGGTCTGAAGTTGCCTGAGGAGCGGGCTGAAAAGTATCACACTTTTCATCCCAGGGAGTTTTACTTTCAACTAACAGCTGTCAAATTATTAAAAAAAAAAAAACTAGGTCTATCTTCTTGTATTCGTAATGAAAAGCACAATGCTTACCTCGGGGTTAAAGTTACTTATTTAGTCCCTCGAATTAGGGTCCTCGCTACGCTCGGCCGCCAACTCCTTCTCGGGACGAAATAAGTAACTTTCACCCCTAGTGTAACAATGTACTATTACTATTGTATCCATAAATATAAATAAAGGAGAAAATTCGTTACGCGCTAACATTGCAATTAGAAAACCCGGACTCGATACTCACGCATTTATGACACAAAATATACAGGTACAGAAGTCAATCTACATACAAAGCGCGCTCGAGCAACGCACACATACAATACAAAATCGTTATTTCTGAACTACGTAGACACCGCTCACGGACACGATTTCTCGGAGCGCCTAGCGATAGGTACAGAAGACAATCTCACACTAATGAGTGTTTGAGCTGGAACTGATCGACGAGCGGGCCGAGGCGCTCGCGAGAAATCTTGTCCGTGAGCGGTGTCTATGTGTGCGTTGCTCGAGCTCGCTTTGTAAGTAGATTTACTTCTGTACCTATCTATTTTGTGTTTAGGCATGGTAATAGTATCATAAAGTATTGTGACTCGGCCGTATCTTTGAATTAAATGCCTACAGCCGCGCGGTACGTAAACATGCGATAGGGCTGCCCGCCTCCAGCATTCTAATTACATTTGCCTAGTTTGTTTCCGTTTATTTTTGTGGTTGTAAATATACTTACTATTTTATATAAACAAAATACTTTGTGGATTGAATAGGAAGTGCTCAATAAAAATACGTGTAGTTTTTTGATTGGTAGATTTAAATAAAATGTTTTTTCTAGTATTATTCATACACATAGTACAATAAACCACTATTATTAATAATAAAATACCACGTGTTTACTTTGAATTATACAAACTAACAATAATCACGCGATTATTGTTAAAAAAAACCGTCGTGTCCGTCACTGCGGCACAGTTGCGACGGTCGCGACTGTCTACATGCCGAGCCCATGCTACAACCGAGGCGCGTAGGTATAGCTCGCGTTTCGTCCGTTTGTATGAAGTTGGAATACTGTATGATATTATTACTGTGGCTTAGGTCGTTAGGTATAATCGCTTAGCCTTTCAAGCGTGAAGTAATAACAAACATACTAACTCACAATACGCCTCTATAATACATAGTATTAGTGAAGTGAAATGTAATTTGAATGTAGTCACGACTAAATACAGATCACGGTATACATAATTACATTGCTCAAGGTCATAACATAACCCACACAGTATAGACTTTTTGGACAGTAATTTGAATAAATCCTAATAATAGGCCAATGAAATTGCTGTTTTTTAAAACGGGTTTGTTTGAACTGTGATTTGTGATGATATCTGCAGATCTACATTTTTTAAGATCCGGTAGATCTTAAAAAATGTAGATCTGCAGATACGGATACGGATTTTAACTGTCTTACTCAAATCGCCGGGATTTCGAACTCGATTTCCGGTCACTATAGGCGCGGGCCTGCGGACGTTGAGAAATGTCTCAGGTTTTAAAACGGAGACACAAAATCCTCAATAATGTAGGGTGTCCGGCCTTTTACCCAAGTGTCCGGCCGAACTCGCTGGTCTGTCCGGCTGTTAGGTTTCGAGACGTAGCAATCCTATCATATTGAACTCAGATTAATTCATTAGACCCTAAGCCACAAAATATATAGGTACAGAAGTCAATCTACATACAAAACGCGCTCTCACAACGCACACATAGACACCGCTCACGGACGAGATATCTCGGAGCGCCTCGGCCCGCTCTTCGAACACTCAAATGCTCAGTTGTGTGCGCCCACCGAGCGTAGGTATAAAAAGTGAAGTACACAGGTACATGAGATTGTCTTCTGTACCTATCTATTTTGTGCCCAAACGAACGGTCGCGTTCGCTCTGTCATCTTTCTATTGTGTCTCTAATTCATCATCTTCCTGCCCTGGTCCTGTTTTATTTGAGGTCGGCGCAACACGTTTTTTTCTTCCATTCTGTCCTGTCGCTCGTCACGCTATCACTAACTCCCTTTTCATTCATATCACTTCTCACACAATCCATCCATCTTTTCTTTGGCCTCCCTCTCCCTCTCCATCCATCCACATGTAAATTCATAACTCTTTTAGCAATATGCGTTTCATCTCTCCTTTTTACATGACCATACCAAGACAAACGATTCCCTTTCAACTTTTCAGTCACAGGCGCCACTTTCAAACTTCCCCTAATATACTCATTTCTCACTTTATCTATTCTCGTCACACCACACATCCATCTTAACATTCTCATCTCAGCTACATGCAATCTTTTTTCATCCGTCTTTTTCACAGCCCAACATTCTGATCCATACAATACAACAAGTTAAATGGAAAATGATTTGAGATTTTAGTGTTGTCTTCAAAATGGTTTCAAGAAGTGATCTCTGTGTTGGCAGATATTTGTCAGTCAATCAGTTTCTCCTTTCATATACAGATGCCATTGGATTGTAGTATTTGCCAAGTAGGACGCAGCGTACTAAATGTGGACAACCAACTGTTATCCCGCTGCCAACGAAGGTTTATGTTTACGTTTGTATTTCTATATAAGTTTATAAATCTTTTCGACAGTTAATATTAGTTTTTTATTGATAGGCTCGCGCTTGACGATTTATTCCGTTCTAATACCACTCAACTAATACCACTGGTATTTCTTTAAACCCGAAATTATTTGGAGCTGTCAGCAGCAGCAGGGTAGCTGGGTCGAAGCCTACTGGGGCCAGGGTTGGTCCGAAATGTAGCTCAGCCCCCGGTACGAAAGGCAACGAAGGCACAGGAGTGGGTTTTTAGCAGTAAAAGTCTGACACTATCTCCCGCTCCGCCTTAAAGCGGAGATATCATTGGATGATTTTCCCACAGATAAAAAAAAACTGAAATTATTTTCTATTTCGAATGGATACTATTCTTTAAACTAATACTAAAATAAATACAAAAAAATATAATAATAAAAATAAAAATACAGTCAGCAAAAATGTTTTGTGCGTATAATTGAAATAAAATTCAGTTAAGTAAATCCTAAAAAGTAGTTATTTAAACAAATGTCTAGTTTAATAATGAAATATTATGGTCATAATGATGAAATATTTTTATCTACCAGTTTTTTTACGGCGTTTTAAAGAACCTCTTTTTCAAATCGTCGTACCCATAGAACAACTGTTTATATAAATAATAAACAAGAATATATATAATACCTAAAAATGATTATTATATAGGAGGTTTTTGTTATATAAAAGAGTAAAAATAAGATTACTTACGTTTACACCGGTCTCTCTGGCTATTTCTGACAAGATTTTTTACGCAAAGCAATTATTTGAGCTCTTGTCACTAAATCTACAATGCATACTCATTTTGATAAATTCATCTGATTAAAAATAAAATTGAATGAAAGGAGCTCGAACGAGGTAATCGAACTGAACTTAGCTAACAATAAATTAAGCTTATTTATTTATTTGTATCTTCTTTGTTGCACATGAAAAATAAAAAAGCATAAACATTTGAAGCACAGTAACGCCACCTAGTAGCAGTATAATGTAATGGTGCCGATAACAACATTTCAATCTGATTTCACGCTAGATGGCGTCGTTTATCACTTCACATCATTTTATTTCTGTACTGTCGATATCCAACCACTTTTGCAGACCATAGTCACGGTAATAGTATCATACAGTATTGTAACTCGGCCGTATCTTTGAAATAAATGCCTACAGACGCGCGGTACGTAAACATGCGATAGGGCTGCCCGCCTACAGCAGTCTAATTACATTTGCCTACTTTGTGTTTCCATTTAGTTTTGTGATTGTAAATATACTTACTTTTTTATATAAACAAAATACTTTGTGGATTGAATAGGAAGTGTTCAATAAAAATGCGTGTTGTTTTTTGATGGTAGATTTAAATAAAATGCTTTTTCTAGTATTATTCATACACATAATACAAATAACCACTATTATTAATAATAAAATACCACGTCTTTACTTTGAATTATACAAACTAACAATAATCACGCGATTATTGTTAAAAAAAACCGTCGTGTCCGCTCGTCACTGCGGCACAGTGGCGACGGTCGCGACTGTCTCCATGCCGAGCCCATGCTACGACCGAGGCGCGTAGGTATAGCTCGCGTTTCGTCCGTTTGTATGAAGTTGGAATACTGTATGATATTATTACCGTGCCATAGTACTTAGCCTATCAAAACAATAACCCTCCTTTGGCTTTGTCGTAGTCGTGTAATTAATAACGTGATTTTTATTAAGGAAAATTATTTGAATAGTGAATTCTAATCGGGCAGTGTATGGTTTTTGTTATAGGAAAATTTTCAACAGGAACGATTCTAATCATAACAAAAACATGTTTGTTAGTGTATTTGTGTTTAATTAGTTTTTTAATGAGTAATCGAGTTTGTTATCCGATAAAGTTATAAATAATAATCATCTGTTTAAACACTACCGCACCGAACACCTCATCTAGTTTAAAATGTCGAAAAAATTTACGTGTAAGTTTAAAAAAAAAATCTTTTTGCAAAATAAATCGCACCCTTAACCTTTCAAATTCCGTCAATTAGAGACACAATAGTAAGACAATAGATGCGCGAGCGGCGGCGTTCGCTTGCTGATTCATAAATAAACACAAGTGGCACTACACCAAAAAGATAATTTTGTTAATAATGTTACAAACGCATAATAATGTAAATACATAATGTTCTTTGGAATAAAACTAATAAAACCTAATAAATAACTCCAAACGGTAAGCTGTTGTTAGCTGTATGCAAGAAGGCATGCAGCAGGCACGCAGCATGCAAGCAGGCATGCAACATGCAGCAGGAATGCGGCATGCAAGCGTGCTTGTAGCGTGGAAGCAGGCATGTAGCATGCGGGTTGTTTGATGGTAGAATTGAGATCGTGGAATCAAGTCATGCAATTCCTGCGCGCACTCTCCAAAATGCAACCTGGAAAACACCGAAAGGCTGGCTACCCTACGCCTGTACTCAAGACTGTGAAGGTTGGACTTAACCAAATCTGGATCAACTATATTAGGCTAAATGATAGCTATGCTAACCTTTGCATTATGCCAAAGTATTATTATGCAGCAGTATTATTATGCTAATTTATGCGAAAACGTTATGCCTTAAAATTGTATGCCAACAGGGGTGTTACCTAATAGCAAAAGCATAATCAGCATTTTAATGTTCCCACTGCTGGGACTCAGGCCTCATCTCTAGGAGAGGGAATAGGCCGTAATCATCCACCACGCGGGCCCAGTGCGGGTTGGTGGATGTCACATGTCTTCGAATTTTTGGTTCTAGGACATGCCGGTTTCCTCACGATGTTTTCCTTCACCATTTGGAGAGCAGTGGTGATGAAATCAATTACACAAAGTAACTCGTAAGTCGGGGCTGTTACCTCTCGGCCACCAGTGCTCTCTTAAAAACAAGCGCCCAATTAAAACAGCTGATTGTATTACATCAGCGATCAACGGGTCAATTGTCTATTTAAATATAATAGGGACTCTGATTTAGGCGAGGTTATGGAAGAACTATTATAGTGCTAGTTGATGTTAGGGCTTGCACACACTTGAGACAGAACAGTCTTAGGGTGTTACCACACCAGTCGATCGATCATCGATCGATGCCATCGATCGATGGTAAAATAGATTAGTCGACGTCGATCGACAGTTGCTACCAGACCAATTGATCGATTGTCGATCGATGGTAGAATGCGTCCTCTTATGAATACATTTCGAAAGAAACTGTTGGAATATAGCCAGGATTAATCGATCGTTTGTCGACCCGTTATCTGTCGATCGCTTAAGCTACCACACCAATCGATCAACGTCGACCGATGTCGATTGGTGTGGTAACACCCTTAGACAGACTTGTTTCGCATAGACGAATCTATCTTGTCTCAAGTGTGCGCTGGCCCTTAGCGTGTTGGCCCGCTTCATAGTAGGAAATTATCCTAAGGCTGCGTTCACACTTTGTCGTGACGACTGATAATCGTAATATAGGTGTTGTGGCTTATACAACATTAGTTTTATTATATGAGAAACTCGATAAATATAATAGTTTATATCAATAAAAAGTAACATAATCTTAAGAAATATAATTTACTAGCTTTTGCCCGCGCGGCTTCGCTCCCGCTCTTCCCTACTCTACCCTACTCTACACTACTCTACCCTACTCTACACTACTCTACCCTACTCCACCCTACTCTACCCTACTCTACACTACTCTACCCTACTCTACACTACTCTACCCTACTCTACACTACTCTACCCTAATCTACCGTACTCTACCCTACTCTACCCTACTCTACCCTACTCTACCCTACTCTACCGTACTCTACCGTACTCTACCCTACTCTACCCTACTCTACCCTACTCTACCGTACTCTAACCTACTCTACCCTACTCTACCCTACTCTACTCTACCCTACTCTACTCTACCCTACACTACCCTAATTTTATTTTTTTTCCATAAGAACCTTATCCTCACAATAACAATCACAACAAAAAAAAAAACAGCCAAATCGGTCAAGCCGTTTTCATGCTATGTCGTGACAACGGAAAACGGGTTTCATTTTTATATATATAGATATAGATATATATAGATATATATAGATATATATAGATATATATAGATATATATAGATATATATAGATATATATAGATATATATAGATATAGAAATATAGATAAAGATAGATTACCCATATTCGCAAAACAAAATACTATTATATCTTTTCAGATACGAGAAAGCCCGCCTCTCTCCATATGCCACGCCGAAGATCGAGAGGGAGCGCCGCTCCACGCTCACCGTCCTAGCCAAGTTCTTCCTGTTCAGCACCGCCATGATCCTGTTCTGCGTGCTCCTGTACATACCTGTATATAATAAGGCTAACGTTAATGTCCGTGAGTATTTAATGGATTGAACTAAAAACATCGTTTTATTAGAATAGAAATAGACTAGCTTTTGCCCGCAGTTTCGCCCGCGTATATTAAATATAGCCTATGACATTAAGGAATAAAGCAGCTATCCATCGGTGAAAGAATTTTAGCAATCGGACCAGTACTTCCAGAGATTACCTCCTACATCTCTTTATTATATTAGTGTAGATTACAACCACTATTACTGAAACGATGAAAGAGGTTAGAAAGGAAATACTTTCCGATTTGTACTACAACGAGTGTCGCCGCTTGTCTCCCACCCTTTAACTCCACTACAGGCAATAAACCAATACGAACACGCATTACGCAACTAACAGACCACGCACACTTAAAGCGTTTCCTCTGGAGTCAATTGAACGCTGCGACAACGCGGCTCAGACGTCGCGTTGTTGCGGCGTTTTTTCTGGAGTCAATTGAACGCTGTGCTAACGCGGCGTGAGCGTCGCATTGTTGCGGCGTTTCCTCTGGAGTCAATTGAACGCTGCGACAACGCGGCTCAGACGTCGCGTTGTTGCGGCGTTTTTTCTGTAGTCAATTGAACGCTGCGCTAACGCGGCGCAAGCGTCGCATTGTTGCGGCGTTTCCTCTGGAGTCAATTGAACGCTGCGACAACGCGGCTCAGACGTCGCGTTGTTGCGGCGTTTTTTCTGGAGTCAATTGAACGCTGTGCTAACGCGGCGCAAGCGTCGCATTGTTGCGGCGTTTCCTCTGGAGTCAATTGAACGCTGCGACAACGCGGCTCAGACCTCGCGTTTTTGCGGCGTTTTTTCTGGAGTCAATTGAACGCTGCGCTAACGCGGCGCAAGCGTCGCATTGTTGCGGCGTTTTTTCTGTAGTTAATTGAACGCTGCGCTAACGCGGCTCAGACGTCGCTTTGTTGCGGCGTTTTCTCTGGAACGATGCGGCGTCTGCGCTGCGTATACGTTTAGAGAACTATAAGCTGGACAAACGCTAGTGTGAAGGCGCTCTTAGATCGCAAGTTTGCCATTGGTTGTGTCAATTATGAGCGTGATCGTATTTTGAGGCACGTCTGCCCCGCCCACAAGGCCATTCTAACCTCTTTCATCTTTCCTATGATTACAATACTATTTTTAAAAATGGGGCTCCATGCGTAACCTATCTATATCTGTGGTTACTGATCATTATTTAGTCAAAAGAAAAAAAAATCCACGAAAATTGGTTATAATTGCTAAATTCGCCATTCATTCATAATCAATATGTCCATAAATTGAGTGAAATTTTGGGATATAAATGAAAGCTAATTCTTTAATTCTTTATTGTACACTATAAAAACTTATAAAATAGGTGGATAACAAAGTTCATGTACAAAGGCGAGCTTAACTCAAGGATGAGTTTTCTTCCAGCAAACCTTTGAGCGATAGAGAGAGATGATAGAGGGTGGGGTCCAGTGTACAATTTGAAAATTATAAATACTATGAATAAAATAATAAGACATAAATAAGTATAACTACATACATAAATACACACATACTATATAATATTATAGATATATATATATATACTATGTCATTGAGAAAGGAAATGCTCTTTAATTTTCCTCTTGAAAACATCTAAAGAAGGGCTGTCACGTAGGGAGTGCGGAAGGCAGTTCCACAGACGCACTAACTTAATTGTTTATGAATATTATTTATTGAGACTTTACTTAAATAATAACAAGACCTTTTATAATAAGCCTTTTAAACATTTGCACTAATTAAAAATTTGTGGTGTATAGACGTCCTTTATTTATTTGAAAAGCATTGTATTTGTTCAATATATTAAACATCCATCACATTCGTGAAAATAAGAATTATGTATACATTTTCCCACTTTAACCGTACTGGCCTGTTGGTTTAGTGGTAGTGGCCCTGACTGCTATGCCGGAGGTCGTGGTCTCACCCAGGACAAATGTTTCTGTGATGAGCATGATCATTTGTTCTGTGTGTGTGTGTGTAATTTATCTACAATATGCATGTATTTAGAAATATATAAGTATGTTTATCAGTTGTCTAGTACACATAACACAAGCTCTGCTTAGCTTGGGACTAGACGGCGTTGTGTAATAGTAGTGGAATATATTATTATAAAATTTCTCACATTAACCGGTCATTTCCAGGAGTCGTCGCCGGCTGGTCAATGGACACGAATCGCGACACAAAAATATACGTACAACCAAACAACGTAACCACAATACATTCCCCTAGAAATATATGCCCTAGAAATAACAAAGATAGGCTTTTTCTACTAATAGTTGTTTGCTCATCAACAGTCAACTTTCAACGCCGCGTAGCCATAAGAGAAACATGGGGTAACTATAAAAGTTATCGGGAAATGTCCAAACTATATCACGCAGTCAAACAAAAATATATAACATACAATTACACGTATGATCTATATTCAGAACAAGATGTAAATAATATATCTATCGATAGGATTAGACGAGACATATCCAGCTTTAACCGGTTATTGCCTGAATTGGCTAAAGCGTTAAAGGACAAACTGGGTAATGGTAAGACTGATGATGTACCTGAAAAGAGGTTTGATGACGATGTAATGTTGCCAGAATTTGACATGAATGCGGAGTTAGGAGATAATACTGAGTTGCCAAGTTATGACGAGTATTATGATACTAATGTTATGAAGATACCTCCAAGAGGGTATGAAAATGAAGATACGCCGGATTTGGAAAAAGTTTTGTCTATTTTGAAAGGTAATAAGAACTTTCGGAAAGTTAAGGAAAAGGTTTCGTTGCCTGATGATGAGAATGAGACAGATCCAGATTATAAAGTTGTGTTTCTTCTGGGGATGCCAGCCCATGACAACGATTCATTTATTCAGAACAAAATTGAGGAGGAATCGGAGAAGTATGGTGATGTCATTCAAGAAGGTTTTATTGATTCATACAATAATCTCACTCTGAAATCTATAATGATGCTGAAATGGTTGACTAATAATTGCAACGATAGTGGTGAGTGGTTATTTCATTTATTTTGTTTATATAACATTAAGCATCCCTGCGGTGGGCCAGGAAAACGCAAAATTGGTGCCCTGAAATCGCACGTCGGCAGACCAAGAAGGAGATGGCGGGACGACTTGGATGTCTTTCTTGGGAATTGGAAAGAAGTGGCTCAAAACCGGGAACATTGGAAGGAGTGGAGGGAGGCCTTTGCCCAGCAGTGGGACAGTAAGGGCTAGATATAATAATAATAATTTAACATGAGTTTTTTTATATGCTAAACCAGAAACACGTGTCTAGTATTTTTATGTAAAGAATCTTTGTACAAAATTTCATGATTGTATCATGAAAAATCAAAAATAAGCTTGTTATGTCACCAAAAATACATAGCTTGGGACTAGGGAATCCAATCCCGCATCTAAATCGCGATCCCGCAGGCCTGCGGAGTTGAAGTCAGCAATCCCGCGGATTTTTAATTTATTTTTTGTTTTAAGTAGTAATAAACATGAAAACCGGTCAAGTGCGAGTCGAACTTTCACACCGAGAGTTTCTTATAAATTTAGCTACCTACCCATGTAAATAGTTCGATGCCCGAATCGGTTTTCGAAGATTTTCCAAATCGAAAAAAAAAAACAAAAAAAATAATTATTCATGTAATTTTAATTTTTTTTTTTTTTAATTTAAATAAATCTTAAATCGAAGACAAAGTAATTGTTTTCCGGGCAAATTCTATAAAAAAATTACACGAGTTCCACATAAAGTTGTTTTATCACTTTTTAAGAAGGATGAGCGGGGCGAATAAATAAGCAAAACGGCGGCAGGTTGTCGGAATCCAAGTTTCTTATAAAAAACTTCAATCCCGCAGACGTGTGGGACCCCGCACAACTAATCCCGCATTTCTCATCCCGCAGAAAAGGTACGGGATCCCGAGCTTGCGGGATTGAATTCCCTACTAGGGACTAGACGGCGTTGCGTGATAGGTGTTGAAAAAAAAAAAAATAGAGCTTGGCTGATTGGATGATGATGAACAAGGGAGAGCCTATTCCGCATAGCAAAAATAATGTTGGTTTTCTTTTTTCAGTCCGCTACTTTCTGAAAACTGATGATGACATGTATATAAATGTGCCACACCTCATAGAGAATTTGAGGAACAGATCTCGTGACTTCGACTCGAAGAATAAGGGACGTAATGTTAAGGAGTACATGCTGATCGGGGACCTCATCTGTGGAGCTAGACCTGTGTCGGATTCTAACAATAAATGGTGAGTTTCTTTTTAAATGATATAAACCAGTGTTGCAGGAAACCGGCATGTCCTAAAACTAAAAATCGAAGATATGTGACATCCACCAACTAGTACTGGACCCGCGTGGTGGGTTAAGGCCCATTCTCTCTACTAGAGAGGAGGCCTGAGTCCCAGCAGTGGGAACATTATAAGGCCGACTATGCTATTGTATCTATATATATAAAAATCAATGCCACTTTTCGTTGTTATTTTATAACTCAAGAACGGGCTCACATATCCAAACCAAATTTTTAGGCTTTGTTCGGACTATTTAGTAGATGGTTTATGTGAAGTTTGGTAGGGTAGAGTAGGGTATAGTAGGGTAGAGTAGGGTATAATAGGGTATAGTAGGGTAGAGTAGGGTATAGTAGGGTAGAGTAGAGTATAGTAGGGTAGAGTAGGGTAGAGTAGGGTATGGTAGGGTAGAGTAGGGTATAGTAGGGTAGAGTAGGGTATAGTAGGGTAGAGTAGGGTATAGTAGGGTAGAGTAGGGTAGAGTAGGGTATAGTAGGGTAGAGTAGGGTATAGTAGGGTAGAGTCGGGTATAGGAGGGTATAGTAGGGTAGAGTCGGGTATAGTAGGGTAGAGTAGGGAAGAGCGGGAGCGAAGCCGTGCGGGCAAAAGCTAGTGTTATTATATATATGGTTATATGTAAAACACTAGCAACCTCTCAGGACTGTGTACCATCATAAACAACAACTTTTGTTCTATGACTTTTAATAATACCTATATAATATTTTAGTTCATCAGATTTTCATACATATAATATAATATCTTTATTGAACATTTAAAAGTATTGCAGTACATGTGTATTTAATTTTTTACATGGTAAAATTACAAAATTGCTACAAATTATAGTGGGTGCAGTTCTGATCTCCTAACTAGGTTACAGTATAACCTGTATGTAGGAGTGACAGTTCCGATCCCCCGTTGCTTACAAGAATGATGTTTAATAACTAATTACGTACATTTTACTGCCTTAAAAATTAGGTATACTAAATTAAATGCAAACAAAGAAAAATAATAATAATATTTGAGAACAATGTTGAGAAAAAAACAAAAAGAAGAAATATTTGTCAGCAAACCATTTTATGCTCCATCTCACTTATCCTCAACTAAAAAACTTTTCCGTTTCTTCATATGAATATTCTAGAAGAAATGAGTACACTCTATTTTTACAGTTATAGAGTGTTAACCCGTATACTGGACAGTGTCTATTTATTTTATTATATAAATAAGGGCCAAGAAAATAAAAGAATCTTTTAGAGAAAGCGGAGCGCGTACGAGGGACAGTACAAATTATGTCTTTTCTGCGTTTATCAATTTTCCTATATGGCGTTTTTTGATGTTGCAAGAGAATAGCTTGCATGATAAACTGTTGTCTTACGTTAAGAATATTCCATTTACGGTATAATTCATTTGTAGGGAACATGATAGGACGAAAGGTAGCAACTTTTAGTACTGCTCTATGAGCTATCTCTAGTGGTTTTATAGTTGTTTTAGCAGCACCACCCCAACACGAAATGCAATAGGTGACAATAGATTGGCACAAGGCAAAATAAACCTTGCGAATTATCGTTTGATTAGCGATTTGCCGAAGTGTTTTGAATATGAAGATAAGTTTGCGGACCCTGCCAGTGAGAATATTTATGTGGGACTTAAAGTTAAGGGTTTTGTCCAACGTAACTCCCAAATATTTTATTTGATCTACAGAGGTTAATAACGGGCAGTTACAAGGAGTTTGGGGTTGATTATTGCAGGAGTGAGCTATTAAATTTATTGGAACTCGTGGTTGGGAGGCTGCACTAATTGAGTAGGTAAGAAAGTTGGTTTTGGAAGTGTTGAGTGTAAGGGAGTGATCATTAAGCCAGGTTAATGCTGCGTTGAATGCGAGTTGGGCTTCTACTTCTAATTGAGACCACGTTTCAGCTACAACAGTTATCGCAGTATCATCCGCAAAAGATATTATATTGACATTTTGGATATTAAGGTTACACAGCTCATTAATAAAGATAAGAAAAAGGGTCGGTCCAAGTATACTTCCCTGGGGCACACCATAGTAGATGGGAAGTTCATTACTGTTTATGTTATTTATGCTAACATATTGTGATCGATTTGTTAGGTAGCTCTCGAACATATCTAGCTGAACACCTCGGACACCCATTCCTTCAAGTTTTGTTAAGAGAGTAGAGACGGGGACTGTGTCGAACGCTTTTGCAAGATCCATGAATATTGTCAGAACTTTTTTATTACAGTTAATACTACGAACCACGTGATTAGTTAATTCGTGGACAGCGTCGGATGTTGATAAGTTTTTGCGAAAGCCGAATTGATGTGATGAAATTAGATTATAGTGTTCCAAGTAATTAACCAATCTCTTATTCATTAAACGTTCGAGGACCTTAGATAGCGCGCTTAGGACCGCTATGGGTCGGTAATTGTTAGGTAAAGTTCCGTCTCCTCCCTTGAAAATTGGATGAATAATTGCCTTTTTAAAAGAAGTAGGAAAGACACCGGTGTCGAAACAAAGATTAAATATATGGCATAGGATGGGTGCCAGAATAATAGAATATTTTTTTAAGAAATAGGGCGATATACCGTCCCATCCAGTAGCAGCGTTGGTCCGTAGGGAGTTTATTGTGGAAATGATTTCGTCAATATCGGTATGTTCTAGAGCGAAAGATGAGGTGGGTACTATGTTAGGTACTATAGAAGTTGCCATCCGTTGTAGAGGAGCTGTTTTGATATTATCGGCAAGGATTTTGCCCACATTAACAAAAAAAGAGTTTACTTTGTCACAGCATTCTATCGGGGAGGATGAGGTGGTCAATAGTTGAGTAGAAGTATTAATAGGCTTTTTAGTATAGGTGACTCGCTTTATTGTTTCCCAGAGTAATTTAGGGTTTTGACCAGCTTTGTCCAGTTCTCCTGTATCATAAAGACGTTTCACCTTCTTTAGAATCTTACTGCAGAAATTCCTGTAGCGTTTGTAAGTTAACGTCAAAATTTCATTTTTTGGATCATTTTTTGCCTTTTTATGTAAGGCATCCCTATTTCTGATGCAACGCAAGAGACCAGTCGTGATCCAGGGTTTAAGAATTCTCTTTCTTGCAGGTACTTTCTTAGTCAAGGTGTGTTTATCAATGGCTGTAGTCACTAATTCCAAAAGTTTATTTGTAGCAACATCGGCGTTAGTTACAGAGAGGATTGGGCTAAAGTCCAGCTGAGACATTGTTACATCCAGTTTCTCAAAATCAATATTTGTGACTGTAGAAACCGGACTACTTCTTAGACGTCGAGTGTCCAAACAGAGTAGTGAAGGATAGTGGTCCGTAACCACGGAGTCATAGACGAAGGAATATGAAGGTGAGTTTGTTCTTAAAATAAGGTGGTCTAAGCAGTTATCGCCTCTGGTTGGAACGGTATGTGCGGCGAGAAAGCCATGAAAAGCTAGGCAATTTAAATATTCATGTGAGCGTATATCTGAGGTAGTAGCTTTAATGTCTAGGTTTATGTCACCTGCTAAGATTACCGTTTTAAATTTTTTGAGAGATGGAAGTATGACATTAAGGGCTGATAAAAAGCCTTGAATATTATCAGTAGATGGAGACCGATAGATGCAAATTATAGCCATCTCAGATTTAATTTTAATAACGAGACCAGAAGCTGAATGATGTAGGTCGAGTTCCTCGCATGTAGCTGGTAACTCCGCGTTCACATATACCACCACACCGTCATTTTCATACAAAAATAAAAATATTTAAATTGAAAGTTCTAAATGTTACGAAGTCTATGCTGGCGTATCAATTTTCTAGTGTGATGAGTACACGAAAATGGTGCGAATGCTTTCTAGGTAGGTGTGATGACAATGTTTTGGAAGCCTGCTTACTATTACTACGAGAACAGTGTACAGGAGGCGTAGATAGGTACAGCAAAATACAGAGTTGAAATGTGTTAGATAGAACACCGAAATTTTGATTGTTTGTTTTTGGTAAATGTATTATGTTTTGTAAAAAATCATAGAACAAAAGTTGTTGTTTATGATGATCTTAACGAGCACCTAAGAGGTTGCTAGTGTTTTACAAATAACTATGTATATGTGTCGCAGCCATCTGGTTAAATTAGCCTTCCAATTGGACGCCTAGGGCCTTCGTTAAACGGCGGCATCCAATGAAATGGCTGAAGAACAACTAGCCATGTCGTTGAACGCAACGTTTACCCAGATGGCTGAACGTTGTGTAGTCAATTAGTTTAGTAGGGTGAACATGAGTTTATAAATTACTAGCTTTTGCCCGCGCGGCTTCGCTCCCGCTCTTCCCTACTCCACCCTACACTACTCTACACTATTCTACCCTACACTACTCTACCCTACTCTACTCTACACTACTCTACCCTACTCTACCCTACTCTACCCTACTCTACCCTACTCTACCCTACTCTACCCTACTCTACCCTACTCTACCCTACTCTACCCTACTCTACCCTACTCTACCCTACTCTACCCTACTCTACCCTACTCTACCCTACTCTACCCTACTCTACCCTACTCTACCCTACTCTACCCTACTCTACCCTACTCTACCCTACTCTACCCTACTCTACCTTACTCTACCCTACTCTACCCTACTCTACCCTACTCTACCCTACTCTACCCTACTCTACCCTACTCTACCCTACCAAACTTCACATAAACCATCTACTAAATAGTCTGAACAAAGCCTAAAAATTTGGTTTGGATAGGTGAGCCCGTTCTTGAGTTATAAAATAACAACGAAAAGTGGCATTGATTTTTATATATATAGATAGATATAAAACTACTTTTTAGTAATAGTATCTATTGGGTTTCAATAAAACTGAATAGATTTCTATAAACGCAATTTATATTCTTGTTCACAAAGTAAATATATAATCATGACATGACGGTGACTGAAAAGCAACGGCGCCACCCGTGTTAGAAAAAGGAAACTTAAGCCATAGGTTTACGAAGGCACTCTTCCACAAAGACGTTTACAAAGGCATCTATCTTATGAATTATATTTACTCAACAGTGTCTACCAAGTAATAGTGAAATATGTATTATTAAATCAATAAATAGCGGAACTAAATTTGAATCACTTGGCTGAGTCTTGATCAGTCATTTCGAAAGGGCTAACTTTCAAAAAGCCAAGCTGTTAAACGTTAAGTGATAGTTCAAACAACTATCGGCCTAGGCATCTAATTTACCCAGATAGCTGTGACATATACACCGGCCTCGTCTAGTTTAAACAGACGAAAAAAAAATTTACATATAAAAGTGTTTTTTAAACCTATTTGCAAAAATAAATATCATTTATATTATTAACTAGCTTTTGCCCGCGCGGCTTCGTTCTCGGTCTTCCCTATCCCACCCTACTATACCCAACTCTACCCAACCCTACTCTACCCTACTATACCCAACTCTACCCAACCCTACTCTACCCTACTCTACCCTACCCTACCCTACTACTCTACCCTACTCTACCCTACCCTACTCTACCCTACTCTACTCTACCCTACACTACGCTAATTTTTATTTTTTTTCATAAGAACCTTGTCCTCACGATAACAATAACAACAAAAAAAAAAACAGCCAAATCGGTCAAGCCGTTTTCATGCTATGTCGTGACAACGGAAAACGGGGCTCATTTTTATATATATATAGATAGATTAGTGACGTAATACTTTTGTTTCACAGGTACAGTCCAAAGTACATGTACGGGGGTCACGTGTACCCAAAGTACCTCTCGGGTACGGGCTACGCGTTATCCTCCGCCGCCGCCAGAGCCCTCTACGGGGCCGCCTTAAGAACTAACTACTTTCATTTAGAAGATGTATTTATCACTGGTGAGTTTAGAGAATGTTTTTTTTTAGAACTCCGTACCTCATTTGGAAAAAACGGAACCCTTATAGTTGTCCGTCCGTCCGTCCGTCTGTCTGTCGGTCTGTCAAGACCCTTAATCTTGAGAATGCATGGAGATATCATATATTTGACGGTGATCCCACTTGATGGTACGCAGTGATGCAATCGTTGATGGTGAGGCTCACTAGTTTATTAAGAGCTGTGCGGGAAGATCGCTGTGAGCAAATTGTTCCATTCATTCGATGTACGCGATATAAACGACGAGGAGAATCGCTTAGTCCGGACCGTAAAGGTGTCAACAACGTAAGCAGTACAGTACAACTGTAAGATATTTTTTTTTTTAAAGAACACCCCGTTCTTTAAAAAAAAAAATATCTGGTGAGTCTTTTCGGCAAGCTTCGCTGCACTACAATAATTCTCAGCTTCATTACCAGACCCCAAGGAGATGGCGGAATCAAGTCGTGCCATTGCCACTCGAAGAAATCAAGTCAAACACTCACACGAAATTTTTTGTTTTTTTAAAAGATACCTGTTATTTTTAATGTCCTTTCCAGGTTTCTGCGCGGGGCGAGCGCGGCCGCGCATCATCCCTCGGGACGACGTGTCGTTCTCGTACCAGACGCCGTGGTGGGCGGCGGGCGGCGCGCGCGTGGGCGGCGGCGTGCTGCGCGCGTGCGGCGTGCACGCGCGCGCCACCGCGCACCGCGTGGCCGCCGACCTCATGCGCCGCCTGCACGCCATGCTCAAGAGGCCCGTCTTGTTAGATACGTATGTACCATTCATATTATTATTTTTATTTTTTAACTGCTACTCTTTTCTTCTCTACTCAACTTAACCCTACTCTACTCCACTCTACCCTACCCTACTCTACCCTACCCTACTCTACCCTAACCTACTCTACCCTACTCTACCCGTCTCTACCCTACTCTACCCTACACTACTCTACACTTCTCAACCCTACTCTACCCTACTCTACCTTACTCTACTCTACCCTACACTACTCTACACTTCTCAACCCTACTCTACCCTACTCTACCTTACTCTACTCTACCCTACACTACTCTACCCTACACTACTCTACACTTCTCAACCCTACTCTACCTTACTCTACTCTACCCTACTCTACCCTACACTACTCTACCCTACACTATTCTACCCTACACTATTCTACCCTACACTATTCTACCTTACACTACTCTACACTTCTCAACCCTACTCTACCCTACTCTACCTTACTCTACCCTACACTACTCTACCCTACACTACTCTACCCTACACTACTCTACCCTACACTACTCTACCCTACACTACTCTACACTTCTCAACCCTACTCTACCTTACTCTACCCTACACTACTCTACTCTACACTTCTCAACCCTACTCTACCCTACTCTACCTTACTCTACCCTACACTACTCTACCCTACACTACTCTACACTTCTCAACCCTACTCTACCCTACTCTACCTTACTCTACCCTACACTACTCTACCCTACACTACTCTACACTTCTCAACCCTACTCTACCCTACTCTACCTTACTCTACCCTACACTTCTCAAACCTACTCTACCCTACTCTACTCTACCTTACTCTACTCTACCCTACACTACTCTACGTAGGGTAGAGTAGTGTAGGGCAAACTTCACATAAAAACTACTACTCTACTAAATAGTCCGAACAAAGCCAAAAAATTTGGTCTGGATAGGTGAGCCCGTTTTTGAGTTATAAAATAACAACGAAAAGTGGCATTGATTTTTATATATATAGATTAAAAAATATCTTTCGTTATTTGTTTTCCAGATGTGAACGAATGCGACTGACAAAGGTAAGGAGGGACCGTCTCAAGCCCAAAACGCCGCCAAAACGTTTATCTAAACATTAGTCATAGGTCATTAGTCACCATAGTCAACTCGTCCATGATAGTACATTAGTCATAGTCACCCCGTCGATATACACGGTGATTTTTATACACCACACATTTTTTGTATATTTTTTTTTTATCGGTTAAATGAACTTTATTTTATATTATAATAACTATTACAAAGTTGAGTTATATGTTGACTATAATATGAACAATGTAACTGATACGCTTAATTTACTATTTTTTACTTATGTTCGAACAAATCAAATAATTTTTATCACTTTGTGCCATGTAACCGCGACATGGTGGGATGACTTAAATAGAATTGGCGAGCATTAACCAGATTCAGATTATTGAGCAGTGGTGGCCGAATGGTAATGGCCCTGACTTACGAGTTGTAGGTCGCAGGTTCGAGCCCAGCCAAGCGCATTGCTTTGTGTAATTTATTTCATCACCACTGCTCTCAAAATGGTGAAGGAAAACATCGTGAGGAAACCGGCATGTCCTAGAACCAAAAATTCGAAGACATGTGACATCTACCAACACGCACTGGCCCGTGTGATGGTTTACGGCCCATTCCCTCTCCTAGAGAGGAGGCCTGAGTCCCAGCAGTGGGAACATTAAAAAGGCTGATGATGATGAACCAGTTTCTTGCCAATTCCATTTATTTAAGGAGGGAAAGGAGACCTTTGCCCAGCTCTGGGACAGTACAGCATAGATATTATAGTAATAATATCACTTTTTCTTTTCCTATGCTATACCTAAGTGCCAATTTCTTCAACCTACGTCGGATATATCCGACAAACACTCTCGCGTTTATTCCGCCAGGGTCGCACATCCACGACCAAATACTCCATCTCGTCAGCTCTTCTGTCACCTATGAGGATTGAAGAGCTAAACGAGATGGAGTAACCAGTCGCTAACACACGACACTGGCGAATAGGACGCGAAAACACTCGTCGGACTAATCCGACGCAAGTGGTTAGAAGACTTTCTATTTCTTTGACTTTCCATTCTATTAAAAGATCAAAACTCATGTCAATATATTATTGTGTTCTCTGAAATTTTATACAGTAAACGTAGCGCTAAAATAATAAAATAATCTGTGTCTATAAAAAACACCCTGTATATCGACTATAGGTATCTTAACAATAGTTTTTGAGTACAATATTAACATAGTTTGGTCTCAAAGAGTCGCCATAGAGTTATAGGAAAGAATCGTCGCCATAAGTCATAAAAAACTGAAAAAAAAAACTATATAATATTACAAAAAAAAATTGGGCTTAGGTAATGTCGCCTTTATTGCTGTCTCTTTCTAACTTATGAAATAAGAAAGAGATAAAAAAGACTAATTTTGTCGAGCCATGAAGAATCGACGTGTTTACAATTACAGGATAATTTGTAATTCATTGGTAATCTTTTAAGGGTTGAAAATACTCATGAATACCAACAGCTTATTCTATGGTATTAGGGTTGCAGTATAACTCTATTTTATATGGACTAGCTTTTGCCCGCGTCTTCGCTCGCGTTAAGTTCGAGGTAACACGGTTCCCCTGGGAAGTGGGGTACAAAAAGTAGCCTATGTATATATAGCTCTTATCTCTTCAACTATCTCTACTTAAAAAATCACGTCAATTCGTCACTCCGTTTTGCCGTAAAAGACGGACAAACAGACACACACACTTTCCCTCTTTATAATATTAGTGTTGATAGGCTTCTGTTTGACCACTATCTCACCTGATATGTGGCCGATGATGGAGCACGCTTGCCTAGAAGTAACCTATTCACTCTTAACTTGAAAGACCCCTAGGTTTTAGCTATCAGGCAACCCCGACTCCGACAGCTATTTTTTTTACGATTCTAGGGTTCATGAGAAAATTCACCAACTGATAAAGATTACCAGTGAATTAAAATTCACCTGTATCTGATAAACGCGAAATGAATACAGTAAAGTTGAGTTACTGTGGCCTTAGGGTATAACTTTGGCCAAGGCCTTTGGTAAAGATTACTCTTAGCGCCTTTTGTCATGTATTTACTGTGGAGTTCAAAAGTTTAACCAATAGGCCCATGAGACTACTGTGTTTTTATTTCTTAAACGAGCTGAGGCCAAATTAGTTCGTCTAGGCCAAAGTTGTTCCTCTGGACCAAAGTTGTTCCTCTAGGCCAAAATTGTGCCTCTGGGCCAAAGTTGTCGCTCTGGGCCAAGGTTGTGCCTCTGGGCCAAAGTTGTCGCTCTGGGCCAAAGTTGTGCCTCTGGGCCAAAGTTGTACCTCTGGGCCAAAGTTGTTCCTCTGGGCCAAAGTAACCCGACGTTAGGATAGTTCTTTTAATTAAACCTCTGATATTTAAAAAAAGAATCTCTCTAAGTTTTAACATTTTTTTGAAATCCGCCTTGTTTTCCTGCTTTTCTTTAGTTTTATATATTTACAAAAAAAAACTGTTTATTTAGCATTCCTGTTTATATTTATTGTATGATTTTTTTTAATGTAAAGCACTAATATCTCTGCATGTGGTATAGAATAAGTGAAAATGGAGTGAGATGGAACATAGTTTCTCAAAATTTAAATATACTTTAATATTAAGTTTAAATATCTATTCACAAATTTTTCGTTTTTATCGTTTCCTGAAAAAAACTCTTGTGGAAGGTTGTTCAGTTTCGTCTACTGAGCAAGCTCTTATAGTTTGCGGATGGCTGTCCCTTACACCTTGTATACGACGGCCCGAAATCAACTATCGGGCAGTAGCCCACCAGACCATAACACCTGTCTGGTCGGAGGATCCTTCGTTTTCAAAGGTTTGCGGGACTTTACTCTCTGTTCCGTCCTGACCTGTCTCTTACACCCTGTATATATCTGAACTGTCAAACGGTACGTCTTGTATTTGACAAGTTGGAGGTATTTTTATGATCTTTTCTTATGATTTTTAACTTTTTTAAAATAATTATCTAAGATTTGATAGCTTCGATGGAGAATTACGAATTTACTGACAGTGTTTTGGTTCTCGCTCCATTTTTACTTTGCCGTTATAGTATGGTAGCTTGTAGCCTTGGTAACTTATGCCTTATTCAAGTACCTACACTCTCAAAGAGTATTTACACCTCGTCCACAGACAAAAAATGAGACCATAGATAAGAAGATGACACATCGAATTGTTACGGAATTTTTGTTGGCATTTGTTTTTGTGTTGTGTGGCTGTTTTAATCATTCGCAAATTGATTCCTAGTGGATATTGTGATGTAACATTGGTGTAGTTTTGTATCTCAAGTGTCTGCGTAACTGGACAATGTGTGGAATCATTGGAACAGGCGCGATCTCGATACAATGGGCTGAGAATTTTATTGTAAGGTTGACTACCTCAGCGAAGTTTGTCGAGAAGGTTGACTCAATTTGTTGTCAAATACTACAAAAACATTTGAATGTGTTATATCCATATTCTAATAGTAAACAAAGTAACTTTAATTGACGTAAGACTAGGCAATATGGGTGAATACCATAGCCATCTCTTAGGAAAAAAAAAGCAATTGGTTGCGTCATCTCTCACACACACCTGGGTGTGTGATAGTCTCTTATCTTAACCGGATATTTCGGTCGCATTGAACATTCGGATACCCGGATACTCGTGGTACCCTGAGTATCCGGATACCCGGATACTGAAGGACAAGGTTTTTGACAGTAAAAAGAATCTCATATTTTATATAGAAATAGTTCACGGTTGCTTTAAAACATGTATGAAGGTGCTTCACAGTGCAAATAGATTTCCTTAGATTTTTAAAGTAGCTGCCAGGAAACATTAACATTTTAATCGCGTATGTCGGATATATCCGACAAACATTCTCTCGTTTATTTCGCCAGGGTCGCACATCCACGATCAAATACTCCATCTCGTCAGCTTTTCTGTCACCTATGAAGATTAAAGAGCTAAACGAGATGGAGTAACCAGTCGCTAACACACGACCCTGGCGAATAGGACGCGAAAGCACTTGTCGGATTAATCCAACGCGGGCGGTTAGAGAGTTAATGTTTCAAAAAAATTGCAGTCTATGCGCTTATTTACTATGATAAATTCGAAATAACCGTAAATTTTTTTGCAACGATCTGAATTGGAATATATTGTCCAAAATATTCTTTTAAAATTAAAAAAAAAAGTACAATCGTGAATACGAGTAACATTCACGTCTTTTGATAATACACTAGTTTTAGTTCTAGAATCTCGCATTTTTACCCTCTAATCGCTGGCGTCGGATTTGTTCGACGAGTGTTTTCGCGTCCTATTCGCCAGGGTCGTGTGTTAGCGACTGGGTACTCCACCTCGTTTAGCTCTTCAATCCCGATAGGTGACAGAAGAGCTGACGAGATGGAGTATTTGGCCGTGGATGTGCGACCCTGGCGAAATCAACGCAAGTATTTGTCGGATATATTCGACGTTCGATAATGCTACCGAATAATACAGCGTCACGTCTAATTCATTGGCAATTTTTCAGAGGATGGAATTACTGATGAATTTTCAAAGGTATTGGATCAATTCGGAAACATCAAAAAGAATTGCACTCTTCAATATATACTTGTTCGCCTAACTAGGGATCTACTGGAACTGGGAGGAAATCTGGCATGTTCCATTCGAATTCTTTAAGAAGATTTCTACGTTTTTCACGCTTACACGCTTTAAGAAAATAGTGACTGGCACCAATCGATAGAGTCCTTGCTTCATTCGCCATTATAATATTGCGGAAACATATTTTATTTCTATTTGAATATACGAACGGAGTCCATTTTAGTTACAAACAACTAGCTAGTCGCTAAAATTCTGTCATCTAACCCATAGAATCATAGATCGAAAGAAAGAAAATCGTTAGTGTGAAGACATTGCTCTAGTTAAAGAGCAATTAAGAGCAACTAATAACAATTTTGCTCTAGTTAAAGAACAATTAAGAACAACTAACGACAGTTTTGCTCTTGTTAAAGAGCAATTAAGGACAGCTTTATTTTAGTAAAGAACAATTAACAGCTACTAACGACTTTTTGCTCTAGTCAAAGAGCAATTAAGAGTAACTAAAGACATTTTTGCTCTAGTCAAAGAGCAATTAAGAATAACTATAGACAATTTTGATTTATTTAAAGAGCAACTAAGGACAGTTTTGCTCAAGTTAAAGAGCAATTAAGAACAACTAAGGTCGATTTTGCTCTAGTTAAAGAGCAATTAAGAGCAACTTAAGACAGTTTTGTTCTAGTTAAAGAGTGATTAAGAGCAACTAAAGAAGTTTTGCTCCAGTTAAAGAGTAATTAAGAACAACTAAAGACAGTTTTGCTCTAGTTAAAGAGCAATGAAAAGCAACTAAGGACAATTTTGCTCTAGTCAAAGAAGAATTAAGAGCAACTAATGACAATTTCGCTCTAGTTAAAGAGCAATTAAGAGCAACTAAAAAGAGTTTTGCTCTAGTAAATTGCAATTAAGAGCAACTGAGTACTCTAGTAAAAAGCAATTAGAGCAACTAAAGACAGCTTTGCTCCAGTTAAAGAACAGTCAAGGGCATTTTTGTTCTGCTAGTAACAAACACAATGTCGCTTCTGCAAGCGAAGATGTTTCGGCTATCCTCCATACTCCTATACCCTCCAGAAATCCGGAGTATAACTTGTACAGTACGCTATCAGTTGACAAGATCAAATCAGTGCTTAAAGACATATACATAGAATTGAGCAGGATCACTATAGTTCTACTCCTTGCATCCCTCAAGACTCCTGGTCAGAGTGACATAACACGGCCTATTGAACTCCAGAAGAAATGTCAAAAAGAAAGCTAAAATTGTGACGACAGAGTCAACTATGCTGTAAATATACTAATAAGAATAATAAATGGTCTAGACTTTAAACGAAATAGCAAATCAGAGATCGAAATGAAGTAAGTAGAGAGAGACGATGCAAATACTGGAACGACGACGACGGCATCGCCTAGATGAGCGATTGTATCGTAGCGATGGTATCGTCCTAAACATCAAAGTATAACCTAGCAATTGCTGGGTTAAAAGTCACGACTGACTAAGACGATACGCTCCCAATAATCGTCTCATAGAGATCACTAGACGATAGCCGTGCGGGCTGAGCGATACACTCGCTCGTAGAACAGTTATCATAATGACAACTGATGCCCCATGGGTCAGAGCTACTCGATACTGAAATAAAAAAGAGCCTTTTTTAAGTAATTGTTATTAGTGTTAAGCTAGTCCGTTAATAAAGACCATTAAATATTTCATTTGTTTTGCAATTAACGATGATAGCGATAGAAACGCGTAGTATTGATTAGAAAGAAAAAGGAAAAAGAAAAGAAATACATTTTATTTGCCAGAATGGCCAAAAAGTATTTACAATTTTTTTTTAAATGCATTCAAAAAGCATGCGCCACTTCCGAGCAAAAGGGCCAAACGCTCAGCATTTTTTGCGACATCGGGTAATAGGAGAATGAGGATGTAATGGGGCCAGGTGTCTGTGGAGGTACAAATATGCAGAATAGTAGTGTTGTAGGCTCACACGGACCACCGTCCGGCGTATATCTACAAAACGCCGCCACCGGCATATTTCCTATCTATAGGTTTCATACATTTAATGTGGATTTGCCACACACGGTTGACGCAGGTGGCCGCCACACGCTACAAATCGCCGCTGCTCACTTTTTGTGGCCCGAACTGGCTACTGAACGCTGATACAAAACGCTGCCGCACGCCATTCGAACACGTGGCATCCACCAACCCGCCCAGAACCCGCGTGGTGGATTACGGTCCATACCCTCTCCCAGAGAGGAGGTCTGAGTGATTCCCAGTCCCAGCAGTGCGAACATAATAAGGTTGATTGGTCGATTATATGCTGTTAAGGTTACAGTTGCATAGTCGAGCAAATAGTAACCTCGGGGTCTCCTGTATTTTACTTTGTTGTCGGAGAAATCCGTATCTTAGATTGATGCCATTAAAGAAGAGTTGAAGTTGACTTTATTTTCAAACATTAATACCATACGCCAAACGAGTATCTATTTGGCGTATGATATTAATGTTTGAAAATAAAGTCAACTTCAACTCTTCTTTAATGGCATTTGAAGTAGGGACACAACAATTTTGCCAATAACACGTGTAAACCCAATAGACCATAAAATGCTGTACAGTCAAAGAGATTAAATTGGTATATGTTCAATGTCTTTGTGTAGTACAGTATTTAGCGTGAACAAAATATACAAGAGGTTGACAGCCGTTGCAATCCATTTATTTCTGACACATGTCAATTACAATTTAATTTCAATCAATGTCATTTTATGACAACCTAAAAAGAGTTTTTAGATACAGACTAAAAAGTATTTATTTATGTGTTCACCATACATTAGACCAAGCACACACTGCCCATTGCATTGTGAATAGTTTTAATAATATCCGTGCTCGGAAGAAGGATGTATTTATAATCCAGTAAGGTGCTGGTAGGGTCCTCGGCCGTACATAAGGGTTTGTCCCGATAGGCGTGTCCACGCGCTCCACTCCTCAAGCACCGCAGTATAACTTTTTAAACAAGTAACCATGGAGTTTGTTGCCGGTTCTTCTCCATAAGACACGACCTATTTGGAACCGTGCGCTAGCTTCTGACGTTTTATAAGTGCCCATGTAGGCCTACGTGAAATAAAATATTTTACCTATTTTATTGTGATTGCAGTGTGTTATGATGAGAATCGCCTTTCTGTTTTTTTTTTTGTTTTAACCACCTGAGTCGGATATATCCGACAAATATGCTCTCGTTTATTCCGCCAGGGTCGCACATCCACGACCAAATACTCCATCTCATCAGCTCTTCTGTCACCTATGGGGATTGAAGAGCTAAACGAGATTGAGCATTAGGTCGTGGATGTGCGACCCTGGCGGTTAGGACACTAAAACAGTTGTCGGAAAAGTCCGACACAAGCGGTTAAAGGTTGATCCCATGGTGAAATTGGTTTATAGGTACATACACGAGTGCTTTTACCCACTGAAAAATTGCCTATGAATTAAAACGCCTCCTGTAATTCTAGAACCTCGCATTTCAATAATATCGTTGCCAAATCGCTTAAGGGGAAGGATGCTATCGCAGGCATTTTAATTTTATTTATATAAAGAAGGTTAACAATAACAAGGCTTTGTAATCTTTATTCCCAAAAAACAGTATTTACCCCCTTCTACCCTTGAGTAAAACTCTTGGGGAGGAGTGAAGCAGTGGCGTAGATAGACTTGGGCAAAATGTGCCCTCGCTTCAAGCCTTGCACTCAAAGGGGCTTCTAGACCTCTTTAACAACGAGGATTTAGTTGTATAATTTACTAGCTTTTGCCTGCGACTTCGCCCGCGTACATAAAATATAGCCTATGTCACTCAAAAATAAAGCAGCTTTCTAACGGTGAAAAAATTTTTGCAATCGGACCAGCCCTCCTAGCCAAGTTACCACCGTTTCCTTTGCGTCGAACGCTTCGCGCTGAATTCTTTTGTTCTGACCACGTGACTGAGCGTTGAGATGACATCATTCCCGTACATTTGAAGCTTTCTACTAGTGTTAACTATTGCAGATTAGCAACTTGGCTAGGGGCACAGTACTTTTGGAGATTACCTCAAAAACAAACTTTACCTCTTTATTATATTAGCACAGATAGGATCGCGTTTGGCCACTATTTCACTTGATGGTAAGCGAAGATGTGGTCGAACACTGGGCTGCGACATTCGCTGTCTCGTTTTTGTATTTATGAAAGAAGAAGTCGTCTATGTTTGTTTTTAGTTTGTTTAAGCTGTAAGTCCTCCAAGATGTATCAAATAAATAAAAAGGCCTTGTTGATGCGCTTTCGCCCATGTCTAAACAGCCCACGCTACGCCCCTGGGGTGAAGCACCCTTAGTGAGAGTAGAACACCCCTCGGGGTGAAACTAGGGGACCTTGGTTGCCTTTCAAATTAGTACAGAAAATGGTTAGGGGTAGATTTAAGTTTAATAGGAAGTAGGGACTTAGGTAGGCTTATATTACAACATGGTTGATATTTTCTCGTGATATTTAGTATTAGCTTAAAGCTATGACCTCATACACACGGGTGTCACACATGCCCATCTGGACGCGTCGGTCTCCATACATTTTATATGGAAACTAGACTTGTAGAGCTACACTACACCACGCCACGCGACGTCGTTCTAAGAGCTGATCCAGAAAGGGCGAATTCGCCGCGAAATGTTTCGCGCGAAGTTATTCGCGCGTTAGTGAGATACTAGACATCAATACATTGCGCCCACAAGCATCGCGCGAATTCAAAAGACGCGCGTAAATCGCGTTCACTACGCCAGACTCTCGACTCGCGCGTGATTCGCGCGTAGTGCGCGCGAGTCGAGATACTAGGGACGCCTTGTTGCGCCCAGTTAACGCGCGAACTCCAAAGCGAGTGCACGTATCCAGGGAAATGGAGTGCCAAAGTTTTGATTGATGATTCGCGCGTAGGTATGCTCTTTCTGGGCGAAACGGAAGTGCGTGATCACGCGCACGCGAGAATCGCGGCGAATTCGCTCCTTCTGGGCGAAACGGACGTGCGTGATCACGCGCACGCGAGAATCGCGGCGAATTCGCTCCTTCTGGACAAGCTCTTAGTACAAATCAGGCGTGTTACACGTGTGCGTCGGTCTAATGTAGTTCTAGCTTAGTTTTATATTAGTGGTGTTTTCTAGATCTCTTTTTTTTCCTTTAATCACGCAAATTATAAATATTTATACTGCTTTTAATAGGAGAAGGTACTTCATACTCATAATGGCTCTATGGAGGGGGTTGCCAACTTCAAAACTTTTTTTTTTTTTATTGATGGGCTCGCTGTTAACCTGATGGTAAGCGATGATGTGGTCGACAATGGAGCACGCTTGCCTAGAAGTAACCTATTCACTCTTGACTTAAAGACCCCCAAGTTGTATTTATCAGGAAACACAGACTCCGGCAGGGAACTCCACTCCTTGGCTGTACGCATAATAAATGTGTTCCCAAAAGGCTTTACCATTATTGATAGGCTCGCGTTTAACCGTCTCACCTGATGAGGTGGCACGCGAGCCTATCACCACCATCGTTAGCGATGATGAAGGACGCTTGCCTAAAAGTACCCTATTCAATCTTGACTTGACCTAAGATCTAGCTACATATTTTGTAGAAATAAGATAGTTGGCAACCCTTAACAGCAAGGCATGTAAATGTTGGCAACATTTTAATTATTTGTGCATTTTATCCAAATTTATGCTTTCTTAAATCTTATTAACAAATAACAATTCCTTGTACACAAAGTGCATAAAATGTAACTGTGGTTTTTTTACCTGTAATAATCTATACCTACGCTATAATATTTACGCTTTATTCGCACCGCGCATTTTTTAATGCTGTATTTTACGGGATACTAACAACAACATTATATTATTTTAATTTAATATATGAAAAACGTATACAGGGTCAAATTTAAATTCCAAATTTTATCTAAAACCGTTCAGTTACGTTCAGTAACCATTTTATTGATTACGTCGGATATATCCGACAAACACTCTCGCGTTTATTCCGCCAGGGTCGCACATCTATGACGAAATACTCCATCTCGTCAGCTCTTCTGTCGCCTATGGGGATTGAAGAGCTAAACGAGATGGAGTACCCAGTCGCTAACACACGACCCTGGCGAATAGGACGCGAAAATACTCGTCGGACTAATCCGACGTAGGCGTTATTGATCGTAGAACATCGAAACCTAACGACTTCGCATCCTATTAATTAGAAGTTAAAATTTAAAACACGGGTAGATTGCAATAGAACTTTTTTGTACACCAAAAAAGCTAATAATAGTATTAAGACCAGTCGAACTTGGTACATCGAATTTTGGTCCGTCCAATACGAATGTCAAACTTGACTTAACGTATGTTTGATCCGTTCTACGTTCTACCATCATATCATACCAAAAATTCAAGCGATTGTTAATACTAATTACACTGCCACACGCTTAGCCCTGGTGCGACGGACCGATACCGCCGTACCAAGTTGCAGTTCCGCAGGATAACTACATAGCACAAAGAATTGCCAAACTTAAGAGGCAATGGGCAGGGCACATTGCTCGCAGAACAGATGGCGGTTGGAGCCGAAAGGTCATAAAGGGACCGGAAGACGCAACGTTGGAAGGCCTCCAACAAGTTGGTCTGATTACCTGGTGAAGGTTGCGAGAAACCGATGGATGCGAGACGCACAGGAACGTTCGTTGTGGCGACGCTTGGGGGAGGCCTATGTCCAACAGTGGACGTGTATCGGCTGAAATGATGATGATGATGATGAAGTTACAGTTCTGTTCTTATGGAATAATTTTTGACATCCACGCAGATAAAGCAGCAAGCTATCTAAAATTTTTATAGGAACATTATTTTTGACCCTGTATATTAGATCATTTGCTTTGACAGCTTTAATTTAGTCCTAATAGAGTAGTAGAATAATTTTTTTGCAATTTTTTTTGTTGATTTTTTTTCTTTCATCCTTTCCAGGTAAAAGAGCAACAGCGTAAAAACCATGTGATTTATAAGTTCTTACGAATGCTTGTTACTGAATGCAAATGAAAGTAGGGCCCCGAGTTATTGACTATGAGGCCCCTCGCCCACGACGACTTTTTGTAGCGATACTGTCGCGCGAGCGCGCGACATCATCGCTACTGATGCCTTGATCACACGTTACGAGACAGTAAAATGTTACTCGACCGAGCCAGTCATGTAAGCGAGTTGTAGAGATGAACGCTCGGCCGAGCACTCAGCGTTTTGTTTACACGTCCGAGTACTCAGCCGAGAGCACTCGCCCATTTACTCGGTACGTGTAATCAAGGCATAACGCGCGTTAGTCGCATTTGCAAGCGCTATAGAAAAAATGCCAACGCGCTACAGCATCGCGACTGTATCGATGCGAACGCACTACATCATCGCTACAAAAAGTCGCCGTGGGCTAAGGGCCTGACTATTACGGGTAGTCTACTAAAAATTTAGAGCCGAAAATACCACGACATTATACGTAATTCTAATGAGATTTTTAAATACTAAGATTAAATTATTTTTATGTACCTGTTTTTAGAAGTTAAGATGAAAAATGGAAATAAAATCAACATTTAATGAATTGCTCAAATGTAAACGAAAGGATTTTAATTTTTTAAATAATAGTCTACTAAATCGGGGCCCTACGGATACTTTGAGTTGCAGAAGATTCAGACAGTATATTCGGACACCACCTTAACGGTCTCCTCACATTTATCGACGTGGAGTCGGCTTAAGCCGAGAGCCACCACACTACTCGACTTATCGCCGATCAGCTATTGCGACGGCTCGTTTCACCGTCGGCGGGCGTCGTGACTCGTCGTCCGAGCCGAGCCGATGCAAATGGTATTAGTAACACCCTTATTACGTAGACATAAAGGCTTTTTTGACCGGTGTTAGCCGATTCCGCGTCGATAAATGTGGGGAGACCGTTATTGAAGCTGTTAAATGCAGTTAGATAAAAAAAATATATAAATGTGACAATATGTATACTGTGTTCGAACGTATTGTGCCCGAAACATCTTCAACTCGAAATTTTTAGTTTGTTTATAAAATCGAAGACCGAATTTTTCGGTCTAATGCCGAATTTCGAAGCCCAACAGCCGAACGGTTGGTCCGAAGAACAATGCTTAATTTAGCACCATTTTTATTTCAAACTAGCGGCCCCGGCGAACTTCGTACCGCCTAACTGTTAATGAATGTAGTATATCTTTCGATATAGTCAACAGTTACACACAGTTTATATAAAAGTAATCTTACATCGATTTGGTACATTTTACGTAATGCGCGCACAACTAAAAACTTCTACAGATTTATTAGGGATATGTATAGATGAGGCTACTAATAAAAATTCCAACTGATTTTATTATCACAGTTAAAATTTATGCAACAATTCTTGTTCGAATTATTTCTTTTAATGATATAAAAATCAGATTGTTTATATTTTATCGGCTGTCGGCTTCATTAAAAATAACTGATACTGTTTTAAATATATAATAAACACTTTATTTTGATAAGCTTGCTAAAAACTCACGGCTTATTTTCTGATTTAACTTTTTTTCTGATTTCTTTTCTGTTCTGGTCGATTCATAGAAAAAAACTTGTTGTTTATGATGTTAGTAATACAGTCCTGCAAGGTTGTTAGTATTTTACAAATAACCCTGTTGAAAACAAATCACCGCACCGTAAGAGTTCGCATGATAATAACAAAACCTACATTACGCGTCGGCGTCGCTGCTCCGCACCCACGTGCGATGGTTTTTACCATTGGTGCCGCATCGCTTCGGGTTTACGTTAAATCGCTTACATAAGACAACGCGTTAAGTATCGATAATAGTCAGAATATGATCCGTGAGTTTTCTAGCGATAGCTCGTTGCAATAGTAATTATAACCCAGTGCACATTTTATGCCAAGTCTAGTCAGGAAACATCACTTATATTTTATAAATGAATTTTAAAAGATGACTTTTAATTCATTGGCAATATTATAGGGAGTGCAGGTAGTGATGGATATGATCAAGTTCATCCTTTATCCGCTGGCGTCGGATTGTTCCGACGAGTGTTTTCGCGTCCTACTCGCCAGGTTCGTGTGTTTGCGGCCTGGTACTCCATCTCGTTTAGCTCTTCAATCCCCATAGGTGAAAGAAGAGCTCGAAATGGAGTATTTGGTCGTGCATGTGCGATCCTGGTGGAATAAACGCGAAAGCGTTTTTCGGATATATCCGACAAAGTAATTGCGAATAAAGGAATCAGATATTCCATTCATCTCGTTGAGTTATATGAAAATAACTTATTAACCGACGTCTAAAAAAGGAGGAGGTTCTCGATTCGGATGTTTGTATTTTTTTTTAATGTTTGTTTGCGCATAACTTCGTCCCTTGCCAACCGATTTGAAAAATTCGTTTTTTTGTTGGAAGGGGTATACTTGCCAAATGGTCCCATAGTCACCAAGTTGGGATCTGATTATGGAATCTTGGCCAAACTGAGGGAACTCCTCAAATTCATTTTTTTTTTTTTTTTTTAGTGAAGTCTGTTACTTTTTTTTTATAAAAAGGTTTTTACTGAATAGCCGTCTTTATTAAATATTTTAAGTTAATTTCTCGCCCTGAAATCTATCCAATGAATTAGAAATCATTCTGCCTGTTATATTTATGTATTTGCACAAAACAGCGCTTATAATATGAATGTTTTTATGTGTCTATTCAGCACTAGTTTGAAGAGTTATGAAAGTGAAGCTATATCTCTACAGCGTTTGATGTTGACGTCTTATTGATCTTGTTACAAGCATACAATAGTGGCAGTAGCACATTTAACCTCTTAACTGCCTACGTCGGATATATCCGACAAGCACTATTGCGTTTATGCCGCTACGGTTCCACCTTCACGACCAAAATAATACTCCGTCTTTTTGTCACCTATGGGGATTTAAGAGCTAAACAAGAAGTACCCAGTCGCAAACACACAACCCTGGCGAATACGACGCGAAAACCCTCGTTGGATAAATCCGACCGAAGTAGTTAAAAGGTTAAACTGCATGTAATGCACGAGGTAGATTTTTTTTGTTTTTCATTATTTATTCATTGTTTTTGGCACATAGTGTCCAGTTGATTTTGTTATTTGTTCTACATTACACATTTCACTAACACTGTTTCTTTTATGGTGGATATATGCTTCAACTGATTTATTAATATATAATTCATTAAAAAAATTATGTACACATTTATTTATTTATAATTTATTAAACAATTTACGCACACACATAAAAGAACAGAAGAAGGAAACAGAATAATAGTACAAATGTGATTTAAATATAATCTAAACTTATAATTGTTTTTGGCACATTGTGTCCGGTGGAATTCGATAACATTTGTTCTCCATTACACATTTCACTAACACTATTTCTTTTATGGTGGATATATGCTTCAACAAATTGACAAAAAGACGATCAAGTTTGCAGCTGTAAGAGTATAGTTTCAACTGCAAGTAAGGAAAAAAAACTACTTCTGTAGAAATACTATTTTTTTTTAAGGAGCCTTTTTGCCTTCCCCTTAAGCGCAATTATTATTATTATATATATATTTTGCTAAATAGCGTAGTGCCTTCAAATTGTTGTAGTATCTCAAGTTATTAATCTTATATAAAATTTAGGAATCTCTAAAGAAATCTCGTTACATTTTTATTCGATAAATTTGTTTATTTTTACAAGTTTTTTATTTAAACGTAAACATTTTATAGTTTTATTATTTAGATCAAAGTTTTATGTTTTACAATTTATTTATATTTTCAATATACTATAAACTATTTTTATTTTCAAATTAGTAAGCAGAAATCTCGAAATTACTGTAATCACAATGTATGTGTGCCATACCGTGCATAATAAAATAAATACTATAAAAACATATATTTTTAAACATCGGTGAACAATATAGTACGTATTTTAAATTCTTTTTTGTTTGTTTTTTATAGAAATGTTTTACAAGCAACACCAATTAGTTTAGTGATACCAGTTTAAACTAGAACACAAGAAATATATATTCTTTAATTTAGGAAGTAATTAAATGAATGCATAATTACAGTAACCTAAGACTATTTACACCTATACATGAAAAAAAAAGTTTTTTAACCGGTTTTGTCGGATTAATCCGACAAATATTTTCGTGTCAATTTCGCCATATTTACAACCAAATACTCGCATCTCGTCAACTTTTCTGTCACATGCAAGCGACTGTATAGAAATGAACACAAAAATATTGGTCGGATTAATCCGACAAAATTGGTTAAAGTATTAAAATAAAACGCAATTACAACAATTACCAGTGTAACAGTAAAAACCAAGTTCCAACTATAACCGGTCCAGTAGCTTTCAAGCAATTTCGCATAAATAAATAATTTTTATACCATTCGTCCTGTATAATACCTACATAAGTATAAAAAAAATGTACATACCATGTTATTATTATGTAATAGTTGTTAAGTAACTAAAGTGGTTTTGTATGTGCCTATACCCGATTTGGAAGCGGCGTGATGTTAAGAAATACCGCCAAAATATGTTAGCCAGTATTAGATATTGCTATGGTTAGTTAAAACTGATATTGTCCGGGTGAAGCTGACAAATGAACTTAGTATAAGATTCATATCAAATTATTTTCATATCAATTGTAAATATTTGATTTCTTATTGTTATTTTTTCGGCCATATTTTTATTTAATTGTACCTAAATGTGTTTGGTCTCAAGGATTTTAAACAGAAAAAAGAGCACAGAAATATTTGTTTAAAAAATTATTGGTCTCTAACCTTCTTTGGGTAAATGATACATTCATGAATTCGATCAAATACTTATATTATTATAATTACATTAGTGACGGCGACAGGATAGAAAGGAAGAAAAATTGGGACGAGGGTAGGAAGATGATGAAATATTACTATTATACTACATATGTTGTTTACAAATATTGTTTATTTTTAAAATATAAAAAACGCTGCATTTTTTTATTGTGATATTCGGCATCATTCCTCAAAATTGCTACCTTGTAGCTTTTCCAAATTATTTACACAGCGATTTTTTTTATATTTTTTTAGATTTAATTATAATCTTTGTTCTTATTTTCCAAATTTTATTTATAGTTTTAAAATTGAGACTCGTTTTCTATATTAACTTTGACTGTAGGCATTACTTCTGCCGACCCAGTTAAGAGACCTGTCGTAAAAGCAGTGTTAGATATTAATTGGTGATAGATAATTATTGTTAATTTAACAGTAAGTATAAAAAAAAGGTTTTAATTAAAAATAAACATTTTCATCAAAGGTTGTAAAATGCGGACAGCGATGGTCGTGAAATATTTTACCGCTTTTCTTGCGAACAATGATTGAATAAAATTAAAAATCTTAGTTTAGGCAATAGAAGGTTTATGGGAAAAATAGATTTAAAAAAATGTTATGTAATTTAAAATCTTAAAATACCTAGTTGGCAGTGGTCGATAGAAAAGTAAATTCAAACCGAAAAATAGTCAACCCGTTGTCAAAATTATGTCTTTAAAAAAAAAAACATAAAATTATCGACAAAAAATTGTATAGATAGTTCTATTAAAAATAGTATAAAATTAAGACCAGGTGCCGTATTGTTGATAGTTATTTAATATAAGCTTTTATTATTTCAAGAAAATAGTAAAAAAAATCTAATTAATACTAAAATAAAGAGTGTCACTTTTCAAACAAAAATTGCTCGGGAAAATGATTAAAAAAACAATTTCTGCTCTTTTTTTAATAATCTCATTACTACTCAACCAAAATAATATGGGTTACACAAACAAAGAAATTATAATTAAATTAAATGTAAGAAAAGATTTGAATAAAATCTTAAAATGCCAAATTGGCTAATTTTGATGCACGACTGTGCATCGCCATGTCTTAATAAACTTGCTCATACTTAGTGATTCTTAAAATTGTAGTTTTTCTAAAGAGAATCTCTAATATATCTAATTTAAGAACAAATTTTTCTTTATTTTATAATTAAATTATGTATTTACCTTTTAAATATTTTGCTCTTGATCTTTGTATTGATACAAAATTGAAAAGTGACAGGCGCAGTTTCTGAATTGAAAATGATTGCTAATGTAAATAATTGCATCATTTGACTTGCATTTAATTTGTGATGCTTCGAATGTCTCATTTCAGAAACCGTGAGTTAGTCTTGCTTGGTTCCATAAAATCTTGATTACCGTCCATTCAATAATCAAAGCATTGAAAAGTGTATAGTATCGATACAAATGATTATTAAAAAACTTAATTTTATAGGCTCAAAATATATTTTATTTACATTGCTTAGATCATTTTCGTATATAAATGTTTACTTGCAAGCTTAATATACTGTAACCTGCATTTTAAAAACCAAAAAAAAATTATTGATATTAAAAGTTGCAAAAACTGTCCATATTTCTATGGCTATAACAAACCTGCTAGCTATGCGTATGTCGAAGCCATTTCGTATACGCTGTATTACGAGTTGACGCGCCGGATTAAAAGAACGTTACTTTGATGCGGCTACCTCATGTTCAACCAGATTTCAATTCGGCTGAAATAAAGTACGCCGCATGGAATGTGTACTTCAGCGTTCTGCAAAGCGGCTTAAAAATGTGAAGCCCACATACAAACAGGCTTATCGTCGATACGCCGCTTTGTAGAACGTATCGCCACCACAATCCGGCTACTTTAATAAATAAATTATCTAAGCCTGCTGCTGTGTTGCACAGGCAAAATTCTGTAGAAATCTGTACCGTGTGGACGCATCATAACTGGAACCGACAGTTTTTGCAAACTAAATATATTGTGGTCCTTATTTTATTCATAGACAATCGCTTATAATTTTGTACGTGTCTCAGGAGGATATCATCTCAGAATGCTATTGCTGTAACTGTAATAATTGTTTCATTCAATAGTTTGTTGTATAGGTCTGTGATAATACCTATTTTAAACACGTAACATAGACATAATAATATTAATATAATCAATAGTGATAAGAGGTGGCCTATTTTGGGTACAGAATTTATTTTATAATTTTTTTTTTTAGTTTATATCCGGTGGTCGGATTAATCCGACAAATATTTAAGCTAGAGTCGTATATTTTAACTCTTCAATTCCCATAAGTAATAGAAGAGCTGACGAGATGGAAAATTCTCCATCTTGTATACATAAGAAAATATTTGTCGGATTAATCCGACTTAAGAAAGGAAGCACAAATCTTCTGATTTTTTTGGAAAAAGTTTTCATTTTGATATTGTTTAAAATAATTCTTTGGAGACTAATATTTTGTGCCTGATCAAATAATTTATGAATTGCTCTGAAGAATTATCCATGGTTGGAAGTATGTAAGAAAGCCATACCATTTTATTATGGACTTAAACTTTCAGTCGCTCTTATGACATTTTATGAAAAAGTCTTAAGAAATCGATAGTTAACAACTCATTAAATCCTCAGATACAGTGGAGGACAAAATGTCCCAAAACATGACGTGCAACGCTGTCAAATTGTCCAACAAGCCCCGTGTCACGTGAATGCGTTGTAAAATGTTGGGTGACAAGTAGCGGGACACTGAGCAACGTCGCAGCGTCTCGTAGACTGAGCGTTGCGCGACATGTTGAGGGACAATCTGTCCCCTAATGTTTCAGAGGCTTACCTCATTAATTAAAATAGGCCGCCTCTCTATACGTAGAAAAATAATAAAAAGTGAGACTAAGTGCTGGAGTGAGTCCTAAGCGAATGATATTATTATTATTGTAAGATAATAGTTTTTCACAGATTACGAATAAATATGAGATGTTTAAGATATTATTATTGTTATAAGCTTGGCCTGTCCGTTCGCGTAGTTCTAATGTCAACCAATTTTTATAAATAAAAGTTTTTGAAACTGTTTCTTTGTTTTATTTTTTAATATTTGGGTACTTTATCAAGATTTGACGAATATTCGGAAAGTATTCGAACACAAATGTTTGTCGGAACTCTCACAGCCGAAGATAATATAAAGGTGCATGCAGAGATGTGGAATATAAAGACAGATACAGAAATGGGGAATATAAAGGCACTTAAAGAGATGGGGAATGGAAGGAACGTATAGAGATGAAGTGAGGAATATAAATACACGTACGTACAGGGATGGAGGATAAAAAGACACGTTTAGGAATGGGGAATATAAACACAAGTATCATCATATCAGCCGAAAGATGTCCACTGTTGGACATAGGCCTCCCCCAAGCGTCGCCACAACGACCGGTCCTGTGCGTCACGCATCCATCGGATTCCCGCGACGCTGACCTAGTCATCGGTCCACCTTGTTGGAGGCCTTCCAACGCTGCGTCTTCCGGTACGTGGTCGCCACTCCAGAACCTTTCGTCCCCATCGTCCATCTGTTCTGCATGCAATGTGCCAAAAGACACGTACGTTGAGAGAAGAGATGGGGAAAATAAAGACATCCAGAATCCAGGGATAAGAAAGAAAAAGGTACGTACAGGGATGGAGAATATAAAGACACACATAGGGATGGATAATAAAAAGACACGTTTAGGAATGGGGAATATAAAGACACTTATAGAGATGAGAATATAAAGACGCGTCCAGAATCCAGGGATAAGAAAGAAAAGGTACGTACAGGGATGGAAAGTAGATAATCAAGCAAAAATACCCAAATTATATGTATTTACAAAAATGTCATGATACAATGGCCAAAATCGTTAATTACTTTAATATTTCAGTTTTTATTGATCCATTTTGCTTTTCAATGAATATGTGGCTTACAGTCAAAGTCGCATAACAAATTATCTATGAAGATTCTGATCAATGGGTAACCCCTGTAATAGAAATTTTCTCTTTCGAAGATGTCCAACAGACTCATATCTCTCGTCAAGAACTCCGCTGTCCTAGAATCTGAAAAATAGAAAACACGCATCATTCAACAATATATTTTTCAATACACTTTTTCGATGGATAAAATGAGAAATGAATATATTAGAGGAAGTTTGAAAGTGGCGCCAGTGACTGATAAGTTGAAAGGGAATCGATTGTTTTTATATGTCTTTATTTTTTTATTACCTATTGATGGGCTTGCGTTTGACCACCATCTTACCTGATGGTAAACGACGATGTGGTCGACGATGGAACACGCTTGCCTAGAAGTAACCTATTCACTCTTGACTTAAATACCCCTAAGTTGTACCTATCAGGAAACACAGACTCAGACCCTAGCTATCAGAATACCCAAAGGTGGTTTTAATGAAAGTATGTTTTGTCAATATAAATCAGAATTTTTCGTATTATTTTTACACTTGTGCCTTTTGTGCCCATTTATAGCCGATTTACACCCTACTT